>ML685787.1:17505567-17548959 GCA_007922175.1 Pelusios castaneus
TAAACTATTAGCTATTTGAAGTGGAAATCCACACTAAACTATTAGCTGTTATCTTCAGAATCTCTTCTGTATTCCGGTAAAGCACCTCTCACACATTGTTTGTGTGTGGTTGTGCTGTGCTCAATATGAAATCCTCACTTAAGGGAATTTCTAGATTTTCCACTCACATGCAAGAATTAGTCCCTTGTTTGGGCACAATGCTGAGGAAAGGGGGAAAAGAACAGTCCAGCCTTTCTGCATGAGAACTGATCCTCCTACTGACAATTATTTCTCCTGAGAAGAGCCTAAAGGTGTAGTGCTGCCGCAAACCCATTGCAAGGGAAACAAAGGAGCTCTGTATGAGGAGCTAAAAGTGCATGGAGGGAAGTCCTCCTAGCACCTCTAAACTGTCGATTTGCCATGAAACAATTAGTCATATTGTTCTATTGCCCAACTATATTAGGGGATCACAATCCCACCAGTGTTCAAAAACATTTATTTATCACGAGAAGTTAGTTGTATACTGGTACTGCACTAAAATCAGCTGTCAAATATTACAGCAAAACATTTCTCAGGTGTTATGTCAACAGCCAGTTTCTCAGCTGGTGTAAATATGTATAGTTCCCCTTGTCACTCAATTCAACAGCTAGGGATTAGCCCCAAGGCTTCAGGCTCTAAAGATCAAGTTTATACCATCAGCTCTGGAAATTTGTGGATTCTTCAGCTTAATTTCTCAACTTGTGAGTAAGCACACCTCTCCAAAGTAAAGAGATTCCCTAAGAGACTACTGAAGAGTTAGCACTCCAGTTTCTGTAGCATGCAATGTTGCTCCAAGAGAAAAACCAGACCTACATGCTTGTATATTAAAAAAAAAAAAAAAAAAATCACATTGCCGTTTCAGAATGATCACTGATAGACAGATGAGCAAGGCACCTATTGACATTTCAGTAGGCTGCTTTTTCAGTCTCACCTGCTTCATACTATAATTATTAGCATCATTATACACTTTTATTCTAAGACTGCCTGTGAGCTGGACCTTCATTCCGGAGTTTAAGTGTATTTGTATGTCTAGGCTAAAAAAATGAATGTCAGCAATAATCACAAATGAATGACTCTGAAACCTAGTTTTATTCATTTTTATTGAAAGTATACTGTCAGATTGTGAATCTGAAAGCTTCTAACTGTTATACTGATTTAGTAAAGTGGCATTGTTTGTTCATTGAAATAATAGGGTCCACTTCACTTTAAGCAATTAATGATCCATATTAATCAAAAACTTGTTTCTTGTTGCAAACTACAAGCTTGGAAATATGGGAAGTAATACCAGAAATGAGAATAACTCTTTGGAGATGGGGTTGGTTTTCTCTAACTGTGCATTTTAATGTTGCAGCAAAATGAAAAATCACCTTTTTTCTTTTGGCTTTAGTTTTCGATGTGGAATACCAGGACTAAAAATACCACAAAACCTACATCAGCTGCTTTTCCACGTTATATAATAAAAGGTACTGACTAATACATGCATCATGTATATTTTTTCCATTTGGTTTCCTTTTCATGAAAGGATGTGCAGTTTGTTTCCACTGTACAACAGCAACCATGCCTTAGTTTCCCTCTCTAGGTAATGCAGTTCAGCTTTTCTGGTAGACTAAAAGACTCATCTCTAACAAAAACAATCCACGTCTTCACCCAGTCTTTTCCCTGGGATCACAGGGCCTTCTACCGAGGGTGTGTAAACTTTCTCCTCTCTCAGGACACAACAGTAACTGACTTCTCTACATTAGAAGGGATCTCATATTCTCCCTCTTCCAAAAGTTCCAGTCATTAGGTCCTCAACTACTGTGAATCAAGTTTTAGCTTTGACCACCAATGTTCTCTCTTTCCTTTGCCCTCTTTATACCATCTTTGTTCTTCAAAAACCAGAACTGTTGCCAACTCTCATGATTTTATTACAATTTTGATGTCTTTTCTTATCAAAGCCCCTGCTCTTTGAATGAGCAGATTGCATGAGAATCTCAGCTTTCTTTTAAAAAGCAAGTAAGCTTATTGTCCTTGGGTATGTCTACATTTGCACCTTAAGTCGACTTAACGATGCTTAAGTCGACCTACAGAACACTGCGTCTACACTGGGCGCTTCCTTAAGTCGACTTAATAACTCCACCTCTGAAGGTCGACTTAACGCCACTCTCCCTTCTCCCCTGCCTGTTCTCCCCAGCCGCAGCTCTCCCTTCTCCCCTGCCTGATCTCCCCAGTTGTGGCTCTCCTCCATCGAACTAGGAACTAGGCTTATTTAGTCTACAGAAGAGAAGACTGAGGGGAGATTTGATAGCAACCTTCAACTACTTGAAGGGGTGCTCCAGAGAGAAGGGAGCTAGGCTGATCTCGATGGTAACAGAGGACAGAACAAGGGGCAATGGTTTCAAATTAGAGTTGGGGAGGTCAAGGTTGGATATTAGGAAAAACTTTCTCACTAGGAGGGTGGTGAAGCATTGGAATGGGTTACCTAGGGAGGTGGTAGAATCTCCATCTTTGGAGATTTTTAAGGCCCGGTTAGACAAAACCCTGGCTGGGGTGATTTAGTGGGAGTGGTCCTGCTTTTTAGCAGGGGGTTGGACTAGATGACCTCGTGAGGTCCCTTCCACCCCTATTATTCTATGAGTCTATGACCTAGCACCTGCCAGTGTGGACACGGGAAGTCAACTTAAGTTTCCAGTGTGGCCACTCTAAGTCAACTTAATAATGTTGACTTTAAGTCAGCATAACAAGCAAGGAGTTCTGTGGCACTTTTGAAGACTAACACATTCATTTTTCACATGAGCTTTCGTGGGTAAATTCCCACGTTGTCAGATGCTAGAAAATGGGACTTTACCCATGAAAACTCATGTAAAAAATAAATGTGTTAGTCTTTAAAAGTGCCACAGGACTCCTTGCTTGTTTTACAGAGGGTTAAGTTACTGTTAAGCTCAGGCATGGTTTTGAGAAAACTTGGGCTGAGATTGAGAAATTTGGACTGAAATACAGCATTTCTCTTGATGGAGTTTTGGTTTGAATTTTTTAGCCAAAACTCAAACAAAAACTCAAGCTGCAAATTCATTTAAAGAAAACAACAAAAATATTCACAGGAAATCCTACTAAGTGAAACCACTATGTTTCATACCACTCTTGTTTAATACTTTTACCACGTAATGGTGCCATGTAATGGTTGCTAACCACAAGACATTAAGATCTTGGCATTACATGATTCTAAAATATTTTTAGTAATGACGTAGTCAACCCTAACTTGATTCAGGAAGAATTACTAGATAATAGTGGTATCTTCAGCCCAAATGATGAAATGGTAATTCATACTGCTGTTCTTTTATAGCCCTTATAATGATCATAAAAAAGACAATTCCTTCATAAAGATGAATGTTTTAGCAGAGATGAGCCATTGTACATTATCTGTTTATTTGCACTCCAATCTACTGAAATTTTCTAAAGATTGAGAGCGGTATGTCTTCATATGATCTCAATCATTTTACTTAGACATTGTAATCCTGATTTTTGAAAACAGACTCCCATTTTGTACCCATGGAATGAAGCAAGCAAATAAGCAATGTAGATATCTTACCTACACTACTTGCATCCACAAAATTGTGGGCCTCAGAACAAAAGGCTAGGCTGAGTCCCCTTTTGAAAATCAGGCCTGTTTGTGTCTGTTGGTATTACATAAAATGCTTATTTATAAGGGTGCTCAGATACATAACAGTTTAGTCCTTCAGATTTCAAAAGCTAGGGTGATTTCAATTGAATCAATACTTGAGAGATCTCTAAGAAACACATAGATGCTATATGAATTACTGATGATGATGATGATCATGCAATATATGGCACTCATCTATCTGCATGCCCAACAAATGAATGCTTTATCATGCTCTTAAGGCCACTTGTGCTCCTGGAGATGTCGAGTTTTGAATGAGCTATATATTTTAAGTGCTTGTTTCATTAAGGAATATACATCATTCTTTGTAAGAGTTGCATTAATCCTGATGTCCTGGCTAGATTCCAACCTGGATAATTACTTTGTGTTGATCGTAAGCACCAATTTCATTTGGAAAAGCTTTTCTGCACTTCCTGTCCTAAACTGAAGTGTACTAGCATAACTGCAGTCTTATCCCAGCTGTACTGTTTCTTCAGAGGTGGTTGCAGTTCAGAACTGGATGTGGAGAATTACTGCATACAATATACATCTCAGTTTGCAAAGCACTTTGGGATAAGCAATATGCAAATGCAAGATTATTATTAGAACAGCTTGGACAGTCTCAGAGGATGGATTTGTAAGCATTGTGATTGTACATGGAAATATCTTGTGTGATATAATTGCATGGTCATTGGTCAATGCTATACTGTACATGAAAACACTTTATATGATACTAGCTGTAACATAAATAGAATGAAGACTGGCCAATTAAAAAAATCATATACTGTCACATATTTTACATATATGCTGAATGTATTTAATCATCCACCATGCAATAAATACATGAAACATGCACTTATAATTTGTGAAAGTAAGAACACTCTCATGTTGTGTTTGAGCCTTATATATATAATATAGCTTTAAAGTAAGAGCATTTTTGTATTATACTGTTTCCGCCGGCTTATTTCCTAACATCATCTCACACAAAGAATCTATGATTCTAAAATAAAGTTATGCTTCTGGGTTGGCAGAACCCTGGGTAACTGGAGACTCCACCAAGAATGGTATAGAGGAAGGAGATGGAGGGTACAAAGAGTTAACATTTGTAGTTTGTTCATTTCAATAGGAGGTAAAAAATGACCAGGTGGGCTTGCTTCCTCCAGTGCCTGTACTGCAGTTCATGAAGGCTTGAGTGTTGGGGGGGGGGGGGTGGCCGCAACCTCCAGCACTGGAGAGGGACCCATTCAGCGCTGAGGGAAGCCCAGGGCCAGAGGCTACACTCCCCGCGCTGCTCCACGCAGCATTCCGGCCTGCCCCACCCCGCCCCCCAGCCAGCTGGTCCCCGGCAAGTGGCTGAGGCTCTACAGGACCTGGGGGCACACCAGCTGGTCAGGGGTGGGGCAGGGTAGGCTGTAATGCTGTGTGAAGTAGCACAGAGAGGGCAGCCTCTGGCCCCGCAACCCCCCCACACCAGTGCTGAATGGGCCCTGGAGGCAGCGGGGGGGGGGGGGAGGGCAGTGGGGATGGCATGGGACCCACCAAACTACAGGGCCAGGGGCAGTTGCCCTGATCGCCCCCCTCAAGGACGGCCCTGGGCAAAATGGCCACCCAAGAGCAACAAGAAAGAAAGATTGAGAAAACATGCTGGGAGCCCATATTGGCACTGTGGCAGGAGCAAGCGCAAGTACTAGGGATTCAGATCCCTGAGACAATACTTAGAATGGTGATATCTGGGCTGATGAGAGGTGTCATTGAGGAGGATAAGCAAGTGATTTAAAGACAGAGATCAAGAAGTTAACAGTCCAGAGGTTGGAGGAAATTAAACAGTTGAAAGTTGTGGAAAGTGTTATTGGAAAATAATTCTTGGGGTTTTTTGCAGCCATTCTGAAGGGGAAATGGGCCCTTTTCCCAAAAGAAAGGTCTGTGAATAATCCTGACTGAAATTATTTGAATATGGATGATTTAATTAAAATCACTAAAAGGGGGAAAAGGGATTTAAATTGGAACTTAACTGCCTCTGCCTCCAAATGCATAAAAGGAAATGTAATTTGTGAACAGCCGTGTGAAAATAATTAGAGCAGTGCAAGGAAAAAAGATAATTTGTATGTGCAAATATATTGTGTAAATCTTTAAGGCTTTTTGGCACCTAAACCAACGTTCTTGGTTTGTAAAATCTTGCTTTATAGATTTCAGATGAACTGGTTGTGTTGGCATTTAACCCTGAGGGTACTTCCATGCTTTATAAAGTTCAATATCTTTTAAAGTGCAAAGTTGTGACTGTGACCATCCACAGAACCAGGAGAATGGGGATTCTGAATCCTGTTATTTGGTGACAAAGTAGCACAAAGGAACTGCAGATAAGGACATATCTGGGTAGCAAACAAACTACCTGAAAACTGAAAGGCTCAGAGTTTAACCCTTAAGAAGAAGAAGGAGGAGGAGGAGGTGGAGGAGGAAGATGGAAAACACATCAATCCTCATCCTGAGAGGGTTAGGTTAACTCTTAAAAGATGGAAAATCCTTTAATCATTCTCATGGCTCATATGTGAACCCTCACCCTATCTATCAACATCCTCCTTCAATTGTGGCCACCAGCAGCAGTCACACCAGTGCCAAACACAGAAGTAAAATAACCTCTCTACTTCTAACTAAGGAGCCCTTGTTTATGCATCCAAGGATTGCAGGAGGCCACACTGATTCTGCTCATTATGCACCACAAGCACCAAATCTGTTACTGCAGGGGTAAGTCGACAGGAGATGTGCAATCTGCCCATATCTCCCGTCAATTTACTTCTGCTTACCGCGCTGTCTTGACTGGGCTGTATCAAGTGGCAGGACTCTTCTGTTGATGCAGCATCACTCCACTTGGGAGTAACTGCATCAAATGGAGATCACTTCCGGGATCCATTGAGCAGGTCTACACTCAATCGATTCTGCAGCATCAATCCCTGAGGATCAATGCCGTTTTCTCAGTGTGGTTAAAGCCAGAGTCACTGCTTCCCAGGATAAAGTCCCTCATTGTATGGGCTGTCTTCCTTGCTCCTAGATGTACTTTGTCTTTTAAACATATTAAAGCACATATTGTCTACTTGCACTCAGTTTCCCATGTAATCTAGGGTGATGTGTATTAATGACCAGTCCTCGTCGTTATTTACCGTACCACTCCCACAATGTTTGTGTCATCTGCAAACTATACCAGTGATGATATTATCTTATCTTCCAGGTTATTAATAAAAATATTAAATAGAATATGGCCAAAAACAATCTCTGCAGGATCCCACTAGAAACACATCCGTTCAATGATGTTTCTGCATTTACAGTTACATTTTGAGCCTACCAGTTCACAGTTTCTAATCCATTTAATGTGGGCCTTGTTAATTTTAGAACTTTCTAGCTTTTTTAATCAAAATCTTATATGATACCAAGTCAAATGCCTCAGTGAAATCTCAGTAAATTAAATCAACTTTGTTCCCATTATCAACCAAACTTGTAATCTCATCAAAAGAAACATCCAGTTAGTTTGACAAGATCTGTTTTCTATAAACTGATTAATTTTATTACTGTCCTTTAATTCTTAGTTAATTGAATCCTATGTCAGCTACTCCTTTATCTTGTCTTGTACTAATGTCAGCCTGACTGATCAATAATCATCAAATATTCACAATCAATTACCTATGACAAAATCTAATAACAAGGAATTATGTATAGAAATGCTTTTCATGGTTGAAATTCAAATTTTGATGACAAATTTAATCTAGTTTGAAATTCTGAATTAGCAGTTTAATAATTTTTAAGACAAATTAATTTGAGAACAGTTGAAATTTCTTGTGGACAATGCCCAAGAAGAAATAAAAACTAGATTCATCTTGGGCCATATTATGAGCCCTTTACTCCCGCTGGTGAGCAATTAACTCAGCAATCTCAGTGAAGTTAACTGGACTACTTGCATGATTGTTGCACATCACTGGAAGGGGTTTGCAATCCGATCAAATTTTAGGTAGTTCCTTAATCCAGCCGCTGGTGAGAATGTTTTCTAAAATTCAGTAGTCCTACGGTCACGTTCTGCCCTCGCCCTGACACATGTGCAGGACTGTACTTCATGGTTGCCAACCATCTATAAGTTTACAGAGAGCCCATAAAAAAGTATACAAATTTCCTGCTGTCCATGAATCCATAATTCAAAGGAATTGTCTGTAATAATCTCTCCCACACTAGCAGCAGCCTGCCTGCTGTTTTGTTTGTGCTGTCCGCCTCCTCCTCCTGCAGCTTAGCACTTTAGCGATCACCAACACAGCTCATCAGCTTCTGCCTGGCCTCCAAGACGTTGGCCTGGGCGAGTGGGGGCAGAGAGGGGGACTGCTTAACACAACAGACAGCTGGGAAGGGGATTTAGACTCAGTCAGAGAACTGGGAGAGGATCATAGGAAGCACTGCAGTCCAGTCCCCAAGGCACCAAACTCTGGCAGAGGATACAGGCTGAGCACCTGCAGGGGGGAAAATGCTCAGTGGGCCCCTCTCTGCCTCCCAGGGAGGGAGGGGTGTAACCAATGTGCCATTGTACCTGAAGTCCCTGGGCCCAGATCTCACCTGTGGCGGGATTCCTACTGCTCCTGCCACAACTTTCCCATCATTCCCTGCTGTGCATCTCAAAGTGTGACACTATTGTGACATTATGATGTGATTATAATCAGGGCCGGATAATCGCAGGGCTATAGGGGGTGAATTCTCAGGCCTCCGCCTAAAGGGGGGCCCAGACTCCAGCCCCTAAAACCCCTGCTCCACTTTCCCCACCCCAGCTCAGCACCAGCAGGGCTTGAGGGAGTACTGAGAGTGCTCCTGCCCTGTCTGGTGCTGGGGTGCAAAAGGGGAGACCTCTGGGGCGAGAGGCTGGGCTCCATGCTCCTGCCCCTTGACTAGCTCGTCCACCTCTGGAGGTGGGGCACAGCGGGCCAGCGCCTGTTTGTTCCACCCCAGGGGTGGGGCAGGCTGGCATATGGCATGGCTCTGGAGGGCTGTACTGGAGGCTACACTGCATGCCAGCTGGCCCCACCTGAGGGGCATACTGGCTGGAGCAGGATCACCCTCTGGCCCTAGGGCCCCCCAGACCCCCAGCAACAGCCCATCCGCAGGCCACCATGCTGGGGGATGAGGCCCTCAGGGGAATGGAGGGTCCTGCAATGGGGGGCAGCCTGGGACTCCCAGGCTGGTTAATACAGCCCTGATTATAATGATGTTATTGTTCTTTTATGTTTTTAGTGATGTCAGCAAAATATTTACCATGTCAGTAAGAAAAATCAACTTCAGCTCTTCATGTCAGTAAAAACTAAAATGCAAGATTGGAAACCCTGCTCTACTTTCTACTCAACAGGAGTATTTTTAATCCAGCACCCACTATTATGGCAGCGCTCCTGTGAGACCTGTGGGATCCCAGTCCCATTGCAGGAGTCTACACTACTCCTGGCAGGGGTCTAGTAGAAAGTTACTTGATGAGTAGCCCCATTAACTTCAGTTGTGCTTCTTGTGAAGTAAAGCACTATTCTGTTTGTGTAAATGCTGGAGAATCTGATCCCTAAATCAACATTCTTTGTGCTTTTGGATGGGGTTGGGATGATGTGGGTTTTTTCTGTGCAGAGTTCATTGCTACAGCACACACCATAGCCTTTACTCAGCTAGTCTTTCTCTTCAATCAGATAGCAGGAAGTCCACATCTTTTCCTCATTATTTCCTCCTTTTATCCCTTAATTCCCCCTCCCTCCAACAACGGTTTATACTTGTCCAAAATTTGGTTATACTCTGTTTACATGAAAACCTACAGTAAGAAAATTAGGAAATGTGGTGTGCTTCAGGCAGTGCATCAAAAATGCCACAGACTCCGTGTTTGTTTTGCTGACCTAGACTAATATGGCTACCCCTTTGGAACTTCCCAACAACTATGTCACTGAAACCAGACAACCAAAATGCTCTTGAATGAAAAACGATAGAAAGACAAAAATACCATGTCACCCAGGCAAATACTTTGCACAAAGTGATCACGCTGTATCAGACCTCTCAGTCCGTGTCCTCAAAGGAAACCTGCACAACACCTCCAAAAGATGAGACTGGGAAGGGGAATTCGTGGGTTTAACAGACAATGGCTTTATGACTCATTACAAATTGTAACACACCTGACTGCCTGTTAATCCTTAATTTCCTGCTTCATTTCAAGGGATGCCCTACAGCATGTGGGAACCCCCTACGCTTAACAATCGGTCCCAATTTGTGTTTACCTTTTACACTCTGCTTACTTGAAGAGCTCTGTGATGCTTGAAAGCTTGCCCCTTCTACCAGCAGAAGTTGGTCCAATAAAAGATGTTACCTCACCACCCTTGTGTTTCTAATATCCTGGGACCAACAAACCTACAGGTCCATTGCAAACAAAAACTAAAACAGATAATCTACTTTGATTAAAACAAAGCAGAAAGCTGGGCTGCTTTTTGTAAAAAAAACATTAGTGATATCTGTTGAGACACATAAGTAAAGGCAGATGAGAAAAAGGAAAAGAGCAATCTCGTCTTATTTATAGATGTTACCCCCTATGAAATACGTATATCTTTTAGATAGCTATTAAAATAGTGACATTCTTAGCAAAAAAGTTAATACACAACGTCCAAATAGACATGGTTTATTCTATAAGATATACAAACCCTTTCTTTGTAGATATTAAAGGCCACATTTTCAAATGGTCTAAGCAAGAAAAAATTAGATTTCTATTTGAAATTACTTGTATGTCATAAATAACAGCATCTTTTAATGTGTATAAATGAATGCCTCCGCCAAATGGACAGGCATAACCAAGGAGGCTGTTTGGCTGCATCTACACTTGTATATTAAGTCGACTTAAGCTTGCTTAAGTCGACTTAATTTACCCTGCGTCTACATTACACTTCCCTTAAGTCGACTTAAGCAGCTTGCTTAAGTCGACTTAAGGAAAATACAGTCGACTTAATGAAAATTAAGTCAACTTTATTAAACCTCCTTTAAATTTGACTTAAGGCTTAAGCCTAGAGTCGACTTAAGCTAGTGTAGACGTGGGGTAGCCCTAAGTCAACTTAGGGCTACCCCAGGACTACACCAATGCCCTCCCTGCCGGGGGCAGGGGCACAGGGGGAGCCTGGCATGCCCCCCCCCCACAGGGCAGGGCAGAGCCCTGCCCACCCTGCCCCTATGCCCTGCCAAGGTCCCTGTCCCCCTTTGCCCCATTGTACCTATGTACAATGGGGCAAAGGCTGAGCCCCCTGGCACGGGGCAAGGGGTGCCTCCCCTGCCCCCGTGGACGTACCCTAGGTCCCCCTAGCCCCTAGAAGTCGACCTAGGCATCCAGTGTGGACGCTCTAGGTTGACTTTGTAAGTTCCCCCCAAAGTTGACTTAAATTTTAAGTGTAGACTCACTAAGTCGACTTAACTAAGTCGACTTTGTTAAAGTCAACTTAAAATTACAAGTGTAGACATAGCCTTTGACAATTGGATCCTAAATTCTTTTTGACATTGAAACACATTTTATTAAGGCAATTGTTGCAATCTATTGGAATAGCATTGCCAGTCTATGGAATATGCAATGCAAAAGTGAACATATGTTAAGATTATGCACGTTAAGTTAATTTGGTTAACATACAGTATAATGTCAGAGATCAGACAATATGCATAACCAGCTCAAATTCATCTGAAATGAAACTGGAGAAAATTATGGTATGCTGTTTTGAATACAGGGAAAATTCCCCCTTTTGGCTCCTCTGGTACAATTGTGGCCTGAGACACTCAAGGATCTTGGCTTAAGTTCCATTACAACAGTCTGCATGTTCTACACATACATTTTGTCAACTCTGCTAACTGGCTACATCTGCTTGGAATGTCTGGCCATTAGTTTGCAGACATAACAAGATCTGAGATGATGTATCAAAAAACCTTCACAAAGATGGTATGCATTTATGAATCTTATAAAGGCTGTGTAAAATAAATATACACTGAATGAACTAAGGTCGTGTTAGGCTCATATACATTGTACTTTTGGCTGCTTCCTGTCCCATTGTCTTCCATCCTAGAAAGAAAGCAGCGTGATGATTAGCCCCTTGTGCATGCCTGCTGAATGACTTGGGATCAATTTAGCTGGTCCTTCTCTTAGGTCACACTGGTTTGAAAAGCTGAGAGAGAAGCACCTTAGGTGGATGGTGTCTATATCTTCCTGGGCTAGGGTAGGTCTTCCTCCCTTAGGTTATGTGATCACCTGCTGAATGGATCTCGTGTTACATTGAGTCCCTAGGCTACTGAGTTTGGATAAGGAGCCTGTTTTCATCCATTGCTGCTTTCATATAGAATCCATCTTTGAATTCTACTAGAATTCCACAGTTTTAAGGCCTTTTGGGAGGTTTGTTTTTAAAAAGACTAACCCAAGCTCCAGGTGCAATAGTGCATCTATGCTTGTGCATGTACTTACTACAATTTCCATGCCAATTGGGAGACTGCATACACAAATGTAAAAGTGAAGAAGATCACATGATTTGCACACTCAGAACTGTGGCAATGGCACCTCCTAGGATACAGTTCTTTGTACATGGCTGTTTCATAATTTGTCCCTTATTGGCTTACATACTATTTTCTAATCAGGTTGTCAAGATAATCAGAACTAGTGATAGGTACAGCCGTAAGTTTGCCCAGCAGTTTATTAAAGTTTTGCAGTTTAAGCTTAATTTTGCTTAGTCTTTTCAACTCACAACAATTTACTTATATAAAATACTATGCAATATAATCAGTGTTGCACTTTGACATAAACACTAAAAATTAAACATGAATATAGAATATAAATTGGTCTTGCAATATGTCTGTAAGCTTGGCTCAGTGCATACACAATTATATGGATTTGATTCTGAATGTACAAAGAAATCATGATGGGGAAGAAGTGGAAAATATATGCCTTCCAGGGGAAAATGCATTTAACTTAAGACAAATATTAAGTACTGTCATCATGGGACACATTTTCAGATATAGCCACCTTAATTGAACCTGCAAAATTATCACACAAACCCTTTCTGAGTGCAAACCTAGCATCTAATGCATGTTAAAAATACATTCATGCACAACATGTATAGCTACACATTTCCTGTTTATGTATGCATTTACCCATGTTGTATATACCAGCATGCGGTTTGTGAGTGCAATGAGCATACATGTAAATTTGTAGTGTGCCTGCTTGAGCCAAACCCCTGCCTTATATATACAAAGGTCTTTCAGAGTCTTCACATAAAGTGACACTAACATTCAAATTGAACATTGTCTAAAAGTATTTAATAACAACCATAGAATTAATAAATCAGATTTTGTATGTCAATGATCAAATGATTTGTTGAAGGAGCATGTACTGAACTGATGTTTGAGACTTATCTAAGAGACAAATGAAGTTTTGTAATATAATTAAATGAGCAAAAATGCATAATCACATTCTTATTAATATGTTAACCTTGTAAAAAATATTTTGGTACTGCAGCCATCTCACAAGATAGCTAAGGCAAGTTAATTAGATTTCAAGTGAATTGCTAACCATGTTAATTTATATTTTATAAGAATAATAATTAAAAACCAACATGTTATAGCTGATTATATTTCATAGCAACTGTCTTACAAGTAAATTAAACAATGCAAATATAATGGATTAATAAAAGCACAACTAGCCATTTATAGCTAATATAGTAAAAATTCTACTGCAAATGTTTTATCTTTTATATACTTATTACATCTCATCAAGGGCTCTTTTAGCAATCACTTGGTGCAATAAATTATTTTAATATGCAAATTTAAATACAGGTTTGACAAAATAAATATGTATTTTAAGCATAGGTTCTATGGCCTCATTTCATCTGTATGAAAAAAATTAAATTACAGGGGCACCAAGGTCACTTACTATAGAAAGCCAAGTGTTCAGAAGTACTGCATTACAGTAGAGGTATTAGCCCACTGTACGTGCGGTGCAAATCTTCACATAACTCTTTTCTTTAGCGCCACTGAATATATATGAGGTCAATGGATTTCAGGGTTTCTTGCTGAATCCTTAACAGCTGTAGCCATTTTGGGATATTTCAGTTAATGACTTTATTATGGATAATTTTCTGCTAGCACTACAGGCCATTCTGCCCCCTGGTAACTCCCCTTTGTATTACCCTAGCGATGCAATTAGGACTTAAAGTTGCCCTAAACAGGCATCAGAAGATTCATAGAATCATAGAAGATTAGGTTGGAAGGGACCTCAGGAGGTCATCTAGTCCAACTCCCTGCTCAAAGCAGGACCAACTAAATCATCCCGGTCAGGGATTTGTCAATCTGCACTTTAAAAACCTAGCATGTGTTAAACCTCATATTATAGAGCCACCATATGTGGTTGTGCATCACCCTCAGGGTAAGGGATTTCCTGGGGCATAAGTGAGTGCTCCAGCGATGTCCACTAATGGCTATTTGCAAGCCAGTACTTTTTAAAGCAGCCTTGTGACTATTCCAAATTACACAGAGCTCAAACTAGACCCCAGCCACCTTCAGGATCAGGGGAGCAAAGGTAGTAGAAAGTCACCTTTGTCTCTTCCCACCTATGTGCTTTAATAGTATACTGTGCGATACATTCTATATTGCTGCTTCCTCTTTGCTATTCCCCTCTTAGGAACAGTGAGGTTCCTAGGGAAAGAAGGCAAGCATTAACAGGTAAGGATGAGATGAGAAAGTTGGGCCATAACATTATTTGCACAGGGGAGGGTTATAAGGAAATAGAGCAGGTGTTTCTAAGCTGGGAGACTCATGTCTTCCAATGAAGAACAGAGCATCCCAGCTTGCTTCCTCCAAACTTCCCACTCCCCTCTGAGAACACAACAGCCACCTTCTAAGCAAGAGAGACTCCTTTCTCTTTGTTCCCCACAGCCTGGGACTGGTAAGGAAGGGGAAAGAGCAGGGACCCAAAACAGTAGCTCAGACTGCTTATTGGGCAGTTTTCCATATAGCGGTATTATTGGCTCTTAACTGTATTAAAGAAATACATAGTATTTTCCATTGGTATTTTAATTGACACATCTTGTGACAAGTATGGCAGAGATGTGTATATTTTACAGACTACAAGCTGGCTCTCATAATATGAAGGTGAGACTATGCAGCTTCCCTTCTGTGGTTCCTCTGCTCCCCACTGGGAGCATTCCCCATTCCTCCCTCTGCAGGACTCCGTGGCCTCCCTTAGGACCAATGGGCTCTGGGTTCTCAGTGCCTTCATCTAATGCCCAGTGCCTAAATCCACAACAAACCTGGAGTTCTCAAGGTTATCCCAACTTACAGGTAAAGCAAACCTAGGCCCAACAAAAAAGTAAATAACTTTATTCCTTGAATGGATGGGAGTCTGTTTAAAGAGAAGAACAGAAAAAGGAATCAAAGCTGTTAAAGAAGTGAGGCCCCCACAACTAAAAGCCCATCAGTTAAATCAATGTCATAAGAAAGCACACAGAGTCCTGTGGCACTTTTAAAGACTAACAGATTTATTTATCGCATGAGCTTTCGTGGGAGAAAATCCCACTTCGTCAGACGCTTTGAAGATAGGAAAGTTACAGAGTGGTACGAGATTAAATGCAGGGGAGTGTATGACATAGCATCAGGTCAGGCTGTAATAGCAAATCAAAATAGGTGTTAGGATTCAAAACACTGGGGAACAGCACATAGAGGACGGGGAGGTCAAATCACCTGTTAAACAGGGACTATGGATTTTTCTCGCATTACAACAAGTGATTTGACCTCCCCCTCCTCTATGTGCTGTTCCCCAGTGTTTTGAATCCTAGCACCTATTTTGATTTGCTGTTACAGCCTGACCTGATGCTATGTCATACACTCCCCTGCATTTAATCTCCTACCACTCTGTAACTTTCCTATCTTCAAAGCATCTGACGAAGTGGGATTTTCTCCCACGAAAGCTCATGCGATAAATAAATCTGTTAGTCTTTAAAAGTGCCACAGGACTCTGTTGTCTTTCTACAATAGACTAACATGGCTACCCCTTTGGAATAAGAAAGCACAGGCAGTTTCTGCAGAGCCCTTACTTGGGTGGTAGGATTGTTCCCCAGTGTGAAGGGCTGGTAACCATTCCTGGAAGGTCAACAATCAGGAACATCAGCTCTCTCTCTCAAACTGATTGAGAGTCAGGAACCTGCAAGAGGAGATGTCACGAGGATATGAGAAGCTCCTCCGTTCCCCTGATTTTCAGGGCTGGGCATAGGGGCAGAGCTCCTCATGAGATCCTCAGGGCTGAAGACATAGACCCGCCTGATACGGGATCCTGCCTCCATATGTTTGTCAGACTTAGCAGAGAAAAGGTTGGGCCAACAGGAGGTAGAGGAAAGGAGAACACAGGCTTAGTTGCTTTCTCCTGGCTGCTGCTCTGGGTCTTCTCCTTTTTACAATTCACACCCCAACCCCCAAGTCCTGCCCTCTCTGCTTGGATCTGGCAGCACCATTTCCCTCACTCCCCAAGGTCCCAAGCAGCAAGTACTCAGTGTAGTAGGAGG
The DNA here is from genome assembly GCA_007922175.1 of Pelusios castaneus. Classification (NCBI taxonomy): domain Eukaryota; kingdom Metazoa; phylum Chordata; order Testudines; family Pelomedusidae; genus Pelusios; species Pelusios castaneus. The sequence continues at coordinate 17,521,777 of ML685787.1, forward strand.
TGTAGGTGGGGGGGAGAAGAGGAAGTGCTTCCAGACCCTGGTGGCGGAGAAGCACCAAGGCAGTGTGTGGTGGGGAGGGGGAAGAGGCTGGAAATAAAAATTAAATAATTATTTTAATTATTTAATGTGGACAAGTATGAGGAGCTTCTTTGTTAAAAAAACCCAACCTATTGTAATTACTGAATGATTTATATATTTATGTCTTTATGAAAGTTATAGGGAAGAAAGTAGAATTGTTTACATTTATTTTTGAAATACTTTGAATGTGACCGAATTGATTCTCTTTAAAAATATATTATTTAAAGATTATAAAAATGATTGCACCAAGATACAGAAAGCACCCCTGGGGCTAGGGGTTTCAGCAGTTAGCAAGGTATCTGGCATTGTAGAGACATTCTCACATAAATGGTTATTGCAAAATAATTGAAAAACTTGATACACGGGAAGAGTGTTTTGTATTTCTTGGCTGTTAATCGTTCATTTTCCAGCTCAATTTTATAATCCTTGTACAGTATATTTTAAAATAACATCACGATTCTTTGATTTATGAAGGTGCAAGTGGCTATGTAGCAGCAGGTCAAGAAGCAATGTTGAGGAGATTAATATGGACAGGGAAAGGTGGAAAACTAGGTGGGGAGAGAGTCAAGAGAGCAATAGGAAATGGATAGCATATCTCGTATCTTAAGCATGAGTAGATGGTACGTGGAATATCCATTTTAGCAGCCAGGGAGAAGTATGCATTTTTGTATGTATTTAAAGCTGAATATTCAACCTGAAATGATCATACTACATACACTGACAGAGGACCAAAGGGGAGTTGAAAAGTCAAAAAACAGTCTAAAAAAACAGGATTTGATTTTTTAAAAAAAAATCTCATGATGTTGGCAGTCAATCTCATGGTTTTTTTGGCATCTAACTCATGATTTTTGGTCTCTTACCTAGGCAGTACTCTACAATTCTCCCTTTCTGCTCAATCAGCAGTTCCCAAACTGTGGATCATGACCCCAAGTGGGAGACACGGCAATCTTAAGTATGCAGAGGATGACATTTTACAAAATGGCCTCTCCCACTTGCACCAAATCATGAGGTCACTTTGCATGGAGGATGCTATTTTGCTCTACAAAATGGCACCCTCCCTGCAGCATGATGTCACATGCACCATACATGTATGAGATCATGCAGTCCAGAAGACACAGTTTTGTAAAGCAAAATGGCATTTTCCTTGTGGCGTGACCTTGCATGTACAGTGTGTGTGAAAGACTGCAACGTCTGTTTTGTCTGAGGTAGTGGGAAATAACACATTCGAAAACAGGGTCATGCAGGGAGAATGTTTAGGAATCACTGTGCTTAGATGGAGTGTCTAGTGCAGATCCCAAAGCACTGATGTCTTGTGCTTCCAGTGAGATGCCCTGCTTAATAAGCAAAGTGCCATACACCTCATGAACCTCAGATCCTGAATGGTTTTAAGGTCTAGCTGCAGGTGGTGTACATAACAGGAGTCTAACTGAGATAACAAAGGCACGAATCAGAGCAGCAAGTCCAGTTTTCACTTGGCCTTCAGCTTGACCTTTCTGTTGCAGACTGTAATACACCTCTCCCTGGCAGCTCAGATAGAGATTCCATAGACTTTTTGCTCACACTTATCATAAGGGAAATGACATCCATTTTTTGTAACTCGCTTCACTTGCTCCCTTCTTAGTTTCCCACCTTTCCCCCGCCTATATTTGCCTCCTCATCCTTCCTCGCTGATCTGTCTCCAACTCCCTGCATTGCCCTGCCTTCCTGAGCTGTCATCTGCACTTTCAGAAATCAGACAAAGAAACATGATGCTAGAAGAATATAGCAAAGCATGACGATGGTGCAGGAGATCTAGAGGGTCTGTGATTACGGTCTGAAAGGATTCCCAGGAGGATCAGCCTGTGACAAGGGTATAATTACTCCCATGGCAAGAGGAAGATATATAGGATGACAGCTGAACACTTAACTATATGCTTCAAAGTGCAAATAAAAATTTTAATGACCAGGCAATTCTATTTGCACCTAATGTTTTGGAGGGTTTTTTGCTGGCACAAAATTGCCCCCAGAAAGTTAGATATTACTGCTGAAAGTAAAGCTCTTGGACTACTGAATTAGACTATATTTTTAAATGCAGTAGATGCTCATTAGTAGCAACATATCTGTGCCCTTTAGCTATGTTGCTTCTAAGCAGCTATTACTCCTCTAATACTATAGGGGTGTGATTTTTATTTAATTGGTTCCAAATGGTAACTATTTTCATTTTATATTTATTTTTACTTAAGTTGAAAGATGAAGACAAGCCCTGACTTTGAGCTTGAAAAAAAAGTCTATAGGCTATACTGAAAACTTACAGCCAGAACTTCTGGCCAGGAAATTTGCAAGTGATCAGAACAAAGAAACATATTAGCACAGGGTTGGACAAGGTCCTTGGGCATAGTGAACAACCAACTTTAAAAATGGCCTGTTTTCAATAGTTTGTTAACCTTTCATTGGAGAATTGAAACTCTTGAAACAGAAACCTTATTTATGATGAGTGGAAAAAAATCCATGTATAGTTTTGTGCATGAAGAAAGGAAAAAAGAAAAAAGAAAAAAAAACAAGCAAAAACCAGAATATTGTGACCAGATTTAAAACTTTTGAAGCATTGGCTTTGCCAAGGTTTCCTTTTTAGAATGCATGCCATGTTCTCTTATTTTTTTAGTCTGACACTTTAGCTTTCATAAATCACATATAATGTTGATAAAGGGAAAGAGCACAGCCCTAAGAAAATTCAACATCTTGGCAGCTATTTCTTATTTGATAATTTATGAGAACAAGATGTCTCAATTATATAAATATTTTCTTTGCATTTCATTGGATTATGCTGTGTTATTTTGAACATTTGCCATTGTGTGTGTGTGTGTGTGTGTGTGTGTGTATAGAATGTCTCTATTCAATAAGCAACAGAATTGCCTCTACTATCTGAAACTAGGAAGGGGACAACGATAATGAGATATGCAAACATTTGTGAGAAGACAAAGGAGGGCCAGAAAACCCCTTGAAAAGAACTTTGCAAATCCTGAAAAACATGTCAGCTCATGTTCTTTAACATGTTGTTACCATGTGAGTTTATGATCTCAGATCACAATATTGCCAGTTTTCCTGAGTCAATCTGTTCTGAACTGAGGTTTGCCTTCACTTGCTCCTCCCCCACTTATATAAATGATTCACGGGTACGGTTAATAAGAGTCCTGCAGGGTTTGTTCATATGAATAGTATATATACAACAGGTCAGACAGAATATGTACAACAGGTGTTGCACGTGTTTTCTCTGATCATGGTACCCTTGAGAAAGAACAGTTTACGACATTGCATTACAAAACTAAAAAATTATCACACAAACAGAAATCACTGAATAGACTCATACCAAAAGCATATACTTCCTTCTGCAAGATTACCATGCTCTTTGCCCTAGGTAATGTAGAGATGAAAAACAAATTCAGCATAACTAAAGAGCCATATAGGTGTTTTAAAACACTATTTATAAACTGTAAACTTTGTTATGAGCCTTTTGTTCCAAGGCAGGTGAAGCACATATATCATCAGGTTACATCTCTCATGGGTGTTGTTTTAGTGGCATGCTGAGTCACAAGTGACATATGAAAACCACGCCAATGCAGTGGATTAATGTTTCCACTGATCACCTTTCTACAGTAAAACTGGGTTGAACATTAAGTGGATTCCGCAGATCATAACTTATGTGCATGAAGTAAAAAACACAGCATTTATCTACAGATTAATAAAATACTAATGGTCAGTGCATGTCTGAATGGATATTTATAATTCCCTTAAAATAGCTCTAATTTTTCCACCACCCCAACCCTTTTCTTTGGTCTCCAGCTATTTTAGGACTGAGCAAAAATAAAACAAAACCCTCAATAATTCAATTTAACTTTTTTTAAAAAAAAGCTGTTCAGAGTTAGAATTTTTGTCAGGCATTCTTTGCAGCCTGCTGTATAGTCATTGAAAACATATTTAAAAAGCAGCTTACGTCTAGAAGGCGTCATCTTGTGAGAGTAGCAGGGATTCTGACAAATATGGAAATGTAGTCAATGATACACTGACAAGTACTGTAACTGAAGTTAGATCAGATTGAATTACTGTAGTGTAGAGTAAATTAAATTGCTGTGGTTGAAGGAGATTTGCCCTTTGTATATAATCTGCATTTAGCAGATGGAACTCTGACTGAACTGCTACATAAAAACCAAGATCTTTCTATTAAAAAAGATGGCAGCAGCTGAGCTGACAAATTAAAATGCACAAAGAGAGAAATTCATCTTGGTGCAAAGCCCTCAATACTGATAAAGTCCAACAGGGGGCCGATGAGAAGGCAAGAGCTGCTGCTTGACAAAAATACCTTAGTGCAACCCTCGGGATATTTTTCTTTCAAATGATAAATAGCATAATCTTCAATGTCTAATAACCAAAGGCTGACCATTCACACATTCTGAGTGCCCAAGTTGTTTGTTTCTCTTCCTCCTGGAGCCTAGAACATGTCAAACAAATCAAATAAAGAATAGCGGAATGCCAACATTTACTTTCTGTCACTCATAATGATGACTGGCTCTTACAGTGTTTTTCACCAGTTGATCTCAAAGCACTTTACTAAGCAGATCGGTATCATTATCTCCATTTTACAGATGGGAAACTGAGGCAGAGAGGCAACATGACTTGCCCCCTGTCACCTAACCAGGCAGTGACTGAGTTGGGAATAGAGCCCAGGTCTCTTATTGATGTAGCCAGGCCACCATGCTATTCATGAGATGGTGGGGATGCCTGAGTTGCAGCCTCATGTGCATAAGAGAGACAGGAGAGCAGATGGGGCATTCACCATGAAAGTCCCTAAAATCTGCCAATCACTGCTCTCATGTTGACTTTCAAGGCACTTTGCAAAGTTGATTTTTCCTCCTTAGCTTTGAGGCAATGGTGGAAGATCTTGTGTGTATGTTTTGCTGTTGGGTTATTATATTTGTATTGTATATGTTGCATAATAGTTGTAGGATGCAAGTTATAAGAGAGCTACCTTATGGGTGTGTACCGAAGAATTCCTAATGAGCACTGAGAACAAGGAATAGGAGTGCCTGTTTAAAGGATAAAATCCAAATAAATAAAATTCCATCACAGACTTGCTCATTTGATAGTACAAGACTGAAAACATGTCCCAGCATATGGTTCACATTGCGTCCGAGACCTAAAAGTGCATACACTCTGAAGTAATTCTTTTTTTAATACTTATTGTTTATCAAAAATTAATGAGAACAACTGTGTGTACTCTCCACATTTTTATTTGATGTATAAACAGAGCAGTGGGGTTAATTGTGAAAACTATTCGCTTCTGAAAAACACTCAAGTGCATTTTTTTCAAGCTGTGAATTTTATCTTAGCTATAGCACATATGCCTTGCAACAGTCTGCCAAGGCATATATAGAAAAATAAGCCATAAGTTTAATCCCTACTTATATAGCCTGCAATAGAGACTGACATCCATTACAAATAGTTTTCTCTTTGCATCAAAAACAATGACAACACCCTTAAATGTTGGCCTTTCCTCCGTGACTGCCTGAGCATAAAGACATATAAAAAGTCACAGTTAAGGAAGGAAAGCACGCTCCGTTTCAATTATTTTCTGAACAAACTTTACAGTCCAATAAAAGAGAAAGCCAGATTAATAATAGATCACATAGGTTAGATTCACTTTCTGCATGGCAGATAGCCTAAAACAGAATTCGTCACTATTAAATATAATACCTGATAACAGGTCTCCTAAGCTGTACAAAGTGTTTCCTGTCACTACTTTCTCCTCCATAGTGGCATCCCTTGTGATTTGCATGCTCCCGTCTGCCCAAAAGTCGCCAACTTTCCAGATAGGAAAGAATCTTGTGTTTTGGCAAATAAACAGAGATTAAATAAGCCAAACCTTTTATCCCTTTTTTGTCATAGCAGCAAATGCACTAAAATGTAAAAATGTATATTCAATAGTGCTTGACATATAAATATTGGGACATTTCTGCAAACTACACAGGGCTACTTGATGCCCTGGTCCTAAATGGTTATGCAGGAGGAAGAGGGAACTTTGTCCCACTCACCAACCTGCATGGCTTCCTAGAACCTACTTGAATCATGGTTCTGAGTGCAGGCTGAGAACAAGGATGAGGAACACAACACACCTCCTATGAGCAAGCGGTGAGGAATGGAATGGAGAAGTGGGACTTAGATGAAGCCACAGCTCTGCTTTGCTCCACTGCAGAGGCCAGTGGGCCCAGCTAGTTAGAGAATGCTGTACATCAATGAAGAATTTAATAAATTCCTCCCTCATCCCCAATCCAGGGCTGGTGCAGTTACATGGTACCCTATGCCCATCTCTGTGTCTACAGGCCCAATGTACTCCATAGGAGTTACTCATGTGGGCGACCCCAGTGAATTCTATGTGACTACCAGTGCAAGGAGCTTTTCATTTTTGATTTTTAATATACAGCAATAAATCAGCATTGTTATAAATATAAACATCAGACCAGCTATACAGGACAAAAATAGGAAGGCCTTTGGAACAAAACAAAGGATTCAGATCTGAGGGTGCTGTGTGTCTACAGTCCTCCTAGTCCTCCCTCCTCACCACTGCAGCCAGGAAAACCCATCCTGAGACAGTAGGTCATGGTAATACTCCTTACAATACCTTTTGGACTAATCTTAACAGCACCGGGATTTTCTAGGTACAGCTGGAGCTCTCAATTCCCCTTGTGTCAGACACTGCTTATCTTCAGAGCAGCACACAGCACTAGGCCAAGTCACAGGCTGCTTGGAAGCATGATTTCTCCAGCAGCAGTTACTTGAATGTTAGTTGTCACTTATTCCCTATATCAACCAACTTTTCTTGCGGTATAGTCCAGTAAGTTAGTTACTGTTTAGGGAGACAAGAGAGCAGAGCTCTATTTCTCTTTCTGCCACTGATCTGTGGTATAACCTTGGGAATCTAGGTTACAGAGAAAGAGAGAGATTTTCCCAAAGGTGAGACAGTGATTCCTCATCTTCTTTGGGATCTATGGAGTAAAAGTGTTTTTTAAAGACCTAAGTAATATTGCATCCATTTTAAGAATACAAGGGTGCATCTACACTTGTAAATTTACTCTGCGTCTACACTACACTTTCCTTAAGTCGACTTAAGCAGCTTGCTTAAGTCGACTTAAGGAAAATTAAGTCAACTTTATTAAACCTGCTTTAAAGTCGACTTTAGGCTTAAGTCAACTTTCTAAAGTCGACTTAAGCCAGTGTAGATCTGGAGTAGACCTAAGTCGACTCTAAGTCAACTTAGGGCTCTCCAGGACTCCCCCACTGCCCTCCCTGCTGGGGGGGTGGCACAGGGAGAGCCTGGCATGCCCCCCCCGAGGGCAGGGCAGAGCCCTTCCCACCCTGCCCCTATGCCCTGCCAGGGTCTCTGTCCCCCTTTGCCCCATTGTACCCAGGTACAATGGGGCAAAGGCTGAGCCCCCTGGCACTTGGCAAGGGGTGCCCCCCCGTCACCGTGGACCTGCCCAAGGTCCCCCTAGCCCCTAGAAGTCGACCTAGGTGTCCAGTGTGGATGCTCTAGGTCGACTTTGTAAGTTCCCCCCTAAATCGACTTTAAATTTAAGTGTGGACATGCTAAGTCGACTTAACAAAGTTGACTTAAGGTTGACTTTGTTAAAGTCGACTTAAATTACCAAGTGTAGACATAGCCCAAGAGTCCTTTCTTTTGGTAGTTATGAATTATATGATGCATGTAAAGAGCAAAGCCTTTTTTAGCTGTAAAATTGTTCTCACTGTTGAGAGATTCAAAACTGGGGGTGATAAAATAAGGAAACTAGCAATAAATGAGAAAATTCAGGCAGAACTATTCCAGGCAAAGGGTTCTAAACAGATGAAATAATTATCCAGGGAAAGTGACAGAAGCACGAGTATAAAGGAGTTCAGAAGTGACTCAGATTTATATCTGGAGGAAGAAGAGGTTGAGTACTAGAATAAAAAAAAAGGAAAGTGGAATTAAGTTAAATTGAAGAAGGCATGCTGGGACAGATGGCTGTTTTTCATGTTTGTAAATTTCATATGTTTTTTAACAGAAAACTAACTACACAGATGGTCTGTGATACTCCCACATTCTTTATGTCAGTTTCCAAAAATGTCACCTTGTTCTATATCCTCTCATACAGCATAAAGTGCACACAATGTTTTCTAACGTGCATACATGCACTCTCATGCTCATGCAGACTTCATTAGACATCACTGTGGAAAAATGTGGGGATGACACACATGTGAGGCGGTGTATCACCAGATTCTGCTGTGGAGACCCTTATGGGAAGGCTGCTGGTGGCCCACTCAAATCACCTGAGATATCACTTGATCAATTTGATCAACCCTCCTGAATCATCTTACTTCCTTGCTTATCCTATCAGTCTCTGCTTTTCACTGGAGCTGCCAATTCAACTGAATTTGACCACTGTATGTTCTTACAAGCTGCATATAATATAAAGAATACAATGTTTTTCATTTTTTAAAATATTTCAGTTTTGAGGTGATGAATAATCCTAATCAGCAATCCTACTCTGGGGAAATGCTATGCCCTTGATATCCTTAAATGCAATAAAGGAGGTGCAAAGGGACTCGTGAAGCCAACTTACCTGAGAGGAAATCTGGCCTAGGTAGCCTGAATTCCTTGGTGGTGGGGGAGAGGAGATCATGTGCGGAGATCACCAACAGAACAGCTACAACACCCATATTGAGGGAGCAGAATGCTCCTCTCACAGCTCAGTCAGTTCTTATGATCAGTGTACAAATACGTGTAGGGTTATGGTCACCTTACCTTACTTTCAGGAAGTTAGTTCCCTTTGAGGTACTCTAGGGGGGAGCCATATGCAGAGTTTACAGCTATAGGTGAAGTACAAACAAATCAAGTCTTTGGTGGTGGGAGCTCCCCTCTTTGATAGCATGATCCAAACCCTTACAAGCTTTGGGGAGACTGAAATTCACCCAGGAATTTCTTCAATGCCCAGACCCATCTCAATTCCTTTATTAGCACACATAATACCCCAGCGTCACTGCAAAGACCAGTCTGTGGGAATAAGATAAAAATTCAAGATGCCCATGAGAAACTCTATCTCCATCAGTCACAAAAAGCTTCAACTACCCCTCCAGCCTCAGTACCTTAGACATAGATTAAGACATCCTCTTCCTTTTGGGCAGTGGCCAACTCTTACACGCACTGGAAGGAAATACAGGGCCCATCTCCCAGCCTTGAGTTCAGACTCCATTTGGGTTTGCTGTATCCCAGTGACAGCACAATTATGCCCTCTTCTGAAGCCTGTGGCAGCCCTTTCTCTCATGACCTCCTATCCTCATCCCCCAGCTGGAGGACAGCTTGACACTGGAAGTCAGGATTGGATTTCCTGCCATCTCTCTAGTGAGCCAGGATTCTGTAGTGGTGAACAGACTGGCTCCTCCTGTCTGGACAGGCAGACAATGAGGGCTCCAGAGAGAGGAACAGCCTTTACAATACTGCTAATGACCTGTGGAGTGGGTGCTGCACAGTTGTGATCTTCAGACAAATGGTGGCTGACCTGTGTGCAGAGATACAACAGCTGGGCAAAGCTTATTTCCATCTTCCCAACACCATCCCCGGCCCCACTCATCTGTGCAGGGGTCAGCCCCAGGCTGGACCTTTATCTTTTAGAAAGAACCACCTTTATTTTTTAAAAAGATGGATGGATACCAAGAAAGGAATCAGTCTTTTGATGAGTTACAGTCCACTAATAACACAGTTCTGAAGTCAGTGGAGTTATGCCACTGAAAAGCTGGTGTAAAGTGAAAGGGGATCCAGGGCCTATAACTGTAGCACCAAGTCTTGCTCACAAATAATCCTTATAGAAGTAATAGAGGTGAAGTCAGTGACACTGCTTTCATAAGGACTAGTCTAGCAGGTAAAAGTTATATGATCAGGCTCATATTTTTAGGAATTTTCTAATTCCTTCTAGGCCCCTTTCAGTATGATTTCAGCTTGGTTTTAAATTAACCTCAGTATTCTGTAATCCCCAGATACTCACAAGCGCAGTTCATGTCCTTTATATAAATCTGGATCCAGTTACATTAATTCCACCTGCAAATAATTGTAGGTGCAAATTTTCCCCTACAATTGTTTGAGCCCATTGGAGCCTAAAGTAAGCCAATTTTTAAAAATCAGGTACACAATGTATAGTGAATGTGGGAGTAATCCAAACCATCTGTTTAGTCATTTTTCTGTTCAAAAGGTATGAAACTTACAAACAGAAGAAGAAAAGTAATCTGGCTCAGCACACAAACTTCAACATTTTCAGTAAAACAAAAAGAAAAATGAGAAGAACAGAATCTTTAAAAAACCCAAATTTGATTTTTAAAAAAGATATATTAAAATCAGCATAAACAATTGTTATCTGTACCCTTGAAACAATTCGGAGTATATCTAAGAAAAAAACAGAATATGGTAAAATTTCCTCCAATCTGGTGACTAAATAGTTAACGCTTGTTTCTTTCTGTATATTGTCTCTGCTTGAGTGATTGCTTAGTATCTGCTAGGATACCTCATGGTGCTTTACCAGATGCTGATCTGTCAGACAGAACTGGAATGACATCATGAATATATCTATTATAGCCATATTTTTCCTGCACCCAAAATACACAGACACACATGGAGCTTCCACAAATTTTGTTTTTCCCCCCATGTGCATCTGTTTTAGTTTAGTTACTTCAGAATTCAAAAATAAAACCACAGTATCATACACACATGCCACAGTAAAGCCAGACAACCAAGGCAGTGATCTTTCTGTGCCATTTATATTACTGTCCGTCTATTACTTTGCGGGGGAGGGTGGGAAGGTAAGGGGTAAAGCGACAATGTGCGTAAAATGTCTTTCGCAATGATAGAACAGAGGGTTATGCAGTATGGATCTCTGAAGAAGGTGAATGTGTCTCCTAATGAGGGTTATCTCATGGATCTAATGCAGTAGAACAGCTGCAGTGGGCTCTTTCCCAGTTTGGAATCATACTCAGATCAGATTCCCCTCATAGTGGCTCTATTTTTTTTCCATGCTCTATAATTATGATTGATTAGCAAAAGATACACAATATTTTACCTTTCTTAGCAAGGGCTACTAGTTTGTGAGGGGTTGAAAAAAGAAATTCTTGGTTGTGCTCCAAAAAGGACTAGTAGAACTGTAGGAAAATGATGGGAAGAGTCAACAGACTGGGGTTAAAGTAACATAATGCAGTATTTCCAGCACTAATCTACGCTGGCCATCAAAAGAAGAGTACAATCTGAGACCAGAAGAGGAGACTGCATGTTGCTAATTTGTGCATTTTTGCTATTGTACAGTGTAATTATTTAAATACCAGTACTATGTTATACTAAGACATATGCCTTACAAATAGCTAAGTAAATTACTGTTAACTTTTTCCAACATTTGAAATCTTATCAAAAAATGAAATCAGGTTTGTCGGACAAGAACTATTTTCCATAAAACCATGCTGACGGGCATTAATAATGTTACTGTGCTTTATATCTGTATTGACTGACTCCTGTGTGACAATCTGTGTCCAAATACCCGAGAGAAGGCAGGGGGCCTGAACCCAGGGAATAAGCAGTTGTGTCAACTAATTGTACACAATATCATTGTACTATAAAAATATATTGAGTAACATATTTTATGAAAGCTAGTGACTCACTGATGATTAATAGCATTGTGCAATGTATATACTAACACTATATGAGGAATTATGAATACTTACTCAGTGCTTAATTTGAGGCAGAGCTTGCCAGGGCTAACTAACCCCTGGCACCTCTAGGCTTGGCAGTTCATAGCCTTGGTGCTTGCTGCATCAGTTATGAATGTAAAATAAATTGTTTGAGCCCCCACACCTCTTTCATTTCAAATTAAACACTGCACTTACTGACCTCATGCTTTAAAGTTTGTGAGCAGCCAAAGGGAGAAACAGGTTCTCCCTCAGACAGCAAAGAGAGTTCTGACTCACTCCCTACAGTTCAGGCAGTGACTGACCCACCTACAGCACTGTAAGATGGGGGAGTGACCCAGGCACCCCTCAAGGGCAACTGGCAGAACACTCCCCTAAACTGCAACTCCCATTCAAACCTGACATGTCAATTGCCCCAACACACTTTTCATAACATATATCTCAAAGGCATCATGTGATGTGTTATATGTAAGCTGATTACACATGGGTCCTGAAAATCATTGTGTGATGTACAGGACATGTACAAAGAAGTGTTCTCAAAATAGGTTCTTAAATTGTGCTTGGGAGGCTGTGCTTAAGCCTCAGCTTGCCCTGGACAAAGGAATATGTATTCACTTGTCTGTCTTCTGCAGGTGATCAAGCTGGTCAATGGAAGAATATTTACATATAAGGAAAACATAGCCATCAAGCTAACAAGCAGGGGAGAAGACTGCTTAACAGTCACATAAAGGGGCAGAATCTGTACCCCAGCAAATCTTCCCATGTCTTGAAAAAGAGACAATGAATTTTGGTGTAATGTGGAGGTGGAGGGCAAAGAGACATGCCAGTCACTATTTTGATTCTGCGAGGTTTGGATCCTGTCTAGAACAGCCAGTCATGCCGGAGAATTCTAACAACTTGGTATGAATAAGAAACTGTGAAGGCAAAGCTCTCTCTCTTGCTAGGATTAAGTTTTATACACAAGTGGGTCATTTTGATTGTGTTTGTAACCTTTCCATCTCCCTTTCACTCTTACTTGAAATTGTGTCACTTTATTTTCCTTGTTAACAAACATTCCTTGTTTCCCTGTGCACCATCACAGTGCTGTGTTTTAAGGAGGAGCACGTAACACCAGCTGAGCTAACAGGCTGTCCTGTGTACTGGCTCTTTGGAGACAGCCAACTTGGTGTTATCTCTGTGAATGCACATTAGGAGCGACTGGACCCTGCAAGGGAGGTGATTTTGGGAAGACTTGGATCCAGAAGGGTTATTGGGGTCACCCAGGCTGGTGGAAGCTAGGGGGAGACTTTTGCTGAGGGCTCTGAAGCAAATTCATACAGCACAGCGGCACGCAGGGTGTGTGTGTGTGTGTGTGTGTGTTACTGGTGTGGAGAACCCCCCCAAGTATCACATCCTGTATTATCTTTTCCATTATTTTACCTAGGATTGATGCCAGCCTAAGTAGCCTATAATTATCTGGGTCATCACACCTGCTCTTTTTGAATACTGGCCCAGGGATTGGCTCTCTTCCAGCCTTCTGGAATTTCCTTCCTATTCCAAGATTTATCCAAAATTTAAGATATCTCCTCAGACAATGATTTTTGGGTACAGATTCTCTGGGCCTGCTGATTCAAAAACATTTCTCTCTAGTTATTTACTCCTTAGTGATGAATGGACTGGAAAAGAGTTCATCAGCCTCATGTGATACAGAGTCAGCATTCAGCTTTGTTCCAAACACAGATTACACATGAAGCCACAAACAAACCCTTCTGCCTTTTCTGCATCAAGTTCTGCATTCAGTTTTACCATTTCCCTCTAGTAGCAGGCCTACCCCATTGTTAAGCTTTGTGTCAGATTTATGCACTTGGTTTGGCTGTAGCTTCTAGAAATACATCCAGCCCCTTCCAAAGATAGAAACAAGAACCCAGATGCTTGATAGCCAACATTCCTCTGCTGTCTTGTAAATATGTGTATATGCTAGTATGTATAGCATCCTCCTCAAATGGCTGATCCACAGAGAGAGAAAACTCAGCAACCCACAGCACCTCTCACAGCACAGCACGGCATTGCAACCACTCAGCCTCAGCTTCTCCAACTTGCTGTGTGGCCTACTTGAGCCATAGGTGTAGCTTGACCTTCCCAGCCAAGCCACTTTAGAGAGTTCATCCTTTTTTAAGGTAACAGAGTCCTTTAGATAAAAGACACTAAAAGCACAAAACAAAAGGATCTTTGGCTTAACCAGGCTCAACATCCAACCCTTTTCTTACAGGCAGGCCCCAACTACAAAAGTCTGTTTCAACAGCAACCAGCATTCACCTGGGCTCCAGTCAGCCTACTCATCTAGTCCAGGGCCACTCTCCTACACAGAAATGTGGCCAGCCACACCTTAGACAGATATAATGTAGTCGAGCTCACTGAACAGGACTGACTGGCCCAAAGCTTCCTGGCCATTAAAGGGGCAGACTGTGTTGTCACAAACCCATTATCAGCTACTCCTTTAGTTCAAATGGCCATGGTCTGTGCTGTGGATCTAGGGCAGTGATATTCAGACTGAGGCTTGCAAAACTCAAGTGGCTTGTTAACGTATCTCCCATGGTCCTGTGCAGCACATATTAAAACACTCTATGATTTAATTACCACCAAACAGGATGCTTTTACTATAGTATTAATCAACTGTAGTTGATAAAAATAACACTTTGGGTCAGTCATTTTGCTGCAAGAATAATTATTTAACTAAATATTTCCCCATACTATTGTTTAAATAAATGAAATAATGAATTCATAACACTGTGGCTGTTTTGGGTAATGTCACTAATTCAACTGCTGAAGTCTGAATATCACCGATCTGGGGCTTTCTGACAAGTATTGGAGGGTGGGTCCAATATGAATCTGCTTTAAAAAAAAAGCTAGGAAGCTATATAGAAATTTTAAAAAAAAGTCTTTAGTTTTCAAAGTCCAGAAGTCAAGCATTAGGAAAAGAATTAAGATTTTTTTCCCCCATATGACCCAAAATAGCATCCTATAATATGCATTTATAAAGCCTTTAATTACATGGCCCTGTAAAGTGTACATGACAGACAGACAGTGAATGAAAAGGTCAGAAGTTAGGATGTGGACAATCATACCTAGGGTGGAACACTGTCAATCCTAATGATTAGAGCACAAGTCAGAACTGGAATCAGAGGCCAGAGCTGAGGGTCAGAGCCACAGTCAGAAATCTGAGGTAAGGCTCAGAGCCAGGTAACCTGAGGAAAGCTTAGGCTGGGAGTAGGAACAAAAAAGCACAGGAGCTATCACAACCAAATGCTTTAGGCAGCCACCAACTTGCTGCTACTGGTCTTAACAGCAGTTCTGCCAAATCTTCCCACCAACAAGCTCGTGCAGCCAGTTAGGCAACTACTACGGGCCAGCTGCACTCATTCGCTTGCCCAGATGGGCTGTGCTACAGGCCCTGCTTCCTGAAAGATACAGAGAGTTGTTCCAAGAGAAAAGTCTATTTGCTTGTATTTCAGGCATTGGACCAGCAAACAAGAGTTCCATTCCTGGTCCTACCAAAAAGTTACTGTGAGGAAGATCATTGCAAATCATTGAAGCATGGGACTGGAAGAGACCTTGAGAGGTCTTCTAATCCAATCCCCTGCACTCAAGGTA
Organism: Pelusios castaneus; assembly: GCA_007922175.1. Classification (NCBI taxonomy): domain Eukaryota; kingdom Metazoa; phylum Chordata; order Testudines; family Pelomedusidae; genus Pelusios; species Pelusios castaneus. The sequence continues at coordinate 17,537,215 of ML685787.1, forward strand.
GGACTAAGTATTATCTGATCACAGTGACAGGTGTTTATCTAATCTGCTCTCAAATACCTCCAATGTCAGAAACTCCACAATCTCACTAAGTAATTTATTCCAGTGCTTAACTACCCTGACACTTAGGAAGCTTTTTCTAATGTCCAACCTGAACCTCCTTTGCTGCAATTTAAGCCCACTGTTTCTTGTCCTATCCTTAGAGGTTAAAGAGAACATTCTTTTCTCCCTTCTCCTTATAACAACTTTTTATGTATTTGAAAACTGTTCTTATGTCTCCCCTCAGTTGTCTCTTCTCTAAAGGAAAAGAAGGGGCTGAAAATAAAGTCACATAGGCATCCTTAAATTTGGCATTTTCTACATTCTGAGTGCTTGACATTGCAAACATAACACTCTGTTAATGTAATTTTTTTCCATGTAGCAGTAAATATTTATAAAGGTCAATTTCACTGTCACACAAACAAACCAATAAAAAAAGGCCATCAATAATAATAAAAAATTACTGATGGGTAAAGTGAGAAAAATACTACTTGAATTAGCATTTGATTTAAGGCTATTTGCTTTGTGCATTTTGGCATATGATATTGACAGTTTGCATTCTAGTGGTTATAAAGTTTTAACTTTTTTACTCTCAATTGTCATTATATAATTATTGTTTGAACCCCCTTCACATCTGTGAAAATTTAACTTGATTAAAAGTAGAAAAAGATGCTTAAAAATAAACAGATATTAGCCATCTAAAGAATAATAAAAAACTGAATTCTGCCAAGCCTGATTAGACATAATACATTTTCAGTGTATCTCTGTGTGATTTATGATTTAGCAGAGACAGAGGGATTTTCCATTAAAGTTTTTAAACAAGGTAATAGCATAAGAAAATGATTATTACTAAGTTAAAACCACAGGCAATATCCCTTAAATTTATTATAATGACATTCCTGTCAATTGCTAGGATCAGGACTGCTTCTAAATGCAGTAGTCAATTTCAGAACATACAGTTAGCGATTCTAGAGGTGGTGTTAAGGAAATAATAATAATAACCAATATTAATAGTATTTTTAATAAATTGTAGACACATAAAGGAATAAAAGTCTTAAACACAATTCTAATCCCATTCCTTTTGAGGAAATAATTGCACAAGAAAAAAAAAACTTATTTTATTATCTCTGTCGGTTATTAGGACAGCAGGGTTGAGTCTGTATTTTAGGCGTATTTTGTTTGACTATATTATACTGGATTCAGTGGCCAACAGTGCACAGAAATGCTTCTCACATCCACTTCTGCAGAAACTGAAAGATGGATTCTTACCCACTTTGGTGGTGTCTCCCCCATGTATTTTCCTTTTACAACATTCCTTTTTCCATCACTATATGGATTGCTGTCTCAGCAGTCTCCTTCCATCAGCCTTTTTATGGTTGTTCATCTCGGCATCTGGAAATAGCATTATCTGAAACACAATTAAATTTCTCTGGGGGTAGGGAGAAAAGGGGAACCAGGAATCTAGTGTATAATCTGAAAGAGTTCATAATGGATCACCCTGAACAACAGATATTAAAAAGTCAGCTATCATAATAATAAAGTCATATATACTGTAATTCCCACTCTGGACCATCCAAAAAGACAGAATTATAGTTACCAGGAGGTTAGGTCCCAAACATAATAGAGAGAAAGCAAAGGGCACACAGCTTTTTGCAAAATGTGCTGTGCATGCAAGAAAGGGAAAAAAAAGGTTTAAAATATATCCTCCTTCATAGATTTGCTTAGTTGTACTTCTTCTCTCCTTGTTAATGATGACAAGGAGCGAGAGTGAAGTGGAGAGATACTTGCTATTCCAAAATCCCTTTATGCAGGGGACACCTGATCTACACTATAAAATTAAGTTGACTGAACTATATTGATCAAGGATGTGAAAAATCTATGACTCTGAGCAGTATAGTCAAGCCAACTTAACCCCCAGTGTAGACAGCACTAGGTCATGGAAGAATTCCTCCAGGGACCTAGGTACTGTCTTTCAGGAGGTGAATTACCTATGTTAACCTCTTTGGTTTAAGTAGTCTCTACATTGAAGCGCTACTGTGGGGCAACTACAGTGGTGCAACTGAGCCACCATGGCATCTCAAGCATAGACAAGCCCTGAGCAGGGACAGTCTTAGGGATTCTGTGGCCCTGGACAAAAATCAAGGATGTCCCCCCCATGCCACATGAGGGGCCCCCTCCTTGACTTTTGGGCCCCCCCCCCCGGGCCCTCCACCGGCTTCCCTGCCAGCCCCGCCGGTGAGTCAGGCCCACTGCAGGTCCCTTGACTTTTGCTCCCCTGGCCTTCCCTCACCCACCCCCAGCAGCCCCACTGATAAGTCAGCCCCACCCCAGGCCCCCCAGCTCCACCATCAGCCCCACTGGGGACCCCACTGGCCCCCTGCTAGCAAGCTAACACCGCTGCGAGCCCTGCAGCCCCACTGCTGTCCCTGCAGTGCATGGCCCGTCCCCCCTGCAGGGCCCTGGGCAAATGCCCACACTGCCCCCTGCTAAGATTGCCTATTGCCCTGAGTGTGTTACAAGTATTTCCTCGAATTATCAGAAGTATAAACAGGCACCAACCAAAATCATTGAGAAAAAATGCTTGAGAAAGCATTGTGGACAAACTTGGGAGACCAGAGCATGATGTCCAGCTCCCTCTGTTGTCGCTATAAAAGGAGGAATAATAGTGGGATATGGGATTAACTGATTGTGAAGCCCTGTCCTGGCCAAGATTGCTCCCTTTCCAGACCCCTGATGCTTTTGTCTCTTCCTGACCCTTTGAAAACAGAGATATAAACTGTCATGTCAATAAAGGTTTCTCGAATTGACTCGATGTATAAAGTTGATACTTGCTCTGGGAGAACACAAGAAAGTTTTCCTTGGCGTAAAAACAGGAGACAAGATTCAGTTCCAGCTGCATTTCCAGAAAACAAATGCCCCATATGCTGTGAGCTAAGGGAGGAGTGGCAACTCCTTCATCACCTGAGGATAGCTCTGTATTTTGGGACAGCCTCTGGGAAGCAAGGATTCTGAGAAAGCTGAAGAAAAGATAAAACCACGTGTACTGCAGGTGGAAGTTTCTGTGATTTACAATGTGTTTTAAGAGGCCTTTGAACATTGTTTATTCTGCCATATATATATAGAGAGAGATGATCTTTTATATGGAGGAGGGAAATTCTGCCTTTGGATGAGGGTGAGTCCAAGAGGAGTTGAGTAAGTATCTTAACAAACATAATCATTATTCCTGCACCTCCTGCAATGAATAAACAGAAGATAGGACTAAGGCATGTGGTTTTTGTTCAAACTATGACTTTGTAGAGTGCTTTGAGTATAAGTCAATTAGTCATAGGTTGGTGGCCTATTGCTGGAGTGGGTGGGTGAGGTCTTGAGGCCTGCAATTTGCAGGAGGCCAGGCTAGATGATCATACTGGTCCCTTCTGACCTTAAAGTCTATGAGTATAAGTCAATTAGCTACATAGAGCTGTGCCTGTATTTGTATTGGAGTATGTCATGACCCTGCACTTTGCACAGGTTATGCTACATTTCAGCAATGCATCTGTTCACTATGAGTGGAACTGGGCACCATTGTGTCATTGTCAAATTCGGAAGTTAGCTTACCAGTAATTGGTTAATCATTTTTAAATTACACAAATGGCTTTTCTAGGAGAACCTGAGCTGGGGAAAACGTGGAGGCACACAGATCTCACTCAGCCACACTTGTCTCTTGGATCTCTGAGATGTGCAGGGGAAACATTGTCACTACCATTGTCACTACCACTACCAAACATTACCACAGACCAACCCCGTCCTGGGATGAAGGCCAGCTCATGGGGTAGCTGAGGGAGGGAGCAGAGCCACGATTTCAACCTTTTCCCTATCAGGCCATTTTGGAAACATTAAATGCCAATGGGCTAGCAAGGAATCCCGGAATCTGAGGACTACAGCAATTAGAGCAGTGGTTTTCAAACTATGGGTCCGGACCTTAGGTACTGGGTCACAGCGCCCCCTGCGGCCACCGCTGCAATACTGGAATGCATTGCTCAAAGATGTAATTGTTGGGTCCCGGGCATAAGTGATTTTTTTTCAATTGGGTCCCAAGAAAAAAGTTTGAAAACCACTGAACGAGAGTATGCCAAGACCCTGTGCAAGGAGAACAATTCTGGCAACCTTTCCCAGAGCCATCCTTGTTGGGGGATGTCACACCCTCCTCCACTTTGCCCCGCTCCCCACTGCCTTTGGCGGCAAGCCAAAGGCAGCAGGGCAGGGCAGAGCATGAAGCCCAGCCTCTGGGCCAGCCCACCCCACCCCTCGGGGCAGAGCAGCCAGCCTAGGGGAGGTGCGGGTGCACAGAGCCCAGCCTCTCTGGACTGGCCCTCCTGGCTCCCCACCCCAGCACAGGGGCGTGGGGGGGACTGGGGCCCCCACACAGGCTGATTGGCCCTGCCCCCACCCACCCTTAGGGACGGCCCTGCCTTTCCCACCACTTACACATGGCCAAACAGCAAACAGTTCTATGACCATTCAATTAACATTGTATAACTGTAAATTTTGGTGTAAAAAGAAATAAATAGTTGCCTCTATTGACAATAATAGTAACAGAAATAGTCAACTAAATTAAAATAAAAACACCATCTAAGGAATCAGTTAAGTACAGAATATGAAAAAGTGGGAAAGGATAGGTTTGATCATCATATACTTAAAATTCCTCCCTTCCCCCCTTGTGTGCCCTGGTTTTAGGAACACTGCCAGAGTACATCATCACCTTGCTGATGCAGATATTTTTGCTTTCTGCCTTCCTTTTGTTCTAGGTAGACTACTGAAATGTCCTTTTCTTGTTAGCAGTGCTGTGTACACAAATAACAGCTGACACAAAATATTGCTGCTTGATTGGCACGGGCAGAAGAGAGAGAAATCTCTTACCTCCAAATCTGGCTCAGTTACATTGCTGGTAGTTAGTCTGAGTTCATATTAGTTTCAAGGCTTTCCCTCTGACTTATAAAGCCCTTTATTTCTCAGATCTGACTAACTCTGGGAGCCTCCCTTTCCCACTCATTCCACTTCACCCAAGTACATGTGAGGTCTTTCAGTGCTGGCTTACGTTTTCATCATAACTGAAGCCTCTGTTCCTGCCCAGATGGGCCCAGGTATTCATATGGGGCCCTCTTGCCATTAGTGAATCTCTTTCAAGCAAAGAAGTTTGCCCATGTGGAACAGCCTGTGAGACTAAGACTTGTATCTACCACACTGGCCAGCTGATTTATTAGCAATTCAGAACTCTGTCCAGAAGACCCTACCCAGAGAAGCCAATGCTGCTGCCGTTTATTAAGTTCATGTGATACACTGGCTTGCTTTCAATAATGAACGTCACACTGCAGCCTATATAATTAAACTACTGTGCAACTTTTGATAGCACCTTGAGATGTCTTTGTGTACCTTGAATAAGAAAGTATCAACTGACTGCCATAGCGGGACATTAGAACTTCCAACGTGGGAGGTCAAGCGATTCACTCACAGCCAGCATTATCCAGGGCTCAGCTAAAACGCAAATGGACACAAACTCTCGCTCAAAGCTTGAAATGACCCTTTATTAGGTTTGAAAAGGTTTGGTTATTTCATTCACCCCAGTCTCCGTCTGTCCTGCCTAGTTCTGCACAGCCTGGTTCCAGCTAATCCAGAGACCAGAACGGCAGCCACATATGCTGCTTGGAAAGCTGTTTGAGTAACATTTTCACCAGAAAACACGGAGTTACTGGAAATCTTCTGAGGGAATATTGTCTTCATTAGATTTTCAGCCAGTGTTCCAAACTAAAATCGTTTAGACCGAGAAACAAAACTTAAGAGGAGGGATAGCTTATGTGAACGGAAACAACTCTTTTGAGGTACACCCATTATGAGGACTAACGCCAATAAGTTGAATAGGAAAATGTATCTGGATGGCATGAACACAGGGCTTGCGAGTTGAGCACTGCACCTAGTACCTGTTAATTTAGAGCTTGGGAGACATGCACCCTCAATTCTCTTGCAGTAGAGCTCAGACATCTCAAATCCTTCCTTTTTGCAGGTGCTTTCAGTTGTCAGGTAAAAAAATACCACACAGCTAGTTTCCTTTCCATGGGAGATGCACAGCATCTTCAAGGAAACACTGAGAAAATTGTTACCTAACAGAAGGGGTGTTAAATGTGGCACAGACTGACCCTCACAACCATGCAGACCTCCTTGTAGGATTCAGACTTTATTCTAAAATCCTCAGGAAAAGAGTGCTACATATGTACAAGTAATGAGATTGATTAATTATAATTTCATATCTCCTGAGTCCATACATTTCAAAATGTCTTCTTTTCCTGGCAGTTTAGGGCCTCTCAGTTCACTTACAAACATTGACCTATATCTCAGGCACTTGGTCTTGCTGTTCCCACATCTCTACCATACATAGATCTAGCGTTCACAGAGTACTAAACCCTAAAGAATATTTACTATGATATAACTGCTGTTCGTTTCAAACAGAAATTCAGATGGGAGTGAAATCCTCTAGGCTTTTAATGAGTTTTCAGAATTATCTGGAATGGCTATAATTCTCCAGGGTTGAAGAACTGAAAAAAGGTATTGACCTCAATCTTTTTATTTTTTTTTTAATTCAGATATAATTATTTCCTCAGCTGCCTTCACACAGCTATTCCTGGGGAGATTTAGATTTTCTGACCTTGGTCCAGACATCATCTCATTTTCTGCATAAAATTACTGAGAAAACTGTACACTCTGAGAGCATCATCACCCCACTGGGTGTGGATTGGCATCTGTCTACTGAAAATTCCCCAAAATATTAGCCTGAAATTAATGTTACGTTCTACACATTGACAGACTTACCTTCCGTGCAACTAGAACTCAAACAAACAGAAAATGCCCCTGCTACAAGTTTTTGAAAGGAATTGATCACAGAACTAAAAGATAGAGGTTGCATAGGTGAAAGAGCTCATGACATAATTACATTTTTCATGTGCAAACAGGATAAAGTATCAATCAGTGATTTATATAGTTTTAAAAGGAGCACTTTTACAAAGCTGAAAATAATTATGAGCCAAATCAAATGGTTTATCAGTTGGTTTAATGCAGAACATGTCAAGACAACACATTAAGAACTGTGCAAAAAATCCACAAGGAATTGTTTAAGTAGAGCTGTTGAACCATCTTTCCCTCATTTAGTTAGTTAATATGGTGTGTGGGTGGATAGCTCAGTGGGAAGAGGAAATAATAGACAGTAAATAAGTGTCATTGAAATTATGAGGTGGTAAGGATAAGTGACTGGATCAGGGGGTACTATGGCCATGGACTTCTATTTAGTAGAGGAAATTAACATCAACTAGTTTTTGTAAAGAGATAAGGGTGATGAGGAGGCAGATGTAAGAAGAGAAAGGAGCAGAGGACTAGAAATTGATACAGCTGTTAATGGATTAAATCCTTTCTCATTTTTGTTTCACTTCTGGGCAGTCTCCTATTGACTTCAGTGTACTGGTTATGAATAAGAACTATATAAAACTGAGTTTTGGATTGAACTGGCTGAATTTTCTTACTGCTTGTTCTGTGTTTGATGGCTTTCTTAATCCTTTAATAATTCCTGTAGTACTTTCTGAACCCTCTCTAACCTGTCAATATTATTTTTAAAATGTCTTATGAATGCTCTTTGCCATGGTATTAACGTCTCCCTGTTTCTACTGGGGCAATTCCTCAACTGGTGCCAATTGTGTTAGACCCAGTGATTTCCTCTGCTCAGACAGAGTATAGTTCACACAGAGACAGCAGAATTTGGATCGCAATCTTAGTTTCTAAGAAGAAAACACACACACACACACACACACACACACACACACGCTATAACATATATCCCTGTGACAAGAATCCATATGGCAAGCAGGACATTTCACATGCTGTAGGGTTTCTACTCATAAGATTACTCTGTATTGTGGGACACAACCCACAGGGAAATCCCATTATCAATCAAGATGAAACTGAAGAACGCACAAAGGCTAAAAGCAGGAGCTATAAGGCCACAAAAGTCACTGAGTGTTATTTAAAATGGGGGGATTGATTAGGGTGCAAGAAGCAAGCTCAGTGGCAGAGAAGGGACATCCCTAGGACTAGAGGTTCTGTTAAATTCTTTTGGGTGCTTATCTGGCCCAATGCTCAGAACCATTTGAAATGTGTCTGTCACCAACATTCAGATGTAGAAAAGATGAGAGATATAATTTATTATAAAAACAGAAATTATCTTTCCATTATCTCCTTCACAAAGCCTGCCCATTGGAGGTCAGGCAGAAAACTTCATGAGCAGGTATTGTCAGTCAAAAGGTAAATGGCATCTGATAAAAATGAATGCTGGGAAGTAAAATGAAATGAGATTTTGCAATCTTTTGAATAGAATAGTGTCACAGCTCAGAGCGGTTAACATACTTCACACCTGAAAACTAGGTTATTTCTTTTAGGAGAGAAAATGGGATTAAAAATATTCTAATCTAAATGTATTTTCAAATGTTCAATTCCTGCACATAGTTTTTGAAAAGATAGCAATTAACAATGAAAGTAACACAATTCAAGCTTGCCTGCTTAGCACAAGGTTTCTTTCAAACTTGCTCCTTTAATAAACTGTATATCTTGTTCTTCAGCAAAGGGCAGATGCTTACCTCCTTGTGAAATTCAGCTCACTGTTCCAAAACCCTATATTTGCAACTCATTCTCTAATATACTAGGGCACCATTCCACTGACTTTTGGAACAAAATCTCTTCTTGAACCCATTTAATTATAGTAAGGTACCTTCATGAACTAAAGGGTGTTCCTTTCTTTCATCTACTTGAACACCTGCTCTTAGATGGGAGTGGGGGCCCATCAGCTCTTCTTTAAGTTACTGAGACAAATTCAGCCCTAATGTAACTGTGTTTCTTAAAACAGACGTACTTCATGCAGATTCTCTCTCAATTGCAAGATGCTCTGGGTATGTCTACACAGCACAGAGCAGCAAACCTCCCAGCCTGGGTGACAGACTTGAGCTAATAGAGTATACACTAGAGCTATAAAAATTGTTGTAGACAGCACTTTAAAGTTGCAGCTCTTACCCCTCCACTCCTTTGGTTTCAAAGCTGCAGTCCTGCGAATCTTGCTACAGAAAAGTTAACGGACCATCCCAGGAGTCAGTAATAAAGCCCAAATTGGAATCTATGTGTTCCTGACTTTGAGTTCCATGTTCAAAACACTAGACCATCTAGCTTCTTAAAAGAGATTAAAGTAAAATCCAGATAGGTACAAATAGCATCACATTCTTTTGACAATCCTACTATACCCTTTCTATTTATATATTTATTTGCATGGAAAATGAATATTTATGAAGTTTAGTGCAACAAGCTTTATGGTTTATGAGAGCATAAACAAAATGGCATACATACTTATGCATTGGTTCATGAAACAGAGCCTTAGGATGAGCTCTGGCTGAAACTAGGGAACAAGCAGTAAGGGAGGAAGTGTCAATGCGGTGGTGTCTGCCAGGAGGATGGATGAACCAATTTGGCTAAAGTGAACATGCACCCAAACGTGTTCCAGAAAGTCAAATGGAGACCTCATGCTTCGATATTAAAAACAAACAAACAAACATACATTTTAAATACCCCTTCAAATAACTTTTAAAACATGTTCATGTGGCTCTGGAAATGAAAATTCAGAAAATCAATGAGAAACCATGTTCTTGTTGAATCTACAGCCAAACCCACAAAACACATGAAATGCTTATGAATGTCTCTCTTTTTTATATATTCAGCTGAATCTGGATAAAAGCTGTTAAGCTCAGCTTTGAATAAGCAGTCAGACTTCATGATCTTTAACCTAACTAAACAAAATCTCTGAACTTCTTTATTTGTGTCCATCAATTGCAGGTTCCTCTGTAGTCTTCTAAGAACTGGAGTGGGAATAGGCTTGTCAAAATATATGTTCTAAAGATAGGGGATGGGCAAGTTCTCATTTACATTTCTCTCACTGTGTAAAGCTGCCATACTTTAAATGACAATCAGCTGTGAGAAGAGGAGGAAGTGATCAGATGTAAGTCACAATTAGGCTTAGGACTGGTTTGAGCACTAAGGGCCAGTCTACACTGCTGGCAAAATTCAGCAGCAATCGATGAAAGCCTAGTGTAGCCAAGGCTTAAGTTAGTTTGAATTAAGGATGCTTAATTCGAACTAACTTGCCAGTAAGACAACAGAGTCCTGTGGCACTTTTAAAGACTAACAGGTTTATTTATCTCATGAGCTTTCGTGGGAGAAAATCCCACTTCATCAGACGCGTTGAAGATAGGAAAGTTACACATAATTTCCTACCACTGTGTAACTTTCCTATCTTCAAAGCGTCTGACGAAGTGGGATTTTCTCCCACGAAAGCTCATGCGATAAATAAATCTGTTCGTCTTTAAAAGTGCCACAGGACTCTGTTGTCTTTCTACAATAGACTAACACGGCTACCCCTTTGGAATTTAACTTGCCAGTGTAGACATAGCCTTGGATTTGTGGGGAAAGAGAACCCTGCATCATGTTCTCCTCTACCTGGCAGCTACTTGCCTGGGCAGAAGGACAATTTAAAACAAAAATGACATACCAGCTTCAAAAAAAGGTGCCACCAAATACCCTTGTAATCATGCTTGTGATCATTTTTTTCACCAACATGATTTAATTTACTTATGTTTTACTATGTCATGTACCAAATCATAAGTCTGAGAGCAATGAGATTGAATAGCTATCTAATTATCTTTTTTAAGCGGCAGATATAAAGCTCAGTTTACAATCCAGTGTCTGGGGCTTATGCTGTATACAGTTGTAAACAGCCCTGAAATGGATTTAAGATTTAAAAAAAGAAAAAAAAAAGTTTTACTATATATAAATTAGGAAATTTTCTTCCAGAAAGAGAGCTACTTCAAAGGAGCTACACCAGGTTTTATTGTGGCCCATCGTATTTAAGACAATGGAGAGCTTTTTTTTGTATAATATGCAACTTTAACCAATTAGGGGAGAAGACAGGATCTGCAAAGGATTTTTTTTTTTCTGAAATTGAGCTGGGGCCCCTTTGGCTTCTTCTTCTTCTTTTTTATATATATTATTTTAAAATAATGCATAAGCATGGCTTTCAAAGGTGCAGGGTTTGGTTTTTTTCTTCTTTATTTTAACCGTTAAAAACACAAAGAATGGAATATCTGGTTTTCATGGTTTTGTTGGTGGAGTTCAGAGCATGCTTAGTAGGAGCTCATGCAGCCTCAATTGAGAATACAAGTTTGGTTAATAGAGGTAATAGTGCTGATGTAACGTGTTCAAACCCCTGTAAGAAATTTACCCGGATCCCACATGATGTCTTGGTAAAACACAACATAGGCTATGTCTATACTTGCACTTTTAAGTCGACTTAGTTAAGGCGACTTAGTGTGTCTACACTTAAAATTAAAAAGTCGACTTAAAGGGGAATTTACAAAGTCGACCTAGAGCGTCCACACTGGATGCTCTGGGTCGACTTTGTGGGGCTAGAGGGACGTTGGGCAGGTCGACGGTGGGGGGGGCGGGGAGCACCCCCTGTGTACAATGGGGCAAAGTGGGACAGGGACCCTGGCAGGGCAGAGCCCTGTGTGTGACACTGTCTGAATTTAGGGAAGCATTTATGATATTATTTTCTATGGATATCTCATAAATGCTATAATCCATAGGAACTATGTC
>ML685787.1:17548969-17575533 GCA_007922175.1 Pelusios castaneus
GACATAGTTCCTATGGATTATAGCATTTATGAGATATCCATAGAAAATAATATCATAAATGCTTCCCTAAATCCAGACAGTGTCACACACAGGGCTCTGCCCTGCCAGGGTCCCTGTCCCCCTTTGCCCCATTGTAAGCCTTAGGTCAAGTAGAAAGATGGTTTAATAAAGGCGACTTAATTTTCATTGTCGACTTTATTTTCCTTAAGTCGACTTAAGCAAGCTGCTTAAGTCGACTTAAGCAAAGTGTAGTGTAGACGCAGGGCACATTAAGTCGACTTAAGCCAAGCTTAAGTCGACTTAATTTACCAGTGTAGATGCAGCCATTTTGTTTAAGAAAGTAGAATCATGCAAAATCAGCATATACATGGTGTTGTTGTCACCGGGATATTAGAGAGACAAGCTGGGTGAGGTCATATCTTTTATTGGGCACAATGTTGTTGGAGAGTCAGAAAAGCTTTCACAGAGCTCTTCTTCAACATCAACAAGGCACACATTAAATGGATTAAAATCTGGCTAGCCAATTTGTCTCTTAAACTATAAACAGGGAATCATTATTAAGCAGGGATGCTAATAATGTCTTGCAGGGATTGCTTCTTGGCCTACTGCTATTGGAAGAGAACATAAAATCTCTACCGAACATTTTGCACGAAGATTGGGGAATGGTAATTACTGAAAAGGACAGGTCATTGATATAGAGTGACCTCAATTACTTGGTAAGCTGGTCACAACTCAAAAATATAACCACATGTAAATCATCCACCTAGGAACAAAGAATGCAAGTCATACTTAGAGGATGGGGAACTCTATCCTGGGAATCAATTACTCTGAAAAAGAGTTGAGAGGTTCGGTTGTGGTAATTGAACCTACAAATTTATCCCACTTGTAATCCTAACTGTAAAAATTAAGTGAAATATCAGAAATTGTCATAATGACCTGTTCTATGAACACATTTAAATATATATATATAAGGAGACAGACTGAATACATTTAAACAAAAGGGCCTTTACTGATATTATTCGAGGACTGTGTTAAGATTGTGATTAGAAAACAAGAGCAGCAGGGGACCAGAAATCAATGTACCAAAATTGGGGTGTTAGAATTTTGGCTTATTCGTGGACAAAATAATGAGAGGATAAGCTATACCACTCATTACTCCCCTGTTGGGTCCTCAGAAAGAGAGTAGGCAAGGAGGCTACTGAGACATGGCTGACTAAAAGAAGGGGAAGGAGTGAACTTCACCACCATGGCTGCCACCTCCACCCTTTCCTAAGACCTTGGGACCTTTTCATTCTGATTCTGAGAACTCTCCTGATGAGACTGGGTGAGACAAAGAGATACAGATGACATTCCCACCTCCACTGGCTTCAGCTAAATCTTCAACAACATCTGGGATGTGAGACTTCATTTCCCTCCCTCCCTTTTTATGTGGTCTTTTCCTTCCCCGCCTTATTTCTTCTTTTTCCTGTCTCTCTCCCTTTCCTTCTGTCTAATAAGATCTGGTTAGCTGGCCAAGACTGTATAGTTTGCCCATGACTAGAAAGAAGCAGCTAAATGTACTGCCCTGAAAATCACAGTGCCACTACAAATTTGCCAGATCTTGGAGTGCCTGATAAGGTTCTCCAGCAGTGAGGTTGCAAGTGAAATGCTATATCAGAGGCAGAAGTTGCATTTTCTCTCTCTGCTGTTCTTTTCTCTCCCCCTTGTCTTGTTTTGCCATTTAGGAAACAGGATTGGACTTTACCAATAATAGGCCCTGCCCATCCTAACTAACTTCCCTATTCTCCTAAAACAATAGTGATTCCCACTGAAGAGACTATCAAATGTAAGGTTTTTTCCTAAAGATTCACTGTAGCTGAAGAGACAGGAAAGTTAATGAAGATGTCAATCTTAACATTTTACATTTCAAATACTTTAACTGGATTTCCTTTCCTTTTTTCCCCCTCTGTATCTTTAAGTGTTAAAAAATGTTAATGATGCATTTGCCCTGGTACTAAGCAGGATGAGGTCTCTAAACCAAACACTGAACCTTATTTAACACTATTTAATGCTGGACAGTGACTGAGTTACATTCACACCTTTGACTCTTTGCTCCCGTATTCCATCTAAATTAATACAACATTTTACAGTGGGTATTCAACTGAACATGAGCTCCTAGTTTGATGCAGTAGCCAAAAGAGTTAATGTGAACCTTAGATGTGTAAATGGGAATATCAAGTAGAAGTATTGGGTTATTTTACATCTGTATTTAGCACAAGTGTGACCACTGTGGGAATACTGCATTCAGTTCTGGTATCCACAATTTAAGAAGGATGTTGAAAAATTAATGGGCTCATAGAAGAGCCACAGGAATTATTGAAGGTTTGGAAAATATGCCTTATAGTAATAGACTCAAGTATGTCTACACTTACTGAAGTTAGTTCGAATTACTTAATTCGAACTAACTAATTCAAACTAATTTTAGTTAGTTCAAATTAACTTAATTCGAACTAGCAAAATTTAGTTCGAACTAAGCAAGTACCATTCATGGCACTTGCTTAGTTTGAATTCGCGAATTGCATTGAGTTCAATGGGCCAGTTAGTTTGAACTAAGCAATTAGTTTGAACTAACATGGCCACATTGGTTAATTCGAACTAACTGGTTCGAATTAATCCTTAGTTCGAATAGCATATTTGAATTTATTCATTTGAATTAAGGAAGCCCTTAATTAGAACTAATGAAAGCCTAGTGTAGCCATGGCTTAAGTTAGTTCGAATTAAGCTTCCTTAATTCGAACTAACTTGCCAGTGTAGACGTAGCCAAGGAGCTCAGTCTATTTAGTTCAACAAAGAGAAGGTTAGAGTGTGATTTGATCACAATCTAGAAGTGCCTACATGCAGAACAGAAATCTGATAATAGAGGGCTCTGCAGGCTAGCTGACAAAGGTGTAACAACAGAATGGACATTCAAGCTGGTTTATACAAGCAATAAGACTTGCTAACTTTTAACAATGAATGTAATTAACAGTTGGATCCATTTACCTGGGCTGTGGTGGATTCTCCATCACTAGACATTTTAAAATCATGATGGGATATTTGTCTAAAAGACATGTTCTGGTTCCAACAGGACTAATTCATAGGCGCCCTAAAGCTCGTATTATACAAATCACTGGATTATCACAGTGACACTTTGTGGTCTTAAATCTATAAAGTGGACTGTGTTGAATCCTCTTGACAAACTTCCCTTATCTACAATGATTATAAATTAATGAAATCAAATAGCTAATAACAAACTAACTAATAAACATTTCCTGTGACCAACTGGGATACAAAAGCTCTCTTAAAGCTGCCTTTGCCACACCTCCTCCAAACATTAGTCAAGCACAGCTCAGTCAGTCCTGTCATCAGATTGATCTCTACAGATTGACTCTGTGGTCAGTTAAGACATGCTAAGTCGATCCGCAAATCAACTTATTAAAACCACCTTCTCAAGTGGCGCAGCACAATAAAGATACTGAGCTAAAGAGGAGTTAGGAAGTCGACGGGAGTTACGCAAACTGCTCTGTGTAGCTTGCGTAATTCCCATTGACTGCCACTCAATTTTCCCACCAGTGTAGACTGGGCCTTATAGTTTTTAACTTTTCAGTAAATTTAGACTAAGAGAATGTTAATAAATAAGGGTTAAAAAAATTAAATGTACTGATTGCCTCATACCATTGGTATTTTTGGTTAGTGCAAATTTGAGCTATCATGTCTTTGTCCTATTTTGGGACAGGGAAATTCTTCAGTAATCTCAAAAAAAAAAAAAAAAAAAAAAAAGTCTGGTACGGGCAAACAATTTCTTGCCCAGTTTTCACAATAAGAGTTTCTAACAGAGGCACTATACACACGTGTACAGGCAGGAAAATTATTGATTGGCTGAATTATGAAGTACCTACGGCAGAAAAGAGTAGTGTCCATAAAAGTAATTCATTTAGAATTGGGAAGTAATGAAAATCTGCCATTCCCATGACCTTAAAAACTGGGTCCAATAACTTCCGTGCACTCCTCTCTCAACTCCAGACACCACATTCTTAAATTATCTTAAGAGAAGGGCTACAAAGATGGTCTGTGCAGTGGAAAACCTGCCTTATGAGTGGAGACTCAAGAAGCTTGGCTTGTTTAGCTTAACCAAAAGAACGCTGAGGGGGGATATGATTGCTCTCTATAAATACATCAGAGGGATTAACATCAGGGAGGGAGAGGAATTATTTGAGTACAGCACCAATGTGGACACCAGAACAAATGGTTATAAACTGTCCATCAAGAAATTTAGGCTTGAAATTAGACGCAGGTTTCTAACCATTAGAGGTGTAAAGTTCTGGAATAACCTTCCAAGGGGAGTTGTGGGGGCAAAAACCATAACTGCTTTCAAATCTGAGCTTGATAAATTTATGGAGGGGATGGTATGATTAGCCTATTTTGGAAATTGACTGATATTTGGCTACGTGTGGTGGATTTACAAGTGGCCTAAGAGGGGAGAGTACGTGGGGTGGGTTCTGAGTTATTACAGAGAATTGTTTCTTGGATAACTGGCTGTTGAGACTTGCCCACATGCTCAGGGTTTAACTGATCGCCATATTTGGGGTTGGGAAGGAATTTTCCCCCAGGGCTGATTGGCCTGGGCTCTGGGGGTTTTTCGCCTTCCTCTGTAGCACAGGGCATGGTTCACCTACCGGTGAATTCTCTGTATCTTAAGTCCTTAAATCATGCTTTAAGGAGGTAAATAACTCAGTCATAGGTTGGTGGCCTATTGCAGGAGTGGGTGGGTGAGGTCTTGAGGCCTGCATTTTGCAGGAGGTCAGACTAGGTGATCGTACTGGTCCCTTCTGACCTTAAAGTCTATGAGTCTATGAGTACTTAAGCACAAAGTTAGAGGCAAATAGAAGAATTAAAACTGACAAATCAATTCCATTTATTAATTAAAATAGGAAAGTCTTTTGAGTCCTAGAAATATCCACAGGGAGGTTGATAGACAGCACTCACATAATAAATGCTACTGATAGTGAGACCACTGTGTCCCAACCCAAGATTGAACCTCAGGATGGTAGTAATGAAAACCTTCATGATTTCAGTTATACCCTTTGAGCCACTCCCTACCTGGTTGTTGCTGGTGTCGCTCCTCAGGTCTCCAGGTCATCTGAGTTCCCCTATCGGTGAAGTTGCCATCCCTGTCCCTAGGGACTTTGGGTCAGTTGGCCGAAGTGCTTCCCTGGACGTCCAGCTCTGGGTTGCCGACAAACAATGCCCATTCCACTGGGAGGCCTTACCTGTTCCAGGCTCCTGATGTCCACAGCTGATCCGGCTACTATCCTGGAACCTCCAGCACATGTCCTTCCTCCTCATTAATCCACATTGAATGAGCTGTGCTGCTCCCTTTCATACTAGGACAGCAGTGGGAGCATGCCTTGTAGGCTCGGGGTGGAGGGAGGGGAGCAGGGGGATTTCTGTCACCCATGAAGTAGACGTACTCCTTTAGTGCATGGTGAGCCCGCCCCGTCACACCTATCTTCCTACAGTTGCCAATGCTAGGTGCTTCGAGGGAATAAACAGAACAGGTAATCATCAAGGATATGTCTACACCAGTTAAGTCGATTTACAGCGTCTACACTAAAAACTTGAGTCAGCTATCTGCGTCCACACACAGAGGTGCTAGGTCAACGGAGAGCCACAGCTTGGGGGAGTCATCGCTCCCTTCTTCTCCCCAGCAGAAGAGAGCCACGGCTCCCCCCGCAGAAGAGGGAGCCAGGACTCCCTTCTCACCGGGGGAGCTGCAGCTCCCTTCTCCCGAACCATAGGTCAACTTAGGGAATTAAGTCAATTTAGGGTGCCCACACCAGTTTGAGGTCGAATTAATAAGGTCAACTTAGGTCTTAAATCCACCTAAAGAGTGGTAGTTATTAAGTCGACTTAAGGAAGCCCTTAAGTCGACTTAATGTAAGCCCAGTGTGGATGCGGCATTCTGTAGGTCGACATAAGCGTCCTTAAGTCGACCTAACTTGCAAGTGAAGACATACCCCAAATGACCCATCCCGTTGCATGTTTGCAGTTTCTGGCAAATAGCAATTTAAATGTAAATTTTAATGTAACAGTCTTGTCTATAAGAGCTCCAGGGTTCCATCAGTCAAACAATAAGAAAGAACACTGCACTTGGGCCATTTCAACACACACCAACATAAAAATAACATAGAACAAAGACGATTTGAAATACAAGTGAGTATTAAAATAAGATGACGTAAGCATAAAAAATGCTGTATTATTTCCTTTAATCAGAGTGAAGTTACACTGTAAATGAGCACATTCTTCTTGTTTCCTAGGAATAAAACACATAACAGTTAAAATAAATGTGTAGAAAGACTTAGCATGTCTTAACTGACTACAAAGTCAATCTGTAGAGATCAATCTGATGGCAGGACTGACTGAGCTGTGCTTGACTAATGTTTGGAGGAGGTGTGGCAAAGGCAGCTTTAAGAGAGCTTTTGTTTCCCAGTTGGTCACAGGAAATGTTTATTAGTTAGTTTGTTATTAGCTATTTGATTTCATTAATTTATAAACATTGTAGATAAAGGAAGTTTGTCAAGAGGATTCAACACTGTCCACTTTATAGATTTAAGACCACAAAGTGTCACTGTGATAATCCAGTCTGACTTGTATAATACGAGCTTTAGGGCGCCTATGAATTAGTCCTGTTGGAACCAGAACATGTCTTTTAGACAAATATCCCATCATGATTTTAAAATGTCTAGTGATGGAGAATCCACCACAGCCCAGGTAAATGGATCCAACTGTTAATTACATTCATTGTTAAAAGTTTGCACCTTATTGCTTGTATAAACCAGCTTGAATGTCCATTCTGTTGTTACACCTTTGTCAGCTAGCCTGCAGAGCCCTCTTCCAACACACAGGGTGGAAGGGACACAAACCTAATAAAGAAGATTGCACTTATCATCCCATCTAGAATAGAGTTTGTGTTGCTGGATTTCAAAGGAAAACTTTGGAGTGACATACCTGTATCTCTCTAAAAACAAATCTAGAATTTCTGAATGTCTGGGTTCTATTAGAACAGCTGTAATCCAAATGGATAAAAGTATATAATTGTACCACTGCCAAACCTTTAGCAAAATTAGTGAAGGACACAACACAATTTAAATCACCATAAAGATCTGGACTGTAATGTCTAGTTTCAGAATAGAGACTGCATCTAAGGTTTCTTGAAAGTGATATGAGAATGTAACTGGGAATACTAATGGAGCGGGTGTCAGCAGAACTGAAGAAGAAAGTGTTCGATACATGATATTGAGGAAAACACCTTTTCTTCCATTCAGGGTCCACATGCTGAGTTATTGGGGAAGATTAGCGTTTCTGTGAAAAACACCAATGAAACGCAAAGTTAAGACAGGGAGAATGCAAACTGTGGGAAAAGACCGTTCAGATCTGAATAAGGTTAACACGCAAAGTCGGGCTCTGAGACAAATCTGGGGTTAGGCTTGGGACTCAATAATCCCTAGATCATGCAAATTGTTCTATGACTATTTTGGACCTGAACAGTGGAAATCACACAAGATCAGCCAATGTCACAAGATTTCTACCATTGCCGACTAAAAATCTCATGAATGGGAAATGAATATACTCATCTGCTTTTCAAACTAACTCAAAACCAAAAAGCTTTTAGAAATCTACAGTAATGTTTCTTAAAAGGGGTGGGTAAAAAAGGTAAGGGACCATATCCATAACTGGTATAAATCACTATATTTACACAGACTAATTTACACCAGCTGAACATCAGGCACAAATGTGTACAAGAGGCATCAGCTCTTAAAGTGTAAAGCTGATACCTGAAATCACCCACAGGACAGTCACAAAAGCAATGCAGTATGGTACACTTAAGAATACTGCATGAGAGTCTATATGTTTTTCCATTGTCCATAGTTCCAATGGAAAACTGATGCAGAGATGACTGATTTTAAGTGAAATATATGAAATCTTCATTAGCAATGGTCTAGCAAAAAAAGCAAACAAACAAAACCTTCTTGTAGCAGCCTGAAAAGGTTTGTTTCTATTCTGAGCACATTTTGTTTATGTTTCAGGGCTGTTACAGTGAAAGGAGCCTTTTCTGAGTCTTCTTGAAGGTGGATTTTTTTTCTAAATGCCTGCAGGAGACAGCTCAATATGATGAATCTGGGCCTATGTTGTTACTCTCTAAAGGTATTGAGGCTGGTATTTTCACACAAGACATTTAAGAGGTGCTTTAGAAATGTGAAATTATCACAATGTTCATTTCCTGGTAAGTTTTGCGCCACTGCACAGCTGTGCTCAATCAGGCATACATTTGAAAAGCAGCAGGAAAAACATAGTGAAAACAATGAATTCTTCTCTCCGTAATAGTCTCAATTTAAAAAAAATAAAATTCCTAAAAATGGGTCATAAGTTGAAAAAAGTCTACGTGGAAACTGTCTGATGGGGTGTGTCACATATTATGCTTTATTGGGGGAAACAATTAGAGGGTCTTTTTATTTCTACTAGCATCTCTGGTTTCCTGTCTTTTAAAGTAAATCTTAACCTCAGTCAAGGAGACACTTTATTTTGACATACATTTGTGCTGCAGTAGCATCTAAGGACCCCTACCAGGATCGGGACACCCATAGCTGTACAAACACTCTGGTAGATAGCATGTCTGTGTTGACAAGTTTGCATTCCAATTTGCAATAGGACATGGCCTTCTAATTTGCAATAGAATCAAGGTTAAAGAAAGTAAGGAAAGGTCAAAGTTAAAGAAAGCAAGATTACACAGCAAGATACAGTAGCATTCTGCAAAGCTCTTCTGGGATTGGTCTCATCTTGCACTTCTGTAAGGTGCCATCCTGCCATGTGCTCAGTGCTGTCCAACTCCCACTGGCTCAATACCTTGTAGGGTGGAGCCTTCCTGGGCAAAATAAAAGAACCAACAACATGGGGAAAATAAGTTATTATTGGTAGAGGTGAGCAAACCTCAAAAGCTTTAAAGGATTGGTTCTCTTGAGTTATGTGAGGTTACTTCCTTCAGAAGTTACCAGATTGTGCCAATAAGGGAGTACAGCCAGCACGTGTTCTGTGCCTTTCCTACCTAGGATCTTGTGAGGGATTCAGGTAGGCAGGCAGGCAGGCAGGCAGGCAGGCAGGCAAAGTCTTTTCTTGTTACACACAATGCAGGATTACCCTACAACAGGAGTCCTCAAACTACGGCCCGCGGGCCAGATACGGCCCTCCAAGGTCATTTACCTGGCCCCTGCCCCCACTGCGGCCGCAGGCAGCACTGCGTCCAGTGTCATTAGCGTCAGTCGGGGGGACGCGGTGACGTGACGCGCTGGGGCTGAGGACGCGCCGAGCCAAGCCACCATCACTACGCTGAGGCAGACAGGTAGTAGCCAGGCCCAGAGCAGGTTCCCTTACTCTCCCTCAGTTACTAGTTGCCTACACAACAGCAGGCCAGCAGGCTAAAATCGGTCAGTCCTACACTCTGGGCCTGGCCGGAGCCCCACAGCACCAACAAAAAGTGTGTGGATTCATTACCGCCTGCCACCCAGTACCCAGAAACACAGGCCAGCAGCAGACGTGATAGTTACGCATGCCCATCTTAAAGAAGTAATAGTTATTTTGCATCCCTAGGAAACAATTATGTCAAGAAAAAGAAAAATTGACTCCGAGTGCAGGATATTCAAAGAACAGTGGACCTATGATTACTTTTTCATGCAGTGCAAGGAAAAAGCTGTTTGTCTGATATGCCAGGGTTTAGTGGCTGTGTTCAAGGAATACAATTTGCATCGACACTACGAAACTCGACATAAAGACAAATATGATTGTTTGGTCGGACAAGTGAGAAAAGACAAAATATTAAAACTGAAAAATGGATTGACAACTCAGCAAAATGCTTTTGTGAAGCAGAAGCAGCTAAATATTTCATCACTGCGAGCAAGTTTTCAAGTTGCCAAGCTAATAGCACGAACTGGCAGACCATTCGTAGAGGGAGAATTTGTTAAAGAATGCCTTCTTTCTGTTCCCAAAGAGATGTGTCCAGAGAAGGCTGATTTATTTAGTACAGTGAGTCTTTCAGGACCTACAATTATACGAAGGATTGAAGAAATGGGGAACAATTTGCATCAGCAAAACTCCTCAAAAAAACTTTGCTATTTTTCGTTGGCACTCGACAAAAGCAATGATTTTCGTGATTCTGCACAACTTCTAATTTTCATTCGTGGGACAAATGATTATTTCGAAGTCACAGAGGAGCTTGCTGCACTGAAAAGCATCAAAGGAACAACACCAGGAGAGGATATCTATGAAAAGGTTCGCTAAACTGTGAATGATTTAGAGCTGGACTGGGCTAAACTAGTCAGTGTAACAACTGATGGTGCTCCTAGCATGGTGGGGTCTATGAAAGGAGTGGTTGCACGCATTAACCAAAAGATGGACAAACACAACCATTCGCGTCCAATAGCCATACACTGCCTCATCCACCAACAAGCGCTGTGTTGTAAATCACTGAAGTGGGACTCTGTCATGAAAGTTGTGGTGTCTTGTGTTAACTTCATTAGGGCTCATGCACTAAACCACAGACAGTTTCAGGAGTTTTTGTCTGAGCTGAATGTTGCCTATGAAGATATTCTGTACCACACAGAAGTCCGTTGGCTGAGTCGAGGGAGAGTTTTGAAACATTTTTATGACTTACTTCCACAGGTTTCTGCTTTTCTGCTTTCAAAAAACAAAGAAGTACCAGAGCTCAAAGATGCAGAATGGAAATGGCACCTTGCCTTTCTGACAGATGTAACAGAGCTACTCAACAGTTTCAATGTGCAACTTCAAGGAAAGGGGAAGCTCATCTGTGATATGCATTCACATGTGAAAGCATTTGAAGTAAAATTGGACCTTCTCATTAAACAAGTAAAGGAGGATAACTTCTGCCATCTCCCCACTACTCAAAAGCTGTTGGCTGAAAAACCAACAGTTGCATTCCCAAACAAAAAATGTGTGGATTCACTGGAAATGTTGCAAAGGGAGTTTCAAATGAGATTTAAAGAGCTTCATCTCCATGAACAGGACATACAGCTTTTCCGAAACCCATTTTCTGTTGACATTGAAATTGTTGATCCGATTTACCAAATGGAACTGGCCGAACTACAGAATTGTGACTCTCTGAAAGACGCATTCAAGTCAAGCAGTCTTACTAATTTCTATGCATCTCTCCCCTCTGAGACATATCTTAATCTCAGGAGCCATGCACTCAAAATGACAACCATCTTTGGCAGCACCTATGTCTGTGAACAGAGTTTTTCCCGAATGAAACATCTGAAATCTCCAACCAGATCCAGACTAACTGATGCACACTTGCATCACTTGTTACGACTGGCAGTGACAAATATGGAACCGGACATTGACTATCTCATTAGTCAAAAGCAGGCCCACACTTCCCATTGAAATACTGGTAAGTTTATGTTGGTTAAAATTGTTCTTCATTTTAAATATTGTATTGTTCTTTCATGTTTTTTGCACTACAAATAAGATGTGCAGTGTGCATAGGAATTCGTTCATGTTTTTTTCAAACTATAGTACGGCCCCCCAACAGTCTGAGGGACCGTGAACTGGCCCCCTGTTTAAAAAGTTTGAGGACCCCTCCCCTACATCATCTTTGATGGCCAAATCAATGTTTGGTTGGGATTTTAGTAAAAATAAAAAAAACAGTAGAGGTGCACATTTTTGAAAAGCACAAGCCTATAGTTTCACAAATCTATGAGTTCTAACTAGGACTTGATCTGTGACATTTCCCTTGTGTGTGCAGTATTGTTTTATCATTCATGTAAAAGCCACTCACAGTATTATGGTTTAACATATTTCAAGAAGAAAAAACTGGTGTGCTGGTTGCTTGTTGCATGAGTCAAGGCAGGCTGCCTGGTCTACCCTGTTGCTTGGGTTTGTACAGGTTTTCCAGAACAGTGAAATTTGGCAGTGCAGGTCACAAACATTAACTGCTTCTTCATCTCCATTTATAATCGTTTCCTCTGCTGAGTGTTCACAGCTAGAATTATCTGGCAGCTGCTCACTGCTTCACCAGCAAAGATAGTTAAACAAAGCAGAAGAGCACTGTCCTAGTTCTCCATACTTCAGACTTTTCATTTTTAGTCTGGTACTGTTATCCTTCTGTTTCTAAGAGGAAAACAAGTTATCAATACAACCACCTAGGGAAAATATTGTGAATACAGGTCCTGTTTTCCCCAGCTGGGGATGTTAGCAAACAATATCTCTCTCCTGAGTGTTATCAAGGTTGCAGCTTCTGCATGTGTGCAGCTACGGACCAGATCTGCATGCTGCTCACCTGTGCACAGCTTTGGTGCCCACAGAGGTAATTAGTGATTGGCAGACAAAGATTGTTATTTCATGGGAACAAGCTAGTTAGCCCTCCCAAGGAACCTTTGGCAGAGGATTTCAGAATATCCCCATGAAAGTTTCACAAAGGTCTTTAAGGAGGATTCTTGGGACATCACAGTGTGTGTCAACAAGCTTTTCCACAGCGCCCCCTGCCTATTGGAACAGGGGAACAAGAAGCAGACGTAAACAGTGCCAATGTTGTGTTTTTCTATCCTTCTTCCCTGAAACAGCACATACAGTACATATACAGTTCCTTCCAGCCTAGATATATAAAACAGACCTCTACAAGCTTCATTATAATGCTCCTACATAATGATGAGTCTATGTAAACCTGCTCTGCCATACTTCACATTTAAATCAATTAGTAATTGCACATTAACAAGTTTCCTTCAAAAACAAGCCAGACACATTTTAAGTTATTCTGATTGCATAATGACTCAAAAAAAAATCATTTTCCTATCTCTTTTCCTTTTTTCTCCCCATGAAAGAAAAAGATCTAATGAAAGTTAGTCTTCAGAGCTTTGGCAATCCAGCCAGAGAACAGTTTAGAGATAACAAAGTCTATGATTAGACCCTAAGGTTTATACCTAATCTTTATAAACGCAAATACTTTCAGTGATGACAACTCTAAGTCAGGGCCAAGACCAATAAATCATAGAAGGATTGTCGTCTGTAAGATGACCATTTGTTTGTCTTGGCTTATACTTGTTCTGTACATCCACCACAGAGAAGAATTTATAGGGCAAGACTCAGAAAAAAAAATCCTTAAGCCTAATATGCACAATCAGACTGGCAGAAATCCTCTTCTTTTCTGTAAGACAGAGTAGTAGTACAATAAAAGCTTAGTTTGTAAAACTCTTGCTCATGACATTAACATTTTCTATTTTTAAAAAAATCCTCACACAACGTGATCAAGCACCGTCCTCTGAGATCTCAAAGTAAATATAGTCAAGAAAAACGAATCACATTTATTCCACTTAATTTTTAATTCTCATTTGGAAAGTTTACATTTACTGTAATTGTATCAACACAGAAAAGTGGATTAATGCTCTCAGAAAAATAAAAAAAAGAAGAGGCTCTTACTTCAGAGAAATGGGATTTAACTGAAAGATTCTTTTAAAGCCATATAATGTGGTTTTGGATAAACACCCAAAAGGAGAAACGTGAACGCCCTATTTGAAGTCTCATGGACCACTGTATGTTAGTGTTTTAATGTCAGGCACAGAGCTGTACAAACAGCTCTGTGCCTGAATGTATAATAAAGTCAGAGGTTTAGGCTTTTCACTAGCTCTGTAGACGTAGTTAAAACAAACAAGCAGAACCAAAATCCCCCTTTGCTGTTGCAAGGCTCATTTTCTGCTCAGGACAGGTTTCAGTACACAAACATGACACATGTTTGTCCCAGCAGTCAGAATGTAAATTACACTCCAGTGATCCTTTAGGAATCTTCCACTCACATTCAGTGGTACATAGATACTGTAAAAGGAGGAACATTCTGACAAGTGCACTGAAATCATGGTTGCTATATAGCACTCTCCTCACCAGGCAGACTGCAAAGACTTAGTACATTTAAATCGATAATAAACATGCACTGACAAAACAGAACACTTCAGCATGCACACCAAAGAGCAGCTGGTCTAGACACAGATCCAAAATCCACTAAAGGCAACATGAGTCTTTATTGACTTCAATGGGATTCCAATCGGGTCTCTTATTTCCACTCTCCTACCACACAAACTTCCTCCTTCCCATTTCCTCCTTTCAACCTATTCCCCTCATTCCTCTTAAGTAACAGCACTACAAACATCACAGAGAACAGTCTTAAATAAGTAATTATACTGATAAAATTATAACAGCAATGGGCTTTTACTTTCCCCTCAATATTTAAATAAAGTAATAATAATAAAAAACTATAAATAAATAAACTATAAATATAGTTCAAAATGTAGCAAAGTATAGAAGAGATTAATAGTTTTGGTAAAAAAAATATATCATGACTCGGTAACTCATTGCTGTTTTTCATCATTGGAAAAAAAGGTAATAAATTACCATATAGAAAGTGACCCACTGGAACAAGTTTACTTGGGTTTTCATAAAGATTTTTATAGAATGACTAGTATAATGGAGCCAGATTTTGGCTGCAACCTCCAGACTCACTGGAGTAATAATAACTGTCTTCAACAACACATCAGCTGATTGCTGTGGAGAATAATTCCTTGCTGACTTCTAAGTAGAACATTGCAGAATTAACCTCGAGCAGCATGCATTTTAACATTTCTCTTGAGCATTAGATGTAGGTCATTGCTGGAGGCAGTGTATAATACCCAACTAGCTGGAATATTGGTCTGACTTGTAAGGAAAAGCTTTATAATCTTGCTTAAGGAGTCAGATTTTGAACAAACTGTTTACAGGGTAGCACTTAATAAAATCATGGTTCTCTTCCTCAACTATTGCAACACTCAAAAACCAATAGGGGAACTCTTCAATCTCTTTGCTCATTTCATTGATGGTTTGCTAATAGCTGCGCTGAAACAGATGAATAATAAATCACAGCTTCAAAGAGAAACTACAGAACTCAAATTTATATGCAAATTCGACTCAGTTGCCTTGGTATTAAACAGGGACTACAGATTTTTTTCTCATTACAACAGGTGATTTGACCTCACCTTCCTCTATGTGCTGTTCCCCAGTGTTTGAATCCTAACATCTACTTTGATTTGCTGTTACAATCTGACCTGATCCTATGTCATACACTTCCCTGCATTTAATTTCCTCCCATTCAGTAAGTTTCCCATCTTCAAAGTGTCTGATGTAGTGGGATTTTCTCCCACAAAAGCTCATGCGACAAATAAATCTGTTAGTCTTTAAAGCGCCACAGGACTCTGTTTTTCTGCAATAGACTAACATGGCTACCCCTTTGGAACTTTCTTCCACTATGGCGAGTGATGACAATTTCCTCCCCATGAGTCTCTTTCCTTGTCCACGTTCTCTCCACCTTCGCAATAGTCCAGGAGCTATGCTATATTTTTTGTTGTTGTTGATTTTGATGGGATCCTATTTTTTAATATAGGCTTTAGTTTGCAAGTCAGATGGTGATTGGTTTGGTGCTAAGCACTGTTTTTTTTCATACTATAAGTGACAACAAAGAAAAAATGAACTAAATGTTATATTTGAAAGAATACAAAAACAGATTTCTCTTTACCAAAAGTGAGGAGGAAGAAAACAAATCAGAAAACCAACCCAGGCCAGGGAAGAGATTAATTCTAATTAAGGCTTAGAAGAAAGTGACAATAAATGGCTGCCCTCTCTCTCTGTTTCATATGCTTTGTTTCCAGTCAAAATATTTTTTGGGCCGCAACAAAGCCTCATTACATAGTATAAGAAAGGAAGTCATAGATAGGCACATCAAATAAGTAACCATCACTATTAAAAGACAGACGACTTCAAAAACATTGTTAGCAGAGAACACTGGCAATGTCATCTGATGGAGCTCCTTGGATTAAGACTGTTTGAATTCAGACTCAAACTTGCTTCCTACAAATTGTCTCAACATGAACAACAATGTTCAGAACAGTCCATGTGTGGTGTAGCACAACTGAAAGTGAAATTACAAGTATTGCTGATTTATTATCATACCGCAAGATACTTTGACCTTCGGGTTTTTTTTAAAGGAATACACACACACACACACACACACAACTATATTAAGGAGTATATTGTAATACCCAATAACAAAGCACAGTCCAAATATATATGCCCTATTTTAAAATAACAGGGCAGATAGATTTTCATAGACTAAGACCAGAAAGAATGATCTGATAATCTAGTGGGACCCCGGCTATGATCACAGGCCTTTAGTTTTCATACAGTTACCCATGTATTGAGCCCAATAACATATGTTTGAGTAAAGCATATCTTCCAGAATGGTACTCAGTCTTAATTTGAAGATACATAGAAAGGAAGAGTCCACTAATTCCCTAAGTAGCTTTGTAATCCTCCCTGTTAAAAAATTCCACCTTATTCCCAATTGGAATTTGCATGCCTTCAGCTTCCAGCCAGTGGTTCCTGTTATACTTTCTGCAGGTTCTCCACTACATTGGAGTGCCTTTAGTATCTGCTATTTTCTCACTATTAAGATACTTACCCACTGTAATCAAGTCTCCTCTCAGTCTTCTTTTTGATAAGCTAAACACATTGAGCTGTAAATCTCTCACCATAACACATCTATTCCAGCCCTCAAATAATGTTTGCAACTCTTTTCGGTACTTTCTCCCATTTTCAAAAAAATCCTTTTTAAAATGTAGGTGCCAGAGCTGTAGGCAGTATTCCAGTATCCATCCCAGGAATATACATATACTGGAGTTCAATCACCTTCCTAATCCTACTTCTGTAGATAAAGTAAATTGTGCCGTTTTAAAATAAGCATTTAAAAAAAAAAAAAAAAGCATTGGGCAACTTCCATTTTTTTTAGAGCCATTTTGTGTTTGTATCTCTATTCTAACTCACTTTGGGCAGGGGTCAAACTGGCCTTCAGCAACCCTAAGGGGAATTAGCTGACATGCAAAAGTGGTTGCCAACATTCTGTTGGCCCTTAAAATTAAGCCATCCTTTCACAAACATTTACTCAAAATGGTGGTCAAGATTTCGCCTAGGCTTGGAACAAAAACATCAAAGGAATGTCGACGCTGAAACTAGACACCCAGGGCTCACTCAAGTTCATGGGCCTTAGGCTAAGGGGCTGTTTAATTGCAGCACAGCTATTCAGGCTCAGGCTGCAGCCTGAACTCTCACCAGGGCCTGAACACTGGACTCCAGCTTGAGCTCAAACTTGTACACTGCCATTAAACATCCTCTTAGTCAGAGTCCCTGAGTCTGAGTCATCTGGCATGAGCCAGCTGTGGGTTTTAAAGTGCAATGTAGACATACGCTAAATGTCATGAAAAATATCCTGTATATCACCTACCCACTCAAATCAATAAAATGATGGAAATCTTGAGAAAACCCTGAAATCCCATGATAATAGGCTAATTCTGTAATGTATTATGTATGTCAGAGGAGGTAGAGAGGAACAGTTGCTCTATGAGTGTTATTGGCAGAGCTGTGTGAAATTCTCACAAAATCATGAAAAACTCACCTCGTTATAAACCTGATATGCAGATTCAGGTTTGACAAAAGGTTGATGAACTGCACCGAGTTGATCTTTGCAGATCTGGTTATCCACACCAACCTCTCTTGGGAGCATCTCTGACCAGCCTAAAAATAACACTAGGGACAAGGGCTTGAGTCTGACTGATCCCTCATTATCCTCACAATCAGAGTAACCCCTTTTACTATGCTTAAGTAATTCTTCCCCAGGTGAATAATAATCAGAGCAGAGCATGAGAAAGGCTCCCACAGAGTGGATAAAAGCTGGTCCTGCCATGTGGTTCTCCTCTGCCTTCTCACACAGGTGGCTGAATTGGGGTTGCCTAGCTAGAATCCTCCATGCTGGCCACACACCTTTTTGACTCAGTGAACAATGCTATGCTCACATATCCATAAAGGGGACTGTTCTACCCAGTTCTGAAACAGAACAGATACCATACTTAACATTTTCAGCATTTCTTGTATCTGTGTACCTTCATATCAAACCTTGAGGTCAATGAGACTTAAGAACAGCCCTAAAGTTTAACAAGCACTTAATAGTTTGCCTGTACTCTGGTCTTGATTGTGTCATACCCAATGCTGTCAAATCCAAAGAAAAGCTCCTTTCATCAAAAACAACAACACAACTAGAAATATCAAGTTGAAGAGTCTTCTATTAAGCAATGTGGGTGGATGGCAGTGGAGAAAAGATGAAGCCTAAACAAACCATTTTAGAATTTGATCCAAAAGACCCCAGGCTCAAAAAATGTAAAACAAATGTAAATCAAAGTCCTGTTGTATTAGGCCCCTGCACATATACAGGGAGGCCCTGCCTCAAAAAATGTAATCGTCTAAAGAGAATCTAAACATAATCTCTCTTTACGTACCTTAAGTTTTCCACATAATGAATCCATGCAGAAGCCTGTTTCTTCCATGATCCTAAACTAAGTTGAAGAATCAAACCTATTATGAACTGGATTTTTTTAACTAGCACTATGGTTCAGTTTAATACAGTATTCAATGGGCTTTAAAATACTCAGATAAATATCAAAATAAGATCCCTGGTAAGTACTGGAATGCTTAAAAAGCATCAGAACCTGAATGGGTCTTCTGTGTGTGTGTGTGTGTGTGTGTGTGTATAAAATCTACTTTAAATTCCACCATTAAGTAGTTTAGGCTTTGAATTAATGAACTATAAAATGTTAGGCTCATCCCCCTCATGATCTAACATAATTCACTCTTGTGTTTCCTAGACATTCACTGAGGAGCTGTCATTCGGTGACTTCATGCCTCATGTGATTTCAGCGTAATTAATTACGGGGAATTGTCATAAAACCAAAAGAATATACTTAATTCTATGTACTTTTAAATTAAGTAGGAAATAGACAGAAAAGGAAGTGGTTCTCAGTATTTTTTGTAATCTGAATACAAAAGATGGCTAAAACACTAGTCTTGCTGCTAATCCTGCTGTTGTGACTGCTTCTGGCCAGAGTTTTCATTTCAAAGACTGAAGACTTTCTAGTCTGCATGCCAAGTGTTTCTTCCCTGTTGTCTTGTAATATTGCAAGTATTAACTACCAAGTTCATCCCTTTTCCTGTTCTATTTTATTAGAAGGAAGGAATGCCATGATTGCTTTCATTTGCTTGATTCATAGAAGTCAGTCTGGGGCTAATAGCTGCTTTTGATGGCTTCATCCTCCCATCAGCCTTATATGGATTTAAGTAGTAAAATAATGCCGGCTCCATCAGGATGACTCTTCTTCAGTACCTCATCTATGATGCAAGAGCCCTAAAGAGAGTTCATGGGGGAGCAACAGTGCTTGGTAGTAAATGTTTTCTAGGCACATCAAAAGATATTTATGTATATACTACTCCTGATGGTTAAAGGTGTTATAACAAGAAGACAAGAATACAGATGCTGAGGCATAAACTATTATCCACTTCCTCAAAAACTATTTCTGCTCATCAAGGATCTGTTTTGGAGATACGAGCCAAAAGAGTACTAGGTAATCATTGAAAAGTGACTGACAGAGTTATTTCTCTCTCTCTCTCCTTAATTTTGAAAGAAAATTCTATCTTGAGATATGAAATGGCATGAAAATTTCAGGTGAATTGATTTGGTCTGCTAAAGTTAAGGAGAAGTGGAAAGCAGGTTTATAACAGAAAGCTGGCTTCAAACCTAAACTATGGTAGAATTTGCACCTACCCTTAAGAAGGCACCCAGTCATTGTGATATTTAGGTTCCAGCACAAAATTAAGCATCAGAGATTAGATGAGAAATGAGACAGATGAGATCCACAGAGACTTTTAGGTTACTCATCTAGCTTTTCAAAAGCGCAGAGTCTGGCTCATGGTTTACCTTTAAAATAGCCTATATAAAAGAAAAAGATGCAGAAGAATCACTTTGGCATAGATATGTCAAGTGTAAACAGTAACTGCAGACAGCCTGTCCTGTTCTTGCACTAAGAACACAAAATATTCAGTTTTGTTACATGTATCTCAGAGAAAGACTGAACACGCAAACCAGTCCCTTAGGAACTTCCAGTATTCAGAAATCCCCTCTTCCCCTATCTTATCATAGCAAGATAGAAGGCACCTGCAGCTGTCTTTCAGTAAAACAAAATAATGAGCTCCAGTGGCCAATAAGGCTAATCCAAAAGAAAATTAACCTAAAAAATATATGTGCTACCACCACTTCTATGTTATATCTAACTACCTGTTCAGTCCCTGTTATACCCTCCTTTTATTATCATGTATACTTTGCTATTCACGATATGTACTGTATGACCAATGCAAATTAAAAAAAAGAACATAATCTATTTAAGACTACACGATATTGCTTGTTAGTGCAGCATTGCAACTAAATTGAACACAGAGTTATACAAGATGACAGAAAATAATTTTGATCATATCCAGATTAAAGTGGCAACTCTTCTGTTCCAGGTGAAGCCATTCTTTGAAAACAGACCACATGTTTTGGAAGATTTGGCTCAGAGAGGCCATGTCCACACAGTTCTAAAACCCCTGTCAGTCAGCCTCAGAGCCCAGGTCTACAGACTCAGACTTGGGCTGTGGGGCTAAAAACGGCAGCATAGATATTGCAGCTTGGGCTCTGTAGTTCCAGCATCTGCACAGCTGTATAATTCAAGCCAGAGTCTACAAACCTATACACTGAAGCTCAACACTACCAGTTTTAAAATAAGTCATAGAATATTACAGTTGGAAGGGACCTCAGGGAGTCCTCTAGTCCAAGTCCTTGCTCAAAGTAGGACCAACCCTAGCTAAATCATCCCAGGCAAGGCTTTGTCATGCCTCACATTAAAAGCCTCTAAAGGATGGAGATTCCACTAAGACTCCAGGTAACCCATTCGAGTGCTTCACTATCCTCCTAGTGAAAAACATTTTCCTAACATCCAAACTACACGTCCCCCACTGCAACTTCAATCCATTGCTCCTAGTTCCGTCATCTACTATCATGGAAACAGCTTAGTTCCATCTTCTCTGGAACCTCCTTTCAGGTAGTTGAAGGCCACTATCAAATCCCCCTCATTCTTCTCTTCAGCAGGCTAAACAAGTCTAGTTCCCTCAGCCTCTCCTCAAGTGCTCCAGCCCTCTAATCATTTTTGTTGCCCTCCGCTGGACTCTTTCCAAATTGCCCACGTCCTTTTTGTAGTGGGTGGAGGGGGGGGGGGGGACGACAAAACTGGACACAGAACTCCAAGAGAGGCCTCACCAGTGCCAATAGAGAGGAATAATTGTTTCCTTCAATCTGCTGGCAGTGTTCCTACCAATGCAGTGTAAACATTCCTAAGTAAGTAGCTCCCATTAGAGCCCAAGCATCATTTTTGGGGGGCGCACTACAAACTTGTAACCCAGGCCCCTGGTAATTACAATCTGGGCTGCCTCTCTCCCCCCACCAGGGCCTGTGGGGCCCTGGCTTCATCACAGAGGCTGTCTGTGGCAGAAGAGCTTGAATACAGCCCTCCCAAGTCCTTAGCTGATGTCCTAATGCTGGACCATCCTACCTTTCTTTTATCCCTGTTTCTGCAATTTACCACATGGAAATCACCTTCAAATACATGGTGTATGGTTCTGTAAGTTAGGGAAGGGAACAGAGAAAAGGGAAGAGAATTAGGGAGAGTGAGAAGGCAAGGGGGGAATAGAAAAGAAAAACCATAGGGACAGAGAAGAAAGAGAAAGTTGGGAAAAGAGGGAGAATTAGCTGAATGCTCTGAGCATATGACTGCTCACATATCATTTGATACGGCAGGTCTACATTTTTCAATCAAAATGGATGGCGGAGTGAGTATCCCAAACTGATTTTAAATGACCAGGGGAGGTTTTATAGATAAGTGATTTTTAAAAGTCACATCTCCACCAAAATTAACAGAAACTAGACAGTATATCAGACACGGTGCTCTTGATCAGTCTAGATTTGCTCAAGACCTTTCTCCCGCTCTTTATTTTATCTCCTTTCCCAAGAGAGATCAAAACAAGAAGGTGGTTTAGTTTCCCTTTGGGCTCTGTTGATGAAAGTTTACTTTCTTCTTGTTTATGTTAAAGAATCAGTGCGTTTGTTCTCCAAAAGCTCCCGTGAGCGATAGTTCTAAGAGAGACCCAGATTAAACTAACAGTTTCACTTGATTTGGTGATTGATGACAGAGAAGGCAGAAAATTCTAAAGCGACCTCATACTAACCGAGATACAAAAAGGTTTGAAGTTGGCTTCATTAATACAGATTGCCCTTGTTTTGGGGCCAGTCAGTCACTGTCCATAGCAGAGAGCCTCTCACGTTAGTGTGTTAAAAGAGTATTGGTACCAGGTACAATATAGAACTGCCCCATTCTGTATTTAGTCCAAATTCCTTATCAATTGTTTGCCTTCCTTGATCTTTAGATCTAAGTGAAATGGAATTGTAGATTCTAATAATTAATAAACTAAAATCTATTAATTAACTTGAGGATCTTGATAGCAGCTGTCTGGTTTCCTTCTGCTGTGGAGAAGTGCAATGAAGCCAGCATGAAAACCAGGATCTCAATAGCCCCTGTGGCCAATGAGCTTGAGGCAGATAAACAGCCACCTGATCAGAGACAGAGATTCACCAGCCCCCATCCCAACATTTCTAAACATCCCAATGCACAAGGCACAAGAAGCTCTCTGGGGGTGCATCTACACTTAGAAATTAAGTCGACTTAAGGAGGCTTAAGTTGACTTAATTTACTCCACGTCTACACTGGGCCTTCCTTAATTCGACTTAAGATGCCCCTTAAGTCGAATTAAGGAAAAGTTAGTTTGAATTAATAACACCTCGTTTAATTCAAACTAGCACTTAAATTGACTTTATTAAGTTGACTTAAGCCAGGGGAGATGCGGAGTAGTGCCTAGTTGGACCTTTTTAAGTTGACTTAAAACATTCTCAACTTAATAAGGCCAAAAAGGGGCCACGTCTACACTTGAAAAGTTAAGTCAACTTAATAAGGTCCATTTTAAGTCGACTTAAAGTGGACCTTATTAAGTCGACTTCATTAAGTCGACCTAACTTATCAAGTGTAGACATAGCCTGGGAGCAGAACCCTTACATGCTGAACCCAATTATACTGGGCCCTCTGATTCCCCGTTCACCCCTATTTGCAGAAGAATTGTGCAGTTGCTCTGAATAAGAACCATCTGTGGCTGCAGAGAGGGGGCAGGATTTAGTCCACACTATACAAGTTAAACCACCTTTACTCACTTCATACTGTTATGTACTACTGTTTGCCACATAAAAGCATTGGTATGCTCCTCAGTTAAGAAACAATATGCTGTATTTTTTGTTGATAAATTAGTGTCCATTCAAATGAGCATCTGGAATGGCTAGAGGTAGGCACTCTCTGAGGAGAGACTGAGCAAGTTTTTCCTCTCCCTGTCACCCATACACTATTTCTCACCTGAAATACCCTTACCACTCTCTCCAAGGCTTTTTTTTGGCTGTGTCTGCCCATCATGATGTACTATAGCCCAGGGGAGACCAAACTGTGGCTCATGGGCTGCATGTGCCTCTTTTACAGTTAAAGTGAGGCTCGCTGAGCCCCTGTACCCCCTCATTCTCCATCTACCAAACTGGGGTGAGGAGCTCAAGCTTCTGTCCTGAAGCAGAGTAGTGGGGTTAGAGGAGTCTGCCTTGCAGGGAAGGTCAGAGGGAGTCAGTAAGTTTGGCTGCCTGTGTACTATACCAAATTTCTTGATATATTTTGTGATGTGCATCAGGCAGATGTCTGCTAATGACTAAGTAGAGGCTACAGAGTCATTGAATTTATGACAGAGCTGAGAACCCAACCATCTCATAGTGAATGGCTAGTTCACTAATTAAGTTTCAGTCATAAGGAATGATCCTCTGACCATGTTTACAGCACATTCCCAAAAGCATAACCTTGGATTAATGTTTAGCCTTTATAATAAGCAATTATCTTAAAATCAATATTAAAGATAACTGAAATCAATTGAATTAAAGAACACCAATGCAATGAACAAGCTATTTTAAAATATGTTTTAAATTGTGAACCAGATCCTTGGCCCTCCTTCTGGTTGCCCTTCACACCTCAGAGAGCAGAGAAGGTGGACAGCTGCTCTAGTGAAACAAATTGGGGATTCCCTTGATAGTCACCCAAATAGAGAGAGTGATATGGCAACCCACTCTCATCTACCCCTTCATACACAACCTCTCCCGCCCCCCCAGGATTCTTCTAAGAGCCACCCATGCCTTCTGCCCCAATGGTGCAGGGCACATCAGCAGCAGATGTGGCCAGTGATCCTCACTGGAAAAACAGTTGAGAGAGAGCTATTGTAAGCTGGAAGTTAGGTCAGCCTGAATATCAGTGAGGTGGCGAGAGGGTGAGAAAGCTTGTCTTCACCTTCTTCTTTGCACTTCATCATCACAAACTCTACTGTGAAGCAGTTGAGGCTTTATCACCTTATTATACATCATGGGTCTTAAAGTAGCACTCAACAATTGGAAGCCTTTCTAAAAGATATGCTCTAATTCAACCACAAGTTGTTGAGCTATATGGAGGAAAGATTTATATATTACAGGTATCAGACTAGATAGCTATAATGGTCACTGCTGATCTCAAAATCTATAGGCCCCCAAAAAGCGAACAAAAAAACCCCTCCCATCTCAACAATGACTAGGAGAATGTGTTTTTGTAAATTTGTCTTTCACAGAAAAGATAGGGCCAGGCAATCACTGAAGTCAGAATGAGAGCTGTGGGAGGAGCAGGTGAAAGAAATGTATGGAGCGCAGTGGTGTGAGCAGCCTCAATCCATTACTTTCAGTGCAATTGATTCCATTGTATCCATTACAATACGAACAATGAGGTGTTTTTTTTTATCCTTCTCCCATAATGGATAGGAATATAAACCTCATCCCAAAGTGGATGAGCTGAACCAAATACAAGGTGTTCAGCTTGTCAGCATCTCTGTTGAGCTTGATCACATACATCAGACTAAATTATAGTATTGTTTACAAAGCTCTCTCTCTTTCTCCTTTCTTTGTTGTAGTGTATTCTAAATGTATAGTGGCTTGTGCAGAAATGTTAATGTGTTAGACTTAGCAGAAAAAGGCAGAGGAATTTAATGGCATTTATAAAATTAATACCTCTGCAACTATTAGCTCTTTTTTGTGTGTTCTTCTAGAATTTAAGGAGTCTGTATTCTGCTCACATTGAGGTCAATGGCGAAGCTTCTTTTGTCTCCACTTAGTGTGAGATGGGCCAAGGATGAGTTCCATATTACCTGGGACAGTTACTGATAAAGAGAATATCTGTAACAGCATCCATGTACATGTTAGGGGAAGCAGGAGGCAATATCTAGTGAGTCTAGATTAACTCTTTCCATTGCCTGGTTTAAGATTCAAAATATTAGCCTTATTCCCACAGCAGTAAAGGTGTCAACAATAAAAACTACATGAAAAATCATCTCTAATCCTTCTCCCTTTTGAGCACTATTTGCTGCCCCAGCCCATGGCAGATAGATAAGTACATGACCAAGCAGCTGGTAATTTCCTGTAGGCACAAACAAACGTTCACAGAGTGAAGTAAACCATTGCACAGAGATCCAGCTCAAGTTTGCGCATACACATTTCATTTTTACAACACAGATTACACAGGCAGAGATTCACAAAGGGATACAGATACCTAACTGCTGCTACTTCCAGTGCCTACAAAATTTACAAAAATACAAAATTTAGCTCCTGAAACCCCTTCATCACTTGCCACATTTTGTAAGTGTATGTGAGAACATAAACACAAAGGTTATGTCTACACTTGGTAATTTAAGTCGATTTTAACTAAGTTAAGTCGACTTAGTGTGTCCACACTTTAAAATAAAGTCGACTTAAAGGGGAACTTAAAAAGTCGACCTAGAGCATCCACACTGGATGCCTAGGTAGACTTCTAGGGGCTTAGGGGGACCTAGGGGAGGTCCATGGGGGCAGGGGGAGCACCCCTTGCCCAATGCCAGGGGGCTCAGCCTTTGCCCCATTGTACCTAGGTTCCCCCTGTGCCCCCCCCCCGGCAGGGAGGGCATTGGTGTAGCCCTAAATCGACTTAGGTCTACACATCTACACTGGCTTAAGTCGACTTAGGTCTACTAGGAAGGTGGTTTTATAAAGTCAACTTAATTTTAATTAAGTCGACTTTATTTTCCTTAAGACGACTTAAGCAGCTTGCTCAAGTCGACTTAAGGAAACTGTAGTGTAGACGCAGGATAAATTAAGTCGACTTAAGCTTCCTTAAGTCGACTTAATTTACCAGTGTAGACGCAGCCAAAGAGCCGTGTCTAAAGCAACAGTTAGAAAGCTCCCTAACTAGGAAGTTTCTGTATTCAACATTCTAGTCACATCACATCCTGGTCCTCTCTGGTAGTTGTGGGTCAGGAATACTAGAATCTTTGGAACCCAACTTTGTTCTCTGGTCTTTGTTCAGATCATGCTTTTGTTCTATGCCAATCAATCATTGTTATTTCTGCATTCTATTTCAAAACTTCTC
>ML685787.1:17585533-17597133 GCA_007922175.1 Pelusios castaneus
TGATTAGGCCCTGTGATGGTGTCATCAGTGTAGATATGAGGGCAAAGTTGGCAGCGTGGTCTGCTGCAGGGCTGTGTTCCTGCCCTCATATCTACACTGATGACACCATCACAGGGCCTAATCAAGCCACCTACTCCATCAAGGGCTCGTTCACCTGCTCATCCACCAATGTGATTTATGCCATCATGTGCCGGAAATGCCCCTCTGCCTTATATATCGGACAAACAGGACAGTCTCTGCGCCAAAGAATAAATGGACACAAATCTGACATCAGAAATTGCAACACTGCAAAACCTGTAGAGGAACACTTCAATCTCCCTGCTCACTCCCTTGACGACTTGTTAATAGCTGTGTTGACAACAAGTGATTTGACCTCCCCCTCCTCTATGTGCTGTTCCCCAGTGTTTTGAATCCTAATACCTATTTTGATTTGCTGTTACAGCCTGACCTGATGCTATGTCATACACTCCCCTGCATTTAATTTCCTCCCACTCTGTAACTTTCCTATCTTCAAAGCGTCTGACGAAGTGGGATTTTCTCCCACGAAAGCTCATGCGATAAATAAATCTGTTAGTCTTTAAAAGTGCCACAGGACTCTATAATAACATCTCACATGTTCCACACATTGCAATATATCTGAACAGAACAGGAGAGATCTGCAGGCAAATGGAAAAGGAGGGATTTGTCCATGACATAGATGCATGCCTAGAGATAATTGTACACCAGATAAGGGGGGAGTTTGAGAGAACTTTGGCTGCACTGTGATTTTATTTTAAAAATTCCCCTCAAGAATTTCTTGGTGTTACAGGTTACTCATGGAAAATGCTTTGGACAGTCACCGTGTAGTATCATGCTCCCAGTTGTAATAAGTTTCCTACAGCACTGGGTTTTTTTTTTTTTTTTTACATATTCTAAGTCACTCATCCCCTTTTTGGCCTTCGACAGACAGATTCTGGTTTCATTTGCAGTCTAGATGGGAAAGAAAGTGAAAGCCATTCCGTCATTATTGTGCTCTAAAGAGCCAGAAAACTCTCCTCTGGATGCCTCTGTCTTGAAGAGTGATATTCGTACCAGCAGGGATGGAGCAAACTTGGCACTGCTCTCGACTGTGTTCATTCTGCCAGGATTCTAACCCAGCCTTCTCAATGTTCCACACTTTTTTTTACAACTCCCCCTTCTCCCTTTGTCCAACTGTTTTCTTATGCAATAAAACAGGAAGCTACTCTCAATGTACAAACAATATTTTCCAAATGAAGAGGTAACTTCTGGCATTACATGTTTTAAAAATCACCACGGGGCTTTCTTTTTAAATATGTCAGTATTTCATTGCTTTCTTTTAGAGCAGCTGGAAATTGAAAAGGAACAAGATGTGGAGTGAAAATGTACAAGTTCAGGTCTTATCATTGGCCAAGACTTTTTTTTTTTTTTAATTAAAGTATGCATTAGTTTAGGCTCATTAAGTCCATAGGCACCGAACTAAGGCTATGTCTACACTTGCTAAAATTAGTTCGAATTAGTTAGTTTGAACTAACTCATTCGAACTAATTTTAGTTAGTTCAAATTAGCTTAATTCGAACTAGCATGGCCACACTGGAATGTTAGTTTGAACTAAGCAAGCACTTGCTTAGTTCGAATTAGCGATCCCCATTCATTTTGCATGGCCGGTTAATTCGAACTAAGAAATTAGTTTGAATTAACATGGCCACATTGGTTAATTCGAACTAGTTAGTTCGAATTAACCCATTAGTTCGAATACCCTATTCGAACTTATTAGTTCGAATGAAGGAAGCCCTTAATTCAAACTAACTAAAGCCTAGTGTAGCCATGGCTTTAGTTAGTTCGAATGAAGCCTCCTTAATTCGAACTAACTTGCCAATGTAGATATAGCCTAAGTGACCTGATTTTCAAAAGAACACCCAGCAGCTCACACTGAAGTCATTAGGATGGCGCAAAACCAGGAGCTGCATAGCTTTAGTACCTTCTCCGTCAGAGCAATTCTTACAGCACTTCATCTGTAAAGTAAGGCTTTGTCTGTATAGCTACTTGAAGTGTACTTGTCTAATTGAAGTGGGAAAACCCTGTTGTGTGAATACAGTTATATTGATGTTTATAGCACTTACAGGTTCAGGAAGTGAAATAAGCTATACAAGTAGATATAATTCTAAGACTTTTTGGGGTGCAACATGCACTCATCACAAATGACAGACTTTTTCAGGTGGCTAGTTAAAGTTAACGGAGAAAAACAGCAATGAAGTACAGAAACTTTAGTTAATACAGAAAAATATAATTGAAATAGAAACAACTACGTAAGTACAAGAATAAGATCAGTACCGTAAAGCAGTCTCCTGCATTGTTCATGTTTACAAATTCATGGAGCTCACTGGAGATAAAGATAGCATGTAAAGGGAGAAATCAGTTTAAACAGACTTGGGGACCCTGTGAAGTGTAAAATAGGGAACTAGACTTGATCTTTTATCCCTCCTTTTTATGCAACTCATAATACAGAACTATATTTGATCAACTAACCTGCCCATTATTCATATGTGACATTCTGGGTATTTATAATAACACCTCTAATCATTAATAATTCCAATACATCATTGTAGTTTAACTATCTAGTTATTGCCTGGTAATCAGATTGCTAGAGGTTCTCCCCCACACCCTGCTGAATTTCTCTTCCTGCAGAGTTCTACGGCGTACTGCGTCCTTTGTGTTTACTTGCTTGTCTGAGAAAGAGTGTGCAAATTGGTGACTTGGGGTCTGTGTCTTAGGCCTGCATTTTTCCCAGCTAAAACAGAGGTTTTCACATAACTACTTCCACAAGGCCTTGCACTAATGGAGCAGGTCCTCTAACTATAAATCAACCTATTAACCCAATTATTTATGGTCTTCTTCCTCTTACAGCTTCAGTTATTTCCATGACTAATTTTTATAAAAATGCTTAGCAGATAAGTCGTATTTTATCCAAACCTATAGACCCTCCATGATCAGATAAGGTGTTGATGATTAACAGGACCTTTAACTGTTCGTACTAGAATTTATACTGGTATAGCTACATCGGTTAAAAAGAAAAAAGATGTCACACCCTTGATCCACATAATTATACCAGTATAACTTTCCAGTGTAGACCAACCCAAAAATTTCTCCCCTGGGCTGAAAACCTGAAGTGTCAATTAAGCCTTGCTCTTTCTTGTAGCGCACCCCTCTAGCATGTGGCGGATTAGCTGAAAGGGAAGTGCCCTTTATACTTTTCTCTCCAGCTACAGTCACTCCAGCTCATTAAGTGTTATTATCCTAATTTTTATAGATGGAAAATGAAACACAGGGCGATTGAAAGACCTGTTCAAGGTCTTTCACCAAGATAACTGCATGGCATCAATGAGAATTCAGGAGTACCTGGCTCCTATGCACTCACAACATGCTTTTCCCAGGTAGCAGGGATTTGAGACATCTCTTTTCAGTAGTTAAGGAACTTCTTTCAATAAAGCAATGTAGGAACTCATTTGTTTCAAACACCATAACAACCAACTTTTCGTGCCCAGTTGAGGTAGGCTCATAAATGGAGCTGTAGTTCAAAGAGCTCTTTTTCTCTCAAGCCCAAGTATTTCTGTGTGACCAGTTGAGAAACTCTCTTCTGTTATGCCACTATGGTGAGGTGTACCTTAGCTTGTAGGCCTCAGCAGTCATACTGAGGTGTCTTTGCTTATTACTCTTCTTATTCCTACTGTGGGAGTACATCTCCTCTTTTTCAAGCAGCTGTTTCTCCAGCAGTAAGTACAGAAAGCATTTTATCAGAGTACAGAAACATATGCCGTAGACTAAGTTGATTTACAACTCAATCTCATTTAGAAGCCCTTCATTAGGCATGCCTTCCAAAGCTGTCACACTCTTAATAATTACCAAAATATCTGCAAATCTCCCAAACACTAACCATTCTGATCATCCTAAATGTGCTCAGATTATCTTTATAATTACAGTATTTACACAAAATCTGATGTAAAGAGGAGGTTTTCTTGTCATGTACAATCCCTGATGCAAATTTAAAAGACAGCTAAAACCTAAACCGCCCTGCCCCCACCATTTCAGGTAGTTCCTCAGGTTCACTAACACTAAATCTGTGGATTTCATTGAGGCAAATCCCAAGATCTTTATTTAGGTTTTACACTTTCTTGGGCAAATTCCTGAGGATCAGATAGAAATGTAACACGGTTCCTTGCTTCAGTGCCAGTTGTGGGTCTGCAGCATCTCACAGAGCTGGGCCCAAATTAATCTGGAATACTGTCCCTATAGATTAAAAAAATGAGTTAATCAGCTTTCTTTTTGTATTATAGATTTAACTGGTGAACTAAATCATTCAGTTCTTTCCCATGCAAGAACTAGAATTCCTCTCTACTTATTTGCCCCCCTCCTCCACATTTATCTAACCTATTCTTGAGCGTCATTTAGCTTTCCTCCTCTGGGGATTGCTTAGTGTTGTTTTAACAATTAACAGCCCCCTTAGTCCCAAGGCATTGCTATTTGTCATGCCAGCTCAACCACAAAAATCTGCTCTGCTTTTCCAATCAGACCTGTGACTTGCACTTTCTAAATCTCACTCAAATTTGAAAGCACTGTTTGTGTTTCACAGCTGTCGACGAGACAAGTTTGTCTGTCTGTCAAGGCTCAAATACCACCATTTTAGTAGAAGTCTCTGAAGCAGAACACCCTTATTACATAAAACTAAGGAGCAGAATAGCATTTAGGGTTGAAGTATAATCTCCCAGCTCTTCCTGTCATGATTCTCCTATAAGAAAGTAATTGCCAACAGCCATACCAGACGTTTAAAGGGTGTATACATTTTTAAGAGGATCACCAGATTTTTTAATAAATCTGATTTGTTGAATGCATTGTTGCTGATTGTCACAGTTCCTGATATCACTCTGTTTATCGGAAAGTGTTGAGTGATGTTATTTCTGGTAGTAATGAAAAGGGTATGC
The DNA here is from genome assembly GCA_007922175.1 of Pelusios castaneus. Taxonomy (NCBI): domain Eukaryota; kingdom Metazoa; phylum Chordata; order Testudines; family Pelomedusidae; genus Pelusios; species Pelusios castaneus. The sequence continues at coordinate 17,590,510 of ML685787.1, forward strand.
TTTCTGTGTAGTCTTATGGCATCTCCCATGCTTAACAATGCAGCCCCATATGCTGCTAAATCTTCAACCCAAAAGTGTTTGAAGTGAATGAGTGATAGGAGAGAGCAGTTGATTGAGTATAATTAAGTAAGTGGGAGGGGCATGCTCCACATATTATTGAGACACAAATACAGAGCTACCTTGCTAGAATCCCTTCTTGAGCTGAGAGTGGAAATTGTTGGCAAACAGAGAATGGGCTACCTAATGCATATCAGCCCTATTTTGGGAGCTGCTTAGGGCTCATGCTACTCCTTGGCAGAGGATGAATTTCATCAAGCGAAAACAGTTTAGTTGAGCACCGAGGGGACGCTGGCAGCTTAACTGATTTTAAATAAAGACAATATGTTAAAATGACCAGGGCTATCACTGCCATGGGTAAGACCATGCCAGGGTAAGACCTAGCTCCCACTCACAGAATAAAAACTCCAGTTTAAACTAGAGAAAGTCACCACCAGCAGACTTTCAGAGGGTGGGGGAGTTGCTGCCCAAGTTCATGTCCCAGAACTTAGGATCTGACGCGAGACTTGTTGAGTGGAAGGAACAGAGAAGGAAGTATTTACTGAAAGAGGCAGTGCAGGGACAGTGTAAGGAGTGTTGAATAAATCTACTTCCAAAATGGCTGCCATGACCTCCAGTGTGAATATGCCCATTTTGGACCAAGGGACCAAAGTTGATTCTGACCTGGAGAGTCCATGTATATATTAGCAATCACGCATGTACTGTCAGTGCTTATGAACTTATACTTTGTGTATAGATGTAACAAATTACTAAAACCTGGACTGTGGATTCACAAATGTTAAAATTTATACAAAGATATTTTTAAAATGAATACATTTTTGCAGGGTGACGGGTAAGCCATATAGTGTGCTGTTCTTTAAATAGAACAGGTATCTAATTTCAAATTACTTGTTCTGCTGCTGCTGCAGTATTTCCAAGTAGAGGTTAGCCAGACTAAATAACTTGTATTAACTTGGGACTGTGCTGAGTATCTATCACACAAGTCACATATCAGACCATCTCTTGTACTAAATCAACACTTGAAAGAAAGTGTTTGTTTATTCATCTCTAACCTTTGTTAAAATAATTTGTCATCTAAACACATGAAATTGAATTTGATTGCATGATTTACCTCTCTTTCAGAGAAAGATACTACTGAAGGGCCCGTCTACACTGCCAGGAAAATTCAACAGCAGTCAACGGGAGCAATGCAAGCTACATAGAGCAGCCTGTGTAACTCCTGTCAACTTCCTAACCTCCCCTTCAGCACAGCATCTTCACCACTCAAAGGGGTGGTTTTACTAAACTGATCTGCAGATTGTCTTAACATGTTTTAACTGGCCGCTACGTCGATCTGGAAACTTTACCACTTTCAGTGTAGACGTGGCCTAAGTTTCAGGGAGCAAAGACAACTCTATAAAAGATACAGATCAAAACTTTAAGGGACACCGGTTGAAATATTTCATCATTTGTATTTAGTTTTATTTGACCCAAGATTTTTTTTTTTTTAAAATCTAATTCACCAAAATTTTCAGGCTAGATGTAATTGATGGTCATCATTACTCCCACCCTTTCACTATGTTCTCACTTTATTGTTCTCCTTTAAAGGCCTGGCTTAAGAGTGTCTGACTGTTGCAGAATGTTTCATCTCCCATCCTGGGGAATCTTAGAACATGCTCAGTTGAGGCCCCTACTACAAGGAGCTTCCAGGTCCTTCCACATAGCGATTGCCACGAAAACATTCTATTGTTGATTTGAGTCCAAGAAATAAACCAACTATATGCCTTCGATGTACATTTTGAGTGGTACTTTAATGTCACAATTTTGATTTTGTATATTGCCAGAATCTTTCTCCCTTCAGCTTATACTTTTGCATTATGCATTTATGTAAAATGAATTTAGCCAGAAAGGAGCCTTTGAAATTCTCATCTTTATTCCACAGGGGAAAATTATGGACTGGCTTCTACTTATACAAATCCAGAAATAGTTATCTGAGTTACTATATAATTTAATTCTTTAATTTGAATCTAAACTTAACATCACTCTCCACCTTTGCCTGAATTTTGATTGACTGGCATAAAATCATCCTGTAACTATTGTCTTTGATTAATGCTTTAAGAGCATGTATTTCCATTTTGTCTTTTCATAATTGTTTTCTGAAAATATCTATGTTAATTTTAATCTTGGTTACTTTTTACAAGATGCTGTAGAGTTCCTTTTCCTTCACAGCTTCATCCACAGTAACTTTATTATAACTTCAGTTAGAAAGCTTTGCCTGGAAAGTGTGTATCCATTTTTAGTTTTACAGTATCATTTACATTTTTACTGCACTGCCAAATTGATAAATGTGAAGATAGTTGTAACCCACAAATAGAACTTTTAAAGTATTTGCTAAAACAATAATCTCTATATATTTCAATTCCTGCAAACAGACAATGGAGTAGGGGTTTCTTGATGCTAAAGAAAAATTCCATTGTAATTTAGTAGATATGACTGTATCCAGTTACTTTCCAACAGTGGAATTGGAGAATACCCTATTGCAGCCTATTTTCAGCCATGTTGCAGCTCCTGAATTGTGCAAAGGGGCCAGATTTGATTATAATATCTGGCCCAGTACTTTAGAAGAATCGCCCCTGGAACTTTCAAAGATGTTTCACAAGAAGATTCAAACATGCACGTTTTGCAGGGTGTTACAAGACCCATAACATCTGTCTCATTCTGCAAAGGGGTAGTTATTCCTTACTTCTTTTTATTCTCCACATTCAAAGTGCTGAAACAAACCACAGCTTCAAAGAGAAGCCGCAGAACTCGAATTTATGTTCAAATTCGACTCAGTTGCCTTGGGGTTAAACAGGGACTATGGATTTTTCTCTCATTATAACAGGTGATTTGACCTCACCTTCTTCTAGGTGCTGTTTCCCTACTGTTTGAATCCTAACATCTATTTTGATTTGCTGTTACAGCCTGCATTTAATTTCCTCCCATTCTGTAAATTTCCCATCTTCAAAGGGTCTGACAAAGTGGGATTTTCTCCCATGAAAGCTCATGCGATAAATAAAATTGTTAGTCTTTAAAAGTGCCACAGGACTCTGTTTGTTTTTCTGCAATAGACTAACATGACTACCCCTCTGGAATTTGATCACATTCAAAGTATGGCTATGGAACTTGTTTAGGACACCATTAAAACCTTGCACTGAATAGAAAATTATTCAGTTCCTCCTGTGCATTTTTATGCTGCTCTTACCACACCATGAGTGATGCTCAGACAAATTAATTTATCTTCACAATACTCCGGTGAGTGGGGCATGATCTTATTGCCATTTACAGATTGGGATTTGAGACAGAGATTGAGTCCAAAATTGTCAAAAGTGTCCACTAATTTTGCGTGCCCAACTTGAGACCGATGGGACCTGGGCATTAGGGTATTTAGTATTTTAGCACTTTATATGTTTAAAGCACAGATCCCATTGACTTCAGTTGCAGTAGAGAGTGCTCAGCACTTCTGCAAACCTACCCCCAGGTATTTCAGACTCAGAATCCAGAAAATGAGGAACACAGGCTAACTGAGAAAATTTTGCTCTAATTTGTTAACTTGTGGAGCATCACACAGGAACTCTGTGACAGATCCAGGCATAGAATACAATTCCCTATGGCAACAGTCAGCTACCTTAACTATGAGACTCTCCTTTCTCTTCTTGCAACCCCCCTGCCCCTATTTATACACATCACTAGAACAGAGCAGAACAAGGAATTTCGGTCCCATGAGAAATTCTGATATTTCAATATATTTTTCCCAAATCAGGATGAAAAGTTAAAATATGGTGCAAAAAGTTCTCAAGTTCCTGAATCAAAATGTTTTGTATTGGTTTCTTGAATTGTATTTGCTTGTAGTGCCATGGGGCTTCTTCCCTCAGTCTTCCCCATGGTCTTGGATCCAGATTCTCTGGAACTATATCTCCCATGTTTCACTTCTAATCACATTAAAAGGAGCCAAGCCTATAGGGGAGAATGGGGTTGGGTGCCTCAAACTACAACTCCCATGATGCAACACAGTAAAAATGGCAGATAGTTTAATATTATACTGACTTAACATGAACCATTTTGGTTCATGTCAACAAATCAAACATACTGAAACTCATGCAAAATAAATTACTTTGCCATGACCATTTAAACAAAATAAATATAAGGTGGTCTGAGAGACCTGGGAGATGCCTGCAACATTTTATTAATATTATACATTCCATCTGTTTGATGACTTATGGCAGAGGTTGTAGCTCCGGTTTTGTAGAAACTAAGCATTTGGTAAATTAGAAACTGTCTGTGTTGACTTTATTGGAAAAAAGTTTCAATTGACTGCATTTTTTAAAAGATATTTCAGAGGAAATTTCAGATTAGTTTCCCTTCTACTGAAATATCACATTTTGAAATGGAAAGTCCATGTTTTTAAGCAGCTTTATACTGGAGTTATTGTATGATACTGGGATATGCAATTCAGGATCAGAAAACCTCTGTGGATGCCATGGTACACACACCTAGGCTATGTCTACATTGGCAAATTAGTTCGGATTAAGGAAGCTTAATTTGAACTAATTTATGCCTTGGCTACACTACGCTTTCATTAGTTCAAATTAAGGGCTTCCTTAATTTGAACTAATAAATTCGCTTATACTTTTCAAAGTAAGGGTTAATTTGAACTAGTTAGTTCGAATTAACCCAATGTGGCCATGTTAGTTCGAACTAAGCGCTTAGGTTGAACTAACCAGCACACTGAACTCAATGCAATTGACTAATTCGGACTAAGCAAGTGCCATGTATGGCATTTGCTTAGTTTGAACTAAAATTTTGCTAGTTCGAATTAAGTTAATTCATTTAGTTTGAATTAGTTTGAATTAGTTAGTTCGAATTAACTAATTCGAACTAACTTTGGTAAGTGTAGACATAGCTCGAGAGACTTACAATATGGAACAGAAGGTGTCCCCCCCCAACTCACATAATATATAGCCTTCATCATGTAAAATTATAATACGCAAGTCTTTCAGCAAAATGTGTATATACATATTCCAGCTGTATAATGCACAAAACAATGTTCATTTCCATTTGCTAAATGAATATAGTTATGTGAATTCTTTCTGTAATGGCACACGGTTTGTTTTTAGGTTATCAGCATGAGAAGTAGATGTAATTTAATTGAAATTAAAACAACAATGATTTGCTATCTACCAAGTAGAATTGTAGAGCCTACTTCTTGCATACTGCTTATTAGTTTCCTTGGTAACTTGTAATCACTTGCCTTCCTTAAAAAGATGAGATGTCAACAAATATGTACTATAATAATGGTTTGATACATTTGAAAAGAAAAGGGCTGTAATGACAGCATAATAAATTTTAACATGAAAACTTAATGGCTACATTAGTGACAGACTAACTACAATCTCAGATACACATACTGCCCTATGTTACATACATTTCTTTTCTAGCATGTTTGTGGTAGAGAATGCTGTATGGGTTTGGAGGTCTTTCCAGCCCCACCACAGAGTAAAGTAAACTCTAGAACAAAACAAAAACAAAAACAAACAAACCCCAAACAAACAAACAAAAATAGTAATTTGATGTATTAATAAAATATAGTTATAAACTCACAACTGTGCCCCCTCCAAATGATGCCACTAAAAGCATCCGCGGTTAGATTAATTTACAAAGAGTTCGGAGACACTTTTAAAGACTAAATACATTTGTTAGTCTTTAGAAGCGCCACAGAACTCCTCATTTGTTTTGCTGAAAGAGACTAAAACGGCTACCCCTCTGGAACTTGTCACCAGTTAGATCAGTGGTTCCCAACCTTTTTGGCTCGAGGGCCACAGATACCATTTTTACAACCTTGAAGGGCTACCCACCTCTGCCAGCAGGGTTCCTCCTCCCTACCCCTGCAGCCAGGCAGAAGGAGTTCAGCGAGGAGGATCTCCCATCTCCTTGGCTGCAGCAGGGAAAATGAGCTCACTATGTAGCACTATGTACTCCATCTAGGTCCCTAGGCAGTGGCTCCTTTTTGCAGCCAGGGGCATGGGAGATCAGTGCTCCTCTCGCTTTGGCTCCAGCAGGGACCTAAGTGACTAGAGACCCAGGTGGAAGGTTTTACTGTGCTCCCTGCTACAGTCAGGGGATGGGAAGTGCTGATCTCCCATCCCCATGGCTGCCGCAAGGGGCCTGCACCAGTCTTTTACCCCTGTGGAAACACACTCCAACTGGTTCCTTAGGCTGCAGCTCCCTTCTGTGGGCAGCAAGAAGGGAGCTGTGATCCACTTTGAAAGCCCCCCGGGCCACAGGTTGGGAACCACTGAGTCCGATTATTTTTATTCTGATTCAACCTGACTTCTACTTCTCTACTCTAACAAAGGAGTAGGTTATATTTATATACATGGATAATTTTTCTTTTAGTCCAGCACTGGAAATGACAATGAAAAGTTCGTCTGTTTCCAACTTAAGAACAGCCATAACGAGTCAGAGCAATGGTCCATCTAACACAGTGCCCTGAATGTCATCAGTGGCAGATGTTTCTGAGGGAATTAAAAAAACAGAGCAATTGCAAGT
>ML685787.1:17602133-17667736 GCA_007922175.1 Pelusios castaneus
TGAATTCTACCAGCCATTTTCTCACCTAGTCAAGAGTGATCTCTTTGTAACTCCTTACAGTCAACTTTGGTCTTAAATATGTTTTAGATCAGCAGCAAATTTCCCATTTTATGGTTCATCCTCTTTTCCTGGACATTTATGACTATGTTGAAAAGTACAGATCCCAGTATAGATGCTTCTGGGATCCTACTGTTTATTTCTCTCCACTGTGAAAACAGACCATGTATTCCTATCCTTTGTTTCCTATATAGGACTGATCTATGAAAAGACTTTCCTTCTGTTTACTTTGTTTAAGAACCTTTGGTGTGGGACCTTGTCAAAGGCTTTGTGAAAATTCAGCTACACTATAGCTGCTGATCACCCTTGTCCACATGCTTTTTGACACCCTTAAAGATTTCTAATAGATTGAAGAGCTATGATTTCCTTTTACTAAACCCAGATTGACTCTTCCAATATAAAAAGTTTGTTCTTCACTGGAGTTTCACCACTATGCCTGGTACAGCAGTGAAATTTACCATTTTCTAATTGTCTGGATCACTTCTGTAGATTTTTTTTTAAATAGTCATTAAATTTAGCTGCCTTCCAGTCATCAAGTCCAGAGGCTGATTTAAGTGATAATTACATACCATACTTCATATTTCTGCAATTTCATATCCAAGTTCCTTCAGAACTCTTGGGTGATATCATCTGGTTCTGGTAATCTATTACTCTTTATTTTAATCAAAGATCTCCAAACCATCTCTATTGACACCTCAATCTTGGACAGTTTCTTAAATGTGCCACCCAGATCCTGTGTTCCACTTTACACTAAAATCAAGTGGTTTCAGAACTAGCTGCTCCAAGAAGCAGTCATTACTGGTGTCTAGAAATTTTCTCTCTGAATCCCATCCTGAGGTGACATGGTCCCAGTCACTATGTAGATAGTGAAAATCTCTCATTATTGTTGTATTTTCTGTCTTTTGTAGTCTCTCTAATCTCTCTGAACATTTCACAATCACCATCATTGTCCTGGTTAGGTGATCAGTAGTATATTCCTACTGCTATATTCTTATTATTCAACTATGGAATTTCTATCCATATGTTTAGTACATTTTTACTTGATTTGACTCTGATTTCTTCACATATAGTACCATTCCCCCACCAGTACAACCAAACTGTCATTCCTGCATATTGTGTATACCCACAATCACATCACTTATTTTCATTCCACCACCAAGTTTCCACAATGCCTATTATCTCAGTTTCCAAAGGGGTAGCCATGTTAATGTAGGTAAGCCAAACAAACAAGGAGTCCTGTGGCACTTTTAAAGACTAACAAATTTATTTGTCGCATGAGCTTTTGTGGGAGAAAATCCAACTTCATCAGATGCTTTGAAGATGGGGAACTTACAGAATGGGAGGAAATTAAATGCGGGGAAATGTATGACACTAGATCAGGTCAGGCTAATCTCTTACCTATTATCCTGGAGGCCAAATTTAGGCTCTCTTTCCCTATGTCACTGGTATCTAAATGTACAATGACCACTAGCTCCACCCCAGCATGGAACATAGGTCTGTCAAGATGTCCTACGAGATCTGCAACTTTTGAACCCAAATAATTTATCATATGGTTCTTTTGGTCATCACAACTATCTATATGTCTAATAATTGAACCTGCCATTACTAATGTCCTCACTGTGGCAGGATACTTTGACATCATCTGGAACGAAGGTGAATGTCTAACTATGAATAAACTACATCACCTACTCAGAAGGAGAAGGATGGCATGGTCTAGAAATTAGGGCTGGAGCCTAGGATTTAGGAGAGCTGGGTTCAAATCCTTTCTCCACTACAGATGGCCTGTATGACCTTGGTTAATGCTTACTGAAGTGTACACCCATGCCTCCTTTAGACTGAATGCGACTGGTGGGCATTAAGTTATCTGCTACTCTGCTTATCAATGTTTTAACCTCTACATTGCTAGATAGTTTTGTAGAAATAGAATGATTAGTGAACCATATGAGATAAAAACCAACATGATTACAAATCTATCCAATTGGCAGAGATTAATTGTACACACCCACATTTCAACCAGACCAGAGTCTTCTCCAAACAATTTAGGGAGACAATTATATAAGTTGTATGCTGTGGTCATCAACCTTTGTCCTCAGGTAGTCGTTGGAAGTGTGTGCCCTGTACCACTATTCAGAACCACCTCTTGTTGCTTCAATCTTCTAGGCCAGGGATTCTCTACCACTGGCCTGCGGGCCAAAAGTGGCCCTCTGGGCTTTTTAAAATGGCCCGCGCTGCCCAGGAACCGGGCCACAGCCACCCAGTCACGGCACGCGTCTGGGAACTCGGGCTGCGGCTGCCCACCTCCTCTCCCCTCCTGGCCAGGGCTCCAGCGGCTGCCGGTGTGGCTGGGAGTGGGAGGCGAGACTGGCTGGTGCAGCTGTGGGCATGCTGGCTACTGGGAGTGGCTGTGGGGAGTTGTGGCTGACTGGAGGGTGTGGGGAGCTGGGGCCATGGCCACAGGCTGGCACAGCCACGGCAGGGGTGGGGGGAGCAGCAGCATGGGCCACCCTGTTGCTGGGGCCCAAACGCCTGCCCACAAACTGGCCCTGTTTATGGGCATCCATACCCTCCTCCCCCTGCTTTAAAAAAAAAAAAAATCAATTTTTTTCAAATTAAAAAAAAAAAAAAATTGGCTCGAGGGCCAGAAATACAACTTTTAAAACCCTGAAGGGCCACTAGTCTATTTAATTAAAATTTTGTTTACATTTAATTAATTTAATTTTAGTGTAAATTTATAAACTGGTGGTCCCTCAGGGTTCCAAAAATTATATTTGTGACCCTCAAGCCTAAAAGGTTGGGAACCACTGTTCTAGGCCCTAATGCTCTAGCATCCGGCGAGTCCTAAGAAGCACTCTCCTACCAGCCACACTCCTCCCCCAACTGTGGATATGTCTTGATTGACTCTTCACCCAATGCTGCCTACCACCCCTTTTCCTCCTGGTGACCCACAGCCCTTCCAACCCACCAGCATCACTAGGAAAAAAATTAAAAAACCACCAGGGCATTCACCCTTTAGCAGATTTGTCGCACGTCCTGTTCTGCACCCTCATGATTGATCAGCAGATTATTGACTGTTTATTTCACTAAAGATAGCACCTGGACACGCTTCCTACCTTGAATAGTTCCAGACTATGAGACATTTGGCATTCTCCAAGGTCCATGGTTTACTTAGTTATGAGTCATCAATCCTCATCACCAATGACTGCACAGGACCCAAGCATCTAACTGACATCCTTAGAACCATCCAGTCAATGTCTTCTTGACTGCAGTCAGCAAAGGACCTCCCTTTAGAAGTTGAACCTCTTCATGTACTGCCTTAGGTTCTCAGTAAGCTCACAAAATGCTCTGGAGCCATTAAAAGGAGCAAGTTCGATGCAGGACCCCCTCAGCAGGGTAAAGTTACCCCTTTTTACATTATTCTGATTTTTTTTTGGCTGCAGTTTGTTGGGGTCAGGATGGCAGAGAAGGATGAAGTGCCTGACTGAACATTCTTGTCATCCCTGATCTTTTCAAACAGGGCTTGTGCCCCAGGAAGAGCAACACAGGAGACAAAGGCAGTTTGGCCTTCGGCTATATGAGACTTTTGGTGAATTAATATTCTTACAATTCAGTGCTTTGCCATTTGATAAATTCACTAATATAAAGCTTTAGGAGTAGAAAATTGAAAATAAAACTCAGTCAAAATTGACCCCAGTGTGGCCCAAGGGCCAGGGGGCTTCAACAGCAGCAGCGGGAACTACAGGCTGTGGACTACAAACTGCAGCGTATTAGGAGAACTTTCCCGGCTCCTGCCAGGAAGCAGCATGGGCCCACCCCAGCAGGGATTTCTGCACTGATTGAAGCTGGGAGCATGTGGCAGACAAGCAGGGAGGAGGCCAAAGGACTGTAAGCCAGTTACATGTTTCCATTCAGACTAAAACTTGCTTGTGGTGATTGGTCCGAATGGGTCTGGTCTGAGGTGACTGCATGCTAACAGAATGCAGAGCACACAGAAGAACTGCAGGCCCAGTTTCCCAAAGTTGTGCAAAAAGTCACAAGGCAGATTTTCCCTATTTTGAACCCCCTCATGCTAAGCCAGTAGACAGGAGGGTCTACACTAGAAAAATAGATGCCCATGTATAGGTTTTGTAATTCAGACACTCAAAGGAACAGCCAAAACAAAACAAAAACCCAAAAGCCCCCCCAAAACAACAAAAATGAATAAAAAACCCCAAAAACCAAACACCCTCCAAACCCCAATAACCCACAACTCTAGTGTAGTTCTCTTCCCCACTCCATCTCCCCAAGGTCCTACTATCATTTACCTTCTCTACTCCCCCAGCAGTGGTACTGGGAAAAGGTCTCTGGGACAATTACACCCTGGCAGAGAACAGATTCTTCTTTTTCTCTTTCCTTTGCAAGAGAAGACGGTCTAGTTAAAATAAGGATCAGACTCTCACACAGCCCCTGGGGATACATCTTTACAGGCTCAGCCTCTCAAAATGTATTGCCTATTTATTGCCTATTTATTTATTACCTTCAATCCGTCTTTCTGAAGTATGGTGCATGACTGTCAGCCAGGGCAGCTTCAAAAGCAATGCAATTCATGGCTATGGCTATCTCCTCTTTTTCCGGTCTGCCTCTGTTATTAGCATTCTCTGCACAGAGCAATTTTCTTCCAGACCACCGCCCCTTCCTCTCCTAAGTGTCTCCTTTTAAGTCCCTCCTCCCCCAGGCTGAACAAACTGTGCAGGTGACTCTCATTAACACAGCACCAGTTCAGAGGAGCTTGTTACCCTCTACCTGCCCAGTGGGAGGGCATGTCCCTGCATATGTACACACAGAAAGAAAACCACACACACACATCAGGAGTCTTCTTACAAGACCCCAAAATGCTGCTGTGTTCTGGTGCAGCTGTATTTGTTTTCTACTTTCAATTAAAAAAAATAATTCAATCAGCAATTCAGCTGGAACACTTTCACATCACCACCGTCTCCCAGAAGCCAACAGATATTTGCCATATACAAGTTTGTAATAAGGATCTTTTCTCTGCAGACGGTTTGAGGACAAACATTATGAGGCAGCCATAATCGATCTGACTTATATGCCAGATCCTCGGTGCTGGCTAATGAATATAGATACACTAAAAATGCAGCTATCCTGGTTTACACAAGCTGAGACCTGAACTATTAAATGAAATATCATCATTATTTTATCTATCCTTCCTTGGCTTGTATAAAAGAAATATATTGTGTAAGGTAAACTTTCTCTTGTCACATTCAGGGAGTAGCCATGTGCAGCATAAAGAAACAGAGAATTTCTCCTGAGAGAGGAAACCTAGGCACTGTGGAAGACTTATAAAGTCCCAAACCACTCTGCTTTTGCTGCACGAATAAGGAAGGCCATTAAAGGGGACGGGTTATGGGAAGAGGGCAGGACATGGTCCCGGGTTCAGCAAACTCTGTAGATATAATACGCATGCGTGTGGAGCCACTACTTCACCTCACCTCCCACTGAGCTTCTGTGTTCATCCTGTGTGCAAATTCATTTACTCTGGCCTGTCATAGCATTAAGAGTCCATACTCAGAGTTTATCTTGGTTAACTGTAGATGCAATGTGATACAAAGGATAGTTCACCAGACTGTGAATAGACAGTCAAGTTTTATTTCCATCTCTGCCACTGACCTACTATGTGACCTTAGACAAATAATTTAATCTTTTGGGTGCTTCCGTTTTCCCCTCCTGCCCTTGTCTTGTCTATTTATATTTTAAACTCTATTGCAGAGACTGGCTCTTATTATATTTGTACAGTAGCTAGCACAATGGCCTTGAGCAGAGTGGGGGTCTTTCAGCACCACGGTAATACAGATAATAATAAATTAATAAAATCCTAAACACAGTACATGCACAGAGAAGTGGATGATTATTAGCAAGCATGTTTAACATCTCAGGAAACCAAATCAAATCACTCTTTCTGCAAATCTTGGAACTTTAGTTTTCCAGTCACCTATGGCATGAGTTTCAGCATCTGGGAGCCTATGACATTCTGATGTCTAATTGCTCACACATTCAGAGTGCCTAAATTACAGACATGACAATTACTCATTGACTAATGTGGCAATATTTATTTAATGAGAAAGGCAGTCTACTCTGGTTTTGACAATAATTAAAAAGCCAAGAATTGAAACTGTTTGGCCTCAGCTGTACGGAAAGCAGGCGGCTTCCTCTTTTTGAGCCAAAACATTTTGAATTGTGTTTTTAAATTGCAGTCACACAAGGCTTTTGATTCTGAAATGTGTTTTGGAATACTGTTTGTATGGAAGATGCTATTCCAAATCAAGTAGCAAAGTAGGAAAAATACCATTGAACTTTGATCCAAACTTTTCCTATTAACCAGAATCAGGAGGTCAAAACATGTGTCCAGTCCTTCCTAAATGATCTGATCCTATGACTCATTGAGCGACAGATTTGCAAAGGTATTTAGCCATCTAAAGATGCAGACAGGTACCTAATGACATTTTCAAAAATGCCTAGTATTAAAACCAGTGGGTGTTAGGTACCAAGGCTATGTCTACACTTGTTAATTTAAGTCGACTTAGTGTGTCTACACTTGAAATTAAAGTCGACTTAAAGGGGAATTTAGAAAGTTGGCCTAGACCGTCCACACTGGATGCCTAGGTCAACTTCTAGGGGCTTAGGGGGACCTAAGGGAGGACCATAGGGGCAGGGGGGCACTCCTTGCCCAATGCCAGGGGGCTCAGCCTTTGCCCCATTGTACATAGGTACAATGGGGCAAAGGGGGACAGGGACCCTGGCAAGGCATAGGGGCAGAGTGGGCAGGGCTCTGCCCTGCCCTGTGGGGGGCATCCCAGGCTCCCCCTGTGCCCCCCCCCAGCAGGGAGGGCATTGGTGTAGCCTTGGGGTAGCCCTAAGTCAACTTAGGGCTACCCCACGTCTACACTGGCTTAAGTCGACTCTAGGGAGTCGACTTAAGCCTTAGGTCTAATAGGAAGGTGGTGTTATAAAGTCGACTTAATTTTAATTACGTCGACTTTATTTTCCTTAAGTCAACTTAAGCAAGCTGCTTAAGTCGACTTAAGGAAAGTGTAGTGTAGACGCAGGGTAAATTAAGTCGACTTAAGCAAGCTTAAGTCGACTTAATTTACCAGTGTAGACGCAACCCAAGGTTTTTTGAAAATCCCACCAAGTGCCTATATGCATCCTTAGGTGCCTAAATACCGGCTCACGGGAGTGCCTTCTGCAAAGTACTCAGCAGCTCCCCTCCACACTTGCAGGATCAGGCTCTTACTTAGGCCAAACGCCCCCTGATTTCAAGCACATCAGGATTTGACCCAATTTAAAAAAACCAAAACCACCTCAAACTTATTTTCATTTTTTGTTCAGAAACCAATTATTTATCTAAATTACTATAATAGCCTCCAAATATTTCATTTACTTTAATGATACAGTCAACCTGGTGAATCTATATCAATAGCCAAACTGCCTTTTCGTTTGCATTGGAAACCACGTCAGGTTTGCAATGTCAATATTTGGAAGGAATAAGGATATTGTCAATATTTTGTGCTATGATTCACACTAGTAAGGAGAGAGAAGATACGTTCCTGTGCACATTCTTGTTTTGGTCTGGGACTATAAAACCTACTAGGCCTCATCCATTTCCACGGCAGCTGACCTGCTGGCTCTGCATGCATGACAACCCTCTTTCTCCTTGGATTACAGAACAAAGGTTAAATATAGCAAGGTCCAGTACAGGAATAATCTCTCAGAGCGGGAGGTGTGGTGCTTTCCTTGCATAGTGCTATCCTTAGTTAGATGCTTAAAGACATGGTTGAGATGGCAGTTTAACAGAGACGTATTAATTTATCATTGGTGGACTGTGCTCCTGAACTATGGGTCATAATTTAAATCAGAGATTTCCATGATTCACTGTCAGCAAAGTGATGGGACTTGCTAATGAGCAAATACAGCCTGGGAGATAAAGTTTAATACTTAGATACCATGGGATAACATTTTTAAAAACACATAGGTGACTTAGTCACATTTTGAAAAGTGACAAACATCTTAAGATTAAGTCTCATTGAACTAACTTGCAAAATCCAAACCTAAGTGCCAAAATCATTTTTGAAAATGAGACAGGTTCCTAGGTCATTTAGGTGCTTTTGAAAATTTTACTCCAGGTCTTTTGAGGTAGAAATTTCCCAAGAAAACTCAAAGACAGTCTACTGTTTGGGGAAAGAACAAGATAGTAACAAATGGCTCCAGCTCTTGTGTAATGGCATACCAATGTTCTGCAATCCCATTGGTCATTTAAGTACAACAGAAAGGCAAAACCACTATGGGGAAGAATGATCTTCTGTATTGGAGGATGATACATGAATGAGTGAGACACAAGAAAAATTACCCACAGAGCTTCTGTGCACTGGCTCTCTGCCATTAGTATCTGAAAAGACAATAGTGTAGCTTGTTTTGTGGTTTTCCCCTTCTAAAATTGATAACTTTAATTATTTTAGATATAGAATATAGATCAACTGTTTTGAAATAATGAAGATGTATATTTTCTAATAAATACTCCTCGCCACAATCAGTCCATTGTTCATCTTTTCCAGTTCATTTGAAGTCATTGTAAATACATCGTTTGTGTACTAACCTTGCAGCTTTGAAGAAAGTAGCAAACCTCTCTATTCAGAACAATGGTGAATCTTCAGACAAAATATCTGAAGTCATAGATGCCTGGAAAATTATAGGTCTTATTAGAAAAGACAGCGTGTAAGAACAAAACAAAAAAAACCCAACCAAACAAACCAAAACCCTCCCATAAAAATAACAATGTCTTCTGGTCAGAAAAGAACAATCATTTTAAAAAAAACTTACGATGGAATCTTGAGGAAACGTCGTCAGTGAACATATCAACATGTCTGAATACATACGCAGCCTTTTTCCTGGCAACCAGACTAGATGATCATGTAAATCCCTTCTGACCTTAAAGTCTATGAGTCAACCATGATTTCATACTGTCAGCCCAATGACTTATCCATATCTTGGGTGACGTGACCCATTTCTATAGGCTTTAGGCTTCTGTCCAGTCCTGTAGTATTATTTACATTCAGTTAAAATGAAATAAGAAGGGACATTTCTCCTCGTACTAGGTTTTCTGCCATGGGCATATTGATACAAGTGTGAGTAATGTAGCTTAACTATGACAGTTCCAACTCCAGTGCTGTGGTCATACATGTGGCTTAGAATCACCATTCAACAAGCAGATTGCTCTGCCAGTATTCTTCACATTTACTTATTAAAATATTAAGCAAGCAGCTGCTTAGCAGAGGAGTTTGGATCCCAATGGCCGCTGATCTATTCCTGACAAACAGGTGCTGTTCAACAGGGAATGGGACAGCAAGGCACAGAAAATCCACTATAGATTCTAACATTTAGGCTTCATCCTTTATTAGGTAGTGAGTAAGTGACATAAAAAGGTTTGAGGTTGTTGTTTACAGCTGAAATTTAAAAGAGACTTATGTTAACAAAAATTGTTCCATAGAGCACTGTGACACAAGAGGTCTAAGAAACAGAAAGTGGATTTGCAGATGGAAATAGATGGAGTGACACTGTTTATTTCCTAGCAAAACTTTTATTAACTCTGTCCTTAGTACTGTGCCTCCATACATGCCACAGGCCACAACATGTTCACAAAGATAGGTCTGTTGATTTTAATGGCATCGTGATAGCGTAGCAAGGTGTACAGCATGTTCCCTCCCTACCAATAGGCTGTGCACAGGACTATACAATATGTCAGTAGTTATTTCACTTTTCCATTCTACATAAAAGGAAATTTTTCTCTGGACCTTCTTCCTTCTCAACACCCCAGTCTTCCCCTTGATTCTCAAATGTTTCAATCTATGGATCACTAGACAAGACTCTGCTGACAAATGGTGTTATTGAGCACAGTTTGAAAACTACTTCCCTCTTCAGCAAAGGACAAGCCCATGTGTGTTGATGACATCCCATTTGCTGTGTACAGAACATAGGCTGAATATTCTAAGACCCAGGCCCAAATTTTTAAAAGACATGATCAAAACTGGGCTCCTAAACTATATTTATGCACCTAAGTAAGTGGCTGATTTCAAATACCCTGAGGGGCAGGCCCAAAGCTTTAAAGATGGACCAATTTTTGTAACCTTGCTGGGTGCCACTGGATGCTGAGCACTTTTAAAATCATTCCACCTATTTAGGTGCCTAGATATGACTTTAAGAGTTTAACTTTTCTCTCCTATTTTTGAAAATCATGGGCCAAAGCAAATTCAGATAATTCAGTAATCCTGAAATCACCACCATATCTAGTTTGTGTCCTATATCTGATTAAGGGAATAACTATTAACCAATTTGATTTCTAGGCACAAACTTTTGCACATACACTGGACAAAATGCACAGACATAACTAATACAGAGCTTATTTTAATTAATCCTTACCAAGAAATAAACACACTTCTTTGGAATTCTTTGAACACAGACATCCACGGGAACACTTTTTTCCTTCTTTCTTCTTCATTTTTATAAAAAAATTATATGCAGATACGCTTTAAAAAATGGCAAGTATCAATGTGAAGGAAAGGCCCACAGATAACCTGAAAGTCAAGTGTGCTCCATATTCCCATTTTATATATCTCCCAAACTGCTAATATTAACCCCAAGTACTTTCAGGTAGCGACCATATGGCCATTATTCTACATTAATAGCATTGTTATAAAATCCTTTAAACCATTCCCCCTCCCACCTAAATTTAAATTACAGTTCTAATTTTTTCTTCGTTTTAAATGTATGGTAGGCTTTTCACTGAGCTACATATCAGAGTGGCTGCAACAGACTCGGCAGAGCACTGCATAATCTTAATAGATACTTTTCAGCTCCCAATGGGAAAAAAGCAGTCAGCAAGTATCAGAAATTCAAGACATGCCCATTTTTCCCCTCTGCTATTTGTTACTTCTTAATGACCCACATATGAAACTGAATGATTATATTATTTTATATAGTAGACTTCTAAAGTTATTTTTCTTACTCTAACATATATACAATATATCTATATATACCCCTGATGAATCTTATTTTAAAGGGACACTATCAACCCTTTAAGCCTCATAGTGAATACAGAAGGCTTTGAAAGCTTGCAAAGTATGCAAAGAACAGCTACAGAATTTAGGGTTCATTATGATCCTAAAATGGGTAATTGCTCTAAACCCGTGATGTGTAATTATCTCATAACATGTATATTGTGTGTTGTGGCTTATATATATATATATATATATATATAAACATTTTATATGATATCAGTAGGAATTGAAGTCATAGGGCATATTAATTTCTATGACCATACTTAAAATAGCTTTTACCTCTACTTATTACAGGCATTCCCACTGGTATGATATAAAAATAATATTTCTATTCATGGGTGAAATCCTGGCTCTGCTGAAGACAATGGCATCATCAATAGGGCCAGGTTTTCCCACTTGGTTTTCATTTGCAAGATATGACCATGCTCTAGCACTAATGAAGTTATACTTCTCTGTGACTCATGAAAACAGTATATTTTTGCTGTCTACCTCCATGCCTGTAATGTAGATGGATCCTGTAAGTATTAGCTCTTTTGGATACATACGCAGTACACATTTTTCAGTTAGAACGAGGTTTTCCTATTTTGTGTACAGCATATGGAATTTTTGCACTAAATCTTATTTTGTCTTAATCATAGACCTACCGTATGTCTCTGAACTTTCACTTTTCCTATTAGGTGAAGAAAAGAAAGTTTTCTAACTACGAACACCACATTATCATTTTGTCTATTTAACAAAGTGAGATAATTTTTTTCATTTTACCTTTTGCAACCTAGTGGCATAGATAGAGACACAATACTATTGTTGTATAAGACATCTATTGTAGCTACTTTCGTTCAGAAAAATACCCAGTAACTGCTGATTTGGCAGACGGATCAGTAAGGGTACTACTATTCACAGTGTTTCTTTTTTCTTCTTCTTTTAATCTACAGAATAAAGTATTTTATGTACATTGGAACCAGTTAATGCCCTTTAGACAAATTTGTAAGTTGTTTCATAAAGCAAGAAAGACATTTCAGGGAAAATATGTGCCAAAAAGCACAGTCGAAAAGGCTTCACGAGTTCTGTGTGTTGCTGTGAGTCAATGCTGGAGACCACGTCTAAAACGGTCAATATTCAAGAGGAATGCTCCCATGTGGAGAAAATACTGCCCCTTCCCTCTTTTAGAATTTGATCACTTCTCTATCAAAAGTCCTGGCTCTTCATATATACTTTAAACTATAAATAAACACTGCATAGTTCCATGTTCTTGATTTGCTTCTTTTTTGTTTGTTTGTTTTTGTTTTGAAAAATTATTGCAGTACAATTGATTTCTGTTTGAAGTTCAGTAAGGAGCAAACAACACAGGAGTATGGGTGGTCCGTATAGGCCCAGGTGCTGGTCGTAGGAGTGCTGGAGGAAGTGCTGAAGTCTGGAACAGGGTAGCTGCTGGGGCTGTTCGAAGACTGAAAGGGGAATTCACAGCCACAGCAGCAGCTGCGGCTGCAGCTGCTAGTGGATTGGGTAAGATTCGCGGAGCCATTGGCTTTGAAGGTTCCTTTGAAAATACTAATTTTACCTGTGAGGGGGGAAGAAAACAGAGAAAACAGAACTTGTTCATATTAGCTACTTGACAAGTTGCTTTTCTTAGTATGTAAATGAAAAATATAGATATAGGAGCAGTGTTAGTTTGACACTAAAATGAGCTGCATCTCTGTGACAGCTTCCAAAAGAGCTGGTGTTTATCACACACTCCAATTAGGGGGGAATATGTCCATGGTGTTTTAGTAGAGACTATTGAAACCCAATTGTTATTTTCATTTTGCATTTTAATGTGGAAACCTATTATTTGATGTGTAACTTCAAATGAAAATGTTAGTGAGTCTTGACAGGAGAGGGGCAACAACAACCTGTACAAAATTTAAGGGGAGTTGCAGTTGCCCTGGAAAAATTGAATAAGAAAGAACTGGCAATCAGTTAGGAAGCAGCCATCTGGATGGTCTGATGATTCAGACCAGAACTTAGTGAAAACACATTCCATTTGAAAGCATTACAAAGCAAGTGCATTCATTATTGTTGCTAGGTAATTTCTCTTTATTAAAAAGATAATCAATGAACCACTGTTTATGAGTGCCTGCCCCTGGAAAAATATAAAACAATTTTTCCTCAACTTCTAGCAAGGAGCATATCATGATTTGTCATGCCTGCAAATCGGAGATGCATTCCCTATTCCTTATTCCACATCATCCGACTGGATCTCTTGCTGGGAGGAATCAGTAAAACAGCATTTCTTAGCAAGATGCTGTTCACAGTTATGGAGATGATGAAAAGTGGCAGGTATCTTAAAAACACTGTTCTGAAAATTCATTTTTGATATTTTTTTTTGCAATCACTATTTAGTCAGCTGTGATATAGTACTATAACTGCAGCTTTTTCTTTAACATGCTTTTTTCATCATTGTGCAACAACAAATATAAATTTGAAAATTCTGCATTTACATCTTTCAAACACACTTGATGTGTACAAAATCCTTGACTATATCTGAGGATAATTAAAAATACACTCCAGGGACAGATCTCATTTTAGTGTATCAACATTGATATTGAGATATGCATAAACTACCCCAAAATGAGAGATTACAATCTAAGTTGAGAATACAGGTCACATCCAAAGCCAGTGAAAGATTCATGTTGTCTTTATGGACTTTGGATCAGGCCTTAGGATGAGAATTTCTCCTAGTAAGTTGTACATCAGTGGTGTACATCTCAGTACAAATATAGACATTTCATCCCAGCTAGTAGACAGAATGTCTATGTTCAGATTACACCACATTGCACCAGTTTAGCCTCTGGGACTCCTCGTGTCAGGAAAATCTATCCCGGATCACCCATCTTGGTCACTGAAACACCCGAAAGCACACCCCTTAGCAAGTCATAGTGCAAGCTCTCTATCTCCACAGAGAGGGAAACACATTTCCTCCTTATTTTCCATTTATATTTAAATAGAGCTTTTCCATTTTTTATTTAGAAGTTCTTTAGAAAAAGTATCTTTTTTCAAGTTCTTTTGTTATATAATAAAATGGATTTGAAGAGCAAGAAAGTGAATGACAACAAGTTGAGATTTTTTTAGGTTACGTTTATGTGCTGGACACCTATCAGTTTGGCGAGGGACACAGTTCCAATGTAATCTGGAACTTCCTAACCGTCAGACCTATTAAACTGTTTAATAGAATCCCAAGGGAAGTTCTGAAGCCTCTTTGTTCGAGACATTTAAAACTACTCTGGACAAAGCACTAGAAAAATATACACTATGGAACAGTAACACATTGGCAGAATGTTGAACAAGGTAAGTTACAGAATTGTAATAAATCTTTTCCCAGCTTAAACTTCTATGATTCCATTAATGTAGTAAAGCTATTAGTGAATCTGCTATATTTGTGCCATGGGGAAAAGAGGGGGGAATATCCCCTTTTAGGATACTATTGCTGTAGAAGGTGCTGCACAGTGCTCTGATTCTTTGAAAAGTTTCAGAGCTAGTATTCTAATGAAACTATAAAGGCTTTCAACTGGATTTCTTGAAGTGCTCATGGTTCTCTTTTCAAGAGCGATGAAAGAGTAATACTTAACGCATACAGTATGTGGGAAATTTTCAAAGTGCTCTGCAAGTAGCAATTCACATGCAGCACATTTCTGTGAAATGGCTAAGTATTATTTGTCTCATTTTTCGGAAGAGTAAACTGAGGTAGAAGAAGTGAGTGACTTGAAAAACCATTCATGATGAACAAAGTAAGTTAATCAACTTTAGAACTCATCAAAAACATTGATAATTAAAGAAAACCTAGTATATTTTTGGCTTTTTTTCTATTCCATTTGAGTTCTAAATGACTGCAGTTTCCCGTGTTATTTTGCAGAAGGAAACTAAAACACCCCCCCACCCCCACAACCTTTAAACCTTATAAAAAAATAAGTCACAGCAGCAAGCTAGGACTTCTGCTTCTCTGGTAACTAATGCTTGGTTTTTGTTATTTCATTCTCCCAACCCACTTCCGACCTCATTTGTTATTGACTCCTGTCTGGTATGTATATTACAAATTCTTCGGCTGGGATTGTCATCTTTATTTGTCTATACAGCATTAACACAACATATCCTGATTCTTGTCTGGAATTCCTAGGTGCTTCCATAGTATACACCAGGAAACAAATATAATAAATAAAATAATAATGATTAATAATGCAGTAATTCTTTCCATCTGTTGTTAGTCCAGATCTTTTCT
Organism: Pelusios castaneus; assembly: GCA_007922175.1. Taxonomy (NCBI): domain Eukaryota; kingdom Metazoa; phylum Chordata; order Testudines; family Pelomedusidae; genus Pelusios; species Pelusios castaneus. The sequence goes on from ML685787.1 coordinate 17,617,545, forward strand.
TCTTATGTATTTTATTTTCTATTCTATGTAAGTTAGTACATATTGGAGAGCCAAAATTTCCTGGTGGGTTAATGAGATATCCTGCTGTGTCATTTCTCCATTAGTGGGTCTGCCAAGGTATGCACTGGAGAGAACACTACAGTACTTAATGAGGCTGCTGAATGCACCCACTGTAATGACTGGCATACTGGGGACTAAAGATTCATCTTTAGAGCCAGCCTCAACTGGTAGAGAACTGGTTTTTGGAGATAAAGGCCCCAAGTTCTGCCTCACTGCAGGAAGCGTACACTAAAGCTCACAAATGAGTGACTGATATGTACAGTACCAGAGATTTGTCAAGAGACCACATCAAATACTAAAATAATGACTCTCAGTGAATAATTGTATTGCATTACACAGAACGGTGTTATATGAGAACTCTCAGGCAGATCATCTGATGGATGGATATGAGGTTACACTACACTATCCCACCAGGGAGCTAGAGTATTTTATTACTAAAAGGAATACCCTAGGAGGGCTTTATTAAATGCAAATATATATTATTTTTCCTCTGGCCCAAGTCTTTGACGTTAACAAGATCTGGCCCTCAAGTAGTTTCTCCTCTGGGAGGGGAACGTCACCAGCCCTGGCTTGAAACTGCACAAGATAAAACTATAGATTTTTTAAAAGTATGTTTAATTTTACCCGGGTAATTTTAATAAATACAAAATTAGAATAAAATAAAAAATGTGGATGATATCCAGCAATCTGATCAGGAATCTCTTGGGGATTCACTGGGGGAGGTGCAGATAGTTCATCACAGCCTTTCTCATTCTGGGGAACTATCCTTCTAGCCCTTAATATCTTCTTTCTTTTTAACAACCTTTATAATAGAGCCTTGTTCTGAGATCATCTCCAGTACAACTCCAAAAATGGTGCTTATGGAGCTTAGTATGATGTCCACTGAAGTTAAAGGAAAGACTCCAGTTGCCTTCAGTGGGCATTGATAAAGCCCTTTTATAGTCAGCTATCAATTCCCACCTCCATCTACTTCTGAGAACTGATATTCTTTGCCCCTAAGACACATTTCAGCTACCTTAAGAGATATCCAGAACAGATTTAGGAATATGATCCCACTTTGATTCCGTGCCATATCCTGAAGCATATCCTGGAACCCACTCTGTCATTCAACTTTTACACATTTTTCCTAATGATATCTTCTGAAAAGCCTTCTCAGTAGGACATCATGGAAGAGAAACGCTTGCTTACCCCAAGCGGATGTGCTCCCTTTTGGAGTTTGTTGTAAGGACTGTACTTGGGTTTAGGGGGTTTCCCAGCAGCTCTATCTTTGTGCCTTCTACTACTTATGTGCTGTTAAAAAAAAGGATATTAAAATTACTTTCTTTTAATGAGTATCACATCAATAGTTCATTTCAGCTACTGCCTTTCTACAGGCATGCTCCAGTGCTGAAGACTACTGTTCTCCACAATAGTACTAATTTAAAATAAAAGAAAGCAATAATTTAATAAATAATCATTTAGATATATTTCAACTTGAAGGCCTTTTTCATATTTCGTGTATTGTAAGTGACATCCAAAGGACTCAGCTGAGGGCTAACTCTGCTCCTATTGAAATCAAATGGGAGTTTTAGCACCAGAAACTTCACTGGAGGAAAGTTAGGCCTTTTTGAACAACCTCCTCCACCCCCAAAGCATCTGGGAAACACAGTCAACTGCTGCACAGCAGAGATGGGAGAACATGGGGACATTCCCTACCTAGAAACAAAATGCCATGAGACTTTTAATGTCCATATAGGACAGACAGGAGCTTTCAAGTTTTCACCTGAAAGACTGCCACACAGGATGCTGAGTGAAAGTCAATTAAAAATAAAATCACATGAATGCAAACCCTTTACATAAAAATGATTAGAATGTGCAGTAATTTTCTATACAGATTCTATGGTACATTAGATGCTAAGAATTGTTTTTACCAGATTTTTTTCTCTGAAAAGAATTATTGCAAGTAAGATAAACAAGAAAAGGATTTTTCCCCCATGAAAGTGTAAAGTAGGTACAAAATGTAGTCCATCAAAGTATTTATATTCATACTTTTCTTAACAAGTTTTCCATTCCAAAAGGCACATGAAGTAACTAAGTGTTTTTCAGAACAATGGCTTTGTTCATCTGAGAGAGGATGACTGACTATAACTTAGTGTAATTGCAATTTAGAGGTTAAGCCTATTGGCTGCAGAGGAACACTGATAAAAACAGCCCACACGCCTATGGAGGGTTTTGGTGTTCTATAAAAAGACCCTTTCCACACACACCCACATCCTCGTGAATACAAATATCACACAGCACACAAAATGACAGGGTTTATTAAGTCATGATAATAATGGTAGTCTAGAGACACTTGTAAAGTATTGTCATTTAGAGAGCGATTCTATAACAGTTTTTAAAAGTATAAAATCAACAGTTTTTGAGGAAATGTGCTTTATCTGATGGGAAATCATACCAAAAACAAACATACACAAAACAAGTCCAACTACGAAGGGCAAAAGCAGAAAGTTCCATTTAGATGTGAATTCTCAGATATTGACATATGCTAAATGCAGAGGTAATTCTCGTCTATGAGAACAAGGCAGAGTCAAGGATTCACTGTTGTCCAAGCTGTTTAAATACCTGTTTAAGTTGTGTCTCAGAGTTTACGTGCACATCACAAATTTCACAGTGAAATGTTTTGTTTTGTAGGCCCGTGTTTCCTTTATTTACAGGTCCCTTGCCTTTGACTCCTGCCCGGGGAAAGGCTTTAATAGTTCCACTTCCATTTCGAGCTTCCAACATAGTTTTGTGCTTAGTGCCTGGAGAGATTCCAAATAGGAAACAGATATTTTGGACAAGTTGATTGCATTTTATAATTTCAACTTTTAAATGCATATAAAAATTATATATCTCCATTTTGTCCAGTGTGTTATCCTTGGAACATGTCTACATTGCCCATATTAGTTTGATAATAAAGTAACACTATTTCACTATTAATTACCTGGTATTTAATTATTAAATCACACTTATCAAGGCAACAAAACAGGAACAAGCAGCCATCACTAATAAAAAGTGGCATGCTTAGGATGTCCTGACGTGAAGTTAAATGGGTGTGACTTCTTTGCATTAATGCCTGCTGCTAATAAGACATGAACTGTAGTTGAAAAGGAAGAGAAATTTAGCTATTAAAGATGTTGTTTCAAGTGATTCATAAGCTTCTGTGATGGGGATGATAAACAGTACTTTTCATGTAGCAAAAACATGAATCTACAATTAAATAATCAGTTCCCAAATCCTGGAGGTCACAAAATAAATAACTCAGAGAGCATAAGTTATAGGCAGCTACCTAAGGACCTTAAAGGGCCTACGATAGAAACCAAAATAAGAGACAAATATGGCCATTGCTCACAAATGTTACTAAAACACATTATAGGTATAAAAATCTATAATAATGGATATGATTGTAGTACCTTTACTTATGTTAAATAATACCTCACATAACTAATTTAAATGGGGCCACCCATGGTTTAAAGCTACTATTCAATGTGTGTAACGGTGTTACAATCTTATTCAAAATTCTCTCTCTCTCTCTCTCTCTCTCTCTCTCTCTCTCTCTCTCTCTCACACACACACACACTCTTACTTACACACACACACACACACACACACTCTTACTTACTTACTTGACCAGTAACCTAAAGATTTTTTGAGGTTTTTATTGTGATAAACATACAAGGCCAGATCTTGATCTGGCACAGAATGTGTGTAGCTACGTTGACTTTGATGAAGCTAAGAAGTTTGAACTCTTATCTTTACATTTTGACTGGCTGATGCTCTCTATTTCACTATAATTTGTTATATTTTAGACCAAACTAATGGAATTCTCTTTGCTATTTGGCATGAATGAATGCAAATTCTGAGCACCAAAGGTAAGAACATCCATACTGGATCAGATCAGTGATCCGCCGAGCCCAGTATTCTGCCTTCTGACTGCAGCAAGTGCTAAATGCTTCTGAGGGAATGAATTATCAAATGATCCATCCCCTGTAGTCCAGTCCGAGTTTCCAGCAGTCAGAATAACCGAGTATAAGCTGTCACTTAGCACCATATGGTTTGGAAGCAATCAGAAGTGAAATTTAAGAAAACTGGTAACTTAAAAGTACTCGACTTCCTTTTCTCCCCCCTTATGAAAGACTCTCTGCATGTCATTTTTATTCTTTAATAGCTAATGAATTCCATATAATTGCCAGTTTTCTGCCACCTCTTTGTCCCCTGCTGCAAGAGATCTAATCTATTCAGACGAAGATAATTGCAGAGTTCTTGAGACAGAAAAGAAATTGCTACATCTCACCACTGTTGTGCGCCTCCAGCTGTGAGGTGGAGTTGACAGCAACCTTGCATAGTGAACAGTAAAGCAGCCTTTTTGCCTTTTCTTCCTCGGTCTCCACGGAAGGGCATGTGTTGCTGCTAGTGGCTGTAGTGGGGAGTTTTTCCACTTTAGAGGTGATCTCAGTTGTCATAACACTGCTTTTCCGAATTTCCACTGTTGTTGTCGTTGATATTGCTGGTGTCCCTGTGGTAACGTCTACAGTCAAAATAAGAAGGAGATGGAAAAAAATAAAATAAAAGTACTGACCTTTTTCATTTTGAATTCTCATGTTGCAACTACAAAGAGACACATAATATTTCAGGCAAATGTTGAGTAATCATAATCAACTAAATGTGACCTTTTTCTTATTACCAGAGTACGTTTGAAAAATTTGCTATATATAAACACCACACGTACGATCCCCTGTATAGTACAAACACTCACTAGATATACATTTCTTAAACCGAAAAGGACTATTGAGACCATTCCTCTAGAAATGTAGTGTATTCCCCTAATGGGGGTCATATCAGTTATTAGAAAATTAGGCAGTTAACATTTATACATAGTCCTTTGAGCTTGTAAAGTGCCATAACTGCTATGTATTATCTTTTTATCTTTTAATGTTCTATACTAACTTTTTAAAAAAGTATGACTCTGAAATAAGTCAGAGACAAAATATTAAATTTATATTACTCTTGCTCTTAGTCAAAGGTAATAAATTAATGTGGTGGATTGCCATGGGCCCTCAAGCCCTTTGGGTGTCTTGCCCCTCCTCCCCCCAATAACAGGACTTGCAGGCTCATTCCCCTATGCTTGTTTATTTACAGTATACAAATGCAAATCCCACTCCCAAACCAGGCCCACATGGCCCTGAGACTTTGGGCTGTATAGCCTTCCTTGGCTAGGAGACAAAATGAATAGAGGGATTCCACTCTCCTCCCTAACCACACTACTTCTCTGGTTTTTCCTAGCTAGCTTATACATCCTCCCCAGCTAGGGAAACAGCTGGTCTTTCTTGCCTCCTTAGGCAAGGATTCTGGCTTGCTCTAATCAGCACATTTAGCAGTGGCTTTCCTCTTTGCAGTATAAGGCCCTGCTGGTCCACTTTAACCTAGCCCAGGCCACTGGATTGGGGGAGGTGGCAGAGGCATTGAGGGCCTAATCACCCTGTACTTTGCCACAGTTAATAACAGTAATTATTTACAGAGCTTAAGAGCTGTAGAAACACACTCACTGTGTTTAGAAAAAATATGTGTATAACTACCATATACAATTCTATACATATAATGTACTTTAATTTTTTTTCCCCCTATATGAGAAAGTATTTATCCTTAGCTGGAGGCTCCTTTTCCAAAATTAAAAATTAAATAAAATAACATTAAATAAACATTCAGCATTTGTTCTGTAGACATCATTACAGCCATGAAATAAAGCTCAATTACAGTCTTTTGTGTTGGCATCAGAGTATAGAGATGTATGGATTTATATTTTTCCTTACTCATCTATTTTTGAGGAATATCACAAGAAAAATATATTTATTCAAATCATATACAAAGGGTCCATACAAACTCCTATATATTTGTTTTTTACAATGAGATTGTGTTTTATTGAAAAGGAGTAAAAGGGGGCAGATGATATTTTAAAAAAGGAGACGATCTACAATTTACTTTAGTATGTGAAATGATAGACTTGCGGCATTAGATATAACCCAGCCAACCATAACACAGTTAGCTTTAGTCCATGTACAGTCCTATTAGTTAAACTAATGTAAAAGATGAGATTTTTATTTACAATTGAAAGCTATTTCATGACTATTATTTTACAGCTTTAAAATATAACCTCATCACATCTATTGTACGTATGAAGAAAGCCTTCCAAATACATTCTATCCATGAAATATTATACGAGTTTTGTAACAAATTTGTTATTATAATATATATGGCCAACGGATGAAGTGAGACTGCAAATAGGAAATGACACTGTAGTGAAATATGGTGGCAAAACAAAGTAATGCCATTTATAGACTAGATAACCAATCACGGAGTAGTTCCTCTCCATGGCCTTGAATTAGTTAAACACATGACTATGTGTTCAACTTCAGTAGGACTCAATTATGTGCTTAAAATTATGTTTGTGCCTAAGTGCTTTCCTGAACCGGCATAGCTGCTAAATTGGAGCCTAACAGTTAGACTCAGCCACACTTACTCATGTTGAATAGCACCTTCCTCCATTAGAAGCCATTTTGACTTCATTGAGACTGCTCCTGAAATAAAGGAGCTACCCAACATGAGGAAGGATAGCAGAATCTGGCCCTACAGATCCATTGTGCAACTTCTTTTCTGCTGACTACATAATCCCCATTCCCTCAGTCTTTCCTCATAAGTCACGTGACCTAGTACCCTAATCATTTTCATTGCTCTCTGCTGGAGTCTTTCCAATTTGTCCACATCATTTCTGTATTGGGAGGCCCAAAACTGGACACAGTGCTCCAGATGTGAACTCACCAGTGTCAAACAGAGGGAATAATCACTTCCCGTGATCTGCTGGCAGTGTTCCTATGAATGCAGCCTGATATGCTGTTAGCCTTCTTGGCAGCAAGGGCACACTGTTGATTCATACCCAACTTCTTCTCTACTTCTAACCCCAAGGTACTTCTGCAGGACTGTTGCTTAACCAGTTGGTCCCCAGTCTGTAGCAGTGCATGGGATTCATCTGTCATAAGGGCAATTAGGGGGTTCATTTTGGAAGGGACAGAGTACAGGCATTATCACTTGGGATTTTTAAAACTAGACTGAGCTAAGGCTAAGTCTATACTGATGTTGGCAAAATCTTTTGGGTTCAATTGAGCAGTCTGTGTAGATGCGTTCAATCAATCCGGAATTCACCCTAGTAACTCCAGCGCTGGAACTGGAGTATCAGTAAGCCAAGCGGAAGGCAATTCCGGTCGGCTTAGCAAAGCGTGTCCTTAGTCCTTACTAAGTCATCATGAGATATGCAAAGATTTGGTTAAGTAAACTATATTCTAGCTATATAGTCAAAAGTTATCAGAACTTTCAGGTCCAGTCACTAGGCTGTAAAAATTCTAGAAGCAGGCTCTTGCTTCAGTCAGGCCATAAAAAAATCTAAAATAGTCTTAATGGCTAATAGCTCCACTTTTACATGGATACAGGATGTTTTCATAGGTTTCATTGAGACCTGCATTATAGTCTCTATTTTCAAATGTAAAGATGGATCTTTTGGGGACGTTTGAGTAAAATCTATCTGTCAAATTTTTTTTGTGGTATTAAATGGTGATGAGTGAGTGATGTCATAAATCTCCCCATCCGTAAGCTTTTTTTGATGCCACCTATTGCATAATTAAAACAGGTGCTACTGGCCTTATGGATTTCAGCATAAGCGGATATAATATTATATATTTTTGCCTTTAAACATGCTCCCACAGTCTTTACTGTTATCAGAAAATCAATATAAAAGCTTCTTCAGCTTGTAAAGAGGATACTCTACATACCCATGACATATTATGTTACTGTTTTTCTTGAAATGGAAAAGAGCACTTAGTAGAACACAATTTTATGGACAGATCCAAAAAAAAAAAAAAAAAGATCTTATGCATATTTTTGTTTGAAAAATACATAGTTTTCTTTGAAATAGCCTTGGTAACTTTCTTGAAAAAATTAGGGTTAAACACTAAAGAATTTTACTTCTTTAGTATATTAAAGAGATGCTCACATACAAAAATCATCTAGAGAAAAAATTCTCTGCTTAGACTATGACCAGGACTATATATCTGCTACATGCCTTAATACTTGGCTGATAGGACAGCTGCCATATTATTCTTTTAATTTCATCACTTAGTAACGATGCTTATATCGGTGACCTTGTTGGGTAAAACATAGTCCCCAACTGGACCTATGACATTGTTCCAGGATGCAGTTCTTTTGAGAATATTATTACATCATGGCTACCAGAAGTGCTTGGAATTTATAAATATGTGCTGTTTTTTGGTGATATCTGTAGGCGATATAGACGATGGATATTTGCTAGCCTGTTCATCTTTCAAGTGCTGATTTTGAATTTCCTTTTATTGAACACTACTGCAGCAAAATTATTCTCATTTAAAAATATTCTCAGCAATGCTTTTAATTACTTTAAAACTTTAGTTTCTTCATATCAAAACTATGGGACAGTAAGAATGAGGCATGCTTTTTATTGGTTTAAAGAAAATCAGATAAAAAAAGCAGGTAGATAAAAGCAAAATCCCAACACCCATTTTATATAAGGAGGGGTAGCTAGTTTGGCACTTATTGTAATCTCATAGGAAATTAGATATTTATACCAATCTTCACTTCTGGCTTTGAATTACAAGGATCAATATGCCTTTAGCATAATATAGAACATTCCTTAAGTCATGTTCCATGTATACAAAATGCTTGAGGATATGGAGAATAAAAACTTAACTATAGTTTTTACTCTTCCTGAATGTCTGACCTATCTGACTGCTGATTTGTATTTGACCATTTAATTAGTTTGAAATGAAAAAGGAGATACAGTCAAATGTTACTCCATTTGACTTCATTTTAATACATACACATCAAAGCCACACCCTGTACACCAGTTAAACTAAACCAGCATGCTATATGACTGATAGCAAGCACCAATGTGGACACCAGGTATCTTACTTATATACCTTTTAATAATTGCCCTCTTATAACAACATACATTCCACACATACAGTTTTATTAATACTGAAAAATCAATAAAAGGGAAAACTATTTAAAGTACACATTCATTCACAGTGGAAAGTCCAAGGCTAAAGCTATAAACTTTCATTCATGTAGATTTTAGAATTGCCTGTAAAAGATTAAGGCAGAAATATGCTAAAATCTGTCAAGAGGAAACTAAAATCCCCTTCCCTACATTCTTACAAGTTAACCAACATTCAGACCTTCAGATATATTAAGAGACTCTTTTCTGTATGCAAATCGATGCCTTCAATACAGGACACTGCATTAAACGTATAAAGGATTTAAGACACCAGCAATACGTCATTTTAATTGACAACTGCTTGAAGACTGAATCAGCATCTATTAGCAATGCATTATGACAACCCTTTAAGAGCTATTTCAATAATATATAACCGAAAATCAATCCTGATATTCAGCCACAGTGCAAATGTGAAAGAATTGTTTCTGGTGACGCTGTCTTACAGCACAATGCTATTTTCAAACGAATGGCCTACAGCAAATATTCATTATTGTAACTGTCACTATTTGGCTTTGGCATAGAAAGAGATTACTAATATTGTGTAGAATACGACTGCAGCAAATAAAAGAAAACACTTCAGATTTCACAGTGAACTGATGGTCTCATCATACTATAGCTATACTCTAAGTACTTAAAACAATCTATAAAAGACAAGACCCGAACACTGACAAAATCAAAGATTTATTTTCATAATAAAAACAAAAAACATACAATACATAAAAAGCATCTGTGAGTATGAATTTATTCCATGAAGTGGAGACCTCATAATTTAAGTGGGAAGCCACAATTGAGTTATTAAGGTCTTCCTAAGTAAACAGGATTAATTTAACATCCCAAATATGTTCCCATGAATTTTCTTTAGATTAAGGACACAGAAATCATAGTTAGTTCATTTTCCTCTTCTCTCTGAGAATATATAAGTCTTCCTCATCAGTTTCTGCTACTAATTCTAAATCCTCATTCTGAAATTGTGCATAGACCTACCCAGAGGAAGGTGGGTTTAAAACAAATCATAACTGTTTATGAGCTTTTCCCTCCACAGCCTCAGGAAGCATAGATATTAAATATCCAATTTAATATGTACATATACAACCAAACAAGCTCCAGTTTAAGTCAGTAGAAATTTTGCCATTGATTTCAACAGGTTGAAGAATTGGCCCAATAAGCTGTACCGAAAAAAAATTATGCAAAAAGTAATTCTATATTAAGTTAGTGCTTTATAATAACTAGAAGTATTAGAGTATTAATATTCTGCTATTTCAAAGTTACTGATTTCATCTCTGGTTTAATTGTATCTGGTGCAAACCAGGTAGCAGATGGCTTAGTTATGGTGTTTGACACTAGGGCTATGTCTACACTTGCTAAAATTAGTTCAAATGAGTTAGTTTGAACTAACTAATTCAAACTAATTTTAGTTAATTTGAATTAGCTTAATTCGAACTAGAAAAAGTTAGTTCAAACTAAGCAAGTGCCAAGCTCATGCGATTAATAAATCTGTTAGTCTTTAAAAGTGCCGCAAGACTCTGTTGTCTATATAGTTTATGTCTAGGAATTCTATTGCGATTAGATGTTAGAATTTGGTGTTATATCCATACTTTAACTTATGTTAAAACCATTGTGTCCTTAATGTTTAGGAATGTGCCAGGACAATGGTCCCAGGGAGTAAACTGATGAGCCATTAAAGACATAAGGAATACAACCATTGTGTCCTAATGGCTCATCAGGTAACTCCCTGGGACCATTGTCCTGGCACATTCCTAAACATTAAGGACACAATAATTTTAACAGAAGTTAAAGTATGGATATAACATCAAATTCCAAACTTCTAATCCAAATAGAATTCCTAGACATAAACTATATAATCATTCCCAGCAAATTACTACCTTTCTATTGATACCAAACATGACATAGTTTCTATGGATTATAGAATTTATGAGATATCCATAGAAAATAATATCATAAGTGCTTCCCTAAATCCAGACAGTGTCACACCGTGCCCATATGCCCTGCCCTTTGGGGGGCATGCCAGGCTCCCCCTGTGCCCCCTCCGGCAGGGAGGGTATTGGTGTAGTCCTGGGGTAGCCCTAAATCGACTTAGGGCTATCCCAGGGCTACACTGGCTTAATTCGACTTTAAAAAGTCAAATTAAGCCTTAGGTCGAGTAGAAAGGTGGTTTAATAATGTAGACTTAATTTTCATTAAGTCGACTTTATTTTGCTTAAGTTGACTTAAGCAAGCTGCTTAAGTCGACTTAAGCAAAGTGTAGTGTAGACGCAGGGCACATTAAGTCGACTTAAACCAAGCTTAAGTCGACTTAATTTACCAGTGTAGACGCAGCCCTTGAGTGTTCTGTATAGTAGTTGTATTTGTTTATGAGATACTATTTGCCTCTATTAATGCAACAGCAAAGTATATTAAAACAAAACTGCCTTCTGAAAAGTATATCTAGGCTAAGATTTTCAAACATGGGTGACTTCAGTGAAATTACTCATATGCTTAAAATTAATCATGTGTTTAACTGGATTAGGGCCTTTAATAAGTAAGTTGGTTTCCAGTTTTGCTGAAACCTGTAATTTCCATTTACTTCAGTTCAAAATCACTGGGAATTGTGGGTGATTGTCGACATCATTGAAAATCAGGACATTTATCCACATGACTAAAAATGGATTTATAATTTTTTTAACCCAAGTTTGAACATTTTGGCCCATATGTTTACACACACACACGGACACAATATGAGCATGTACATTGTATGGCTGGTTGATATTTGGCATGTTAGAATGTACTGTGTAAAAGAGTCGTGTAGTATAGTATTGTTACAGGACACCCCAGTGTTCACACCCTATGCACTACTGTAATAGTCTTTGTTCAAGACATGCCTTCTGAAGCATCTTTTGAAAACTCATTATTTGATGGTGAGCATAGTCCTGATATACAATTTGTGGTAACATTGTAGGTGAAGTTCTAAGATTCCCCTGTATGATGTTATTACCATGTTTCAAACCCCACAGACCTGACCAGGCAGAAGTCAGGTCTGCCTTCAACAAAGAAATGTTTGCTCTGCTTAATTTTCATTTAAGCGGTAAACAGAGTCATCAAGCAGGAAGGGGTGATTAAGAAAGTTCAAACAGGTGGAAACACCAGCAGGGAATCTCCTTCCACATAGATACTTCAGCTCCAACTTCTCAGCTGAAAAACAACAGAGTCCTTTGGCACTTTTAAAGAGTAACAGATTTTTCTGCAATAGACTAACACGGCTACCCCTTTGGTATTTCTCAGCTGGAATTTTTTTCAAGATGAGAACTGAAACTATAAAATGGAGGGACAAGCACTTCAAGGGACACCTTCCCACCTTCCCCCCCCCCCCCCCATCTATTGCATTCAAAGCACCTGAAGAGACAAAGGAAGCAATTGTTAGACACTAAGGGAGGGGTCCTGACCTACACAGTTTGGTCAGAAAGACTGCTGGAAGCATGTGGTAAGACAACTTTGCTTTGAATCTAAGATAGTTTGTTAAGTTAGACTCAGTAAGGCGATGATTTTGGTGCAGGTATTTTTATTAAAAGTCACAGAGAGGACATGGGGAATAAAGAATAAATCATGAAGTTATTGAACCCAAAGCCTACCCAAATGCTGAAGCCTGAGCTCCATCATAGAATCATAGAATCATAGGGTTGGAAGGGACCTCACGAGGTCATCTAGTCCAACCCCCTGCTAAAAAGCAGGACCACGCCCCCTAAATTACCCCAGCCAGGGTTTTGTCTAACCGAGCCTTAAAAATCTCCAAAGATGGAGATTCTACCACCTCCCTAGGTAGCCCATTCCAATGCTTCACCACCCTCCTAGTGAGAAAGTTTTTCGTAATATCCAACCTTGAGCTCCCCAGCTGTAATTTGAAACCATTTCTCCTTGTTCTGTCCTCTGTTACCCTCGAGAACAGTCTAGCTCCCTCCTCTTTCGAGCAACCCTTCAAGTAGTTGAAGGTTGCTATCAAATCTCCCCTCAGTCTTCTCTTCTGTAGACTAAATAAGCCTAGTTCCTTCAGTCTCTCCTCATACGTCATGTGCCCCAGCCCCCTAATCATTTTTGTTGCCCTCCGCTGGACTCTTTCTAATTTGTCCACATCCTTTCTGTAGTGGGGAGCCCAAAATGGACACAGTATTCCAGATGCGGCCTGACCAGTGTCGAATAGAGGGGAATTATCACATCCCTCGATCTGCTGGCAATACTCCTACTGATGCAGCCTAATATGCCATTGGCCTTTTTGGCAACAAGGGCACACTGTTGGCTCATATTCATCTTCCCGTCCACCATAACCCCCAGGTCCTTTTCTATAGCGCTGCTACTTAGCTGATCGGTCCCCAGCCTGTAGCAGTGCATGGGATTTTTCCATCCTAAGTGCAGGACTTTGCACTTGTCTTTGTTGAACCTCATGAGGTTTCTTTCAGCGCAGTGTTCCAATTTGTCCAAGTCTCCCTGGATCCTGTCCCTGCCCTCCAGAGTATCTACCATTCCCCCCAACTTGGTGTCATCCGCAAACTTACTAAGCACGCAGTCTATTCCATCATCAAGATCATTAATGAAGATGTTGAATAGAACCGGCCCCAGGACCGACCCCTGGGGCACTCCACTCGTTACCGGTTGCCAACCAGACATTGAGCCATTGATTCCTACCCGCTGAGCCCGTTGATCTAACCAGTTTTCGATCCACCTTACGGTCCACTCATCCAACCCATACTTCCTTTACTTGCCGACGAGAATGCTGTGGGAAACCATATCAAAAGCCTTGCTAAAGTCAAGGTATACCACATCAACGGCTCTTCCCGCATCCACAAATCCAGTCATCTCATCATAGAAGGAAATCAGGTTGGTCAGGCATGATTTGCCCTTGGTGAATCCATGTTGACTGTTCCTGATCACTCTATTTTCCTCCAAGTGTTTCAGGATGGATTCCTTGAGGACCTGCTCCATGATTTTCCCAGGGATTGAGGTGAGGCTGACCGGTCTGTAGTTCCCCGGATCCTCCTTTTTCCCTTTCTTAAAGATAGGTACTATATTTGCCTTTTTCCAATCCACCGGGACCACCCCCATTCGCCACGAGTTCTCAAAGATAATGGCCAGCGGCTCTGCAATCAGTCAGAGCTGAAGCCAAAAATCAAGCCCTGCCACCTGGGGCTGAATTATTAGAATTTTCAAGAAATCACGCAGGTCGTGTAAAATCACAGAATGCGTGACTTCCATGACAATTAAGGCTGAGTTGAGTTTTGCTGAGAATTTTCTGAGAATTTATATGTAACTGGTTGATTTATGAGTTAAAATTAATTTTAAAATGGACAGTTTAAGAAATTCATTTCCCAGTGTCGTACCTTAATTTAGTCCCAAAAGATCTTAATAATTGAATGGTTTTTTTGTGTTCTTGAGTATACAGTAACAAAATTAGACATTTACTTCTTCCAGTGAAGTATCACCAATTATTGACATCTATAATATTTAAAACTATTAAAGTGGTATTGTACATGATGGATGCTATTGAATCTGCCATAATGTAGGAGGTCAGAGCTCCAGACTAAAATCTGAACTTTTTCTATTCAAACAAGCACACTATTTGAAGATCACTACTGAAGTGACTCTTCTGGCTTCACTTTTAATTGCAGGGTATTCTCCCACTTCAATAAAGCCCTAATAAAGCTCCATTACTCCTACACTTTTTGTTTCCATTTGTTAATACCTGCATCATGCGGCAGACAACCTTCAGTCTGAGGTGAATACAGTGGAGCTTTCTTTGGAACCCCTGAACTCTATTCCCTCAACAAATGGAAGGAATATTGTTGAGAGATATAAGGACTGTTGGACTTCTCCAAGACCAGTATGTTGCCTTCTTCTGGTCATGGAAACCCGATACCAGAAACTTCCTTAGAATAGTGTTGACTATTTTGAACAGCTCCTGCTATTCAGTTCTCCAACAAGCCACATGAATTTGATGTACTCAAGTGTTCATGACTCAGAAATAAAGAATGGAGAAACAATGGTTCCACTTCACCCTCTTCTCACTAATGCCTCTTTTCCAAATTCTCTCCTATGTCTTGCTGGTGAGTCAATGCGAAGCAAGCACAAAAAGATGACAATGGCAAGAAGCAAGAGAGGAAAGTCTGATGCCTGAATTTTGGAACTTTCTGGTAAATGCTGCTTACAAAAAAGACAAAAGACAAAGAAAATAAAGAAGGAGGGGAGAAGGAGAATCAATTTATTCTCAAGATATTTTAAGTAATTCCTGTGGTGACTAGATTTGGGAGCTATCCTTTCAGGCCTATCACACAGATTTCTTTTCAGTGAAGCAGAAGAAAATCTGTTTTCTGAAACTATGAATGAAAGGTTCTCTGCTCAAGGAGATTTAGGGAAAAAATGTTGCTAGCTACTGTTGCCATTTAATTAATGAGATTTGTGTAGTGAAAAATTCAATTTAAAACCAGGACAAAGGACAAAGAGTTAGCTTAAAGGGGGGAGTTTACAATCAAGTGTAGAGAGGATTTTACTGATTGTGGTTTCAGCTGACCTGCTAAAATAACATTTTCAATTTGGACTCTGACTTGAAGGTTAAGCATAAGGTTAAGTATAAAGTTTAATTTCTGTAGCTACACTGTTATTTTTGGAGACTGCAGAGTAAGATTAATCATGTAAAACACAGCTTTTAAGAAAAGCACGAGACACAGATGGTGTCTTGATCATACATTTAATGTGAATGCTACTTTATCTGGTAGCCAGGATGCCCAAGCTTTGCAACACACCACGGGCCACATCAAAATCTGCCATGAGCCTAATGGCTGCATGTACTTTCTAGATACATTTCCATGCTTTCAAATCAAAAGAAAATACAATCAGAATTGTACTTTTATCTTGTATGATAAATGAACTGAAATTGCGCTTTGATTGATTGTCAGAGAGAACAGCACATTAAAGGAGTCTGGACTATTAGAGCCATTTGTTTCCATAGACCATACCTCCACATGGAGGCCAGATTGTACGAGTTGCATGCAGGCCCATGCTGAGGGCAGTGTAGAATCACACTAGCCCAAGGAGGGCTCAGGGAAGGATTGTAAGAGGCAAAATCCTACCCTGAGTTCTATTCCCTGCAAGAGTTCCCTAGTGTACAGTGGGGGAGTGGAGGGAGAATCCTGCACTTTCTTTAAGCAATATACTGTCCAGTGCAGATAGAGGTTGGGCCAGCAGCAGGGGGTGGGTAGGTGGGAGGAAGCATGGAATATATCAGCAGCACTTTCCAGGGCTGCACTACAGAGCTGTGGGATTTTAAGGTGAGGAAACAACTGGAGCAGGGTAAGTAACGAACCCGCCTCCACCCACACCCACACCTGAGTATTTTTAGAATAGTCTGGTGCCAGTCACGCTGAGTTTAGCAGAGCAATTTCTCAGAGGCAGAGAAAAGGGAGTTCATATAGGAAGTCCAATGAAATAATAAGTAGGAAGTTAAATCCCAGCTAACAGCAAAACAAGTTGATGGGGGTGTATATACTTGATCACTGGCAGGGGTTAAAGTAAGCCGGAATGCCCCGGAACGCTGTTCCGGGGCCCACAAATTTTGCAGGACAGTGTTCTGGGGCCCAGAATCCCAGAAAACTCCAGCGGAACGCAGGTTCCACTCTGCCCTGCAGGCAGGCTGCCGCCAGCTGGGCTAAGGAGTTTTCAAAATTCAGCGCAATGCCAGAGGCCCCTGCAGCTCTCTGGCCAGGTAAGTTGGGGGCGGCGGAGGGGGGGAATGCTGGGGACCTGGGACCAGGAGGGTCAGAGAGCCGATGGGGGGCGGGGGCTGGGAACAGGGGCCAGGAGGGTCAGAGAGCTGATGGGGGGGCTGGGAACGGGGGCAGGGAGGGTCGAAGAGCCAGTGGGGGATCAGAGAACAGGGGCTGGGGATCAGGAGGGTTGGAGAGCCGATGTGGGGCCAGGAATGGGGGCTGGGAGGGTTGGAGAGCCAACGGGGGGTTGGGGAACGGGAGCTAGTGGGTTCCGGAAGGGTTGGAGGCCAGTGAGCCAATGGGGAACTGGGGGGGGGGGGCCAGGGAATGGAGGCCAGGGAGCTCGTTCAGGGGTTGGGGACCGGGAGGTTCAAGGAGCCAGGGCTAGGGAGCTGCCGGGGAACTGGAGGCCCAGTGAGCGGGAACTGGGGCCCCGGGGAGCACCCGGGCAGTGCCCAGGCAAGACAGAACTTGGGTTCGGGGACTCTAAGGGGGACTGGGAGTGTGGGGTGGGTTCCCCTGGGGGGCTCCGTGCTGGGGGGCCCAGCCCAGCCCAGCCCGCCTCCTGCAGCTGGGAGCTGGGCTTTGGCTGCTCGCTTCCCCTCTGGGCTTGCGGATGTATGCAGCCCTTTCTTTCTCTTCTTCCTTTTTTCTTTCTTTCTTTTTTTTTTTAAAAAAACCCTTTAAAATTAATTTTAATTAAAAACCTTTTATAAAAAGGGTTTAAAAAAACCTTTCTAAAATTAAATTTCAATTAAAATTAATTCAATTTCAATTAATTAAAAATAAACCCAATTAATTTTAGTTACAATCAATTTTAATTAAATTAATTACTTTTAAATTTATTTCTAAATTAATTCTAATTTCTAAAAGTAATTCTAAAAGCAAATGTCTGTTTTGTTCAGGACCCTAGAAAGATGTCATAAGGCTACCCAGCAGTGCTGTCTCTAGTTCTAATAATAACTCCTCGTATGCAAAGATTTCAGTGACACGGCCCTCAGGCCAATAGCCTAGTCCTCGTGGAGATTTGAGCTTGAGACCCCTGTCCTAGATAGTGTTATTAGGTTATCATGCATTTAACATCTTTTATTTGGATGGTGGTCACTCACCATCCAGACCTTATTACTTACAGCAGTTAAATGGTGTTGATATGGGTTGTGTTTTGCATACCAATGTTATTTGTGCTCACACAATAGACCATATATCTGTGGAGATGAAACATAGTTTGTGTTCTAGTGTCATTTCTCAGCAAATTTCTATTTTAGTTGATGAGAGTATAAGTTTAAGTAAACTTTCTTGCCTTGCAATTTAGTTGTGCATAACTTTTGATGCAAACATTGGTCCTGTTAGATTTTTTTCTTGATCTGATTGCACATAGGCAGCAATGATGGTGATGGCGTAGTATTAGCTTTGCTGCAGTGTTTGACAGCACGTGGGTTCATGGAGGAATTTCTCAAAGATAATTGGATTGGTTTAGGTGTAGATAGAGCCTCTGTCATGATAGGCAGTAAGGCTGGTGTTTGCTTCAAAATTAAAAACACGATTTCCACTTTTGATAAGTTGGCATTGTTTTAATCACTGGTTGGAATTGGCCGTGGCTGTTGGTATCAAGTGCTGCAGTGAAGTTAATCACTTTAAATCATTTGTGGATTCAATGTACGCTCTGTCCAGTCAGTCAGAGACATGCTTGAGACAGTTGGCTGACTGTGCGAGTGGTCTGGAAGTCCAGCTTAATAGGATTGGATGTGTACTTGATGTATGTTGGGTTGCTCCTAATTGCCACACTCTATGAGCTGATTGGCAGTCATATGCAGTCCTCCATCGCCACTTCTTGAAAAAAATCAACTGATTTCTCATGGGAAGGGAAGGATAAAGCAAAATTTGCTGGTATGGCAAAAAACCTGGATAATCCAGTTTTTGTTAAAAATTTGGGTCTCATGCTTGGTGCTCTGGAGGAACTTGCAGACCTGTCCTTGGTGTTGCAAAAATCTGATGTAACATTATCTACAGCAAGTAAGTTGATAAGGCAACAAGTTTAGGTGTTTATAGCTCGCAGAGAGTGTGATTCAGAGCTCTACCAAGAGGCTTGTGAGGCGATTGCTGCACGTTGCTTTAAAGGTGTATGTGTAAACATGTCTGTGAATGCTGGCAAGCAAATTGAAATTTCTAAATGTCCATTCTACCAGGCCTTAGCAGACTGTATGAATGCTAGATTGTTGCCAAACTCAGAAAAACGTCTAAGCAGTGCTGTTGAAGCACTTGACCTATCACATTTCACTATAGAGCTGTCACTGGAATTTGGTGAAAGTGACTAAAAATTTTTGTGTTCCAAGTTTCACATTGCATTCAGTGAAGTGAAATATGCATATCAGGAATATAAAGATCACAACACTTATTGTGTTATGCAGTGTTTGCTAGTTTGTGACAATAACTGATATAGACATAAATGCCATATAAAATTATAAATATTTTTATGGAGCGATAACCGATGCATGTGGTACTGAGAAGTGGTTGCAAACGCGTACTTGGGCTGGGGTCCGCGCATGCATGAAGGGGGCCTGGACAATAGGGGAAGGGGACCCAGCGATTAGGAGGGTTCCAGGGCCCGTCAAATTATATTTTAACCACTGATCACTGATGTCTGTATATTGCTGACAGGACCAGCTTAAAAATACTACTTTTTCCCACAGGGCTAAACTATGGCTTTCCCTTGAATGGGACCGTGCACTGTTCTGTGCCCCTGGAGCAGCCCAGGAAGAAGAATCTGATCCGTCAAAATGTGCCTCCCAACTTTCTCCAGCTCTGGGGCCAGGGACCCATATCAGCCATATATGTGGCACAGTGTATGTCTCTTGGCCCACACTGGCAGACTGGCTGGGGCACTGGGGATGATGGCACAGCTAGGGATCTGCCCATGCTCTGCCCATACATGGGAAGGCAAGCAGAAGCTACTTGCCCCTACCGTACGCTGATAGCTGCAAAGCAGGAAGATGGCACAAGGTTACAAAACGGACTAACTGGACCATACAGTATTAGTGATTTCAAAATTAATTCTCAATAAAATAAACAAGCACAACCCATAGAAAACTTAACATTACTGACATTTTAAAATGTGGAATCTCAAAGCTTGGTAGCAGGGATTGGATAACACCATGAAGCAGAACCTTTTGGGAAAGGGGAAAAAAATCTGGAGGTGTTGGGAAGACACCAAAGGAAGAATTCTCTATATTGTCTGTTTCAATCTTGTAAACCAAGAGGAAGAAAAAAATAAATACAATAAACCACAATACCCCAAAAATCCAGATAAGTATTCATCAATGACAGAAAAGAGAAAATAAATTGTTTCCATTAATCAAAATTGAAATGAGATGAAAAGAGTGAGCGAGCTGAATTTCAATTTGCAGAAGATCTCTGTATATTTTCAGGGAGTTTATGCCTTCTTTCCATTTTTAACCAAGTCTAGAGTTTGAGTTCTACAAGAGATCTATAATCCTAAAATTTAAACTACCTAAAAGCAGAACCTATAATCTCGTAGAACTAACTTCTGACAACTGTCTTAAGCGCAATACCACATGGCCTATACTTGGTCCAACAACAATTAAATTTATTCCCTCCCCAATACAGGAAGTCAGTTTTTGGAGAGCATCAGGCTAGTAAATCTGTTTTTGGCAATAAACTAATGTTGTTTCTATCATGAGAATTGTCAGAAGCTATATAAGCATCTGTTGTAACAGTATCATTTTCCTTATAGAAAAGAAGAGGTGAGAGAGACCACTGGGAAAAATATGCACATTCTTTCATACATCTGTCTTGGAGAGCACTTACACTAAAATATGTAGTAGATTGATCCATAGTGACCCCCCTACACTGTCGCACAAGTGTTTGAAATTATACACAGACTCCCCCAGATATTTGGTAGGAAAATTACACAGAGAATAGTTGGGGCAGAAGGGGACACTACATATCTGAATTTTTACTGTGAATACTTAATGAGTAACAACTTTCACTTCCCAACAACTCTGAGTCTCTGTTGGATTTTCAGCCCATCTCCACAGTTTGATGCTTTGATAAGGAGCCTCTCCTTTGGCACACTTGTCTGTACCTAAAAACTGTATGTATTTCAGAAAGCTCCACCTCACTTGTGGCACTGGTGAAGAAAGACTATGGAATTTTCCAGTTAGCTTGGGTGGAAAACTTTTAATATTAATTATTGGTGCAGTTAATATGAATATTTCTGCTATGTTTTCTTACTTCTCAAACATGATCCTGCCCAAGATTTTCAAAGGTGATGGTTCCTCAATTTTTAGATGCCCAGCTTTATATGCCTTAAATAGGCCTAGTTCTTGGCTAATGTGAAGGAACTCCCAAGAGAAAATTTAGATCCCTTTCAGGTACTTTAATTGGATTTGGGACACCCCAAATCACTATTGACTTCTGCAAATCTTAGGCTCAATTATCACAAACTGAGAGTCAAAACCCCTGATTGATATAGACATCATTAAAAACCAAGGGTATACAAATGAAGACAACTTACTATGTTACTGATAAAATGACCAACCAATATTTATAAATGTTTACCAAAAAAAAAGTCAAAAGAAAGTCTCTTAGGATGCAAAGTCAAACATTCAAAAGTTAGGAAATAAGATTTTTCATTTTCTCCTGCAATTTTAATCCCCCACTGTCCCTCTCATTCAGCACAGTGCATCTGTCCTTTGCAATGAATGAGGCAGGGGTCCTGCAGAAAAATACTATGTGGTCATGCAGTTAAAGACTAGATACACACATGGGGGGAAAATTAAAGTTGCTTGGGCAACAAAAATCTGGGATTTCCTAACTTTTAATGATGTTGAAACCCAAATAACTTTTTTTCACTATTTTGTAAGTAATTTCTAAGGGTTTTTAAAAAACAAAGCATCAGAACAAATTTTATTAGACACAACAATTGCACTCCTTCTCACAGTACACCATTTTCAGGCTTCAAACCCAGGACCTTCAGCACTGCTTCACAGCCAACTACTAGTTTAGCTATCAGGCTAATTATGAGAGTTGACTAGAAGGGATGACTGCAACATAACCTGTCTCCCTCTTTACAGACCCTGGGAGTTGGAGAAATTCCTGCCCTGGTGACGCCTCCAGGTGGGGATGTGGGCCACTTGCTGGCTCTTGTTTCTGCCTTCTAAAGAGAACTTTTTTGACAGCTCCCACGTTTCCAGCAAAGAGACTGCTAGTGGTGTGGTGGTGATTTGAGTCTGCCCTTAGACTGTTCATGCAGACAATTATTATATTGGCAGCTGCCAACATTTTCTTGTGATATTAAGAGAAGGGAAATAGTGATTTTTAACTGTTTATATGTCAGCAAAAGCAGATGCTGTATCTATGGTGTATATATTTTATATGGCACTTTTCTAGACCTGTGCCAATTATCAAAGGACCTGCTGCAAATAATGCATATATCAGCGCTTCTCTAAAAATGGTACAACAATCTTTTACTAGGGTAAGTGTTAGGGCACCTAAATATAGGGGCTTACTACCAGTTTCCATTTTAATTAAGAAAAAGCAAAAATAAGCAAACTCAAGTTTAGATGGGGATTGGACATTGAAAAGAAATGATGGCTCACAGGTGGATATGACGGAGCAAGAGAGCAGCCGAGTCTAAAGAAAAATCATTTTCACAGCAGTAGTCTATGCTTTCTATATTTTTCCTATGCAACGATATTTACAGAATAGCTTTAGCAGAGCCTTTGAAGATCTTGAATGAGGCATTTAATATTTGGCTTGTTTTGGTTTTCTGGCATGTTTTCCCTTGTAAGCCTGTTGATATTAAACACCTATTTTATTTGCAAATCAAAGTGATTGACAGTTAATTTTGAGGAATGATACTACTGATTAACAGTGTCAGAAAATTCTGTCCTCTTGCTAAAGGCTGGCCGATGTACCGCAAGGGACGTAACTGCCTGGCTGTTAGTCATGGTCTAAATGAAGGCTGCAGTCTTTGTTCATAAGATGGCACTTTTGAGGAAAATCACCATAAGGTAAAAGGAAAAATACTGCCATTAACTGCAAATTCTTCATGTTCGTTCTATAATAGCTTTTGGTCTTTTTACAGTTTGGTCACTAGAAGAGGATATTAGTGAGTATAATTACTGCTTTTTATTAATGTCAGTGGTCTACTCATATTGGCATTCTCTATTTGCACCACAGTATCCTTTATAAGTGTTTCTCTTGCTGTACACTTTCCCTAATGGATAGAATATAGTAGCAGCACAAATGGTTTTACCTTGCCTTTCTAAATTTGGCCTCACTCAGTGTTGCAGAAATGACTCCAACATATGAGATTGTACCCAATAAAGTCTACAACTAATTTCCTTTGTTAAGATTTCCCCCCCTCCTTGAACAGTGACAGGTGTTCAGAAATAATTCAGCTTCAGATTTTGAGAAATTAAAAGTGCATTTTGGGAGTCTTCTATCATACTATGTACCCAGTTTCTTAACTGTCGCTTTGTTCTCTCTCATACAGCATAATCAATAGAGATATATGAAATAAATAAACTGACATACAAAACAAAAAAACCCAACTACCTCTTCCTCTTCATAATAAATAGTAATACCTTGCATTCCTATCATGCTTGCCATTAGAGGGTGTGAAAATGCATATATTACTGAGTTAAGTTCCAGGACATCCTGTGAGATATAGATAGGCAATAGATTAAGATCCTACTTTAAAGATGGGGAAACTTCAGCATGGGCAGGTCTACATTTACAAGATTAGCTAATGATTGTGGGTGCCTCAATATTTGGGTAGCAAACTGAGACAGCTTAAATGGTTTCAGAGGGTTTTCACAAGGTGGGTGCTCAGCATTCCCTGAAAATCAGCCCCCTCCAATGCATTTCAAGTTGGAAACTCAGTTCTGACATACCCCAAACCACTAATTACTTTTGATAAATTAGGCCAGAGTTCAACTGACTTAACCACTGCCACACCATTTATGGAACAAGTACCCTAAATCTTTTGACTCTCAGGCCTCTGTCTCAACCACAAACCCATCTTCTCTCACTTTGCTTTGAAATCTCTTCTTTCTCTCCACAAACATTCACTATCTTATTATCTTCCTCTTCCTCAGACACTAGAGGAGGGGCATTTTCTAGAAGTAGTAAATACAGGGGTCTGATCTACACCCTAATAATGTCAAAATAAGGGCTCCCATTGACTCCCATCAAATCTCTGTGATGCCAAATAAGACACAATTTAGCTTCAGTACCAATACTTCCATTTCTTCTTGTTTAGACTCCCATGCCCTTCCTTCAGCTAGTTTTGGAATAAAAATAAAACAAAGGGGAAAACTTTTTAGCACTACGTCATTTCTAGGTGCAATCACATGCTCCGTGACAGGTGTTCACAGCCAGCATGCGCACATACTCATATGTACTCAGGCAAGCAGATGTACCTCATACTGTAAGACATCCAAAGTGTGCTTATACTAAATGGTGAACATATATACTCTTTCCCATTCTTCTCTGGCAGTATTATGGCATGTCTTATGTCTTCTGCAGTGTGTAGCCATTAGATAGTGAGTCACGAGCAGGTTTCACATTCCTCTCACTAGAGGGCAGTATTACTACATGCACAGACATTGCCAGGCGAATGTAATCTACAGATCAAGCAGTTCTGCCTAATACTTTATGCCCTCCCTCTCCGTTTGTTGTATCCTCCCATTGTTTCTCATCATATACTTAGGTTGTAAGCTCTTTATGGCAGAGACCACATTCTCATTGCATGTGTGTGCGCGTACACTACCTAATACAATGAGGTCCCAGTCCCTAATTGCAGTTTCTGGATATCACCACAATGCACATAATAATTGCATTCACTAGTACCAGTCAGCTGTATACTACAATAGAACTATTTTCCCTATTTTTCCTTCTACTGTTTTAGGGCCCAATCAAACCCACTAAAATTAATGTAAAGACTCCCACGGGCTTGGATCAATTAAACCACTCTGCAGAAAAAAATGCAGCACAAGCCCAAAAATAGTTTTCTCAACACTTTTACTGTGTTGAGAAACCCAAATATAATTTTATTTTTCAGATTCTAGATTTTTTTTTAAATTGTGGTTTGCATCTGCATAACTTTCAGCATGTTAATAGACCCGTTTACTTTAATTAACACACTCGTGCTGAATGATACATATGTTCTTAAATTACCTAGTGAATTAGAGCATCTGATAGGAAGATATGGTGATCTAAAATAGCTCTGACCAATATAGATGTAGAAACTTTTATATTATGAAGACAAATGATTAAATCTACTTGCTTTTCACAGCACCCTTAAGTCAGCTATCCTAAACCAATAAACAATCATTATTTCATGTCTGAAAATGATATGAGAAAGAAAATCAAACTGGAAATCCCCCAGGAACAGGTTTTCCTACATTATTTTGACAACTCCAGATCAAACATGTCTGGTAGCAGACCATAAAGACGGCATAAACAGAAACAATTGAACCAAACTTTATAGATCTTCAACAAGTTTATCTGACATCAAGGTTGCTTTTTGTTTTATCAGATTTAGTTTGCCCATTCTTAGTTCAAGTAATGGCCAAGAGTTTTACAGATGATCCAATTATATTTTAATGTATGCTCAGACACTTTTGAAAATCAGACCACTTATTTTAGGTGTCTAAATATGGAATTAGGAGATTAAGTACCCAATTTTGAATATCTTAGACTATAGGCACAGTATTACAAGACACTGGCAAAACAGCAGCAACTACAACATACTATTATATCAGGTTCCTCTACAGCAGCCACCTCAGTGATACCAGGGGACCTACACAGCCTTGCAAAAATTTTGCAATACCAAAGGTCTCATTAGAAACTTGCCAAGAGTTCAAGGACAGCAACTCATTTGCACATACATTTCCAAAGGAGTTCAATCAGTGATCAATGCACACAACAGTTCTATGTATTTATTTGAAACACTGGAAGTGTACATGATACTTAACTAAACTCAGAATATGCTTCAGAGCTTTAGGGAAAAATGGGAAGATGACACTACTCTGAAACTAATTTTTTAGATGCATGACTGACTCTGAGGGGGTCCATACACATGATGAAATGTAAGTTTGAAACTCTTGGGCAATTGCAGTGTTTTCACTTGTTCAGATTCAGATTTTTTAAAAAAAAGCTTTGTTCTCACATATAAGGACCTTCAAAGAGGCTTACGCCTACAGTGGCCCTCTTGCATAAGTCTAGGTATTTGTCATTTAGCAGGTAGCTATAGACAGTGGGTTTTTTCTGTGATGGTACACAGGGGTACGGAGTACTGGCACCTTTTTAGCTGGCCCTGTTGCCCAACTTAGGGGGTGGGATCAGCAGGGAAACAGAGCGTGCCTCTGGAAGAAGAGGGATGGTGCAGGAAGAAGAGGGTTGGGAGAGGCATTTTTCAAATTTACTATCAAGATATGAGTACCTTCCCCCCCCTTTTTATATACAAAAAAAGCACTGGCTATAGGCATTGCTTACGTTTCATTCTTAAAATTTGCATTGACAAATTAGCTGTACTTTGACGTCAGCTTTATATATTTATTTGGTGAGGTGCCGGGACTGGAAATTAACCAGCTATCAAATCTGAATATTGTTCTGTCCCTTTGAAAATCTCTGAACCATCGATCAAATGAATCAGGAAGGCTCTTGATCTGCTGAGCACAGGAACACAGTTATATTGCTTGAGTGTTGATTGGTCACACAGCAGAGCAAAGAGGAATGATAAACAAAGAAGTCCTGCATTAGCAAAGGCTTCAGTTCCTTGCGCCGTCCAATAAAAGCGCTCATGCTGCCTTCTCACCTCTGGAAGATGAACACAAAGATCCTTATCTCCCCTCCAGAGTTTAATATGTTCAAATATCGGAAAATAAATGTGTACCAGCTGTTGAGAGTCAACAAGCAGGTTCAGACTATAGTGAGTGATAGCTGCAGAATGTATCTTCCACCACTTTCCCCAACCAGCTGCTCTTGAAACTCCCAGATCTACTGGCTATCTACAACACAGAAATCAAAGCATAGCTCTTCCCCATGCCTCCTGCCACTGGTGCTCCTTCCCTGGGAAACATATAAGGGCAGGATCAGCCGAAAGGCAGTGCATCGTTCAACACAGGCCTAATACAGCAGGTTTTTTCCATATTTAATTTCTGTTTTATTTAACCACAACAGATAAATACATTAACTAGGTAGTAACTAGCTCTTCTGCTAAAATGAGGAGCAGTGACAAATGACCATCAACTGGCTGATATGTATGAAGACACAATGAGACAACATTGCACCAGGTTCATCAGGAAGGTTTGTTTGATTTTTAAACATAAAAACTGAAATTCTGCAGAAGTGGAGTGACCACCAGTAAACTACTAACATCTCAGGGAGATGAAAGATAGTCCAGAGACTATAGCTGGTGCCCCCATATTTTGTATTATTCGTAATATTCCAGCATAATTATTAATGTACCACACTATAAATCCCAAGTAAATTCTGTGGGAAATAAAATTCAAGTGAGTCTTGGGATTTTTTAGCCCCCCTGATTTTGTTCCCACTTTGTGACAAGTTCTAGAGGGGTAGCTGTTAGTCTTTTTGGGGGGTGGGACTCACACCAAGAAGTCCTGTGGTATTTTTAAAGACTAATATTTATTTAGCACATAACCTTCTGTGGGCATAATCCCACTTCCTCAGTGCATGAAATGGAAACTGCAGTATGTTTCCACTTTGTACTCATGGGTCATCAACATACAGTCAGTCACTGCATTTTGCTGCAGTGTCATCTTTCAGACACAATAGAATTATATATCTTGGGATGCTGGAAAAATTCCTAAGCATAGTATGAAGAATAACGAATTTTCCAATTTTACATAACAGGGCTGTATATCTATGAAAATATTTTAAAGACAATGCAAATTCTGAGAATGAAACTTTTGAGAACTTTGTTAATGTAGTCAGATCTCCACAATAAAATTGCAGATTTAGGGAGGTTTTTAAAATACACATGGGCTTTGCTTAGAGCTGCCGAAGACATGCTAGAAATGGTAATAGTCAAATGAAGCCACTGAAAGGCAAATGCTCAAAATTGTTTTCCTATATACTTTTCTCTTTTTTAAAAAAAGGAAATAACTTTTGTTGAAATTTTTGCAGACCATTCATTGCATTGTGTGTGTGAGGGTTTAGTTTTCTACTCTCTACTTTTCTGCTTATTAGAAAAGTACATAATAAACCTGAATAATCAGCCTTCACTCATTTGCAATAACTTATTATAAGCCTCCATCTATAATAATCGCCATTGTTTTAATCAAACAGTAACCTCTGTCTCTTTCTCTCAGACTCTGCTGCTGACAGTTGGTTTAGTTTTGCGAAACAAGATACATGGACTGGATTAAAAAGGAAAAAACCCCCCACTCTTCTCTTTGTTCTTTCGGGAGTCCAGAGACATTGCATGTGACCACTAAGCTTTTAGCCCCATGTTAGGAAGGGATATGGCTTCTGGGAGGATTCTTTAACAAATGGTCTTCAACAGAATCTCAGAAAAGTTGCCTATCTCTGGGAAAATCATGTCTTTTGACTCCAACATTCAGCTGTCTCGTACCACACAATCCACAATGCACTTTGCATTTGGAGGGTTCTTACTAGCCATTACGACAAGTCTTGTGAGCTTAGCGTTTTCTTTAGCACAGTGACAGAAGCATTCAGACAGCTGCCAATCACGCAATGTGTGAATTTTTAAGCAGGTAACTGAGTCATTCTAATGTTCTAATCTCAGTTTAGCCATCTGATCAATGCATCTCTCCATGGAATGAGTTTTTAGCTGATTCTACAAAAAATAAATATGAATGGACTGAAGAGGTGTCTTTCTTCTTGGGACCTGAGGCTGTGGGAGTGGTTTCAAATGTCAGCTGACAGATCAGAATTTAAAAAGGAAAGGTAACATGGACAGAGATTGAAGATACCTTAGACTCAATGGATTCCTTTGTCTAGAAATTATATTTATATTTATCTAAATATAATTCAATGACATCCAACTGTGATATGATTTGGATAAAGTTCTTCCTTTTGCTTTGGGGTAAATCTAAACACATGCTTCTTAGTGCTAGACATTCCAGCTACACTGCAAAGAGCTAGAGTTTCAGTTTCTTTGTTATAGGTTATTGGAATATAGTGCATTAAGTTTTATTCATTAGTTTGGGGGGGATCACTTTGGCACCAGTGCCTGTGAAAAATAACTAACTATGAAAACACAGCTGCTAGATTTTGCAGAACAGACCGATCTAACACACCACTTAAAATTATAGGTAATAAATCAGGAAACCACACTGTGTTTCCTCACTTCTTTATATGTTTTCCAACAAGTCTTATTTTTAGCACAAGTAAAATTAAATCACTTTAGGTGATAGCTGGTTTGGAGAATTTATCTGGCCAGTTATTGCAGATTATATTTATTTCTTATCTGAAGACAATCACTGACTCATGTCAATAGTAACCATTAAAATAATGAAGAGCCTGACTGAACACATTGACATTGGTTTAAATCCACTGACTTCAGGAGAGTCCCAATTAACACAAAGTTAATGGAGATCAAAATTAAGGCCTTAATTTATTTTCAGATTTTAGAATGAAAGGATGTGTTACTATTCTAAGAGTCTATGCATTGAAATAACCTATCAATTTAATTAATCAAGTAAACTGCTTACATTATTGACCAAAGGACTAATTTTCAACATCTCCAGATTCCTAACCACTCAATTAGCATATCCAAATTCAGGTTAAGTTAATAAATCAGAGGTTTTCTGCATCTAAAACTCAAGAAACCGCAATTTCACAGGCCATGCTAAGGCTCCTTTGAAAATCTGTTGTATAGGGGATACTTCCCAAAAAGGCACTGCACTTTTATGCTTTCTGCTGTTTCCTGTATACCAACTTTATGATTGTTTGAACTAATATTTTAATCTGAAGGGAGGATAACAACAATTCTAGGCCTAAATTGTGGCCCACCTTTTTTTTTAAAATAATTTCTCATACCTGTTTGCAAAGTCCATGTAGTTCTTTATATGTGTTTTTTCCAAAACAAATGCTTCAATGATGTTTTTCTAAAAAAAGAAAATAAATAATGCCAGCATCCATACAATAACAAACCAATTTGCATGCATGATGGGGGGGAGGGGGAACACGATTTCAATTTCAAGGTTCCAAGAGGTTATGTTGTTATCAGCAACAGTAAACCAAATAATTTTAGAAAATATGAAAAATACTTCAGCAATTTTCTTGTAAACGAAAAAATTATATTTAGCTTTGAGGCTTATACACTCTACCTTTAATAAATTTCTGCTTTTTTCCCCCTAAAGTATTCGTTTCCGAGATGCACTTGATCTCTGTGGATCTTCCACTACTCTTGCATGTGTGGCATCCCGGCTTTCCTTTTTAAATTCGTGGGCAATACTTTGTCTTTGAAATTTTGCTCTTGTTTCTCTATCTAACTCTCAGGCTGTCACTTTACAACCGAAGTCTTGATACTGGCTTGTACCACTAGTATCAGCAGCTGCTGTTAAATCACCTGTCAAATTTGCAAAGTTCTCACTCAATTTACCCTGAATGTCAGACTAGCACTTTTTTGTCCCTGTTTCTGTTGATGTTATTTATGCCAGGATTCTGCTGGGACCAATGGACTAGCTGGAGCTTCATGCACAGATGATCCTTCAGTCCTAACAGTCTCTCCACTATGAAGTGCAGAGCAGAGTAAAATTCAAATGCGTGTTGAATTTTTATGTACTTCTTTGCATGATCCACTGATCCATGTGCAAATCAGATTATTTCATACAGTTAATATCTGATTGCAAAGCTAGAACTCCAATTTATTATTATATTACAATTAGATAGACAAGTAGACTGTGTGTGATATATTCTCTCTCAATTAAAAAAATGTTTTATTGCTTTGCATGTATGGAGCATAAATTGGCTTGCATGTATCAAAGTCTCTAAGGGCAAGTCAACACTTAAAACTTACAGCAACACAGCTATATCAGTACCTCTTTGCTTCTGTAAGAGTGCTTGTGTATCCACGTTACATTGATGAGAAAGAGCTCTCCGCTGACATGATAAAACCACCTAAATGAATGATGGTAGCTATGACAGCAGGAGAGTGTCTCCCACCAACATAACTCTATCTACGCAAGCATTTATGCCAGCAAAATTTATGTCATGCAGGGGTGTGGTTTTTTCACACCCCTCAGCAACAGAAGTTTTGCTAATGTAGACAAGGCCTAACTGAGCTTTAGAGCAGATGCAAAATCTTGAGAGCTGTCACTGTAAGATTTCAGCCCCAAATGCTGGCAATTTCATACAACCTTTGCCATTTCGTGAAAATGACCTATGAAGAAAGACTGAAAAAAGTCTGGAGACTGAAAAAAGTCTGGAGTCTTAGTCTGGAGAAAATAAGAGTGAGGGAGGACATGATAATAGTCCTGCAGTATGTAAAAGATTGTGATAAAGAGGAAGTTGATAAATTGTTTTCCTTATCCACTGAGGACCAAACAAGAAGTAAAGGGCTTAAACTGCAGCATGAGAGATTTAAGTTGGACGTTATGAAACGCTTCCTAACTGTATGGATAGCTAAGCACTGGAACAAATTTCTTAGGGAAGCTGTGGAATATGTGTCATTGGAGGCTTTTAAGAACAAGTTAGAGATACACATGTCAGAGCTGGAAAATACTCAGGATTAGTACACACTTACAAGGAAATTTGGCAGCAGTCAACTGGAGTTACGCAAGTAATGCAGAGTTGTTTGCGTATCTCCCATTGTGACTTCCTCACTTCCCTTTAGGATGACATCTCCATTGCCCTGCACCAATGGGAAATGCATTCCTTGCAAAACAGCATTACACTTTTTGAGGGAGTGGTTAAATTGAATTGACTTCCAGATCACTTGAGCAGGTCTACACCTCTACTCAGTTGGTTTGGATAGATCAATTGGATGCCGAGAAATCACCGCTGTCAATGTGTATATATCCTTATCCTTAGGAAACTTGCCTACATAACCTACTGAGGTCCCTTTCAACATACATTTATTTGAGTCTCTGAAACTATGATTTTAGGAAAAAATCTTCAGGGAAATTAATGAAATCTCATAAGATTGTGAGTTTTCTGCCACATCTATGCCAGGCTCCTCCAATTTTGATCAGATTCATCAAGTAAAAGCTTCTTTGGATTGAAATCAAAACACTTTCAATCTAATGAAATCCAACATTTGAAGATTTAACATCCTGAGTGTGGTCCACATGTTCTAGTAGCACTATTTAAGAATGTACAAAATAAACCTTATGAACAGCTTTAAACAATATTACAAGAAAAACCCCTCACCTGTCACAATTTCATTTCAGTAATGCCTTCTCTACATAAAAAGCTTTATAGACATATTACATGCCTTTTATAGGGGTTTAACATCATGTCATTATTAATTTTAAAAATACCCATGCCAGATGCACTGTCAGGAATGGTGCCTTTTTAAATACAAAATTAAACTAACAAAAAAGGGGCAATTTACTGGCTTTACTCTCCAGTACAGTTTGTTTGGGAGAGAAGGTGAGGGTTGTTTTCCAATATCGTTGAGGGTTAATTTCAGCTACAATTACGCTTTATTTTTTAGTATTTTGATCATGCACGGTGTTGATGCAAGAAGCCTCTGTAATAAAATCTGATTCTAAGTAGCATACAGCTGCTACATTTGTGAGTCAGTCTGTCACAGACACACCTCAGTGCTTATCCTGTGAAATATTAAATTGTTTCCCTATCTGCATGAAGATGCTACCATTTGTTGATGTTGTTTTTATTGATTTTTTTTCCTTTTCTTATTCCAATGGATCATCAGCACATTTTTTCCTCTTTAGAATCATTTTACTGCTTTGAGCAGTGTTGTTCATTTGTGTGATATAAAATGATTTCTAAACCTTTCTGTACATAAATATCATTTAACTTTAAAAATAAATTTTTAGGGCAAAGCTTCAAACAACCTTAATATTAGTAGAAATGCTTTATGTCATGATTTTGTACTTAATAAACAGACCAGGAAACTATAAACCAGAGTTTTAAACAAAACATGGTGGTGGAGCATTGTTCAATTTGCACCATCATTTCTTTTTCCTCCATCCAGAGAAGCTAATGATGGGAATGCATGCCAGCGAAGGTTGCCATAGGTCTTAACAGCCATCACTCCCTTGCAACAGTTCTACCAAGCAATGACACGTTTGGCATGACTCTGCAGTCCCATGCATACCAGTTATATAACTATTCCTGGAAAATCAGGCTTTTTAATCCATAGATTTCATTTACACAGTATAATTCTATTGGTTAAAAAAGTGTATTTTATGGGAATTTGTATCAATTGCACAATAATTATACATGGTTCTTTACAGTCAGGCAAAAGAGAAAGGCCATGTCCTAAGGAATTTACAGTCTAATTCAAAAACCAATTCCCTGATCTTGCCAAATCTTACTCATCTGCTTACCTTTGAGCACTCCTATTAAAGCCAATAAAATTACGCTCATTTTATAAAGTTAAGCATGTGAATAAGACTTTGCAGAATTTGGCTATGTCTACACTTGCAAGTTAGTTCAAATTAAGGAAGCTTAATTCGAACTAACTTAAGCCTTGGCCACACTAGGCTTTCATTAGTTCAAATTAAGGGCTTCCTTAATTTGAACTAATAAATTCGATTGCTTAGTTCGAACTAACTCTTAATTCGAAATAGTTAGTTTGAATTAAGTCAATGTGGTCATATTAGTTCGAACTAACTGCTTAGTTCGAACTAATCGGCAGATTGACCTTCCTGCAACTGACTAATTCGAACTAAGCAAATGCCCTGCATGGCCATGGCTAGTTCGAACTAGCATTCTAGTGGGGCCATGCTAGTTTGAATTAAGTTAATTTGAACTAACTAAAATTAGTTAATTTTATATATAATAATAATTAATTAATTCGAACTAGCTTTTGTAAGTGTAGACATAGCCTTTGGGTTTATGAATGTAAGCAACAGAAGTGAGGGCAGGTATAATGAAGTGCCGGAGAGGAAAATGGTAGAAGGCTAAGTGACAAAGGGATTTTAAGAACAAAATCAGGGGTGGGTGACCTGTCACATGTGAAGAGAAAAGCTGATCCAAGCACAGAGACAATATGAAAAAAGTAGCCAAATCAGCACAGGATGATATAAAGCAATCACAGAAGTATGCAGTGATTTAAGTCACATAATAGGCCTTTCTGAGGAAGGGTTTTTCTTATTTCTGATGGCAAGCGTTTCATGACATCCATAAAAATATATTTATACTGTAGACAGCCTCTGAACAATACATTTATTCCGACTGTTCACAAGTGTATAAATGACAGGTATATTCATGAGTGGTAGTGTCATGAATGACCTACAGCACTCCACACATGAACAAGCGTATAATCTAACAGATTACTGTTTGAAAATGTTTAAATTGCCTTAATTAAAAGAAAAAATCTTTTACTATGCTCATGAGTTTCAAATAAGGAGAACATTGAAAATTATGTATTTGTTACCTTTTTGACCAATCATATAGTCCATTTCTCCATACTGACTACACGATTCTGCACCTAAAAATGATTTATTTCTGCAGCAGATGCATTTATTTTGCATAGACACATCCCGGTATTTGAATAATAACCTCATTAGGGATATATATCATACTTCACCATGAAAGATTTCTAGTGAAAACATAGTCAAATCACTACTCTGAATGAAGTCTACAAGTCTCTTAATTAAATATAAGGTAAGAGTGTATAACCCATATATGTTTAGAGCTTGCTTTCCAAATGCAAAAATCATAGGCTATGTCTCCACTTGTAAGTTTAAGTCGACTTTAACTAAGTCAACTTAACTAAGTTAATTTAAGTTGATTTAGTTATGTTGACTTAGTCTGTCCCCACTTAAAAATAAAGTCGACTTAAAGGGGAACTTCAAAAGTCGACCTAGAGCGTCCACACTGGATGCTCTAGGTTGACTTTGTGGGGTTAGGGGGACCTAGGGCAGGTCCACGGGAGCAGGGGGGGCACCCCTTGCCCAATGCCAGGGGGCTCAGCCTTTACCCATTGTACCTAGGTACAATGGGGCAAAGGGGGTCAGGGACCCTGGCAGGGCATAGGGGAAGGGTGGGCAGGGCTCTGCCCTGCCAGATGGGGGGGCATGCCCAGCTACTCCTGTGCCCCCCCTGGCAGGGAGGGCATTGGTGTAGCCCTGGGGTAGCCCTAAGTCGACTTAGGGCTACCCCACGTCTACACTGGCTTAAGTCGACTCTAGGGAGTCAACTTAAGCCTTAGGTCTACTCAAAAGCAGGTTTTATAAAGTCGACTTAATTTTCATTAAGTCGACTTTATTTTCCTTAAGTCGACTTAAGCAAGTTGCTTAAGTCGACTTAAGGAAACTGTAGTGTAGACGCAGGGTAAATTAAGTCGACTGAAGCAAGCTTAAGTCGACTTAATTTACCAGTGTAGACGCAGCCATAGAGACCATATACCTGTTCTTTGGAGAACTTAGCACTCAATCACATATATCCTTTAGAAAGCACATATTTTGTAGGCAACTCTCAGCTGATAATGTACATGTCTTTTATTAAACAAAATTTAGATGTTAAAGCAATAGGTGTTGGAAGTAATAAATAGGCAAAATATTTTCCTTGGGATAGGAAACATTCATTTTAAAATAATGTGTTTACAATATGTTACAAACTTCGTTAACTTCTCTTGATACAGTATTAAAAATCTTCAGGATGTAAATTAATTGTCTATAAATATACTTTTCAGATGGTTTAAGTTAGGCATTCTAGTCTCAGGTTAACAGATAATTAAAAACTGAAGTTCTCTGATGGTAGCAATTCCTGAAACGGTTCTCAGAGATCTCACTTCTCCTATACTAAATCCATTAGGTAGTCTACCCACACTACAAATTGTCCTTAATAACCAGTTAAATAGGTGTGCTGCCCAAAGAGCCACACAGAAGGAGGAATGTGAATTAGAAATTCAGTTCATTATCTGGTTTGCTTTTGGAGTGACTCAATTATGAACAAGCCCTTATTGGAGAAGATTGTATAGTTACAATCTAGCCGAATAAGATTATTAATCTGAGTTTGTCAAGAATTCTGTAGGAAATGTTGATTTATTGAAACCAATACTTTCTGTGGAAAAGGGAAGGCTGGACAAAACTTTTGCAAGGCTATTGTCTATTATGAGAGGTGGGGCTCTCTTGCAAGGTTTAGAAAGTGTTTAGTTTTGTCCCAATATAGAACAGAATTTTTCTTTTAAATCTCTTTGAAATTTGCATTGAATGGGAAAACCATTTCCCATTCAGCTCTATTATTAACCTCTCCACAACATCTGCAAAAGCAAATGAAAGTCCTGGGTGCTTTTAACAAATAAAATAGTAGCCTAATTTTGCAAAACTGGATGCATGAAATGGAATATAAGTGGAACATAAAACATTTTGTTATGTGCATGATATTTTTAGTGCTAACTGACCAAGAGAAATCCACAGGTCGTTTTATCAAGTAGTATCTTCTGGGCATAAAATAAATGGACAAACAAAGTGAATTCTTTCCTATTGCAAATTCTACCTTAACCCCCTTCTATGTAAATGCAACTTCCAATAGCTAACAAAATAGGTGGAGTAGTTGGGCATTTTGCTAAACAAAAAACTATCAAATGTAATAAGAGATATCCTCACTTCAGTAACCCAATCAATGCAACTCCACTTCACAAGCTACAGCAAATTATTGGGTCAAAATCAAACCATCACACTGTTCTGAGACTATTTGAAGTGAAATTACTTTTTAGTATGCTGCCACTTAAATCAAACCTAATTACTGTAATTTATCAAATGATTCAGACCTTTCAATGGGAAGGGAAAGGACCAAGAGTTATTCTGGAGAGATTAGAAACACAAAAAACAAAAGGTGTTCTAGGGCTTCCAAATATAGAACTAAACTTTATTTGCAAATGATCTTTCACAATTGGCTTCACTACATAATAGTTTCTCTGCCCTGCTCCTGGGGTAAGTGTCACCAAACCCTTAAAAAGAGAATGGAAAACCAAACTCAAAGTGAGTCAGAAAAAACTGCATATAACAAGCACCTTTGCTAGCACAGAGCCATGTCTTCAGTTTTCCCTCTGTAAGAAAGAAAGAAAGAAAGAAAGAAAGAAAGAAAGAAAGAATAGCCTGTTTCTGGCGGCAAGATAATTAATCACTCAGTTCCTTATTCAGCAGGATCTCTTTAATAGTCCATGTGTTGTTTTGCATCAAAGTTGGGCAAATGAACACCCCCCCCATCTCATTTTGGGACAATAACTCCAGTCCTTTTTTCTAGGAGCTACCCCTCAACCTACTGAAACAGTTTGCCTCATAGTTTGCTCTTAATAAACCCCAGCTGCCAACTCCACCTTTCAACTTCTTAATGGAGAACAGCTGTCAGCTTTCCTCTGCAAGCATGACTCTTATAATAGTCCCTATTGCCTCGTCTATGCCTAAAGTGTGGGTTTCATGGTTCAGCTAAGAACTGAAACACATACACCAGCAGATGCTGACTCACTTCCTACTTGAATACTTGAATTCAAATGTCATAGAAATTGTACCTCTCCCAACCCAATATGCCGTAGTTACGCCAAATGAAAAGGTAGCAGTCTAGGTATTGAGAATGTTTGGCTAAGAGCACATACACCGATCAATGTTTTACCAGAATTAACCCTTTTTTTAAAAAGTCAGGAACAGGGCTAACAAAAATCAGGGACAGGTTCTTTCATTAAGAAGAGTGGAACTTGGAATGGAAGGTTTCTCTTGGAGATTTATATTAGGAGGATTTATCAACTACTGGATCTCCTCGCAAATTGGTTTTAACTTGAGAAGAAATCAACAACCAAGATTTCACATCATTTTAAGTGATAAGTATTCCTTCTTGCCTGGAATA
Organism: Pelusios castaneus; assembly: GCA_007922175.1. Lineage (NCBI taxonomy): Eukaryota > Metazoa > Chordata > Testudines > Pelomedusidae > Pelusios > Pelusios castaneus. The sequence goes on from ML685787.1 coordinate 17,655,444, forward strand.
ACTGAGCCATTTATTAATGCAATTTTAATATTAAAACATGCATCATCCCCCTCTTATCTAAGCTCAAAACTGTATGTGATGTTATTTGACCATATTTCATTAACATGTGTATTTTGGTGTCTTAAAGAGTGATGGGGATATGAGTTAACTATTTGGCTTGAAGACACAGTGGTCAGTTATTTTAGACTAAACAAAAAGGAACTGCTAATACATCTAAAATGAAGTGAGACCACTTCAAACTCATAAATGTACTGGACCGCTGCACAAGTGCTTAAATGTAGCCTACTGGACAGAAGTATGTGCGAATGGGTGTGAGAATCAAGGTGTTAATTTGACACACATATTGGGGCAATGATGGAACATTTAAAATGTTTGCTTAAATGTTTTGTTATAAAAATAATATGACATCATAAATTTCCAGCTGAGACAGAACTCTATATGCTGCATGAATTTTCTTCACTCGGTGGGACTACAATTAATTTTTTTAATGGATTGTAGTTGTGCTATCAAGGGCCAAGAGGTAAATCTTGAGCACCTGGAAAAGTCTGTGTCCCCTACTAGTACACTGATACGGCAAACGTTGCTACTAAAAAAGGTAGATTGTCTTGTGATAAGATCCAGAGTGCCATGTTAATTTGCTTCAGCAAAACAAACGAGGAGTCCTGTGGCACTTTAAAGACTAACAAATTGATTTGGGAATAAGCTTTCAAGAGCTAGAACCCACCTTATCAGATGTATGAAGTAGAAACTTCAGTTTGTTAGGTATACATACACATACAAAGAGGGGTTAGTCACATTATTATGTGGTGGGGACCAGTGTTAACGAAGTCAACTCAAACAGTATGGATGTGGCCCATTCACAACAGTTGATGAGAAGGTGTGAGAATTTAAAGAGGGAAAATTACTTTTTGTACTGGGCTAGCCAATCCCTGTCCCTATTCAGACCCTGTCTGATAGTGTCAAGTTTGCCTATCAATTCCAGCTCTGCAGTTCCATGCTGAAGTCTGCTTTTGAACTTTTTTTGGTGAACTATGATAACTTTCAAGTCCGTTACTGAGAACCCAGGGAGACTGAAGTGCTTTCCCACTGGTTTTTGAATGCACCATTCTTGATGTCAGAATTGTTCCATTTATTCTTTTCTGAAGAGACAGTCCAGTTTGGCCAATGTATAAGGCAGAAGGGCATTGTTGGCGCATCATGGCCTATGCCACACTGGAAGATGTGCAGGTAAGCAAGCCCTTGATGGAGTGGCTGATTTCGTTAGGTCCTATGATGGTGTCACTTGAGTAGATATGCGGACAGAGTTGGCAATGGGGTCTGCTGTAGGGATAGGTTCCTGGGTTACAGTTTCTGTTGTATTGTGTGTAGTTGCTGGTGAGTATTTGCTTCAGGTTCAGGGCTGTCTTGGGAGGTATGCCAGTCTTCCCTTACAGACAGCAATATATTTCATTTGTCATATACCACTTCATCTGATCCTATACTTACTTAATTCTCTCTTCCAGGTCTGTGTCTAAGATTACAAACCTCAAAGAATCTTCAGCTGACGTTTGCCAAAGCCATATGAATAATAAAAACCTTAAATAGTCACAGAAATGTTTTCTTCCTTTCTCCCACATGTAGATTGTGGAATTCTCCCAGTTACATATCAGACAGACAACCAGTAACAGGTGTAAGATACATATCTTGTGATCCACTGAGGAACTTTAAGTCAATGGAAAGGAGACAGTGGTTCATCTACTCCAGTATCCTGTCTCCAACAGTTGCCAGTACTATATGTTTCTAAGGAAAAAAACTTGCAGTGGGCATTTATGGAATAACCTGCCCTCAGGGAAAGTTTTCCCCTATACTTCAGTGTTTAGCAGCTGGCTTGTACCCAGAGGTATTTTCTAAGTTTTCCAGTATGGAACACAACTTTTCCTTCCAGGCCTGGAAAGTCCTTTGATATCCAACTTTAAAGTGTTACATTTTACATTTATACAAACTATTTAAAGAATTTTTAGAGGTTTAATAAAATTATATCATTTTTCCTGTTCCTCATTGGTCGGGAAGGAATTGTCTGCATAAATATTACACATGTTGGTCAAATAGAAAAAAAATCACAGTGATGAGCAAGACAGACACTGTTATATAATTTCTTACGCTGGATTTCCATCAGGGATGCAGCCAAAAGATTTGTCAACTAATCTCATTTGACAGCAGTAGCAAGACAATAACAAGAAATTCAGTATGGTAGCTTCCAGAAAATGTGGGTTTTCAATATTACCAATGTACCTCAAAATAGCACCCTTTAACAACCATAGCCATCATTTCCATACAAATGTGATATTCCATACAAAGCTTGCCATATAAGATACCATATGAATGGTCATGCTCTACTGAGACTCACTGTTCTATCAAAAGATATGCATCACTAGTGTGCATGAAATTATGAGATTTTGCTGTAGGATTGTTATTGAAATATGTTATGAATTTGGGAGATGCCCGCATCTGATTCTCTAGTGACTCAAAGGGCGGTGACCCACACCCAGGTGACCATTAAATGATCATTGATCAATAACGGAAATGTAAATAAGAAATTTATAATTCAATATGAGACACAGCACAAGCACCACTCAATGGGGATTACTCAACTCTGTGACTCAGGAAGGCCCACCAGGACATGCCAAGACCAGTAATTTTCCAAGGAACAGATTAAGAGTACAAAATATGGGACTGTATCTTCATGACACACTATCTCTCTCCTCTCTGATATACTCTGAAAGCAACAAGAATGCTGGGAAGAAAACGATTTGAACTGAGGAGACTGATCGCAGACTGAAAAGGAAATTTGGCCTGTATTATGAACTATAATCTATGTGCAACATCCAGCATGGTCAGAAAAGCTGTTTGATTCAACGCCTACTTAGTCTAAAAGTTTAGGATTTATTAGGATGTGTGTTTGCTTATTTTCTTAAAGTAACCAGCTCTGACCTTTATACGTGCCACTTATAATCACTTAAATTCTATCTTTGTGTAGTTAATAAACTTATTTTAATGTTTTATCCTTACTAATGAGTTTGTCTAAAGTGTTTGGGAAATCGCTCAGGTTACAAACGCTGGTGCAGGTCCACTGTCCTTTGCTGAAGGGGCGAACTAATTAATGAGCTTGTCCTGTTCAAGAGACGGTCTCGAGAGGTATATATTTCTGGGTGCAAGGCTGGTGGTTTGGGAGATTTGCTGGTGTTCCCCTCTGTATAGTTGATGAGTGCCTTGGAGAGTATTCATGCCACTGAGCAGGGCATGCCTCTGCATGCTGGTAGTGGAGTGATAACGCTGCCTGGAGGAATCTGCTGCTTGTCACTGGCAAAGCAGTGTGAGAGATAGCCTGGGCTGGAAAGTTAAGGGGACCCAGCAATGTCACTGTTCCAGGCTGTACTCCAGGGAACCTATCACAAGTACATATTTAAAGTTTTCATTCTACTGAAAAATAAGGAATGTAGAGTATTTTATCATTTTGTGCATGTGTGGAAGGGAGCAGGGAATTGGTTAGAAGAGAGACAACACAGGAAAGAATACTGTGAATGAAAGGAAGCCATGTGCTATGTCTAACACTACTAGGGAAGAGGCTATTCTCTATTTGGTTTTGACAAACAGAGAGGAAGTGGTTGAGATTTGAAACTGGAAGGTAACTTAGGTGGAAGTGATCATGAAATGATAGAGCTCATGATTCTTAGAAATGTTAGGAGAAAGAATACCAAACAATGGATTTTAGGAAGGTAGACTTTAGCACATTCAGGGAGTTGATGGGAAGGATACCATGGGAAGAATGTCTAAGAGGAAAAATGACTAAAGACTGCTGGCAGTTTTTCAAAGAGACGTTATTAAAAGCCCAAGAGCTAATGATTCCACTGCATAGGAAGGATAAGAAGTATGTCAAGAGACCACCCTGGCTTAACCAGGAGACCTTCAATAATTTAAAAATAAAGAGAGAGTCCTACAAAAAGTAGAAACAAGGTCAAATTACAAAGGAGGCCTATAAACAAATAACACAATTATTTAGAGGAGAAATCCAAAAGGCCAAGGCACAAATAGAGATCAAACTAGCTGAAGGCATAAAGGGTAACAAAAAGACATTTTTCAAATACATCAGAAACAAGAGGAAAACCAAGGACAGTGTAGAACCCTTACTCAACAAAGAGGGTAAAACAATAAATGAAAATGTGGAAATTTCAGAGGAACTAAATAATTTCTTTGTTTTGATCTTCACTGAGAAGGTTGGTGGAGATTGGATGTCTGGTGTATAGGAGGGCAATAGAAATGAGATAGGATCAGAAGCTAAAATAGGGAAAGAGCAAGTTAAAAATTACTTGGACAAGTTAGATGTCTTCAGGTCACTGGGACCTGATGATATGCACCCTAGAGTACTCAAGGAGCTGACTCAGGAGATATCTGAGCCATTAGCTATTACATTTGAAAAATCATGGAAGACGGGTGAGGTCCCAGCGGACTGGAAAACGGCAAATATAATGTCCATCTACAAACAGGGAAATAAGAGCAATCCAGGAAATTATAGACCAGTCAGTTTAACCTCTGTTTTGGGAAAAATAATGGAACAGATAATTAAGGAGTTGATTTGCAAACATCTAGAAAAGAATAAGGTACTTAGGGCTAGTTAGCATGGATTTGTCAAAAACAAATCATGTCAAACCAACTTGACAGCTTTCTGTGATGTGGTAATGAGCCTTGTGGATAGAGGGGAAGCGGTCGATGTGGTATATCTAGACTTTAGTAAGGCATTGGATACAGTCTAACATCACATTCTCATTAATAAATTGAGGAGATACAAACTAGATGGAACTACTATAAGATGGGTAAAAAACTGGATGGATACCAGTCCCAGAGAGTAATTATCAACGGTTCACATTCAGGCTGGAAGGACATAACAAGCAGGGTGCCGCAGGGATCTGTCCTGGGTCCAGTTTTGTTCAACATTTTTATCAATGACTTAGATGATGGCAAAGAGAGCAAAATTATAAAAGTTTGCAGATGATACCAAGCTGGGAGGGGTTGCGAGTGCTCTGAAGGATAGGATCACAATTCAAAATGATTTGGACAAACAGGTGAAATGGTCTGAGATAAATAGAAATTCAATAAAGATAAGTGCCAAGTACTCCACTTAGGGCTGAACAACCCATTGTACACATACAAAATGGGCAATGACTGCCTAGGAAGGAGTACTGCAGAAAGGGATCTGGGTGTAATAGTGGAGCACAAGCTAAATAAGAGTCAGCAGTGTAATACTGTTGCAAAAAAAAAGCAAATGCCATTCTGGGGTGTATTAACAGAAGTATTGTGAGTAAGACATGAGATGTGATTCTTCCACTCCACTCTGCACTGATTAGGCCTCAACTTGAGTACTATGTCCAGTTTTGGGCGCCTCATTTAAAAAAGGATGTGGAGAAACTGGAGAAATTCCAGAGAAGGTCAACAAAAATGATTAGAGGTCTGGAACATTTGACCTGTGAGGGAAGATTGAAAGAGCTGGGTTTGTTTAGTCTAGAAAAAAGGAGACTGAGAGGGGATATGATAACAGTTTTCAAATACCTAAAAGATTGTTATGAGGAAGAAGGAGAAAAATTATTCTCCTTAAACACAGATTATAGGACAAGAAGCAACAGGCTTAAATTACAGCAAGGGAGGTTCAGCCTAGACATTAGGAAAAAATTCTTAACTGTCAGGGTGGTTAAACACTGGAATAAGGTGCCTCGTCAGGTTGTGAAATCTCCTACATTGGAGGTTTTTAAGAGCAGATTAGACAAACACCTGTCAGGGATGGTTTAATGGGGGTACGTGGTCCTGCCATGAGTACAGGGAACTGGACTCGATGACCTCTCATGGTCCCTTCAAGATTCTATGATTCTAGAGCAGGCAACTCCCCTTGACTGGAAAAAGACTGAATCAGTGATCTAATAGTTCCTCCTGATTATTAATCTATCTCCCTTATACCTTTCTTCCTCCTCTGCAGGTGTGCCCCAACAAGTCCCAATTTACAGATATTTTCCAGAACCAGTAACTGGTGGGGAGTGCAGGATGGGCAATAGTTAAGCTCCTGTGAATGTGAAGCTCCTCTTACTCTACAATTCATAAGCTCCTGGCTCCTAGTGCCATATCCTGACAGGAGGGATGATATTCTGGTGAATGTGTTAGACTGGGACTCATGATATTATAGATTATTTCCCAGCTCTGCAACAGACTTCCTGTGTGACCTTGAGTGCATCACTTAATTGTTCTGTAACTCAGTTGTCCATCTGTACAATGGATTGCTGTGCTCACATGGATCACAGTGCAAGATAGGGTTTTTACACTGTAAATACTTCAGTATTAGGTGTATCTCTTACTATGTAAACATAGAGCATGTAGCACTATGAAACACTAATTTGGCATGAGGTCACTAGGGTCAACTCTAATAATAAATAATAATGTGGCTTTTGTGAATGCAATCACTATTATCAACTCCAGTTGTCTGTGTAATTCATAAATACAAATGTTGGTGCATGAAATGTAAAAATATTATTTTTGAATTTTCACGTGCTTCAAAATTATTTTCAATAATCCAAAATTTCTCTCAGAAAACTAAATAGTCACCAAAAATAGCACACAAGATTAAGTGGTAGAATGCATGAATTTTCATGGAAAAACCTCCATTTCAAGCAATTTTGTTTCCCATCTTCTGATTGAACAAGTTTATCCTGAAAAAGAGTTAACTGCTATTGTCTCCTGTTTAGTCCATTTCTCCTAGTCCCAGGATTTAACATCACTTTATCTTAAAGAGATAATGTTTATGCACTCTCACTATCTTTAGCATCTTGAAAACCTAAAATATTACCATCCTTCACATCATCTCCCTGAGTGCATTCTCGGTTTTTCCTGACTTTCTGCACGTTAACCCTCCATACCCTTTAATTATTCTTGTTGCCTTCCTTTGAACCTTTTCAATCTTCTGTGTTCTTCATACAGCCTAAAATTACACGTATGCTCAAAATTAGACACAGCTGTCCAAACATAGTATAGCAAGGCCCCTCATGGAGCTTTAATAATAATTTCCTCTAACTTGTACTTTATCCACCTACTCATATAGCTCAATTTTCCTTTTGCCTTTTTAATTTAATTTATGCATAGTGCAAGTGTGTTTACTGGTTCTTTCCAGTATCGCACACAGACACTTTTTTCTGTACTGTGTTTTGCGGAATGTGCTTATCCAATATACATTTTGGCTATTTTAAACTTCTTGATGTATTGTCTTACACTAGTGATAACTGATATAACTTGTCCACCAGTGTTTCTTAATCTAATGCCATTTTATAATTAAATTTCTGTACTTAGCACTGAGGATGTGATGCAAAGCATCAGTGGAGTGAAGGTCTTTCCATTGACATCAGAGGAGTTCAGATTAGGCCCTATGTGCTAGTTTGTGTTATTTGCATACATGGTGATCACATTACTATATTGTTTTAAGTAATTTCATGGAACTAATCAAATGAACTGCTCTACTTTTTTTTAATTATTATTACGAACAAGGTTCTTGGTGCACACAACCACAAGATCTAAGCCAGTGGTTCTCAACCAGGAATACATTTACCCATAAGGGTATGCAGAGGTCTTCCAGGGAGTACATCAACTGATTTAGATATTTGCCTACTTTTACAACTACATAAAAAGCACTAATGAGGTCAATACAAACTAAAATTTCATACAGACAATGACTTGTTTATATTGCTCCATCTACCACACACTGAAATGCAAGTCCAATATTTATATTGTAATTAAAAAAAAAGAAAGTCAGCAATTTTTTTTCAGTGAAGCTGTGTTGGGACACTATTGTGTTTTTAAAACAAACAAGGAGAACTGTGGCACTTTTAAAGACTAACTAATTTATTTATTGCATGAATTTTTCATAGGAGAAAATCCCACTTCATCAGATGCTTTATAAGCAAGTAGTTTTTAAGTGAGATGAAACTTGGGGTATGCAAGATAAATCAGATGCCTTAAAGGGGTATAGTAGTTTGGAAAGGTTGAGAAACACTGAGTTAAACAATTCAATACAATGTAAGCTCAAATAAAGACAATATTTTCCCCAAGACTTAACTAATTATTTAATTTTAATTTAAAAGGAAGGCAACAGTAGATAGAAATATAGCATGCAAAGCCATGGATGTGCGAACTACTGCTGGGTTTATCTTTTATGACAATGACATCAGCAACCTACATGGGCCTAACTCAGCTGAAGAAGGAAAATTCTGCTGTGTAAAACAGCTATTGTGAAACATACTAGCAATATTCATCTGAGTAAATTCATTCTGGTAACCAAAGTTTCATTTTCATGATCTATTTAGTTTAAATAGTAGTTAAAAGGAAGAAAGCATGATGAAGTCAAACAATGTCTGCCATCAGATTGAGAAATACATTATAGAAAAACATCTAGATCAACTGATCATAGAAATCAGTGATGGAAAAGATCTATTATGTCATCTAATCCATTCCTCTTGTCAGTGCACAACTGTTTCCTACAGTATAAGCATAAGTATAGAGAAGTACACTCTTTCTGTCATTGGCTCTGAAGATTAATATGAAGCAGTAAGCAGTTAAAATCAGTAACATATGTAATATAAATAAAATAACAATCCATTTATGAAACTATTTCATTTTAATTTGCCAGCTGGATGGAGGTTTCTAGTGCATTTATGGGTAATTGCTGAAGATTTTAATTTTTTAATAAAACTACACAGAAATTTTTAAAACTCCTTAGTTTAGTCTTTTTTGATTTATATATAAATTAAAATATATTTCCCTCTGGTTGGCAGATTCATAGCAGCAAGAATTGCAGGTAAAGGAGGAGCTGTGGAGAAAAGTGGATAGTAAGGGTTGCAGGAGAAGTGAGAACAAAGGAAGAAGAAGTTAATGTGGGGATATTAGAAGAGTAGAAAAGAATTGGTGACAGAGAAAAATTGGTTTGGAAATATTCACTCTAGCTCCTTCCATTACCACCTCTTTCTGGCCACTTTTCCTCCTGGTTGAAGTGGAAAGCTCTGTCCTCTCCATTAAAGGTATCCTAGCATGGAAATCCTGCTCCTGATTGGTGGTAGCCAGTGGATAAATTGTCATAGAGTCCTAAAAGTGTAGGACTGGAAGGGACCTCAGTAGGTCAACTAGTCCAGTCCCCAGCACAAAAGGCAGGACTAAATAATAAATAGACCATTCTTGGACAGGTGTTTGTCTAACTTGTTCTTAAAAGCCACCAGTGACAGGGATTCCACAATGACCGTAGGCAATTTGTTCCAGTGTTTAACTACCCTGACAGTTAGGAATTTTTTTCTATTGTCCAGCCTAAACCACCCTTGCTTCAATATAAGCCCATTCCTTCTTTTCCTATCCTCAAAGGTTAAGTAGAACAACATCCCCTCCTCGTCTGTGTAACAATCTTTTACGTACTTGAAAATTGTTATCATGTCTCTTCTCAGTCAATCTTTTCCAAATGAAAAAAATCCAGGATTTCTTTTTCCCAATCTTTCATCATAGGTCATGTTTTATAGACCTTTAATCGCTTTTGTCTCTTTTCTCTGGGCTTTCTCCAATTTGTCCATCCTGAAAAAGTGACACCCAGAACTGGAAACAATTCTCCAAGTGAAATCTTATATGTGCAGAGAAGAGCGGATGAATTACTTCTTCTGTCTTCCTTAAACCACTCCTGCTAATGCATCCCAGAATAATGTTCACTATTTTTGAAACAGTGTTACACTGTTGACTCATATTAATCTTATAATCCACTATAATCCTCAAATCATCTTTGGTGGTACTCCTTTCTAGGCAATCATTCCCCATTTTGTATGTGTGTAACTGATTGTTCCTTCCTAAGTGAAGTAGCTTGCATTTGTCCTTACTGAAATTCATCTTATTTATTTCAGACCATTTCTCCAGTTTGTCGATAGAATTAAAATTCAAAATTATCTGCTCTACTGCATTTGCAACCCCTCCCAGCTTGCTATCATCTGCAAACTCTATGAGTGCAAACTCTCTCTGATGTAATGTAAATAATTTTTGAAAGATATTGAACAGAACCAGATCCAGGATTGATCCCTGTGGAACCCCACTTGATTTACAGCTTGATCATGAACCGTTGATAACTGTTCTCTTGGAACAATTTTCCAACCAGTTATGCACCCACATTAGTAGCTCCATCTAAGCTACGTTTCCCTGTTTTGTTTATGAGAAGGCCATGCAATGTCAGCTAAGATCATCAATGTCCTCTTCTAAAAAGCACCATAATACCAATTTTAAAATATCCAATAGTTCTGCCATGGCTCAAAAAAAGATAATCAGATAGTTCAAAAGACCTGATCAACAACCATACTGTCTTGAACCAAATTTGCATGCACAAGAAGGTGATAGGGCAGGATGACAACAGCAGTTTTTTGTCTCAGTTAATACTCTAGATCCTTTTCGGTTAGAGCTCAGCCCAAGATATGGTAGTGAAACAACACTGGTTAGGCTGCTGTGTATGGGGAGATTTTGATAGACCAATAAGAGGACCAGGGACCACTTGATAGTATAATATTGATTATCATATTTGTTGCTAGCAGCAGCCAAACTTGGTAGGCCTTTCTGCGGGCCTCTGCATCCTTAGTATGACTAAGCCAGGAGGGGAGGGGAACCTCTTGCTCAACAGCTTTGCCTGACTCTTGCACTCTCTTCCTGACGCTATGGTGGATGTGTTGGGAAACTGTGTTTCAGGAAAAGACCAATAAGCATATTTATACATGCCCTCTGAGAGATGTTTGCCCAGGCCTGAAGATACTCAGATTCTGTAGGAAAACATCTAGTTAATAAGAACTCTGGCGACCTTAGGTCTGGCTTTTGAAACCTTTTTTTTTTTCTTTCTTGACATGTTATTGTTTACTAAAAAGGATAAATGGGGAGGAGAGGCTTGGACTATTTGGGATCTCTTCTTGGACACAGCTTCTAGGTTGTTCAATGACAGCTAGAAAATCAGGCCAACTGGAAAGCCATCACTGTTTCTGTTCAAAAGCTGCCCCAGACTTCAGTTATTATTGGGGATTGATGTGTCTTACTAACTTGTTGTGGACATGTATAAGTGCTTGAGCCTAAGTAAAGTAATGAAAGAGCACTCTCGTGTTATACTGTTTCTATCAGTTCATCTATCGGCTGGATGGCTGTGTCTCCATTTGGCTTATTTCCTGATACCACCTTGCACAAAGTAAAGTTACCATGAGCTTTGGGTTGGTAGAACCCCAGGTAACAAATGCATTACATTCTTCTAGCCACAGGCAGATAGCACTGTCCATGGCAGCATAATTACATCTTTTTTTGTAGCTTTCAACACTCATCAAAAGGTGTTGTCAGCTTGCCTTTGGACCTTGCAGTCACATGTCCATCCACATTAAGATGGCTTAATGTACTCCATGCAAATACATGATAGAGGATAATTTTGTGCAGTTAAACAACAGAGTCCTGTGGCACTTTTAAAGACTAAGATTTATTTATTGCATGAGCTTTTGTGGGAGAAAATTCCACTTCATCAGATGCTTTGAAGATGGGAAACATCCTGCAAGTTTCCCATCTTCAAAGCGTCTGACGAAGCGAGATTTTTCTCCCACGAAAGCTCATGCGATAAACAAATCTGTTAGTCTTTAAAAGTGCCACAGGACTCTGTTGTTTTTCTGCAATAGACTAATACGGCTACCCCTTTGGATTTTGTGCAGTTACTTTTCCTTCCTCAGAACTCTAACCAATGGTGTCTTCCAGGGTTCAGTTCAATCTGAGATTTTTATTCAACATATGTCTTGGGACATTGTAAGATTCTTTGAGCTTATTTAGGGTCGACAATGTCTCTTTCTGCCTCTCACATTAAAGATGGAGATTACTGTTACCCAGGTGCCCAGTAGCTAAAAGAAATAAGAATCTGGATTAAAATCTACTGGTTCAAGCTAACTTTGAAGCAGATGTGATGCTGGTATAGAAAGGGAGCTTTTTAAAATGCTGTTCATATTTCTAACCTTTACTTTGGAATTTTACCTCTGTCAAAGACGTAGGGAGTCTCAGGGTCCTACTTAATAACACAAACAACAGAAATGTATAGAAATTTGTATTTTCCATTTGCAGCTGGTTCAGAGAGACTGCTCTTTCTTTTTTCGATTTAGATCTAAATACAGTGCTTGGTGATCTATGCATTTGTCACCACAAGCTATATTAGTACAATGTGTTTTATATATATATATATATATATATATATATATATA
>ML685787.1:17684642-17746291 GCA_007922175.1 Pelusios castaneus
ACACACACACACACACACACACACACACACACACACACACACACACAGAGAGAGAGAGAGAGAGAGAGAGAGCTTCTATACAAAAATCAAAAGAGAATCTATTGTTTCCCAAATTACCATTAAGATCAAATGCAAAAATGGTACTACCGTCTGTGGAATGCTGATAACATTTTGTGCTGCAATTAATTATTGATGGTCTAAAGTATGGAAAAGTCAAAGCATATGTGATTTAAAGTGAAGGATGTTGAGGCTTGATCAGATGTGACTAGTTTGGATCATTATACTAAATTTTCCAAGAATGTAATCAAGAGGATAGGTAATTGTGCATCCATAATCTGTAATTCCCAGGCAAGTGATGATAGCATCCATGAAACAATGGGCCATTTGCTCTGTCAGTGCAAAGCTGTATCTAAAGCTTTTATCTTGAAATTAAAATTTCAATAGGAATTTAAAAAGACATGTAATGTATGATTTTCAACACTGCCTAAGGGGTTGAGATGCCTAGTCCAGTTGAAATTAATGGGAATTGGGCATCCAAGTCCCATATATGGATCTAAACTCTCATCCTTAATGTATAAATTACAAGTTATACAGAAAGGTTCACATGCTATTCAATGCACTACAACTCTGGTTTCCCCTCTGCAAAATATCTGAAACAATGAGATCATATGAATCAGAAATGCCTAAAAGACTGGAAGCTCAGAATCATCAGTCGTATAATCATCTGTATGTACACATGGATTTGTGAAGGAAGAGAGATGTGTATCTGTGAACTCAACAAGCCTGGACACAGTATGCAGCTCATTAATGCTGACCTGCCTTAAACGATTGAAATAATACATAGACATTATATGTTAAAATGACAGCACGTTTCATGATGCAACGAGGTATGATGAAGAAAATCATTGCTAATTTATATAAACATGTACTGTACTGCACTGTCTTTTGGGAATGAGAATCTTAAAGAGCTTTATCTATTTGCTGGTATATTCACAGTTGAAAATATATTGGCAAATTATACACTTGAATTGTACAATAAACTGCTCTGAATCCAATAGTAGATTTCAGTTAGTATAAAACATTATTATGAATTCAAGATGTATTAAAGATTTGTATCATTGTTACAAGTATTAGGACTGCTACAAATTCAATTTATTTTCTTCAGTTTAAGAAAAAGATTACATAAAAAGCTGCTATATTGCAAAAATGCTAATAAATAGAAGAGCTGTCTATAACTACTTTTAAGACATCATGAAAAAAATAATATGCTTTCTTCAGTGTTTCTTATGAGAGGAAAATTTAATATGGTTGACCTTTGAACATTGATTATATATTCCAATGTAAACAAATAACGAATGTGTTTCTGAGAAGTTTAATGCTAATTTGGAGAACAGAAATAATTCAGTTATTCCAAACTTGAGGAATCTTTCATAAACCACCAACCCTATCCACTATTGATATAAGTGGGAGACAGATGTTTGTAATAAAAATGAAGAAAAATGAAAGGGAGATAAAATGAGAGCAGTAATAAAAAAGAATTGGATCTCTTTTCTAATGGAAGTTCTTTTCTAGGCTCGTCCTATGCATAAATCTGGAATACACATGGATTTAACTATTTTCAGCCATAATATGAATGTGTTAGGCAAGGAGAGCGCACCTGAAAAAGGAATACACAATCAGCATTATAAACATAGAAGGGCAAATACCATAATGTATATACTTCATTTTCTCAATTTTTCAAATTAACTCACTGTGAGAGTGGATTCACATCTTGTGACTCTTTCTCGGGGCTTCCAGAGGGAAAAAAAAGCCCTGTATATACATCTCAGAATGTTTATGGTGACCAGTATGATACAAGCTCTCATTTGATACCTTACACAACATTCTTCACTGATGAATACTCTGATCACAAAGTGTTAGGCATAGTAGGTTCAGCAGGCCTGATAAGTCTCTCAACCGTTGTTTCTATTTCATGCATCTGACAAAGTGGGTTGGAGCCCACGAAAGCTTATGCCCAAAGAAATTTGTTAGTCTTTAAGATGCCACAGGACTCTCATTTTTAGGCCTGATAGGAGTTGTTTCATATCAATGAACCTTTTGCCTGCTGGCACCAAGGGGCCTTTAGGATGAGACACCTATGATTTGCTTTCAATGAACATTGATCTGACACTCAGTGTGTCATTCACTCTCACAAACAGTGGTGGACCATGAATTTTAAGCTTGCAAACTTGCAACTCACACTAAAAAGATGATTTTGTAATTCACTTAAAGTTCTGTCTGCAGCCTTTACATGTTAATTACTTGTGGGAATGTGATGAGAAATAGTTGAATTTAATCTGCAACTAATCAATACATTCCTCAATAGCTTAATTTTACAAGGAATGATGTTTTGACCAATCCCCGTGTGTCTTAAAATGGAAAGAATTTGCAATTTTTCAGCAAGTCCTTAATCCTGTGCATCTCTTGCTATCTTCTCCTAAATTGTTTCCTCTCCTTGGTACTCATAAGCTATCCATTCTTTTAAAAATAATTATCCAATAAGAAATAGTATTCGTGGAAATATGACCAATCATACCTCAAACATATGACCAACTTATGGGTTTATGACCTACATAACTCAAATTTTAATATTACAGCATGAAACACCATGGTTGGGTAAAAATACTCCAACTTGTCAAAGAAATTTGGACTTCAAATCTGAGGAAACTGAAGTCTGGTCACACTTTGTGAGCATAAAAAGGAGCTAAACTCAGCAAACAATTATTATGAATTGTTTGTACCTCTTGGATTGTCATTTAATCATTGTCATTCTTTCCCTCACATACTATTATAAATCAGAGGGACAGCTGGGTAACCGAGAAGTTACCTAGTTTCACTTTTAGAAAAATGATTCACTACATGAGATGTGAGGGCTCTCATTCAACAGTGGCACTGGACATAACTAGATGCTGGGAACTCAGTTTTTCAACTCATTACGCATGTGGCCAACTTCAGCCCTGGTGTAAGTGAATGCAATTACAATGAAGTCTGTGGAGCTGCATCTGCTTACATCATGTCTGAATTCAGCTCCAATTTCTAAGACCTTTCATCATGAAACATAACTTCCAAACGAACTGTATAGATTATCTACATAGATAGCTCTGACCCACAGTATAATTATTAGAAAAGATCAAGCTATCCAAAGACAAGGGAGCCTAAATATGATACAATGTGAATATGCAAAGAGAATACCAAATATAGCCAGAATATATAGTTTCAAATTTCCGTTGTATTTCAGCAGAAAGATGCAAAGAAGCAATTTGAAAATGCAGGCAAAGGACTCTACGCAGTTTAACCCAACAGATTCCAATCAATGATGTTTCTTATTATAATGAAATATAAATCACCCAACTGTATGATGACAATAGTGTACATTCCAAGGCTTCTGTCTACTGCTTGCCAATACATCTATGCATAGCACTTTGTTGCTCCAAAGAATCTTATTCACTTAACCTCCCATTGATTTTAAAAAGTTATTCAGACAGGTTAAGATATTAATGGCCTTCATACAATGAGAAAAATATCCCCAGATCTTGATTTCCACCCTTAGTACGCAGTGTTTGTTCAAGATTTTAAGCTGTGTGCCTTGCATGGTAGGATGTATAGTCACAATTATTTATTGCACTAGGTCATGATGACACCACTGCCTGACAAAATACTTTAGGGAGAACATAACAACCTAACAAATTGCTGCTTCAGTTCTTGCATCAGGTTGTATAGTGTGGTCTTTTTCATAATCTTTATAGAATGCCATTGCAGGTTTCTTGATGTAGGTGGTGCACAGCGTAGGCAGAGCCAGTGAACTGAAATCTGAACCAATGTACTATGACTGACATGTAATCCACCATTTAACCACTGTTGTACATGATGTATTAGCAGTGATATCAACATAACTCCTCATCTTACTCGAAATCACGCATTAATCTTCTGTGTAAAGCTTCATAAAAGTGTAGGAAAAACTATTTCCAAATGACCATGGGATGAGGAACTAGAAACTGAGGTTACTTAAAATCATGGATTATATAATTAATTAGTGAAACTACATTGAAAAGCAACACATTCCATCAGGTAAGTGATATGATTCTCACTGTACTTGCTTTTTATGGCCGCCATTCTCTGAATACATATATGTGATGTGAAGACATTTTGTCTTTCATAAAGAATTTATATTCTGAAGAGTTCTGTGAACCACATATGGGATGGAGGGCAACTGCAAAGAAAACTCAAATAATCCTGCAAATAATGGTTCCAAATAGTCCTGCTTTGCCAGGAAATTTCAGCCACTTAGCTACCAACAATCTCTATGCTGTTTTTCTTTTGCTACTGCAGATGATGTTTTCTAAATAAATTCTGTTTATGCAAGATGGGTTCGGTTCTGCTCTCAGTTATGCTGACCGTAATGCAGAGAGCAGAATTGGGCTTCAAATGTCCACACATGGACTTTCTTTTTGCTGATACATATTAGGGGTGATGGAATAGCAAACTTGGTGATTTTCTGTTTGTAGCATATCTTTCTATGTCAACAACTGGCTAGGGTATGTAATATTTCGTGAAAATAATTCTGTAATTATTTTTGGCTTTTTTTCAGTTGAACTTAATGTTTATCGTGCAGTCTTAGATTTTGGTTGTTGGTGTCATGCCAGAATCTCTTGAAACGGATTCTTCCTCAGCAGAGGTTCTTTTACAATCGCATATTTCAATCCACATTTTCTGTTCCTCCTCCTCTCTGTTCCATAATACTCTATGACCAATCCCTATTTTCACACTAATCTGATATTAGCATAGCAACATGGTCCTCATTACTGCAAAGAGTTATATACACACAAATTTAGTTCTGTGAGTAACGTGGCAGAATTCAATGATACTTCTCACATGAGTAGACTTACACAAGTAATATGGGGTTTGCAGTGTTTGGGGCCATGGATGGGACTTTGTTATATCAAGGTAATGTAATTAAAATTAAGTCACCGGAATGGTCAGTGGTAAAGGTAGTATAGAGGCTCAGACAACCCATATAATTTCATACAAGATATATACCTAATTTATAGTATGTCTCCAATAAGTTAAAAATGAGATCTGAGAATTAAATCAATTTGTCCCCAAGCCACTGAGTTTCCTCTGCAACCATTACTGTACAGTTTTCTCTAATGTATGCTGACATAAACATAGGTTCAAAATACTGAGCTCAGATATACAACAGACCATAAATCACTTCAGGGGCCTGACTGAAAGCCCCATGAAGTCAATAGAAAAACTCACACTGATTTGATGTGTTTTGGATCATCTTCCGAACAAATGTCAATCCCAGACAAAACAAAAAACAAACAACTCAGGCAATTTTTTTTTTTAACAATTAGCACCACAGATTCAAAATATTTCACCCGTCTTCCTCCCTTGTGTGTCAGAAATCTACCATGCTCATTTATAAAGCAATAAGTCAGTCCTTTGCACAAAGCCTGATCCTCTGTGAGAGCATATCAACAAAATATTCACTTCACTAACATTGGGCCAAGTTCAGGCATATGACAAGTCTGGAAAAAAAAACTTGACTGTTGAACCACAATTATAACATGAATTTTCACATTATTTGCTCATCATGCATTATTCTTTTTTTTTCTTATAAGACTGTATGCATCTCATGAGTCCCATATAGTACATACATTGCAGAGAAATATGAGCAATTGTTTCTTGTGAACTACTAAAATTATCTTCTATAAACTTACATCCTTCCTTTGAAATTTCCAGTATAGTAGCCTATATTTAAAATGCCAGGTTAATTGAACCCATTGATTTCACCTGATACGTGCATGACTTTTGATTGCAAGAAAAATTCTAGTCCCCAAGGAATAATGTAAAGGATACTATTTCAGTCTGAAGACTCAATTTAGCAGAATAATTGGCATCAAAAACACTTACCTGTTTATGTGACATGGAGGTTATACAGCTATTATCCAGTTCAAGATCATGCACTTTAAATAATAATGTAATGCTTGAAATTTATGACAATATGGCTTTTACCAACAATGCTTTTATCAGAGGCTTCTTGACACAGTGAAATTTTCTGCATTGTTTGTAGTTAAAACAAATGTGCCATTGGTAATTATGTAGAGAGACATTGCATACAACCTACATAGTTTAGAGCATTTAATAGTTCATTTGCCATAAATATTACTTGAGTCATACGTATGCATTTTAGCCTAAAAGAACGACAAGCCTCTGTTCACAAAAATGAAGTCAGTTACAGACTCTCTTACTCTCACCAGTGTATTGAAAAGAAGAAAAAAAATCAACACTGCACAGAAAGATGGATCAAGCATGAATCAATGTGGCAGGCACATAACCAAACAGACATGGAATTAAACAAGGAAAAAAGAAACCCAACAAAGATTATCGCTTAACCTGTTTTGTCAGAGCTGGTATTGATGGTATTGGTAGTGATGGAAGTGAAGGTAGTCTTTGCGCTGTCCTTGGTAGTAAGAGATTTCTGCTTATTTTTCATGGCTTCCAGTGCTTTGAGCTTCTTGGCATGTTTAGTGCCTTTGTAGTGGGCCGCAGCCTGGCTCTACAAAGGAGAACAAAATGAACCATGCAATCAGGCTCATTTCTAAACTGGCATTCTCTGTATTAGTACAAATACAGACTACCTTTCAATAATGGGTACCATCCAGAATACATAGGCAGTGACCAAATTATGTTTAGAATGATGCTTAGAAAACAGTGAAAATCAAATTCAGACAACCCCTTTATGATTATTATTATTATGCAATGCTATATTACTTTCAGATCAAAATTATAGCGCTTTACCACATATAAAATGTATCCTCTTTGTCAGTTTTGCTTTTAAGAGCTTCTTTTCTACCATATAAAGATTCAAAGTCTCAGTGATCAGGGAAGAAGACATGTTTTTCTTCTGATAGAAAGTGTATAAACCCTACACCTATTACAAACTTTGCCACAGATTTCTATAGGTGATGGTTTACATCTAATTTTGGAAGCAGGAACTATTCAAATGGAAAGCAAAGATGGAATGTCCAGAAAATCTCATCACCTAAAAACTAAAGGAATACAACGTAGATATGCAAATGTATGGTTCTGAAAAAAATAGTTAGACCACTTCAGGCTACCTGCTAAAATATAGCCTGTGAAATTTGAGATGAGAGGACCTTGTCCGTGTTGGACCCTCCCACCAAGCCTAGAGCACTGCCAGATCTGTATTGGCTATCTCATATGGTAGATTCTGATCAGTTTTGTATGTGTACTACAGAGATTGCTACAGTAACACTAAAGAATCTTGAATCCCTATTATTTCAAGGGTTCATTGTGATAACTCTTCTATTCATTTATGCTACATATTTTTGGGATATTTAAGTATACAATGTAGCTCATTAAAAATGGTGAAGGTGTGTGGATATTCATCCTGAATAGTTTTTCTGGTTATTTACAGATGTTCTACAAAACAGGAACTGATCCTGCAGTTTGTAAACGAATGGGGTGTTACTTGGCTGAAGATTTTTTACTACCGAGCTTCAACCCTGATTGGTAGCAACTCTTTTTTTGCTAACAAATAAGGCAGCTAATTCTTCAGGAAGTACCTTGAATGTTAGTTATTTTAAAGTCAAGCGAAAAATGTTTTATTGTAGAATTACAACATATAGTGAAAACAGCAGGAATTCATTACATATGGAGAGGAAAAGATCATAACATGACCAAGTCATTTAGTGTAAACTTCTATTGCAGAGGTAGAAGGTTGCTGCATTATCTAAGCTCTGTTAGAGATTTATTTGAACATTGTCTGGCTGCAAATTTTCTGGGGTGACACCTGGAAATGCTAAGCTAATATTTATATTATACTGAAGTTTATTTACAGTTCTCAGCACTGATGAAAAGTCATGATTACTGACTCGATGTTTGTGACTTGAGAAGTGGGGGAATATAAAGGAAAGAAAGACTTCATGTACTACTTCAACAAAAAACTGTTAGCTATATTTTTAGATGCATCATTCAATTTGGTTGAAACATTGATTTATCTACCTTTTAAATTAATAAAGTTCTATGTAGGTACCCTTATTGAAAGAACACTGGACAGTGAAGTTATTAATTAGAAACAACTTGAACAGAAATAGCATAATCATGCATCTTTTACAGTTCCCAACACACAACATTAAGAAACATACTGTAAGCCAAATATGAACAATTAAGTGATGTTAATTACTGTTAAATTGAAGGACCAATGTCAGGTTAGGATGACTGCATTAAAATGACACTATACTCTTTGTATATCGTTATGACACTACTGCATTAAGTCTATGTCTATGGTTTGTAGCCAAGTATGACTGTCTACTGCAAAAATGTTTTTCAAAATGTTTTTTATTTTATTTTGATCAATCAAATCTTGATACTGACATACTTGATTACATTGACTAGTACCTTACTTTGTGAATGTGAGTAACGATATCAGAATTTGGCCCTTAATATTTGATTATTAATTTGGTGTTAGTCTGACATACACTCTCATGCTTCTTCAGAGAAACAAATTTGTATTTCTCATGTACCCATCAATTCCCCTTGACTTCAACATTTAATGATACAGCTCCGCAAACTTGACATCCAGGAATGTTTTGAGTGCACAAGTACAGCATTCTGAGGCCCGGCATGAGAATCTGTGACCTTTATGATATTCTGAAATATATGTACAAAAGTACTTCGAGTATAAACATATTGCTTCAATTTACGACCAAAAAATGGCTGCTGTGGAAAACTATCCATTACTCACTTCCCAGAGAGAGCTGTCAGTTTACCAGACTCTACTTACAGAAGATTTTTATGCTTTTTTATTTCAGAATGTAAATCTAAATTCTTTGTTGAGATACAGAGGTATCTGGGGTTGTTTCAAAATAATAATAGCTGGGAGGTGAATGGTAGTTCTACATGGGACAGGACAGATTGCTCCATAAGCAGCCATTTAACCAGCCCTGAACGAGCTGACACTGAATTTTCACGACTGAACTGGAACCCCAAAAACATTTGTCATTGTCTTCCCCAACAGAAGGAAGCCAGCGGGGAAAAATGGGAAATGATTCATAAATATTCTGTTTAGCATAGCAATAGAGAATCTCGTAGCAGACCCTGACTGAATCGTTTCTTACAAAACTAAAGAGAACCAAATAAGCATCATTACTAGAATGGCATTCCTACTTAAATCTCGTGTCCAAAAATCAGACAGCTTGTAAGATTCAGTTATTCCAGAATGTCATGCAGAACTGTTTTTTTGTTTGGTTTGGTTTTGAAAAAGTGGGGAGGCGTGAAGGAATTAGTCAGATTTTTTGTGGAAACCATGATGCAGAACTATGTGAGAAGACTGAATGACTGACTACACCATTATATGGGCAGGGGGAATCCTGCTGTGACACTGTTTAAGATATCAATGGCAGAAAATGGAAGTGAATTGGGAAAGAGAGTAAAAAAAGCCTCTTTATATTTGGTACCCTGGCTAGAGATATCTCAGTTGTTCCGAGATATACTGGGGGAAATCCTGGACCTAGTAATGAACTCAATGGAAGTTTTGGTGCTGACTTCAGTGTAGTTAGGACTGCACTCACAGTGTAAGGTAAAAGGACTATTGCCTGTTTTAATTGTCCATTACTGTAGGGGCCCATTGTCCTTGGGAAACTGTATTCCTCTACTTTTACCTAAACCAGTAGTTCTATCAAATTTAAATGATTCGGCGTGATTTTACGGGGGAAAAGCTGCTTTTCTAAAGTATATTTGTGAGTTCCTTCCCAACTTTCCCCTCCAAAAAACCAACCACCTGTTGCTTAAAGTTAAAGCCTCCTTCCCACATCAGTACAGTCTGGAAGAACTATATAAATATAGTGGAATATTTCCTTCCTGTCTCATGACTTCATAATTTGATAAACAGCATCGCTCATGGCATTGTGAAGCGGTGCCCCACCACATGATGTGTAGTCCAACCAGTGATGCAACACAAGATGCAAATCAAATATCACTAGTGAAAAATTACAATACACTGTAAGAAAGCATGCATTATATAGCAACAAGCTGAAACATGACAAATGGGAGATTTCCCAATTATACGCAAAGCTGGACATTTATGGATACTTAAATTAAGCTTTGAGGGCTCTGATCCTGTGCATAACTAAGGATGGACAGGTTTAGGTCTAGGAGAATGTGTTTCCACTTCAAGGCCAGCTACGTAGTAAAATGCCAAATATTAAATAATTTTTTCACTAGTTATTTATAAAGAGCTCCCAATCATCTCAGTAGTGTAGAGCAACTTAAACACCCTCTTGCAAAACAGATAATTTCTCCTGCTTTTATTTTCTTTATCTATTTATTTACTTTTATACTAATCATTGATATTGAAGTGTCAGAACTGCTTACATTGAATTTCTAAAATAAATGAATTAATAAAACCTCAGTATTAACACATATATAAAAGAATATTTCAGATTTGTATACAAACAATAAAATAGTTGGTTATCATTATTGCACTGCATGACAATTACCATAAGAGCATCACATTAGCAAGCAAATGGCATTGAGTGAGCAAGGGAAAAGAGATGAAATATTTTAAACAGTCCAGACCTCAGTATTTTCCTAGAATTACTTTAATCATGTCTACATTGCAGTCTTCAAGATCAGCTTGTAAATCCGAGAAACTGTGTACATTAGTAAATCATATACCATCTCAGTTAAATTATCTGGGCTTTGATCAAAAAAAGACTATGCATGTGCTTAACTTTATGCCCTGTGAGCAGGTCCAGATTATGTCACACTTAGACACTATTGCCCCATACATGTGGCCCCATTCCTGGGATTTATATCAAAATCCCCAACGCCTCGGAATTATATTAAAATTTTAAATTTCATTAAAAATAATGAAATATAAGAACTCCTTTCCTGCTCTGACAGCCTTTCCACTGATTCACTGCACCTACCCTTCAATGCTCACCTCTCTCTTGTTCCCTGCCTTATCATCCTTCCAGTCCCAGTCTTCCTCCTCTTGTTTTTCCCTCCAGCTAAATCCTTCCCAGCAAAACCCAACTCAAAGACGAACATTAAAAACCCTCATGGAATTAACATGACATTTGCTGTTACCACACTGATTGTTCTGTGTCTAAGGTCTAACCTTTCCCCCTACCCTGTATCTGTCTTCTCTATTTAGAATGAAAGATCCTTGGAGCAGGGATTCTGTTTGGATAGTGCTTAGCACAATGGGGCCCCATTTGTAGTGGACCCTTGGCTACACTCATAATACATATAATAAACAATAATAAGAGTTGTCTGCCTCAATCTGCAGAAAGCCTAAAACAATACCTCTTGCAGGGGTGAAAACTAGAGGGATGAACAGAGCTTTGAAGTGTGACTCCAAGATGTACTGCTTTGGGGGACCTCAGTGACATCATCCCAACAGAGGAATCTCTTTCTGCCAAAAGAAGAGTGCAGAAGTCCTGGCTTATCAACCAAGCAATTGCATATCAGTTGCTGGGGTAAAAACTGGGTCCCCACTTTGTTGCCACCTCTGCATTTCTAGGTTTTGGAGAGGGAGAAAAAGGTGCTTCTGATACACTTATTAGGGAAAACAGACCCCTTCCTGGCCTTTTGGGAAAGTAAGTGGGACACCTACCCCAGTCTCTCGCAGGGTACAAATGTGATAGCAGCTATCTTAGCCAACACATTAGGAAGTGAACTGGGAACCCTTCTAAGCTAAAAACCTGAGCAGTTACAACCTGAGCTAAAGCTCTGTAACTGCGGCTGTAACAAACTAATATCTACATAGTCCCTAAACTGAACTTTCAGCCAGAGAGGATAAGTCTTCTCCATCACTCTGGCAAATGGTGGGAGAAGTGAAGAAACACCCAGAGCAAGTCTTTCCAAGTTAACTTTTTTGTCTCTTTCTTTGGAGTAACATCTCCCTTTCCCTGCCCCCCACTCAACTTTCAGGAACTCCAACACAAGCACTTTGGAAAAGGACTGCTTCAAAGCCAGAGAAGTCATTTATATGATCTTTTCTCCCCCATCTCCTTTCAACTCCATTAGTCCTGACTATGGAACTCTTCTGCCTCTTTATGCACTAGATCAGACTGGTCACCAGGGTGAGGAGCCATGTTATGGAATGATCAGAGTCTGCCATACCGTGGGGAGTAGCAGTGACTCCTATAGTGAGGATGCCTAAAACATACCATTAAAAAAAAAATCTTACAACCTTTTTTTGAACAACACTACCAAATGCCTCAATGGTTTGCAACAGGACCTTGACATTGGCAGAGGGGATGAGAAGATTTCTTTTTGCTGTCTCCTTGATAATCCAACTGATTTGGCCAAATTAGAAAAGATTAAAAAAATCAGCATTGCCCATCTGTTTTTCACAGAGCAGTTTGATTTGGACTATATCAGGATATAGTTCCAGTTGCACAGGCTACCCTATCTTGCAGTTTCTAACTCTTGAATGCTTGGCATTGCCTTTATAACTTCCTTATAACCCAGATTCTTTGCACCTAATTATTCATATAGGATCTTGGTGCACCACAATTCACCATCTATTCTTCCACTTATTGATGTGTAAAGATAGATGAAGTGTTAGCTTCTCAAGTCCCATGCTTTGGAGGACTTGCGTGTACTGACATGCGAGATTCCAGTAATTATATTTGTTCTAATTGGTAACATGAGATCTTTAATCATAACACTTAGGGTTTTAGCAAAATGGTTTTTTGTTTGGGTGGGGAAAGGTGGTCACTCCCCCCACACCAGTATATAAGATGGAGATTAACATTAGCACATAACAGTCTAAAATGTAACCCAGGGCTTGAAAAATGTAGCAGTGCACTAAGCACCAGTCCAGAAACTAACAGCCCCACCGCTGCTAAAAAAAAAAAATCACCATCCAGGGTCCTTTTAGTGGTGGGGACAGTGCCACCAAAAGTGTAGGTGCCGGAGGCCTTTCTGCCCTGAACTACTGTGACACAGCTAGGCACCATGGTACAATTCCTGGTCACCATGGTGACGTAGCATTAGGGTTTGTCAAGCCCTGATCTAACCACTTATAGATTGACTAACTGGCAGACAGCAAAGAATTGTGTTTTTCTGCCAACTCTAAATCTTTATTAGAATCAAAGTTTCTAGAGCAAATAAAATCAATTTAATGTTTCCACTCAGATGTAACAAGCCAATAGTCTCAGAATAGGCAAGAAGGCTACCCAAGAACAGTACTCCATTTGTGCAACTCACATCATAAAGAAGCTACATTTCATTCCTACAGTGAAGTAAAATATATATATTTCTAGTTTTGAAACCACAGGCATATTCAGAACCAAAAACTCAAGCAACTGCCTAAAAAGGAGGATCCGGGGAACTACAGACCGGTCAGCCTCACCTCAATCCCTGGGAAAATCATGGAGCAGGTCCTCAAGGAATCCATCCTGAAACACTTGGAGGAAAATAGAGTGATCAGGAACAGTCAACATGGATTCACCAAGGGCAAATCGTGCCTGACCAACCTGATTTCCTTCTATGATGAGATAACTGGATTTGTGGATGCGGGAAGAGCCGTTGACGTGGTATACCTTGACTTTAGCAAGGCTTTTGATACGGTTTCCCACAGCATTCTCGTCAGTAAGTTAAGGAAGTATGGGTTGGACGAGTGGACCGTAAGGTGGATCGAAAACTGGTTAGATCAAAGGGCTCAGCAGGTAGGAATCAATGGCTCAATGTCTGGTTGGCAACCGGTAACGAGTGGAGTGCCCCAGGGGTCGGTCCTGGGGCCGGTTCTATTCAACATCTTCATTAATGATCTTGATGATGGAATAGACTGCGTGCTTAGTAAGTTTGCGGATGACACCAAGTTGGGGGGAATGGTAGATACTCTGGAGGGCAGGGACAGGATCCAGGGAGACTTGGACAAATTGGAACACTGGGCCGAAAGAAACCTCATGAGGTTCAACAAAGACAAGTGCAAAGTCCTGCACTTAGGATGGAAAAATCCCATGCACTGCTACAGGCTGGGGACCGATCGGCTAAGTAGCAGCGCTGTAGAAAAGGACCTGGGAGTTATGGTGGACAGGAAGATGAATATGAGCCAACAGTGTGCCCTTGTTGCCAAAAAGGCCAATGGCATATTAGGCTGCATCAGTAGGAGTATTGCCAGCAGATCGAGGGATGTGATAATTCCCCTCTATTCGACACTGGTCAGGCCGCATCTGGAGTACTGTGTCCAGTTTTGGGCTCCCGACTACAGAAAGGATGTGGACAAATTAGAAAGAGTCCAGCGGAGGGCAACAAAAATGATTAGGGGCTGGGGCACATGACTTATGAGGAGAGACTGAAGGAACTAGGCTTATTTAGTCTACAGAAGAGAAGACCGAGGGGAGATTTGATAGCAACCTTCAACTACTTGAAGGGTTGCTCCAAAGAGGAGGGAGCTAGGCTGTTCTCGAGGGTAACAGAGGACAGAACAAGGAGCAATGGTTTCAAATTACAGCTGGGGAGGTCAAGGTTGGATATTAGGAAAAACTTTCTCACTAGGAGGGTGGTGAAGCATTGGAACGGGCTATCTAGGGAGGTGGTAGAATCTCCATCTTTGGAGATTTTTAAGGCTCGGTTAGACAAAACCCTGGCTGGGGTGATTTAGTGGGAGTGGTCCTGCTTTTTAGCAGGGGGTTGGACTAGATGACCTCGTGAGGTCCCTTCCAACCCTATTATTCTATGATTCTATGCCATTATATATATTTTTAACTAAAAGTACCTTATCATTCTCTGCTGTAAAGACACCCACACGTTTTGTACATTATATTAATAAAGATCAACTGAATGATGTGTGATAATGGCAGCAATAGTAGATTTCAACTGGGGCAGCTGACATACAATTAAACTACCAAACAGAAGAAAAACAAACAATCACGTTGTTGTGACATAAAACAAGTTTATGGGTTTACTTAATAACAGATTTAATAATCTCAAA
Organism: Pelusios castaneus; assembly: GCA_007922175.1. NCBI lineage: Eukaryota > Metazoa > Chordata > Testudines > Pelomedusidae > Pelusios > Pelusios castaneus. Next base: position 17,699,659 of record ML685787.1, read on the forward strand.
ATAATTCAGCTTTTAGATTGTTTGTTTCCATATGATGTTAATTTAAATATATGATGAGTTCTGCTGATCCTAAAATAATACCACAATAGCAATTGCTCTAGGATAAAGAGTAATTTTCTGGATAGTATTGAAACAATCAATTTATAATTTCTGATCTCACTCAAAAGAGAATCACCGTTACTGAAAGTCTGTGCCTTCTGAGTGTCAGTTTGCCACAAGTGCAGATCTTTGCCTCAACAGTTCATAACTGCAGTTTCAGCAAACAACTACAGGACTTACATCTCCTGAGCCCCTCAAATCAGTTGAAAACTTCATGTTGACCGAGTACTAGATATTTGGTTCTCCCTTGATTTGTCTTATGAACTGAAACTAAAGGAAACTTCAGTGGGTGAGTTTAGTGAAGCTAATTTGAATGTTTTCACCTGGTTTCTGTTGCTAGGGAAACCACTTCTTTTGTCTGTTTGCATTAAAACATGGTCTCACTGAAATCTGGATCTTTGAGGGGGAGAAGAGTTGTCCAGCTCTACTTAGGGTATGTCTACACTTCAATAAAAGAGCCATGGAGGTAAGTCTCAGAGATCAGGTTCCAGTCCGAGCCCAAAGTTCTACAGTGCTATTTCTAGCTCAAGGCCCATAATGCCAAATGTAGGTTATGTACTGCAGGGTAGACATTCCCTTAGTACAGTGGTTTCCAACCTTTTTACAGCCCTGAAGGGCCACCAGTCTATTTAATTAAAATTAAATAAAAAATTAATTGATTAAATGTCTATTAAATGTCAATTAAAATTAAGTAATTAATTTAAATCAATTAAATAAATTTAAATTATTTTTAATTACAACGTTTATTTAAAATTTCAAAACTTTTATTTAGTGAAAAGGTTTCCTTCCTGATCACAGTCTAGCTCTCTGACCCATCTGCTCAGGTGACAGACAACAAGCCTTCAAACTCAACGTCCACGCCCACAAAGGTTTAAAAATAAAAAATCAAGGATAGTTCTACTTCAGAAAAGAAGGTTGTGAAACTGAGTGTCTGAGAAGAAATGAAAATGGGTAAGAAAATATTCTGTGCAAGATGAAGTATTGAAAGCACAAGTTCAAATGATTTCAGTGGTTAAGATGTTGATTGCTGAACCTCAGACCACAGGGTGACGCCCCCAACCTTCAAAGACTTTATGCATGAGCTTAACTCTCTGCAGGAAGGCTAGTCCCATTAACTACAATGGGTTAATAGGGTTACTCACAGTGGGTAAAATTAAGCAATTAAGGAGGACCAGGCAGTAAGCAGGGGCTGAAGGGCTGCGTCTACACTTATAAATTAAGTCGACTTAAGCTTGCTTTAGTCGACTTAATTGACCCTGCATCTACACTACAGTTTCCTTAAGTCGACTTAAGCAACTTGCTTAAGTCGACTTAAGGAAAATAAAGTCAACTTAATGAAAATTAAGTCGACTTTATTAAACCTAGATTTAGTTTGACCTAGGGCTTAAGTCGACTCCTTAGATAAAGTTGACTTAAATTTCCAAGTGTAGACATAGCCAAGGAGACTCCTGCTCCCAGCTGTGTGAGAGGTCCCAGCTTACAGCCACAGCCTGGTTCCCGGCTGCTCGCTGGGAAGGAGCAGGGGGCACTGCAGCCCAGTTCCTGGACAGTGGCAGGGGAGCGTGGGCCACTTGAAAAAGCCCCACAGGCACTTTTGGCCAGCGGGCCAGGGGTTGAGAATCCCTGCCTTAGTGTGTAGAAATTCAAATTCTACTAATAAGATTTGTAAACTCTACCTCATTGAGTAGTCATCTCTGTGTCTAGTTCATCTGAAGGATCAAACATTCTCCCAGGTTAAATCCACCCTTCTTCTTTGACATAGGATGTTTCAAAACTTTATTCCATGCGAACTCTCTTCAAAACAGCACTCAGAGTGTGGGAGAGGGCAAGACAGGAGAGGGCCAGGCACAGGACTGAAGTGTCTGATGCTATATGAATCCTTCCATCCTCGTCAGATGGCAAGGGGAAACAAAGCCTCTCGGCTGCAGCAGCCTCCGCACTGTGGCTGCAGTTTCTAGGAACAAAAGAAGTGCCATACTGGTTCAAACCTCTGGTCCCTCTGCTCCAGCATCCTGTCCTGAAAGGTGGCCATTACCAGTTGCTTCACAAGAAGCCTCCAGACACCCTGTAACAGGATATGGAATCACTTGCCCACAGAAAAAGTTTCCTCCAAGCCTCCTTTTTTCCCCCAGTAGTTCAGGAAGGCCTATGCCCTAAAGCATCACGTTTTATATCCCACAATGACTTCCAAGAGTCGCTGGACTCTGGATGTGTTCCTCTTTGCTTTGTACCTCAAAGAATGTTGATGTGCTTTACAGCCACTTTACTTTACACATGGAATATACACACTCTATTGTTTTTTTACTGTAAGAACATCTGTTGTTAGCATCTGTGTTTTCTACAGCACTTCTCCTTGGGACACTTTTAGAGGTATAATTTTGGTGGATTTAAAAAAAAAACAGTTAATAAATGTAATTTCCAATTGTAAAAATGTGTTAATGTGAAAGTAAAAAACGATTAAATGATTAATTCTAGTAATAATTTTAGCTGTATATATTTCTGAAAAATAAATACCTAAATTATATGGACTCTTATTACTGCAATAAAGAAATGGTGTTCTGTAACTATTTTCTCCTCAATCCCTATCTAAATATTATCAAACTAGATGCAGATATCTTCAGCAAAGCAGTCAAAATACGCAGAAGAAATAAGCAGTGTGGGCATGAGAAGAGTTCTCCACAACACAGAAACTGAAATAAACTGCATGTGGGCGAACCCCTGAACCTGTGGACACCCCTCACTGAAGTCAATGGGATGCCATTTATGAACCCAAAGTTTTGCCAGTACGTAATATACTGAATGATCATAGAACACAAAATTATCTATAATATTCATTTTCATTTTACAGTATGCTAAGTGTAGTCAGATGAAGCTCTTCTTAAAGTGGCTGCTGTTTTAGAAGACCTGAGAGCTGTGCAGTTGGAGAAAAATATATTTGCAATAAATTACAGACTTGTATACTATTATCAGTACAGAGGAGACAAAAATATATAACAATATCTCATACCTTGTTCCCTTGGCTATCTGTTGGAGTCTGCATAGGGAATCCATGCTTGCAAATCCTAATACATGATGCAGACTTCAGTGGGTGTTCTTTGGCATTACTGTTAACAATGCACTAACATTTCCTACTGGACAGGGTGCAAGTGACTAGGCTGATTGAGCTCCCCTGCTACTGGTGTCCTAATTAGAGGAACTAAGAGGTTGAGTAAACCCTGAACAGGATGTGTTAATGAGGAACAGCTATGGGGCTGGTTAGCCCAGGCACCATAAAGGCTCCCAGGAAGGAGGTGTAGGGGCAGGGCAAACAGCCAGCAAAAGGGAAGCTGCAATAGGAGGGTGAGCTTTCTTGATCTGTGCCTGGAACTAGGAGGCCCTAGGACTGGCAGGCTGCACTGTATATTAATTGATGGTGGTGGGATGTAAGTTGTAAATAAAGAGCATTGCTGGGAGCACAAAACTGATACCCGAGAGATGTTTGTGGGTGCAGAGGACCTGATCAGCGGGGGCGGGGGGTCTGTGTGAACCCGCTACAGTACCACACGTTAACTTTCTTCCCTTTGCCTAATGTTAAACTAGAATGTGAAAATCTCTATTTGTTCCAAAATTTAACACACAAATCCAAAGAAACATCATGAAACTATAGGAAATCAGCTTAACTTGAAACAAAAGAACAGTCCCACTGAAATCAATGGTCCTACTCATGTGCTTAAGTGTTGGAAGGATCAGGGCCTAAGAGATGTGCTAAACTTCACATTTCATCATATTGTTTTTGTTGTTTTTCATCTCCTTTTGTCAGCAGGACAGGATTAACAAAATGCAATTATATGGCCTGTGTGACACAAGATCGGACTAGTTGAGCGAATTAGTCTAGAAGGATAACACAATGAGATCTCATTCTATGGGAAAATTAATGATAGCACAGTAAAGGAGGTGACCTTTGATCCGCAAAATTACAGAGCCGTAATTTCAGTGGTGTCACCCTCTGTGGGTTGGCCATGGGCACTGGCTTCCGCTGCATCCCAGCTCCATGGCCTCTGTGGGGTGGAAATTTTGATAACACGATTTTGTTGAAAATGGGTCGAGTTGAGTATCATTCAAAATTCCTTCACAGGCCCAATGGTACCAAATATGACAAACCTGGAACAGCTATGTACATACGTAATTGTAAAAAAATATTTATAAATCAACTTTTAAAAATTATACTTTAAACACAGGGATGTATTGCTTATATGTCAAAAGAGATACTGATCTTTGGTAACCCTAGGGAAGTTAGCTTTGACATACCAGACTGAACACATTTATTCATCAAAGTCATTATCAGCATCGTCTCTGTCTACAACCAACCACTGCTACAGGTCACACTGATCCTTGTCTGTGCTTCTTTCATGCATCTCTGTATAGGACAGGCTGCTCCCTGAACATTTGCAGGGTGGTGAGCTTCTGATCTTTGCTCCTGAGCATTTGATTATCTGAAGAATTGGTCTGGGAGTGCATGGTACTTCACACATAACTGATGAGATCAGTCCATCCTCTGAGACCCTCTTATAGCTTTAAAGTGGCCCCTTCATGGCATTTGCCAGCACTTAATGTGTATAGATGGTTGGTTAATTCTGGCAAAGTCACCCAGCCATGGTTAATATTTCACTGGATATTCAATGGCATTCTGGAGTTGTCAGGAAAAAACAGGAAAGAGCATTTGGATAATGTTATATCCACCAACCCCACTGCTCCATCCTCCAACTACTTTCTGTTTTCATGTTCTAGGGATTTATCTGAACCGATTGAACTTGTTTAACAGGATGGAGAGAGGTAAAGATCATGATCCCCCCAGGGCCCATACTGTTCAGCATATTCATAAATGATCTGGAAAAGGGGGTTAATAATGAATTGGCAAAATATGCAGATGATACAGAATTACTCAATACAGTTAAGTCCAAAGCTGACTGCAAAGAGTCACAAAGGGAATCTCATAAAAATGGGTAGTGGGCAACAAAATGGCTCATAAAAGTCAACATTGATAAGTGTAAAGTTATGGACATTGGGAAACATAATTCCAACTATGCACACAAAATGTTGGGGTACAAATGATCTGTTATCATTCAGGAAAGAGATCTTGGAGTCATTGTGAACAGCTCTCTGAAAACATCTGCTCAATGTGCAGCAGCAGTCAAAAAAGCCAACAGTGTTAGGTATCACAAGGAAAATGATAGATAACCTGGCAGGTATCATAATGTTACCATATAAATGTATAGTATGACCACATCTTGAATAGTGTGTGCAGTTCTGATCTCCCCAATTCAAAAAAGATATAGTAGCATTGGAGACAGCATAGAGAAGGGCAACAAAAATGTTTAGGTGTATGGAGCAACTTTCATTTGATGGATTGAAAAGACTGGGTCTTTTCAGTTTAGAACAGAGATGACTAAGGAAGGATATGATAGAAGACTATAAAATCATGAATAGTATGGAGGAAGTAAATTGGAAAGTGTTATTTACTCCTTCAGAAAACACAAGAATAAGGGATCACCCAACAAAATTAATAGGCAGCAGGTTTAAAAGAAACACAAGTACTTTTTCATTCAATGCACAGTCGACCCGTGGAACTTGTTGGGAAGGCTAAAAGTATAACTGGATCAAAAAAGAATTATATTTGTTTGTGGAGGATAGATGGATCAATAGTATTAGCCAAGATGGTCAGAGATGCTATCCCATGCTCCTTGTGTCCATAAACCATTGTGCCAGAAGTGGAAAGTGAATGACAGGTGATGGATCACTCCATAATTGCCCTGCTCTCTTCATTCCCTCTGAAGCATCTATAGCACTGGCCACTGTCAGAAGATAGGATGCTTGGCTAGATGGACCATTTATCTGACCCACTATGGCTGTTCTTATATAACCCAGTTTCTTTTTTGAACTTCCTCCCATGTGTCAGGATCAGACTTTTTTAGATTTCTTACTTTACCAGGCAATCATTGAAGAATAATTGGTTAAATCTAAATTTTTTATTTCATGAAAGCCTCAGGAGGCTAAATTCCAATTATCCATTCTGACAGATCAAATAAAGAGCAGCAGAGATTCAAACATCTTCATGTATTGACACACCACCCTAGAAGTTGGGTTAGTTGATGATTCAACCTGATTGAATTCCTTGATCTGTCCTGTGATACTTCAGCTCTCCATTGTGAGCAACAACGGAATGCATACTGGATGTGTGGAATTGGTCTTGCAAGTTCTGTATCCTTTGGGAAATGACTTCAAACACATCAGTATGCTTTTTAAAGACGACATCTAAGTAGCATTTTTTAAGTGTATTGCGTGTTCATGTGTGTGCTTCTGTAGTACATTGCAACATTTTCCCTGTAAGAATTTGATTCACAGCATTGTCACTGTACAAAAGCTTCCAGTCACAGGAACAACAATACCAACAAAGGAGTTGATTACACGTATCACGGTGAAGACATCTACCAGGACAGAGAAGCCACTGCCCATGGAAATTCATCCTGGGGCACGATTAGTTGCTAAGCAGGCCTGTGAAGGCCCATGTCTAGTGTCACAGTATGTGTTGATTCAATTCTGCAGATGTATTTGTTCATGCGTTCCAGCTGCATAAGTAGCGTAAATTGAACTGAGCAATCAGTGGGGCTACTAGGTATGACTGACAGAATGCATACTCAGGTTATTTGTTTTGGTAACTCGTGTAGTACCAAATTAAAAGGTGGACCATGCTAGAATGTACCTTCCTCCTGAAATGGCATGGTGTAGTATGTTCTGGTTGACAGAATACATACCCTCAAATGATTCCAATCTGTTCAGCTGACATTGTACTCAGTGAATGATTTTTCATCTCTGGAGTGTGTCCCATTCTTGTACAATAACCAAATGAAGTAAGGTTATTGAATGCAGAAAGCTCTACTATAGTCAATTTAACTGTTGCTTTTACTGAAAACTGGACTTCTTGGCTTCAGAATTTTTGGACTTTGATAGGAAAGTGAGTCAAGAAGTCCTTCAAGGAATGGTTCTTTGCTGGTCCAGGCAGCACTTGAGGCTGGGACCAATTCCAATCAATAGACTCCTGATAGCACACCACAACAGTAGCGTGAAGGGTACCTTTGCAATCTTGTGTATCTTCCAAGACGTCTAAGTTATCACCCACACAAAATATAAACCTGCCCTTGATGAAGTCTGGGGGAACGTACAACCCTTCATTCATTTCCATGGAGTGAAGAATCAATTTGCAATTGCAGTCTCCAGGAGAAGGAGAGAGGGTAGAGTGCAGAGAGGCTGAAGTGTACTTCGCTGCAGTCAGTGGAGGAGTCAATTCTGTGCATAAGCTGCATAAGGAATTGACTATGGGTTTTGGAATGTACTGTTAGACCAAAAGCCACTTGTACTGGTAGATTACTTAGTTATTGTGTATGCATTGGAAGCCCGCCTTTCTCTCAAGCGCTCATACATGAGGCTTTCAATAAAATGAAAACCGTGTGCTCCATTTGCTTAATGTCATACTTGCCGTTGCTGAAGTCACTGCAACCACCGATGCACCTCTTAAAGCAGTAGCACAGACCACGTGATATTGTTTTTTCAGGTTTATGGATCCCTGAAGCTCCCATGTACTGTAGGACAAAATGCTCCTCTGTAAAAATGTAGCAGTTGCAGACAGAGTCTTCATTTTACTGTTGATATCAGCACTTTCTTCCTCTTTTGATAGAGCCACATCTTTTGCAGCTTTTAAGGATATGTGCTGCTGTGATTCATTTCTGTGGAAAGGCCTGCTAAAATCTATGCCTACACTATGCCTACACTAGCTCATGCTCAATAAATGCTTTTAATAGCCTTTCTTCTAAGCCTTTGTTCCTCTTTGATCATGTTCAAAGCCCATATTTCTGTGTCTTTAGCCTTCGTATCAGCCACCGCCACCACTTCCCCATCCGTTAAAGCCTCTGCAAGGCAATTTATGAATTCCAGCTGAGTCACACAGTTTGCAATAGTAAAATCAGTATTTGTTTCTGTTGCTTTTACTGTTTGATACAACACATTATGTACCTTCCTTGCGTAGCACTTAATGCGATCCTCAGGGTCATATGTGCATTGATCTTTTGGGTCAATGCACTGCTTAACTTTATTTTCCATGTATTCCTCTCACTAGGAGTGATTACTTCATACAGTTTATCACCTGTCTCACATGTTGAAACTATGCTTAATGAATGCCTTTCGGTTTTCAGTTTACCACAACAGCAGCAGATGGTTCTTCTCAAAATATATGGGACCCAGTAGACGGCAAGTCTTGCCCACAGCTGACATTTCTCCCGGCATCTTCAATATTTTCCTGATGCTTGATGTACTTACTATTCAATCTTGCCAAATTCAGTTTATCGCCGCACTTCTTATAGCGTGCAAGTGCCAGTGAATGTTGTATTTAGCCAGGTCTTTCGAGCTGATATTTTCTAAAGATTCAGCTACTAGTCAAGAAAATATTTTAAAATAAACTTTTAAAATTATTCTTTAACACAGACATGTCAAATATGCAGCTCTCCAAAGCAAAATTGTGGTCCTGACAGTCCTGTTTCCAGTTAACGTTCAGGACATGATACCTGATGACTTTTTTAATGTTACAGATGACCATAAATGGAAGGAGTGCTTCAAGATGATTTGCCATCATTGGCAAATAAGTGGTTCAGTGGCATTGATTATCAGCTTTATGTATTATATCAAAAGAGCTACAATGAGGGTCTAGTTAAGAGGTGAACATTCAGCTAGAAATTACTGGAATACATTTGCAAACGGTATGAACATAATGACATACCCTACATTGTATAACAATTAATTACAATCACAAAGTAATTCATTACAAAATCTTTGGGGTTTTTTTTAATTTGGTCTTGGTCATTTTTAGGCCTCAGTGTTGTGACTCTGTATTTTATTCATTTAACTATCTATTGGCAATTTCCACCAAGATATAGGAATAGAATGCTCAGGAAGTGTTAGGGAAAGAACTGCAAGTGCCACAGCAAGGTTAATTTAACCTTGCAGATATGGCCTTATAACCTGAAGAAATGCTGACTTTTTCACGTGACACTACTGTGGTATGAAAGGCTTTTATTTCATTTTATCAGAGTTAGTCATGGACACTTGACAACCTGAGTAATCAAAGACTGGATTAGACTATCAGAATTAATGAGGCACTACAACACTTTAATGAATAAGTGGGGATTTTTAAAATTCTAATATGCATTTCATCATTCAATAGTTGTGGCATCCACTGATAGGCATATAAAAAGTGGTACTTAAAGAACATGGTTAAAGTCTCTCAAAGGGTGAACTTCACACCAATGCACATGGCCCTAAAGCAAACCACCCAATTTCTGGAAATTTCCTGTGTCGTGTGACAATGTTGGGCTTGGGGGCACACATCTTTTGGGGGACACACAGCCTGCATGGTGTGATGCCCAGTTTCAGTGAGGATTTTTGTATAGTCATGCATATAACACTTGGCATTAAGGCAAGGCCATGAAATAAGATTGCAAAGAGGCTCACACAGGACCTCCATTCACAGTCCTGACTCAAAGATTATCTTGTAGAAATTTGCAAATAGTTGCATTAAGATCAGGAGTCAGGGATTCCTTTTCCTTACATGGAGAAACTGGTTTGGATACTACAACAACAATTCAAAACATGAACTCAACTTTTGGGTTTGGAAAAAGTTTGGTTGGGTTTTTAATTCTTTCTATCTGATGCCTCATATGGTAACTTTTAGTCTGAATGGAAGCTGAAAGCACCAGAATTGTGTTATTAGATTTCAGATCATATTTTGCACATTCCAGATGTTTGGATAGTTTGCACTTCATTTGGATAAGCACCTAAGCTTTCTGGTGCTTTCTGGCTAACTAAAGGTGGAGTTGTGAAGGGGGACAGTTACATTTAGTATTTTTGTATGCTTAGGACTTTAACTCATTCCTAAATAGTTTTGTTTCCAATATATTTTGCTTAATGCTACTGCTAAATTGCTTAAATCAGCAAGTGGTTTTCCCCTTGGGTACATATTAACAATTACTTTTTGCAGACAAGTGCACAAATATGATTAGCTTTTGCAAATTGCTCTTTATTCTGTTACTGGTAAGTAATTTTTATATTATTACAGTGTAAACAGATGCTATTTTCCACTACATATTCAGCAGTAATGAGCTAATTTAATGTGTTAAAAACAACAAAAGAACTTCAAGAATGAGCTATTTGCTTGAATAGTTCAAGCTCCACTGAAATCTATAGTGAAATCAACGAATGATAAAGTTAGCAAATTCTTCTAGAAGCCCTACTGCTTTCTTTAGCCTGCTTATTAAAATACTATAGTAAAGTTAATTAGTTTCTTCCTCTGCATATTATTTGACCAACTTCTCATATATTGATTTGGAAGTCCTTCTCCATATAACCTTTGCTTATATCTATGCTTGGCTTGTATGCATATATCTTATCTCACACATGTATATCTTTCTTTATAAGTTTAAGAAATCCTGATTTTATAGAAGTATATTAAGCATAAGTAAAGAAGTTAGCATAACTTTTGTATTACTAGCTGAAACGCAAGAGACCTACAGGCCTCATTGTAAGAATTTCCAAGATGAGTCTGTATGCAACACCTTTGCGAGAGTAAATATAGGTGAAAAGTTAAAATAGGTGGAATTTATCAAAGGGTAGGTCTTGTTTTCGTGTGATCAGGCAATATCAGATCCTAATATAATATAGGTGAAAGGTGAACAACAACTTTAAGCGAGGCATTTGACATTTTGATAGAACACTACAAACCCCCCCAAAATTCGTAAACAAGAAAGTGGAAAGGTGACATGGAATATTCTGGTAGGAAAAATACGTCAATTGTATGCATGGACCCTTTAACCAATAATCTGAAGGTGCCCAGACAATTTCTGGGGTAAGAACCCATATTTGGGTAAGGAAGGATTAAATCATTTAATCTATTTTAGAGGGGTATAAAGGTGTAGAGTCTGTAATATAAGAAAAATGGTTTTAAGATCCTAGAATTTGGTAAGCTATGAAGCTTCCACATCTTTCACTCTGAAACCATTTTGCTCGAGCCAAGAATCTTTAAAGACCCACTGCTTATTCTTTCACTTTATTATTTTACTTTAGTTAAGTTTTAGGTAAGTTAGTTAAGTTTGCTAAAGATTATTAGATCCTCCATTCCTCATCTCAACATCTTTATCCTAGGGGAGTGTAAGTACAAGCCAGTGGTTTTCAACCTTTTCTGGGCTGTGGAACCCCTTAAGGCAACAAATAAACTCACAGACCCCTAAACTTTTTGTTATGATCTCTCTCACAACAAAACCACATAATGTGCAATTATACATTGAAAAGTTATAAAGATAAACAATAAATTTTTTGTGCAAACTCAGGCATCAGAAATTATTGAAAAATTAATAAGTTATTTAAAATTGTTTTTTAGTAATAATTTAAATGTATTTTATGTTTACGTGACATTATGTCTCGTAAAAGAAGGGGGATAAAGAAGAAAAGGGGTGGTATGGCAAAAGAGGGCAAAGGTGGGGAGCATGGGGACAAAGGCCCTGATGACAAGAGGGGTGGGATGGCTGGCAAAAAGAAACAAGGAAGGAAAAGAAAGTTCCCTGCTAACTCATTGTGGATCCACATACATATAGGCTTTCCATGACACAGTAATTTTTTAATCTAGTTTAATAAAATAATGCACAGTTCAGAAATGGGACAGACAGAACCTCCAATCACCATGAGTCTTGTGCCTGCAAATTATGTAATGAGCCAATTTTCAGATTTCCAAATTTATACCATAAGTATAAACATTATAATTTTTTTAAAATGTGTAGATTTAGTGCTTGTGAAAGATGGAGGCTTGACAGCGCCAGTGAATAAAGCCTTCAGTTTATCCACATGGCAGCAGCAGGGCAAGGTATCAACAACACTTCCCGGCCCGCATGTTTCTAAACTGGGGAACCTTGCTCAAAAAGGGGGGCAAAGGTAGTCCAGGAACCACAGCCCATGCAGCTCCTAGCTTATTGCTGAATCTGCTAATTAGTGCAAAGGCAATGGTGAATTTTTGATGTAGAAACTGAGCCACCAAACTCATCTCAGATCGGTTCCCATTAAACATCCATAAAGTGAGAACAACTTTTAGCCCCTGGTGAATTGGGCTGGATTCAGACAAGCAACCTACAAATGAAAGGCTCAGTAGCTCGTTAGCAATGCCTCGAGAGAACCAAACCCATAATAAGTGCTAATGTTATACCATCAGGAACCAGGATGTTATTCTCAAAAATAAGTTTGTTAAATGAAGTTCTGACCTACAGGGAACTTATACAGCCACAGTCTTCCTCTCTGTACATAGACTCATAAAATCTTCCATATGCTGCCTTCAGTCACCTCTCATGCTTTCCAGTCCAAGAGCTAAACTATCTTAGGCTGCGTCTACACTGGTAAATTAAGTCAACTTAATTAATTAAGTCGACTTAATTTACCCTGCGTCTACACTACACTTTGCTTAAGTCGACTTAAGCAGCTTGCTTGTCGACTTAAGCAAAATAAAGTTGACTTAATGAAAATTAAGTCGACTTTATTAAACCTGCTTTTTACTCGACCTAAGGCTTAATTCGACCTTTTAAAGTTGAATTAAGCCAGTGTAGACGTGGGGTAGCCCTAAGTCGACTTAGGGTTACCCCAGGACTACACCAATACCTTCCCTGCTGGGGGGAGGTATGGGGGGGAGCCTGGCGTGCCCCCCAAAGGGCAGGGCAGAGCCTGTGTGATGCTGTCTGGATTTAGGGAAGCATTTATGATATTATTTTCTATTTATATATCCTAAATGCTCTATAATTCATAGGAGCTATGTCATGTTTGGTATCAATAGAAAGGTAGTAATTTGCTGGGAATGATTATATAGTTTATGTCTAGGAATTCTATTTGGATTAGAAGTTAGTTTAGATAGGAATTTTGTGTTCTATCTATACTTTAACTTTTGTGATTTTATGGAAATGTCTGAGAGGGGCGGGTGTGTCAAACCATTGTCTCCTTAATGTTAAGGAATGTGCCAGGTGATATGGGCCCATTGTCTCCTTAATGGCTCATCAGTTTACTCCCTGGGCCCATTGTAGCTGGAAAATTCCTAAACATTTCAAGAATTACAGTTATTTCAGGATCCTCACATTAACTTAAGAATTGGTCATAGATCAGATTAAAAAAAAGGAAATAACCTGTATTAAAAGGACAGTTAGACTACAAATTAAAGCACTCAAAAGTCTGGAAGTAGGCACTGAGTTGAGTACCTTCCGATTAACAGCACCAGACTCTTGCACTTGCACTAAAAAAAAAACTGGTTTAGCAGTAGGTTGTTATGTTCTATGTGGACCAACCCTTACATGGGATATGACAAACTCTGCCAGTACGTAATAACTATCTGTGGGACCATGGTGGAATGTTTGGTTATCCAGAACCCTGGTTCGTTTTCTGACTCTGTGGTCTAGAAGTTAGAGTAATGGTAACAGATAGTATAGCCTGAGTACAGATTTAATACATTCATTTTGAAAGACAGGATGACTGACTGGGTTTGACTTTGTCATATTAGAAACCTGGGTTCTATTCCTAGGTCTGCCTGAAATATTCTTGTGCAGCCCTCTCCATTGCCTTATTTGTAAAATAGAGAAAAGACCCTTATGTAGTGATAGGAAGCTTTCGCAAGGAATAAAAACTGTAAGATGCATAACAACCTGAAAAGTATACAGTAGAAGAGAGAAAACCAGAAAGAAATTCTCCTATTTCCTAACACAGGGCATCTCCCCACAGATTACAGGGTATTCTGTAGGGTCTCTCCCTGAAATTTTACCTAAGCTGCAGGCAGGCATGACAAGCCTGCCAAATGCATCAGTGCCATGCCAGATGTGAGACATTTGGCAGGTGTGTTGCGAAACCATTTGCATAAGCGTGGGCTGAGTGGCAGCACTCAGCTCCACTTGCTTTTCCACATTTGTTCCACCATGCATCACAAATATACATTAGATCCCCAGATATGGCTTTACTCCTATGTCTTTCCAGCAATGCGTTTATTGTCACAATGTCATGTTTTGTTTTTTCCACTCATAAGCAGAGGATTGAGCTTTTTGTCTTTAATTCAATCTTTCTTCCATTTCTCTGCGCAGTTACAATTCTAGCTTCGGGGTTAGTGCCCTATCCTTCCTTCACTCCTCCCCCCGACCACCCTCCCAAAAAAATTATTCCACATCAAATATAAACCAGATATTGCCTTCCAGCTCAGAGGTTTAAGATGTATTAGCACCTTCAGGTTTCTCATACATGGTAAGTCTAATGGGTTTCTTCAGGCAGACAACTAGCCAGGGGAATAGCTTAAAGATTGCACACTAAGTCAAGGAATTTGCCAGTAGGGCAAATAGCTCTCAACTGGGAATGAATTCAATCTACAGCTGAACAGTTTATTTAGCTAAATGGGAACATTCCTTTCAATCACCCTAATGTAGGTTTATGACTTATGCAGGTTTAGGAACCAGGGCCTTAAAACCACCCTCACTAGGCAGACCACAGTTTTGGTCCCAGATGTCTTTTGAGTTCATTGCTTATTACTGCAAAAGCCTGCAGCAGCATTTGTCTATGGGAATCTGTTTCTACTGGTCACACACACATTTAATAAACATTTTTAGAGCTAAGAACTACAGGTTAATTTAGCTGGGAATCCAGACCCTGGAGTAATTACAAAGGCACCCCTCCCACACACACACACACACATTTAAAAACATTCATAAAAGGGGTCACCTTATAGCAAACATTAAATACATTGGGGGAGGGGAGAAAGGGTGCTCTTGTTGCACAACAACTTCACTGACTCCAAAGTGGCTGCAGGATTGGTTCCCTCACCTGTAATAGCTGAAGTTTTACTGAATAGGTCTGTCTGAAATATTTATATATGCAGTGCGGGAAGATCAAGATAAAACGGATCGAGATCTGACATGAATAAAAGGATCACCCAACTATTCCTCTGTCTTGTGTGGTGCTGATACAAGAGAATGATAAGCAAATATTCTGCCTCTGTCCACAGCCCAAGGACCTCAAATGCCAACCCATCACTCATCAATTGGAAAATGCATTTTTTGTACATGCTGAACATGCTGTGGTGAAACTAAAGGCCACTCATCTCCTGCAGGCAATTCATGTTTCAATACACAGTACATTGAAATGTAGTCACTCTCTGTTAGCACAGCACTTCAACAAAATTCTGGCATGTTAGCAACCATTATAATCAGTCTGTCCTGTTTAGAATAAAGGTGTTCGTAAGGTGCTCTGCAATGGCACCTCCACTTCAGTCATCCTCTAGCTCACAAATGACTCAGACCCTTGGTGTAGCAGTCACCAGTGCAGTTTATTTACAGTGCTTTTTGCATCCACCACCTTCATACAGTGCCTGGCTGGGAATAGCAGCCTCTGGAGCTTCTCTGCTCCTTATGAGACAGATAGATGCCTTCACTCGCCTGGTCCCCTCCCCCTGTCCGCTTCCTTCCTCTGGCCGGCATATAAACCTTACTTAGTTAGCCTGGCCACTGCCTCCTATCTGGTAATCAGGTATGAACAACCTCTCTCAGCTCAGTTAGGTGGAGAGCTGTCTCCAACATTCCCTAACCAGTTCTAATGCACCTTAGTTAGGTGGGGCTGGAGTGACATAGGGCTGGCTAGGGAGTTACCAGCCAGCATACTCTGTCACAGCGTGTATTTTATAATTCTTATATAGTGATTGGTGGGAGCTCTTTTTCTAAGAAAGAGAGGTCATGCCTGCATAATCTTCTCAGATTCCATGACCCTGTACATTAAGAATATATAGATTCAAATGAAAGCTCATAGCCGATAACTGTAAATGGCTAGAACTCCCTAGGATGATTCACTTAGATCTTCTGTTACTCTGTCTTGCTCCAAGTCTGGCACACCCACTTGTTTCTTAACAATCTTTGCAGACACTGAATTTCAAACAGATTTCATGGCTTCATTTTTCTGATAAGATATTTAAAAAGCTATTTCACATTCAGATCTAGGGAATATTGCAGTTTGTGTCTCTCTCTGAACCAACAAAAGTAAAGGTAGGAAGCACAGAAAGATAAACATAGAAGCTAAGTTCCCTCTTAAACAATAAAGTGAACAATTTATTCATGCTGAATTTGGCTTCATGTGCTGTCCCCTATAGTAACATTGGAAAATAGATAAGGAGTCCTGTGGCACTTTTAAAGACTAACAAATTTATTTATCACATGAGTAGAGCCCTGCGTGGATATAAATATGTGGATCCGAACCCGATCTGCATCCAAGGCCGTCCCTAGGGGGGAGCGGAGCCCAGGGCCAATTGGCCTAGGCGGGACCCCCACCCCCCATGCTGGTGGGGAGTGCGAGGGAGGGGCAGCCTGCTCCACCCCCCCCCCCCGGGACCCTGGTCGCCCCCCCCCCAGGAGCCAGCCCCGGAAGCCGCGGAACCGCTGAGGCTACTGGCAACTCAGTGTACATCAGTCTTAAAAAAAAAGAAAAAAAGTCCACATACAAACTGCAAAACACACTGCTTAAATTAACGATATGATAATCTGAGAAAATCCTCCTTCTTACCCTCTTAGACACCAACCATAACACGCTCCTCTTAGATGTGACATCTGCCTCCCTCACGCAACATTAGTCCACGCTCAGCTTTCCATTGATGGAGGGAATATGCCAGGAAAAGCATACCCATCCTCTATGCATGAGAGAGATGGTCTCTGCAGTAGCCCTATGTAGGCCCACATGGAGGGGGACATTGGGTCTGGTTTGTCATTGCAGCGCTACTGAAACTGTGGCCCAAAATATCGAAAAGGGGGAAAAATAGAGGGATACTAACCATGACAGTAGTCTAAAAAATAAAATAACGGCCACATAGGAATTGTGTTCCAAACTAGATCACTCTCCTATGTTGTGGCGTGTTCAAATGTCACCCCCACCCCCATGCAGCCACGCGTGTGGAACAGTTATCTAGCTTTTGAAAGGGAAAGGCTGAATTTTACTGTTACAGCTTTTGCAGGATCTAAAGAGATACAATTTGTTATGTGTACCTGAATTTGTACAAGTTTTCCTCAGGGGCTTAGATAATATCTAGTAAAATCCTGTCAATTTGAATAATATTCAATATTCTGCCAATAGAGATGGAGATAAAAATTCCAATATACTTCATGTTTTCCTGGCCCTCCAAACACTACTGTTCACTTATAGCTGCTTCTCAACAACTGTTTACCATTAGAATTGACTTTACTGTAAATGTTTACCATCGCATACAATTCTGATGTAAAAATCACATTACAGGATAAATTGACAAGCAATGACAGGCATCTTGTGGTAGACTGTTTGACTAGAATTATATTAGTTAGTAGACATCAAATACTACTATTCAGGAGCAGCAGAAAATTTTCTGTTATTTAAATTATAATAAAGAGTGATGGGTCTATAGAAGGGTAATACGGATTGATGGCTCCTGTAAAATAATAATGCTGCAGTGCACTCATATTAATTATTAAGCCATAAAAATAAACAGCTGTGTCACTCTGTAAGAATAATTTCAGAGCAAGTGATCAAATCCTGTACAAAGCAGAAGAGGTATTCAAGAAGACAGAGCATAAGAAATGAGCCTGTTTGAGTGATTATTCGATTTGTAATTTAGCGCTTTTATCATCTGTTTTAAAAGAAACAAAACAAAGCCTTTGAGTGAACACTTCATAGTTTTTAAATTGCTACATATATCACTGGCCTATTAAACGATGACATTTGACTGTGTTTTGTACCATTGTGTAGATTAAGGTGAGAGATAATAATGCTGAAGTGTCTGCATCTAATGAAAACATAACACCTTCTATTTGTTGGCATGGGTCCATGCGATAAAGCAATATATCACTGTCCTGAAATGCTAGCTGGAATAGGAAAATGAGCTTCCGCTAATTAAACCTTTTATACAAAAACATGACTGCTAATCAAATCTTCATTATTCCATACTCTTGAATTCTATTTTGCTTTTCATTTATACTTGGTCCTAAACCTTTTAAATGTCATGTTAACAGGCTTCCTTAAACTTGTTCTTTTTGATAGTGTAGAAGATTAAACTTGTGGTAATAATGAACAAAAAATATCCCTACAGTAAGAATGACCACTGTAAGTGGAAATAGTGGTAACATCAAATTACATCTGGTTAGTCTGATAGCTAATTAAAAGTAATTTTTAAGTTGTTTGTGACATATGAAGTACTTAATCAAGCCAAGCTTCATCATATTAATAACTGCTTAATACTTCTATTAGAATCAAGAAAATATACTTGGCTTTAGAAACATCAAAGAAAAAATGTATTTAACCAAATGTGGCATGCAACAAAGATTGCAGCAATATAAATCATATTTCCCTTAAAGAAATGAAAAATATGCTTAATTTTTAAAGCCTTCATTACTATGAAGTTAGTTACCCAAATACTTAAAATATCCAAATATTAAAGACAAATATTACCCCAATCAAAGCAAAGAAAATTAGTAGGGATCCTATTAAAATTGACAGAACGCATCTTCCCCAAATTCTGGGCAAAGTTATGCTAAATTACTTCCCAGCAAAATAACATGTAGCCATCTAATTTATAATTCATGTAATTTTAATTACTGCAATATTTGTACAGTCAAGTGAAAAAGTTACAACATAAGATGTTATTTCAAAACTAAAATGTCATTCTTTTAATTATCTAGGCAGGATCAACTGAACATGCAAGGAGTACCTTCATAAAAGAAATAAAACAATCAAAGCTAGAACTGACAACTGCAAGGAGACCAAATGTAAATGAAAGTACTTTTGACAAAAGCCTTGAAGGCAAGTGATTCTCCCATCAAGGGATGATTTTCATGAGTCTCCAGGTGTAATATTATGTGCACTGATGAGCTGATCAACAGAACAGAACTTCTACCCAGCTGTAATCAAGAGTGATTGATGGTTGGGACAAAAAAGTTGATTATCATGACAAGTCCACTGATGCAGAGAAAATAAGCTATGCTGGGGAAAGGATAAAACCTGTTTAGAATCTACCTTCTGAAACCTCCTTTACAAAGAATCTGAAGAAACATTTATGCTCATTCAGACAGATCTAATACAAAGACATGAATCAAGTAAGAGTAAATTAACTAGGCATTTTTTCGCTGTAGTTGTTCCACCACTGTACACTGAAACATATATGAACCCAGAAGAGAAAAAACCTTTACATTTCTAAATCATGTTTGAAGATCAATATTCAAGAGCATAGGTCAATGATATATGAATACAAGAGTATGTTTGTACCTGCAGGGGTTGGCCTAGGTTTTGAATATGTGTTCTGAAAGCCAAGCTTTCAAAGGTTGTGAGAGATTCACTTGAGACTGCCATATTGGATTCTGTCCTGAGAAGGAGCAAGTCCCCAGTGGCCATTTTAAATCTTTAGAGAGTTAATTTTCAATTCAGACCAAAACTTTCACATGAGCAGAGGCAACTCACCCTCACAGGCATTGTTCAAACATGTGTTTTTTATTTGAATACAAAGCTTTTAAAACCTGGCTACTGGGTTCCATTCCTACAGAGGGTAGAATTCCATAGTCTGCTAGTTACATTAAGAGGCTGCACAATTCACTGTGATTAATATTTCCAGAACTTTTATGGGGAATGAGATTACATTGGTCATCAAGAGAAATGTCCAGAATTAGCAGAAAACCATTAGAACAGGTTTCATTGTGATTAATATAGGGTATAATCAACCAAAGTCAAACATCGTAGCAATTAGTATAAAGCATTTTGAAAAGGGACACTATTTGGGAAAAAACATCGTGAGTTACAGCTGCTAACTAATTTTGCTTCTACAGCAAATGAGATACCTAAACATTCTTTGTTAAGATCTGTGTTCCTCCCTGAACTGCAATATGATATATAACTCTCATCTCTCACATCTTTCTATCCTCAATGAGCCCCTTGAAACAGTGAAGTGCAATAACCTACATACAGAAATATATTGAGGCAAAATCCAGGAACATGGATTAATGGTGACTGAAGCAGATAACATTTTGTTATCAAGATGTGAAATTTTAGGCTGTACCCATGATTAGTAGCCCAGTGCTTCAATTTCCCTGTCATCTGAATTTCTATTTTTTTACATAAATATATTGATAAGAAGCTACAACAAATTAAATAAAGCAAAGATGACACACTAAACAAAGTTAAATCCCCACATTGTGCAATTCATCCCTCCTTTTATGCAGCAGTTAATATCTTAAGCGGTATTCGGTATCTTAATTTCACCACTTTAGGAGGAGAAAGAAGCCTTTAACATTAATCATCATGTTGTGTTTAAATGAAGGAGTGGGGAATGGAGGGGCTGCCCTCCTCTCAGACCTTTTTTCTCTTAAATTAACTCCTTCAACTGTTCACCTTGGCCTTTCCCTCTTTACTCTGTTCTTCCTAGCAAATTTAAGACATCTTGAGCCCAGGCGTGAGCTGAGAGTTTGGCCTTCAAAGGGCAAATGCTGCAGCCTTTGAGTTCTGTGCTAGCAGAAGCACAGAAGCAGACACCTTTGAAAATAATTAATCTTCATACTTCACAGTTAGAAGAATGGCCGTTAAAAAGACAGCTCCCATGTGTCTAAAGCTTTGCCAATTCTGTATAACTAGACTATTAAAAAGAGGAGGGCCCTGCACACTCAGATCTTGTGCAGCAAAACCAAGCTTTTTTCATAAGATGTCACATCTTTTGCTACATCAAAGGAGTAGCTCTGTGAAAGGCACAAGTGGGACATACAGAATGGGGAACAGGAGATCTCATCCACAAGGGCTGCCCAATGCTTATTGTTGCCCAAAAAATTAATTTAAGGGCAGTGGCCCTCTACTTTCCTGCCTGCCTCAACATAGCATAAATTCTTAGAGGAAGAGTCTCTACGGTTCACATATGGCAAAACTCCCATTCTGCTTTTCAAGATTTTGACCACATCTCCTCAGTCTGACCAGGATCGGTGCTCATGCTGCTCTCTGACAGGCAGGATCTCTTCTGCAGTGGCCATGGCACTGCAGGAATTTGACTTTTGATGCCATTTGTGGCCACAGTTCACTGGAGAGTGAAGTTTGGGGAGGCAGAGATAACTCTGTACGGTGAAGGGTAGTGCCTTTCTGGCTGAGAAGCAATGAGGCAGCCAATGAGGGGACCATGTAGCTCCTTTCCATCTCTCCCCGCAAGCCCTAAACTGAGCTCTCAGATAATATGCAAGGCTCCTAGCTTAAAGATCTCTCTCCATTCTTAGGGAAAATTAAATTCTGTGGGTGACAGTGCAATTAAACCTCTCACAACATCCATTCCGTCCTCCATACAAGCCATACTTTTGTGTGGATGGGAGGTAGCTTTGCAGGCATTACAATAGCCTGTGTACAATAGCAGATTTCATGTTCCCTGCAAGAAAAGAGAGGGGCACTGGGATCCACTAAGAAATGAGGGAAGGAATGGGGAGATCATTTGCATGAGCTTTCTGCCTTACGTGCCCTCTACAAGAACCAGCCACTGAACAATTGAACACTTTGTGCCCCATAATGTGCTGGACTGTACTGAGCCTTTATCAGACAAGAGTAAGGCATTTCCCATACTCCTCAGGATTTCATTAAGGAATTCTACTCAAATAGGCCATGATAAGCTCAGGAGCTGAAGAGGAAAATAGAACATGGGTTCTGGTGAGTGCCTCTGGGTTTCAAATATCTCAGAACCATGTAGCCACAGTAAATGTGTTATAAAAGTAAGTACAATATATATTGTATTTTAAAACCCTACTTTTAAAAATTCACTATGTACATCCACTATATAATTTTTTTTACCTGTCATTAGCAATTATTTAATTTCTGCTGTCTGAAAACCTTATTAGAAATGCTATGAGGCAATTCTGGATGTGTGCATGTCAGCTGGTTAATGCTTTTTCTAGATTTCTAGAATGAATTCATAAAATATTATTCTAGATTAAGAAAATTCTTGGCCACTATATTACCTCAAAGAACAAACTAATGGCAAGGAAGAAGGAGAAATGAAGTACAAACCTTTTAAAAACATATAGAATACAGTTCAAAATAACAGTTCCAGTTTTTCAGTATGACAAGAATTACACATGTTCTGACTTTTCCAGAGGGGTAGCCATGTTAGTCTGTAGTACAGCAAAAAACAACGAGAGTCCTGTGGCACCTTATAGACTAACAGATTTTCTTCGGCATACGCTTTGGTGGACTATAACCCACTTCGTCGTTTGTCAGAAGTGGGTTATAATCCACAAAAGTTTATGCCGAAGAAAATCTGTTAGTCTATAAAGTGTCACAGGACTCTCATTGTTTTTTACATGTTCTGACTGAAATTTCTATTGCGCTCTCACCTTTTAAAATTTGTGACATAGGAAAGAGAAGGTAACACTTGTTAAAATGCCTGGTGTATGCCTACAAAGACAGAAAGCCACCACATATCAAAAACAAAATGTATTGGGTTCTTCTCAAATTTTTTATTTACACTATATAAGTGCAAAGTATACTAGGTTATTTTACTGGACTTTAATAATGCCAAAAATCT
The DNA here is from genome assembly GCA_007922175.1 of Pelusios castaneus. Classification (NCBI taxonomy): domain Eukaryota; kingdom Metazoa; phylum Chordata; order Testudines; family Pelomedusidae; genus Pelusios; species Pelusios castaneus. Next base: position 17,722,385 of record ML685787.1, read on the forward strand.
TACATCTCAACTAATACTTCAGCAATTTTTTAGGGTTTCTACAATGCATTGATATAAATACTAGAGATTCCATGGACATCTCTACATCTAGTCACTTTCTCTGTTTACTAGGCCTGGTCTACACTGAGGGGTTAGGTCGATGTAACACTCCTTACTTTGACCTTCTACAGCCTGGGTACACACTCAGGCTCATAGACTCTAAGGTCAGAAGGGACCAATATGATCATCTAGTCTGACCTCCAGCACAATGCAGGCCACAGAACCTCACCCATCCACTCCTATAACGAACCTCTAAACAATGACTGAGTTATTAAAGTCCTCAGATCATGATTTAAAGACTTTAAAATACAGAGAATCAACCAGAAAGTGAGCTATTCCCAATGCTACAGAGGAAGGTCGAATTAAGGGAGGTTACAAGTTGACCTTGTAACTCCATCCCTCCAAGAGGCATATGGTTAAAAAGTGAATTTAATAATTTGCCTTAAACCCAGTGTAGACCCTAGCCTCTGGCTGGGGGCTCAACAATCCCTGCGGCTAGGGCTGCTGCCGGCTCCCAGACTCAGCAGCCCCCGCTGGCTCCCAGAGCTCCAAAGCTCCAGGAGCCAGCGGCAACCCCTACTGGGAGCTGCCGAGCCAGCAGCTCCAGCCACAGGGCTCTGAGAGCCGGTGGCCCCAGGCTCGGGGCTGTGAGAGCCGGTGGCAGCCCTGGCCCAGTGTCTGTACTGGGGGCCAGAAGAAGCCAGAGCAAGAGTGTCCTGTGGACACTCTCCTCCGGTTTTATTATGTTGATGTACTACCATTAACTTTAGATGGCGCTCCAGTGTAGACATGGTCTTGCATTTTTCAGGAAACACTTTAAACCAGCAACTCTAGAAAAGCATGAACATAAAAGCATATTTCCATTTTGAGTCACATTCTGATCTCCAATGAATGGCATATGCAACTCCATATTTGAAATCTGAAATCGTTTCTGAATGTTGATCTCTATACTATCTGAGAGCTGGTAGGAGAAGCCAGATATAGATTAGGACAACAAAAATGTCTGGCACCCATGTTTGAAGAAATTAAGTTAGGAGAAACTGACTTCTCATTGGAAAATACACTTATGTACACAGAGATATTATATTCAAGATTACAAGTGTTTACACAGGGGCCATCTATTTCACACTACCTGTAGAGCATTTACACTCTTTCACGGTAGTTTAAGATCACTACTGGATATGAGCCTAGTTAGAGAACCACGTTTACAAACTTTTAGAACCACTGGAGTGCCACTGATCTCACTGAGATGTTGGGAAGCTAGAAGTGTCTTGATTCCCTCCCCTACTGCAAGGAAGACCTAACAGTGAATTGATAGAGCTAGCGATTTGATGGGATGATAATAAAGGAAAAAAGAAGAAGAAAACTGTGCCAGTCATCAAAGAAATGTTGCCCTACAAACACTTAAAATTGTATTTAATGGCTTCTGGTATATGGTATATGCCTGTATATTATCATGACTGAGTTTGAAAGATATTTCTTAGAATGACAATAGAGGCTGGTGTTTTTATTCTGAGAAAGGATTCTAAATTTAAAGGGTCCAATTTAAAAAAAAAATCAGGATACTAGGCAAGAAAATAATTCACAGAAAAGATGATAAATAGCGAGGTATATACAGCAGAAGATGACTAAAGCAAATAGTGTAAACAAACTCATCCACGTCCTATATATATAGCTGGAAAAAGTGAATGGAAAGATGATAGGTGTCAAAGCAGGAAAATAGAATTCTCAATAAGCATGAGACAATAGGGGGATTAAACCGAGTTCTTTTTTCTTTTCCTAATGGAGTGATTTTTGAATGGCCTGCACAAAAATGTGACCCATCCCATATGACCCATCACACAAGTACGTTCTCCACTACCTATTTCTCCATGCAAATACAGCTGTATATGTAAACAATGGAAATCCATAGACCCTGCGCAGCTCGTCCATTGACTGGGGCTTAGGAAATCTACCCCAAATGCCTAATATTTCAGCATGCAGTGTATTTGAAGCTGTGTCAGTCTCAGGATATTAGAGAGACAAGGTGGGTTAGGTAATATATTTTTATTGGACCAGCTTCTGTAGGTGAGAAAGACAAGCTTTATATTTTTTATTGAACCAGCTTCTGTGGGTGAGAGAGACAAGATTTCAAAAGCTCATCTCTGTCTCCAACAGAAGTGGGTCCAGTAAAATATATCCAATCACCTAAAATATATCCCCTCATCCACCCTTTCTCTCTAATATTTCAGCAGATATACATTTCAATATTTTCTCATAAAACATCCCCAGAATAAACATTTTATCTGGTACATATCTTCTATTCCAGCTCTTCTGATTTACTCTTACTAATTAGTAGTATGCCAAAGGCTGCAAACCTGAAACGAACAACAGATAAAATATGATCCATCCTTATTCTCCATGTATCTTCAAGTGGGATTTGCCAGCACCAAACTCTTTGTCACTTTACGATCCCATTAACATGAACTGGCCTCCATATGGGCTCACGGGTCAGGGCTGGCAGGACTGGGGAGATATTAGACGGAGCGGCGGGGGGTGGGGAGGACAAATAAGAATGGTTGATACGGTTTCTCTAACAATTGTTGAGCTCAATTTTCAAGAGAGCTTTGCTGCCGTTGCTATTTACATTAAACAAACATTTCTGGTAAGCACATTAGGAAATACTTCTGCATTTGATCATAATGGCATTATGGTACTATACAGACACCAAAATTCCTGCCCAACTTTCCAACATAAGACAAACTGAATGATCACTCAAAGATCCTTGTTATGCAAGAATGAAAAGAGAAGGCGTTTGTGATGTAACAGTTGACCTAGTTAACAGGCTGCTGACTTTGAGCTCTTAAGAAACCAAAATGGAGGAAAACTATTAGAAAAACTTGGCATAAGTAATATGTTATAAGTAATCATTCTTTGCTGATTTTTTCTTTTCAGTTAATTTCCAATCTGGCAAGCACTTAAGCAATGTGTGTCACTAAGCACATAAATAGTCTCATTGAAGTCCACTGGCACTTGATATACAGGAAGATGCTTAGCACTATGACCACAATCCCACAAGGTGTTTAAGCGTTGCTTAGTGTCACAGATTTAATGGGACTAATGCATGTTTAAAGTTAAGCATGTATTTAACAGTTTACTTGGATTGGTACCAGGGTCCTTCGGCAGCTGGCACAACTGAATTTTTGGACCATCCATGTGCTTACAGTTCAGCATGTGCTTAAGTATTTTGCTGGAATGGTACCATACTGAAAATGAGCACATTGAATGAAGAACTTTCTTTGCTGGACAAGAGGCTCATTACTAAAGACAGATACAGCAGAGCTCACCTCTGCTGTTTTAATATTCTTCCTCACTAGTTAGTTGCTCATTCCTCCCTTCTCTCGTATGAGAAGATTTATTTTGAAAAGAAATAGCAAACATGAAGCTGATATGAAGATTTATAGATAGCTTCTTGAGGAAGAGTATAAACAGCGTTAGACTTTTGTACCGCTTTGTTTATTTTTCTTTTTAAACTTAATTTTGTGACCATGAAACCAGAACAAAAGCTATTCTGTGCTGAAATATCTATAGCAAAAGGGAGTCAGTTCTGTATCTTGAACAAAAATGAAAAAGTTCAAAAGAGCTGTTTTACTATAAACATTTTCATAATACCCACATACAGTAAGTAAATGTAGTTTCTATTCATTACTACAAATAAGTGCTATCTTTGGGATCCAAAAATAAAGCTCCAACAGTAAAACTGCAGGAAAGGTTTGGTTCTCAGAATAAAAACCTATTTGTTATTCTTATGGCTTTAAATTACATTCAACAAAATATAGTAGAAATTAAAGGTAAAAATGTTCAGTAAGACAAAAATGTTTCTTTAAAAGAAAAGAAAAACTTGCAATTCATGTAGATCTGCCATTCACATACTACAGTGCCACCAAGCACAATTTGTTACTTGATGGCTTCCTTTCTAAGAGTGACCTTTCCCTTAAACTATGACATTTATGTCTACACTGCATCTTAGCATTCTCCCATCTTGGGTCCATGGAGTGGTGTCTGACACAGAGGACTGAAAACAGCTGTGTTGATGTTGTTGCTCACGCTAGAACTCAGAGTAGCTGTTTTTAACCCATTAGAATGGATCTTTGAACTTACGTTGGGACGCTTGCACCATATTCAATGTAAACATAACCTTAGTCTGCACCTCTCTTACACCAAATACTGAAAGAAGTTCAAACAGACCCATTGGGCTATGGAGTTTCTCTGTTCTAATTCTGCACATAAGCCAGATAAGTGTTTCTAATATTATATTGAAATACTGAATACTTATTTAAAGATTCTGTACAGCAATTCCTGGAATTCAAGTGATAGGATCGTCAGAATGGCCATACTGTGTGAGATCAATGGTCCCTCTAGACCAGTAGCCTGACTTCAAAGAGCACCGGGTGCCAGATACTTCAAAGGGAATATACAGGACAGGACAATTATCAAGAGATCCATCCCAGTCACAGCTTCTGGGATCCAAAAAGAGACCATCACAGAGGTACCCAGAGACCTGACCTTGAGTGGAGCATACTCAAGAAAAAGACATAGGCCCAGAGAAGAAATCATTAAGTAACAAATTTTCAATTAAGGATCCTGACCTCTATCCCAATCAGAAACACTTGAGCTGCCATGTAAAATAGAGAAATAATAAGAAAGGGCGGGGAGACAGATAAGTAGATTCTCCTTTCCCTAAAATTAGGGATATAATCTAGTTTTGGGGAACACACATAAAGCTTCATTCTGCTGAAAGGTGCTGTTCCAGAGAACTAGAGCATTTTAAGGTGTTATGACATGACCAGCATCTACTCTACAGATTTCTTTCCAAAAAGTTGCTGTCAAACATACTGAATGAACTGCTTCCTCCTGGGACTGGTTTATTTGAAGCTGCATGTGCTTCTGAGAATGGACCATCCATTTTTATCTTTTGACTTATTCGTCCCAGCAGCAGACTATAAAAAGGAGATTCAGACAAATGTGAGCTAGTGTCAGCGCTCAGTGCTATATTCTTTGCTTCCCCGATGAAAAACATTCTTTTTTATTTCAGATTTCAATTAACTGTGAGTAAAGCTTCATCTGAGTAAAGCTTTCCTCCCATCAGCTGGAATACTTTTCAGTTCAGGAACCACTTAGGATTGAGTGTCTGCCAATGAATTTACCAGTTCATTTGCGTGTTCAATGTCCCTTTTATGTGGGCCATCTGGATGCAGACTAGGTGGCACTCTTCCCAGGAAAGGATGTGTCTCCTCACTACAGTGTGGAGACTTGAGTTTTTGTTCCTACTTGCAGATTTACATATGCCACATCATGTTGTCTGATTGAACTAGGACATGCTCCCTTCTCAGATCCTGAAGAGCCAGACTGGCTGCCATGATCATTAGAAGTTAATGATTTTTCTAAAGCTTCACTGACTTTTCCAATGTTCCATTGTGTCGCTCTGCCCCATGGGAGCTGCCTATTCTGAAAGACTTGATGTCCATAGCAGGATCTGGAGTTTGCATTATGAAGGCAGGATGCCTGTATCCTATTTTCATTCACTGAGAGACCAGATAACTGAATGGTGTCCTTACCCATCTTTGCATCGCTCATTGGGAATAGTTCCAGGCTGTATGAGGAAGCTCTGGTATGTCTGCAAGGAGTAACCTCTATGCATGAAAACAGAAGATCCAGGTCTGCAAATAAAGATGAAGGCATGGCACTTGGCTGATTGTGGCGATCATTGTCTGGATCTTGTCATCAGAAAAAATGCTAAGTGTATTTGAGTTTATCTTAATCCTTAGGTGGGCAGTACTTGATCCTCTCAAAGTTTTTGACAAGCCTGTATGCCTGAGAGCAAGGAGTGGTCCTTTGAATTCCCTCTCATGAGTAGATCCTTGGAAATGATGCATTGATAAGTATGGTATCTAAAAGTAGGCCTAGATGAACTCCTTTAGTTTTCAACCTGGCTATTATCATTCTACCAATATTGTTGTGAACACCTTGGGATTGAACACCAGACCAAAAGTTACCCTACTGTATTGGTAGTGGATATTTCACTAGGCAAATAAGTGGAATGGCCAATAACCAGAACTGTTTGGAAGAGGAATAAGCTTCATTCATGTCAAAAAGCCTCCAGGAGAGATGCAGTGCCTGTGGAAGAGAATATTTTCTTTCTATTCTGCAGTATTGCAGGGGTTATCAGCCAACCCTTTTTCTTTTCCAGGCATTTTCCAGTCCTTTCTACTTACATCTTCAAAGGAGAAAAGAAGAGGTTTCAATTGGGGATATTTGCACTTAGCTTGAATTTTCTCATCCTCTTCCTTATGCCTGGATCTCAAGAGTGGCTACTAACCTCCTCTCTTATACATGTCTGTGTACAGAACCTATTCTGTTCTCTCTGGCTTGGGGTTATAATCTGGACATATGCATTTTGTTTCTTTGATAGAGGAGCTGGAATTTATGGATAATGATAATGAGGATCTGGGAACTCTGGAACTTTTTGGTTGCATTTGGTGGTTTAGTTCCCCTCAGACAACCAGTTTCTTCTTTTAGTAGGGAATCACACGGGGGGGGGGGGAGGGGGCAGGGCGGAGCGGCTGCATGTGAAGGAGCTGTTCACTGGCTAACATGTAAATGGAGAGGAAGCACAGGGGCACACCTATAAGAAAGAGCCCAGATCTTCCTCTTGGGAAGAACTGTCTGAAAAGATGGCAGATTCCTTGCTGTGGGATGGGAACCTAGAACATTTTCTTCTGAAGGTGGGTTGAACCAGGCAAAACGGTTTGATTTATCCCTGAAAAAATAGGTAAGGATGGGTCAAATCTGTAATGTTCCAAGTTCTAAAGATGACTGACCTGCCATGGTGGATGTGTACAGAGAGAATATTGATTGGAATGTGAGAACATGGAAGTTTCAATAATCCATCTGGACTCTGAACATCTTCACTTTACAGAGTAAGGGTTTGTAGGCTATGAGCAGCAGTAGCAGAGCTCTCTTTCAGTGATTCCCAAGAGGATCTCCTCACAGCTGTAGAACTCCTCTTGACCTTCAGATTGCAACATTTGGCTGGGGATGAGGTGGGGACGAATGGTGAAAAGAACATATCTGAAGCTAGGATTGCAATGGATAAGATAGGAGCAGCAAACTGCCACGACTGCTTCTGCGACTAGAGGTACAGATTTTGAAGTAAGGCAGAAGAGATACAGCCAAGCCACATGGACAAGTTTGAATTGCATCTGGTATTTAAAGGAAAAAATTAATGCAGCCAAAATATCTAGGACTGTGGACCCATTATGATATAGAAAATCTATTGCACCTGTTAAAAATGACTGATCAGTCCTGCATCTACCTACATCCTTTGCAACACTACTGAAATCAGTAAACTTGTAGGAATGGAACTGAGAGGAGAATCTGCCCACTGTATATAAAGAACCAATAACTGCCTCCGTGTACAGTACTCTACAACCTCCTCTAGTATGGATCCACAGCCGAAAATAATTATGTTTCATTTAAGTTCAAATTAATACACACAAGAAAAACTCTCTCATTGCATAGCCAGAGCAGATTAATACATATTTGTAAGCTAATACAAAATGGTCAACTTACATCAGAATTAAATCTCAGCTGGCAAATGTTGCATGATATGATTTGCTTTCTTCGATGAGGGAGAGGAACCCCAAATGTATGATTTATTACAGCTTTCTGAATTGGATCCATCTGAAATGAGAGAAAAAAGAGAAATAAAAGCTTTTCTGTTCCATTGGAAGGCTGCCTGTGCCACTTATAGTATTAAACAGAATCTGTGCAGTGCCAATCCATAGCTCGCATTATAGCAAACATTTTTTATTTGGTGACAGTACATTTTTCTTTCTTTTTTCTATTATTATTGCTGCTTCTTACTGAAAATAAAAAAGGGGAAAGAAAAATGTAAGGAGCAACGCTGAAAAGCATTTCTTTGGCTACTATTCATTCATATTCCACTTCAGTGAAAAAAGATGAAGTAGTAAACACTGTACATGTTTATCAACATGCTAATTTACATTTTTTACTTAAAAAATAGCAGAATAAAAATAATTTGATTTTTAAAAATAAAATAAAATAAGAATCCAGAGAGAGAAAAAGAAAGAAAGGGATTACTAGAAAAACATTAATGAGGCTATATATGAATGACTCTATACAACGTGGTACTTAGCTGGCTTTGCATCATGGCAGGATTCCCAAATATTATGAAAATCTTCAACATCGCCCTAGGTTCCAGAAATCAATCTTTTATATGAGGCAATTTCTGTAAGAGCCAGGGTAAATTCCAGATCATCCTTCAAGTAGCCATTTCAATAAACCTATTTTCAACCATTTTATCCCTCCTTGAGAGAATTCTTCTCTAGGTCAAATCCTGATCCTCCGCCAAAGCCTGAGTAAATGGGCTTTACATAAAGAATTTCAATAGAGTCCAGAGGGGAATGATATCTTACCTGTCCCTCCCCACCCCAGGCTATGGACTGCAGTTTAGTATTTAATAAACAGATGCATTAGCAGCTGTCATACCCTTCTCTTGCACCGATCGATTTATGTAATCATGACCCCACAAGCTATACTCTAGCTTTTTCCCGGGTCTTTTCATTCCATCAAGTCTTTCTCCAAACTCCCTTACCATCCTTTTCGAAAGCTTGGCTCCACTGGAGTCATGCTACCAGGGAATGTCTCTGTTCACTGCTGCTCTTTGTGCCCTTTCAAAGGAGGGATTGCCACTGTGGAGGGTGCTTTGTGGGAAAGGCAAACTAAGCTTTCTTAAACCACCTCCATGAGACCAGAGTGGGATAACGTACACCCAAGTCAGATCTATAACCACTCATTGTGTGCTGCCTACAGTCCATCTTCTCTGTCAATGCAGAACCCAATCCATCCTCCAACACAATTCAGGAAAAGGGCACAGGCTGCTGATGCAAAAGCAAATGAGTGCCTCTTCCCCATGCAAGTTACTGGAACTCTGAGCAAAGGAATCTCTCTGCATGCTGATATTGAGGACCTAGATTGAGTGATGGTTTTGGTACCTGGTTAGCTACAATAGGTAGCCTATTTTATGGTTCTCTTTCAGCAACGGCCAAACTTTTATGAAAATCATCATTCTGAGGGAAATTCTGCTACAACAACTGATCTTGCATAGTTTTCACTGTCCATGGATATAGGAAACCTTGCAAGATTGGCTGGCCTTGTAAGAAATCTATTATTTAAAGTGTAGCAAGGAAGATTTAAGTTAGACATTGTGAAAACTTCCTAACTCTAAGGGTAGCTAAAAGCACTGGAACAAATTACCTGGGCAGTTTGTAGAGCTCCACCACTATAGGTTTTTAAGAACAGGTAGACAAACACCAGTCAGGGATGATTTACAGAATACTTGGTCCTACCTCAGGACTGGAGAGAGGAATAGAGGACTATCAAGCTTCCTTCCTGTCCTACATTTCTATGATTCAGCCCCCAAATCTCACAAAAACTGCTCGTGAGATTTCAGCACCAATGCTGAAATAAACTTCCACAAAACTACATCAGAGTTGTCATGCATCTTCCTCTTTTGACAATAACTATTTGATAACTATGTTTTTTTTTTAAAAAAAAAATTAAAATAGCTGTACAATAATTCTTGAGCCATTCATTTAAGCAATTGGTATTCTTCATCTTTGAGGTACTTTGTTACATTGCTGTGCAAACAAAGTCATCCAACCCCTAGTCATGATATATCCAACACTCAAACAGATTCTGTAATTTTTATATTGATCTTAAGAAATTAATCTGTTCTGAGCTAATGTTTCTATGGTTCACTTAATTCTCATTAGGCAACATACAAGGTACTTGATAAATGCAAGATAAGGATTTTGTCTATGGGTAATTTATGATTGTTGAGAATTATAATAGTAGGGAAACAGAGCCTTTCACCTTCGCTTGCATGAATCTATACCAGCTTAGCAATGAAACTTTGTATCATGTGATGGCTATTCCAGAGGCGGCCTTTGTCTATTGGGGGCCCTAGGCGAAGGCCCATTGCAGGGCCCCCTACAGACCTATGGGGCTTCCTATAGGCCAACAGGGGCCTCCTGCTGCCAGCCCCAGTTCCCCACCACCAGCGCCAGCCTGCCCCCCTCCACAGCCCCAGCTCACCGCCACCAGCTCCTCCTCCTGCTGCCAACAGAGGCAGACACAGCTTTTGGGGCAGGTGAGGGGGCCCCTAGGCATGCACCTGCATCACCTACCCCAAAAGCTGCCTCTGGGCTATTCAACAGTTGATGTTAAATTGGCTGTAATCTTAGGCCAGTTCCTAGTGGAACAGTGTTCAGATCATAAAAACAGTACTAAAATATGGTAGGGCTCTGTGACAGGATGTATAAACTCCACATCGGCCAAGTGAGAGTTAATGAACTGCTCTGGACTCTAGCAACCCAACCAGCCACAGCAGCAAGGCATGTCCGGGCTAAACAGAAGATGTAAGCAGAGAAGCCCAGCTTTGCTGGCAGCAGACTTGGAAGAGAGGAGAACAGACATTCAGCCCTTAGCTCCTACAGAGGGCCTGGCTAAAGGTAGGAGCTGTTCAGGGACAGCAGCCTGTTGAGGGCCCCGCATCAACTCTTTCTTTATAAATATTACTAGAGATACTCGCCTGTGGGCACTGAACTGAGCTCTGGTTACTGGAGGTCTCTGAAAAAAGACAGTCCTTCCATGAAAAGGGAAACTCCCATAGACTCAGTCGAACAGCTGAGTCTCCCACAACCAGATCCTTGCTGCTGATAGCATTAAGATTGGAGATCAAAGCTGGGTGACTTCAGAAACCTGTCATGCTTCCAGGGAGTACTATGAGGGATCAACCCCATGACAGCTTTGCAAACAGCTTTTGAAGAAACTATCAGCTTGTGCTAGCCCTGTTAGATTTTGATGAACAAAATCCAAACATGACATGTGATTGCACCATGCCCAACTGGGGGCTCTGTTTTCCCATGTAATATAAATGATGCACAACAACAGGGATTAGTTTGATTACATCAAGGATGGCAATGACAACATGCTGTAGCAGAATGTGATCTGTCACGCTTCGATATAATGTGCGTGTTAACAATCTTTTCACATTAAAACATCATGTTGGAAAAGTCCATGTTCCAGAATATAGTACAGAACAGGTGAGTGTCGGCTACATGAGGAAAGCAAATAGGCAGTAAGAACCTGGCAATTTAGGAGTCCATTCCTGAGTGGAACAGAGAGGGGAAAAAAGAAGATTGATCGGCTTGTGCCACCTGACTTCCATCACTGGAGCACAGGGTCTACAGTGGGTGACATTACCACATTTCATTGATGTTGAGGCTTTGCAAACTGTGTCACAGATATGTCTGTCAAGCTGGGAATCACACTTCCCACCTCAAATGAAGACTAGACTAGGACTAGACCAAACTAGAAATGGGAACCTCTTCACACTCAACCTATCATCTCAGGTCAGATTACAAAAATAGAGTGAATGTTCTCTTTTCTCTCTATCAATATACCTTTCTCTGAAAGGCTGAGACTTATACTCAGAGTATACAAACAAGAAAACTTTGCACTGCCTAAAAACTTGTGAGAATTAGAAACTTATTTCCTGCTAGCTGGTTCTATACTTTAAAAGACAGAACTTTATCTTTGTCACCCCTGCTTCGCTACTCTTTTGTCTTTTATCTGATCTTACTTTGACTCTGCCAATGAAATCAGCTACCACTGCCTGTCTGTTCTCCCACAAACATCTCCATGCTTTCTTCTATACTGCCTTTCATGTGTGGAGTGCCCTTCCTAACCTAATCTTTCATTCAAATCCCTCAAGACTTGTTTCTGTTCAAACAGCCTTCAGGAAATCAACCACCTGACAAATGACTAAGTTATACAGCATTTGGGAGATAAGTTATCTGTTTTTAAAAAACAACACAAAAAACTTTGATAATTTAGCCATCAAGTTGTGCACTGGCTACCCTACATGACCATGTGATTTTACAATCATTACCCTACTTCCCCACTCCACTTCTATTCTGCTGTTTCTCATAATGTACTGATTAAAATTAAATTATCATCTCTCCTCAGTAATGACAGTCTTCCCTACTTATTTATTCCATTTAACATAATACAATTTGATTCTCATTGGTGACTCTGGGTCTTATCACAACAGAAATAATGCTTCCCTGAAATCTCTTGTCTTTTTGAGTTCAGTACTGCCTATCCTTTACTCAGTAATATTTTAAATAAAGTTGGACCTGGAACACCAAAAGAAATATTTGTATCAATTTCTGTAACCCATTATAATCCACAGGCATATCTGAGAAATTAATTTCATCTGCCAACAGGAACAGGTCACAGTCAGAGGTTTAGCAAACATCGCTTATCTGACTTTCTGCTAATGCTCACACTTCAGTGAGATTCTCAGATTCTCGGGTAGCTTAGATGGTTTATCTGTAGCTTTCAATGCCTCATCTATGGCCACAGGTTCTGTGACATCATCTGGGAATTACTGACCTTTTGGTTAGTTTCTGAAATATTGTTTCTTCAAAGTGATGGATCTTGATCTGTTCTCTCTATCTATCCTTGGCCTTAGTGTCTTCTCTCTCCTCCCGCTTCTTCCCCCCACTTTGGTCCCTCCCTTCCCATTCCATTTCCCCACCTACGCATTAGTCCTCTTACTCTCTATAGAGCTGGGTGATGATACCGGAACTTGGTTCACATACTATAGTTATGCTTGTTTCACAGATGATGGCCTAGATGTCCAGCATTAACATACCCAGGCTGTGAACTAGCCACAGAAGTGCTACACTTTTTATGTCAAATCAGGGAGCCAACCATCCAGGAAACAAGCACTTAAAGTACAATACAAATCTGCTTTAATGGCCACTAGACTAGAGCAACTAATTTCTTGAGGATTTCGGTTTATCCACCTCTACGGTAAGGATACTGATTCAAAAGGGGCTTGGCTTTCTGGTGGAACTAACTCCCATTAGGTTTAACAAGTTTGCAGCAAATAACATTTGTAAGCAGTAGTTTTTGGTTGGGTGGCTGGTTGGTTTTTTGGAGGGGAGGGGTATGGGAAGAGGATCAAATATTCTCCACTTATTTTCACATATTTTTCTGCTGATGAAGAAACACATGCCTGTATATTTCCCCTCCTCTTCGTATAGATCTGTACTTCTCCTACTCAGTACAGAACATGGCCCTATTGTGAACCTTATGATTTGTGCTTGTAGTTCTGTAAGCAAAGCACTCTGGATGGCCTCCAAGGTGATTAAGGAAAGCTGGTTCAAATACAGGAATCCTTTCTCTGCCAATTGCTCTTTGACACAGCAAGTCAGAATTACTTTTCCCAATATGACTCCATAAACCCAGCTCCTAATCAAGTCAGGGCAGCCAACTGTAAGTGAGAGTGAGAATGCTGGAGTGATATTTGGCAATATTATTTTTTCCTAGAGATCTCATTTGGGAATTGCTGCCAATGCACAGATTTTTTAAAAAAAGCATTTTAAAGCATCAAAGGAGCATCCAGAAGTTTGTTGCATGAAGGAAGAGAGAAACAAATACATTTTTCAGTGCTGCTCGATGGGAACTGGGGACTGTCTGACACTGGAAGGCAAAAGCTGTGAGAAGGGGGCACCTGTCTGGGTCACAAGGATAGATGGACGTACATGACTCTCAGAGGGACCTGGGGAGGAGGGATTGTTTGTAAGAAAGTTTGAGGGAAGCCTCACAAGCAGACAAGAATTTAGATGCTTAATGGGACTTCCTACTCTTTTCAGGTTCACTGATTTTTACTAATTACACATGCAAATTGTACCCCACATTTTAAATATCATTTATTAGCTAAATAAATGCTACACTATTTGTAGTTTAGGTATTTCTTCTTAGAAGCATAGGGGAACCTGGAAGGCGAACTGACATTCAGAGTCACAATCTGCTTCTGGGTCTACTCCAAGAATGGTGTATTGGTTAAGGCTGATAAGAAAGCCATTATAGAACTCTTAGCTCTGGTAGAGACAATTTCAGGTTCCAGTCCTAGTCAGTTTTCAATTTTGATACCCAAGCACTAGGATAGTGGTTTTTTGTTTGCATTTTTAATTATTCAAATTAAAGCTTGTGAGGTTTTGTTTTTTTTAAAAAACTATTAGTAAATTACAAAATCTTTCTATTCTCTAGTCAAATGCTGTACTCCTTTTTCAAGGCTCAGTCATGTTAAACTTACACTGTAAATTTTCCTTGGACAGCAGAAGTTGGTCCCTTACTTAATTTTGCTAACCAAAATTCTCCCTTCCTATTCATTTATTTTTAAACTAAGTCCACATTTTGAATCTAAGCACTTGATAACATCCCTGTCAGTGTTTTTAAGTTACTATCCTAGAGTGTGTCTACACTTACAAATTAAGTCAACTTAAGCTTGCTTAAGTCGACTTAATTTACTCTGTGTCTACACTACACTTTCCTTAAGTCGACTTTATAAAACCTCATTTTAAGTCGACTTGCTGCTTAAGTCGACTTTAGAAAGCTGACCTAAGCCAGTGTAGACATGGAGTAGCCCTAAGTCAACTTTAAGTTGACTTAGGGGGCTCCAGGGCTTCCCCACTGCCCTCCCTGCCAGGGAGGCTGGCACAGGGAGAGCCTGGTGTGCCTCCCCAAAGGGCAGCAGGGTCCCTGTCCCCCTTTGCCCCATTGTACCAAGGTACAATGGGGCAAAGGCTGAGCCCCCTGGTACTTGGCAAGGGGTGCACCCCCCTGCCATCGTGGACCTGTCCCAGGTTCACCTAGCCCCTAGAAGTCGACCTAAGTGTCCAGTGTGGATGCTCTAGGTCGATTTTGTAGGGTCCCCTCTAAGTCGACTTAAAATTTGAGTGTGAACATGCTAAGTCAACTTAACAAAGTTGACTTAAAGTCGACTTTGTTAAGTCGACTTAGCTAAGTTGACCTAAATTAACAAGTGTAGACATAGCCCTAGAGCTAACATAGCTGATGTTATCAGGGCCTCTTTAGGCAACTCTGTGTGTGTATCACGTTAACAACAGGAAGGAAATCTAGTGTGGAGAGTGTCTATAAAGCAACTGTCGATTCAAAATTTAATAGAAGGATTATTTCTGAAAAATAGTTATTAATGGCTCTTCCTTTTGTTGATATTCTTCTTGCTGAAGCCATTAACTAACAAATATGTAAATCTGCCAAAAATATCTGTTTAATCACAAACACAGAAATTATGTACTAATTATCTGGCGACTGGTGAGAGCTGTGTGGAAAAAAACGTTATACCCACAAAGAATTTTGTCCTAATTCCCTTTTTCAAATGGCAGGCAGAAAAAAAGAATGTGTTGGGTAATTTTTTAATTCTTGTGTTTTCTTTTTCCCCTTCAGTTCCAAGAGTTTAGCCATAAGCAGAAAACAAGTTTCTCCAACAGTCAGACTGTGTAAACCACTGCAGAGAAAACACAGGGACATGAGAGAGGTAAGACTTTGTAGCCTGCCCAAATGGGCAGCTATTGCAAAGCAGCACCGGTTGCCTCAGAAAGTATACTGTTCATGGGATAATAACCTTGCAGCCACTTGACCAAAGTTATTGATGCCCATGACTGTTCTCATTGGTCCACGGCCGTTTACAACACCATATGTGCATCTTTCCAGATATCAGTGGCTCTGTATAATAGGACTAAATGAAAATCATTTTGTTGAATTGCAAGAATATTGACCATACTCAGCCAGCAAACTGTTATTAAATATCAACAGGTTAATACTGGTTTCTGAAAAGTCTATTTGACTCCCTTACTACAGCGGCCAATAAAGATCTGACATCTATACCTCTCCTTCCTATAGGAAAATAAAAAAGAAAATTCTTCCCTATCTCCACCACATGATTCCTTCCCAACTGCCTTTAGATGCAGAAGATCCCATCAGCAGCCTTCTCTCCCCCACCCCCTGAGTAAAAGAATGGCATGGTAAGGGGACAAATAGGTTGATGTTGATATTCAGGAATTTCCCAAATACTAAGGCTCCTGAATATGAACATCAAACAAACATAACTATCAGCCTATTCACTCATGCCTATTGTATTGATACTCCTTTTTGATCCAAGCAGCTACTCAGAGTTCAGGCTATGGGAGGTGTCCAAGCTGGGAGTGAACATTGACCATGAGGTTTGGTGTTCCTTGATGCAATCTTGTTTCTTTACAAGGAATGTACAAGAACTTGCTTCTCTGAATACAGAAGGGATCAAAACCAAAATCAGCAGTTTCTTAGCTCACAGGTCCAGGAGTTATTCAGCCAGCATCCCTGGCCAAGACTTCTCTCTAGTCACACCTGCTTCCAGGCTGCTGCTTGGCTTTCTTGCTTGGGCCTTGGGTTCCTCTCATTCTGTGTGTTCTGCCTTCCCTTCCCACACCCACACCCACCATTACCCAAATGGTACTCAGAAAACTCCCTCTGCCCACTCAGTCCAAAGCTCCTGGGTGGGTTCACAATCCCTTTTGTTTTAACTAGGGCCTTGGGGTTAATTTACCTGACAGTAGTGCGCTCAAAACCAATGTAAAATGGATTTATGATTGGAACTGTCACCAGTGCGTCTCTCCATAACAGTAGGTTATAGTGTGACTCACTTCTGCCTGCATTACAATACTGCCAACTCTCATGAATCTGTTACAAGTGTCATGATAATTGGTGACCTGTTTAGAGCTTCAGTTCCTGGAGCCATGCCAGTATGTACAAATCTCAGCTTTCATTTAAAACAGGAGTCTAGACATCACAGTTGCAAAGAAAAGTTTGAAAATGTTTCAAGTCTGGGCACTTAAATGCCAATAAAATGAACCAACAGCTATTTTTTAAACCTTATGATCCTTAAGCCAGTGGTCCTGCCACACAAATTCTAAAATTCTAAATTTGGTAATATGGTAGGCACTGCATTTTAACTTAAGAATAAACAGAGACAGCTTAGATGCTGAAGATAATGTTAGTTTCCAAAGATTGTTAAAAAAATATATATATATGTACTTAAAATAAAGCCCCAAACCAATAAATAGAAGTCAGGTAAAAACATACTTTATCTCAAAGCCAAACAAATTAGCTGCAGAGCTAACTGTGTTCTAAAATTCACTACTTCAAGACAAAACCTGTCCATTATCCCTCCATTATTGCTATTTAGTCTTAAATTGTAGTTACTGGACACAACAGCTATTTTTCCAGTCTAAGCAGCACACCTGAAAATAACTGCGACCACACTTCTTCAACTATATATTTTTCCCTTCTGCAATGAGGTGAATCCTCTCTCTCACTTGAGTTTACATATGGCAAGATTCATAGAATTCCTTCCTATTATTTATGATTTCACATTAAGCTTGAATTCTTCAGAAATTTTAATACTGCCGAATTGTTTAATTTTTTAGAAGATTTGGTAAAAGAGAAAGAAAACTAGCAAACCAGAAAAGTAACTCTTGTGTTCAATAACTTCAATTTAACACTAAATACCTGGAGAAACAAGATCTCAAGAAAAACTTGCTATAGATCAGGGTCCTTTAGAGGTAAATACAATACCAGACTAAAGCAAATTACCATCCATAACACTAGAGCTAGGGTCCATTACTGGAATAGGAAAATTCCAAAGGGGTAGCCATGTTAGTCTATTGTAGAAAGACAACAGAGTCCTGTGGCACTTTGAAAGACTAACAGATTTATTTATCGCATGAGCTTTCGTGGGAGAAAATCCCACTTCGTCAGACGCTTTGAAGATGGGAAAGTTACAGAATGGGAGGAAATTAAATGCAGGGGAGTGTATGACATAGGATCAGGTCAGGCTGTAACAGCAAATCAAAATAGGTGTTAGGATTCAAATACTGGGGAACAGCACATAGAGGAGGGTGAGGTCAAATCACTTGTTGTAATGAGAGAAAAATCCATAGTCCCTGTTTAACCCCAAGACAACTGAGTCAAATTTGCATATAAGTTCGAGTTCTGCAGTTTCTCTTTGAAGCTGTGATTTGTTATTCATCTGTTTCAACACAGCTATTAACAAGTCGTCAAGGGAGTGAGCAGGGAGATTGAAGTGTTCCCCTATTGGTTTTGTAGTGTTGCAATTTCTGATGTCAGATTTGTGTCCATTTATTCTTTGGCACAGAGACTGTCCTGTTTGTCCAATATATAAGGCAGAGGGGCATTTCCGGCACATGATAGCATAAATCACATTGGTGGATGAGCAGGTGAACGAGCCCTTGATGGAGTAGGTGGCTTGATAGGCCCTGTGATGGTGTCATCAGTGTAGATATGAGGGCAAAGTTGACAGCGTGTTCTGTTGCAGGGATATGTTCCTGCTTTAGTGTTTCTGTTGTATGATCTGTAGTTGCTGGTAAGTATCCTTTTAATGTTAGGGGGCTGTCTGAAAGCAAGGAGAGGTCTGTCTCCTAAGGCTTGAGAGATTGAGGGATCATCTTGTAAAATAGGCTGTAGATCTTTGATGATGTGTGGAAGAGGTCTGGCTTGGGGGTTGGAATAGGAAAGTGAATTCAATGCCACAGCTTCACAAAGTCTCTTGTAACTTCTTACAGCCAAGTTGCTGATAGAATGCAGTATAATTATAATGTAAATAACTGTTAAGGTGCTGTTATGAGCACCCTATAAACTGGCCGCCACCTCCCTTGTGATATACAGACATAGAAACTGTTTCTCCTCAGGTCACCCTTGTGATATACAGACATAGAAACTGTTTCTCCTCAGGTCACGTAGAGAAACTGTTTATCAGATACTCTTCCCAGGTCACATACCAGATACTGTCCCCAGGTCACATACCAGATACTGCCTCCCAGGTCAGGTAAAGAACTCATGGCTGCTAGGCTTGTGACTATCAACATGCTTTATTGCACGTAGAGAACTCCTGGCTGCTAGGCTTGTGACTATCAACATGCTTTATTCGGACCCTTATTCGCTCTCAGCCAGCTCCCAAAGGGGTGGGTCATCCCCCTCGCCCATGTGCTGGAGGGCAAGTCAATCGGGCTGCGCTGCCCCCCCCCCCCCAGGGGTGTAGAAGGCTCTGACCTGGAACCTAGAGAGCTGGTGAAAATTCCTTTGCACAAATAAGGACAGAAGGAACCGGGCAGACCCTTGCCCCAAAATTCCTGCTGCAGCGAAATCTGGCCAATCACAGCCCTCGGCAGGAAGCCGTGGCCTGGGCCATAAAAGCTTCCATGCCGCATGGAGCACGGAGAGTCTCCTCGAGTTAACTGCTAGGCCTGATCACCCTGCAGTAGGAGTTCCCCCGAGAGTGCCGGCCCGAGTCGATTTCAACCTCCGCCTTGAGACGTTATGCTGTTGTTAATCACCTGCCTGATAGTTGTGGTACGTATGTAAACTGAACCCGAGTCACCCCCCATGTTTACTTCTCATGATTGTTTCTTTCCCTTTAAATGTATATAGTTGAATGTGAATAACTCTTCTACCTCAGTTTTAACCCAAGATATTACAATTGGTGTAGGTTTGGGGATTATTATTACAATTGGTGTAGGTTTGGGGATTACTGTTACACATTGTTTTATGTATAGGACTCTGCCTTTTTATTCTGAAAGCTTTATTCCTGTGTAACTCACTGTATGTTAAACTGTGGGTAATCACCTGGGGCTATCTTGTTATCTGTGAAGCTGACTTCTAAGTTAGTTCAGCCAGCAGCACAACTGTTAACCCTTTGCGTCCCCAAAAAGGGAGCCTAATAAAGTTCATTATTTTTGGCCACCACTTTAAGTTTCCAGAAGCCTTCCTTCTCCCATCCTTTACCCACTGCGGACAATAACCATAAGGGACTCATTTTTTTTTAAAGGTCTCCAATTTTGTGTGCAATTTTGCACTAACAATTAATGGCAAGTGTAAAAGTGCAGACACAATTGCTCCCCTTGCCCCGCTGTAATGTCTTAGTACATAATTGTGCTTGTGAGTAGTTTTTTATACCACTAAATGCAAAATTTATGCACCCAACTAAATTATGACCAAAATGTAATTGTAAGTATAAACCTCATATGAAAAATTGAAAACTGAGCAAAGGCCCCATTAAAAATTAATTCCCGTATATCCAAATAACTGTGCTCTACAAGAATGTTTCAAACCTAGACTCAGATTCCATGCCTAGTCACAGACTCATATAATCACAGAATCTTAGGGTTGGAAGGGACCTCATGAGGTCATTTAGTCCAACCCCCTGCTAAAAGCAGGACCACTCCCACTAAATCATCCCAGCCAGGGTTTTCTCTAACCGAGCCTTAAATGTTTCCAAAGATGGTGATTCCCCCACCTTCCTGGGTAACCCATTCCAATGCTTCACCACACTCCTAGTGAGAAAGTTTTTCCTAATATCCAACCTGTTATATCATATAATAGTCATTATATGATATAACAGAGAATATAATATTGCTACACTCAGCTATTTCCTCTCAAAACCCAGTAATTTGGTGAACTTAATCTATTTTAAAATTGCATGGCTGATCTCCACTGCACAATTCAGAACACAGGACAACTCTCCATGTTGTTTCTCAGGTACACTGGAAGAGTGGGGAAGCAGTTACTGCAATTGACCCAGAACCTCAACTGGCATAAATCAGCATTACTCAGAGATCTGGCGCAAAAGGCATTTGACATTCACTACTTATATGTGGATGGATATCACCAAGGTTACCAATAGATTTCATTTTTTGAGTGGGAGCTGCAGGGGACACCATAACTGTATAAAATATGTCCAAAACTCAAAATAAATGATGGTGTCAATTTAGATAATTTAGCAAAATAAACAAATAAAAATAAAGATGCTGAAATAATTTGCTTTTATATATATCTGGAAAACTATGATATCAACAGGGTTGGATTTTCATTTAGGCATAGTGGCTATGTCTACACTTACAAAAGCTAGTTCAAATTAGTTAATTCGAACTAAAAATTTGAACTAAGCGTCCTTAATTCAAACTAATTTGCAAGTGTAGACATAGCCAGTAGGCGCATGCCCAGGGGCACTACTATTCTAGAGGCATCTAAACAGTGCCTGATTACCACACAGGCCAATAGGGCCTGTGCCTAGGGGCCTGACGCAATTTGGAGGCCCCATACGAGTGCCAGAACTCTGTCCCCACCCTCTATTCTTCCTCTTCTCTCCCAGAGTCCTCCTACTCTGCTCCTCCTTTTCCCCTAAGGCTCCACCCCCTAGCCAGGCTGGATGCTGGAGCCCAAGGGTGAGCATGTTCACTCTGCCAAAAGAAATGTAGATGACTAGGGTTGCTAGAGACTTCAGGAGGTCATCCAGTATAATCACGCTGATCACCCCAAGTCCTCTATCCCCTGTTGTGTGAACGCCCACAGACCCACAGAAAATGTGAAGGTCAGCTGTAGGTGCGAGTGGGGGCCTGCTGAAGATGCTGTACCTCAGGGCATGTAACGTATAAATCTAGCTATTGATATCAGATGCTTAAAATTCATGTTCTAGTTGCGTTATCATGCATGGTTCATCCTCTTACAGCTAATTTATTCAATGTTGCCTCAGTAATTATGCTGAATAATTACCCAGTGAATTGAAATTCAGCATTACAAGTGCAACCTTTCTTAGTGATCTACCACTTCTGATCTTATCAATGGAACAGTGTAATACCGTAATGTGCTGCTTTTCATACATCTCACATAGAAACACTTTTTGCCTCAATTAAACAAAATGGTTCAGGAAAAAAATACCTCTAGTAATTATAACCACCATCTGCAGTATTTGCACAAGACTATTTTTTAGAAAGTAGTTATTTAAAAGTAGGCAGAAATCTAAAAATGAATTTCTGAAGAGACAATGATAGTGCTAATCAAGCACACTAAAACAAAGGAATTATAAAACTAGAATAAACCTGTGCACATGTGTTTTTACATACACAAAAACTACATTAAAAGAACAGCATCCTGGCTGCAACATCAAGCATTCATGTTAGGAAATGTGAGGGTTAAGTTTGCCTTTGCAACATTAATTTGTCTTCCTTATGTGTGTGCATTACGATGTGTATGGATTACATGTGTATGTAGGAAATAAATCACGTGCTATCTTTTTCCTCAGCACCCCACCTCATTCGGTGCACAAAATGGACAATGCTCATTTAATGAGCAGCTGTTCAACATTTCACTTTTTCCTCATTGTTCAACATGTGGCCCTGGTCCTTATTTACTGCATATTATTCAAACTCTGCTCTGAAGATAGAATTATTAATTTCCTTATGGGCTTGTCTCTGGCATTAATCACTATAATAACTGAGCGCTTCAAAATATTAAATAAATACACAACACCCTGTGAGATGAGGGGATATCATCCCTAATTCACAGGTAGGGAGCTGAAGCACAGTGAGATTAAGGTCAAAAGTATCCATTAATTTTGGGTGCTCAAATGAGATGCCAAGGACCTGAGTTTTCAGAGTACTTAACGTTATGTAGCAATTAATATGTTTAAAATGCAGCTCCCATTGACATCAGTTGCAGCCGAGAGTACTCAGCACTTCTGCAAATTAAGTTGGGCATCCTGAAAGTGAGAGAAACATAATTTGTGACTGCATGTGAGAAATTTGGTACAAGTCACTTAATTAACCTCACATAGGAACTCTTTAGCACAGACAGTAACACAGTCCCATTCTCTAGGGGAAACATTCAACAGACTTAACTGTGAGACCCTCCTTTCTCTTCCTGCAATCCCTTGCCTCATTCACTACACATTTCAGCTTCTGCAACTAATGAGGCAGGTGTCTTACAGACAACAGCATTCTTTACTAGTCAGTCCTGATTCATCCCCAGAGCAGATCCAAAACCCCCTCAAAATTTAATAAAACAAATCTTTCCCTGCACACACAACTGTCCCTCTGGGGAGCCGAGGAAAGAGAGAAAAAGAACCACCCAGGATGTTTGTCATGTCTTTTAATGCACTTCTGAAAGGTGCTTTACTACACTGATGAAGGCAGTATAAGTCAGTGGTTGCCAACCGGGTGTGCCTCAACTCCTAAAGTGTGCCGTGAAAATCTGCCAGGAGCTGAGGTGATTTGAAATCTCTCAGCCCAGCCCGATCCAGCCGAGGCCGTGGTCTCCAGAGTCACCAGCAGAGGCAGCCCAATCTGGGGTCCCTGGAGCTGCAGCCAGTGGCGGTGGGATCCGGGCTCGCTGGGGTCCCCAGAGCCGCCAGCGGCCTGATCTGGCTGAGGCCAGGGTCCCCGGAGCCGCTGGCGGCCCAATCCAGGGTCCCTGGAGCTGGCAGCAGGATTCGCCCCCACCAGGTTCTCTGGAGCTGCTGGGAAAGGAAGTGTCGGGGGAAATGGACACCGTAGGCAGCAGAGCTGCTGGGAAAGGGGGTGTCAGAGGGAAGTGGGCACTGTGGGTGGCAGAGCTGCCAAGGGAAGGGGGTTTCTGGAGCATGGGGGTGCTGCAGGTGGCGGAGCTGCTTGGTGGAAGGGGGCACTGTGTCATGCTCCCCTACCCTGCCATCCTGCTCCCCAGGTTCCCCCTGCCACACCACATAGCCACTCCTGCTCTCCCTTCCCGTCCTCTCTTGCCACCCTTGTCCCCACATGGCCACCCCTGCCCTGCCCTGCTCCCCACGCTCTCTCCTGCCACCCCACAAAGCCATTCCTGACCTCCCCTCCTCTCCCTTGCCACCTCTGCCACCCCACATAGCAGCATTTCCCAACCAGTCTTGGCTCATGAATATTCATGAGTTAATTTGAATATTCATGAATTTATAATGGCAGTATGCCTCAACATAATTTGAAGGCATCAAGGTCTGCCATGGCAGAGAAAAGGTTGGGAACCACTGGTATAAGTACATGAATAGAATAGAATAGAATAGAATAGAATAGAATAGAATAGAATAGA
>ML685787.1:17746301-17798495 GCA_007922175.1 Pelusios castaneus
GAATAGAATAGAATAGAATAGAATAGAATAGAATAGAATAGAATAGAATAGAATGTGGCTGCTTAGTTTAAGGTCCACACATGTTATTGTGGTTTTCTAACAATGTAAAATAAAAAAAGCTCAAGTTTAAAGTAGGGGAAATAAGTGACTTTTTTGTTGTTGTTTGGTTGGGGCTTTTTTGCAGGCACTGTAGGAAAAGTGATATTTCAGGAGACAAACAAGGAAAGGCAGAGGAAATAACATTATTAAATCATAACATCTTCCTAAAGCAAACTCAGAGAGAAATGTTAAGCTTTCTGTAAATATACTAATAAAAGTAAAATCATCACTTTTCAAAAGTTTCATCATTTAAGTTCTACCAAGAATGGAGCTTATATAAACCATGGAGGAAACATCACAATCATAAAATGCTAACAGTATTTTCAAGCTTAATCTTTAAGATAGAGTTCTGAACACAAGGTTAGCAAGTGTAATGCTGCTTACATAATAAATTCCCAATAGGATTGTTCATATGTGAATGAGCTTTGAAAAATTGGACCAAATGTTTTAGCAGGTTTTTATTGTCAGTAGATCTTTTTAATAATTCCTAGTAAACAAACACAGGATATTTGCCAGACTCAGAAATGGCTAAGGGAACTTTATTTATTTTTACAGAATTGGGCCCTGAAGTAAACATTTCCGCAGAGTGCATGAGAGTCCAAAAAAGCCATTACAGTCTATTGCTTACACAGATAGTTCAAAAATTGATTATGTAAAGGCGTGATTAGAGACTGAAAAATAATTCTCATTGTTAATCATGAGGACTCCATTAAATTATGCCAATACTGCTATGCCCACTGAGGTAATTTTAAAAAAACATCTCTTATTTACTCAGTATAATATAATGATTCCAAAAAAGCCATTATAATCCGACATGCTATATGTGATGAGAATATTTTAAAAGTGCACAATGCTTACCTGCAAAAGCTCAATAGAGTCTTTGAACAACAAAATATACTCCATCGTGTCTAAGCCTATTCAGTATTTAAACACTTTTTAGAATGTGTCTTTATAAGTAAGGCAAAATATAACCATTGAGAAAAAGTTACTGAGCATAAGCAGTATTTTAAGAAGCTACATATCTAAAGGAACAGTGTCAAGTAGAGTTATCTAGTTAATTTAAAACTGGAGTTAAAAATAGTTTCAGGGAGGCCCAGACACAACAGAATGCATCTATACTTGCAAGTATACATGGTTACGAGTGTGGTCCTGTGCCATAACCCCCCTCAATGTCCACATTTGAAACTCAAAGCATGTTCCTAAAGTACAGTCTAGTGCACAAAAGTTGGCATGCATGTACCTGCCTATGCTGTGGCGTGGCCCCATACCCATTCTACAGTGCAGTGTGGATGAGGCAAAGGGATATACCAGGTCACAGATACTGATAGTCCTTCAGGGCCATCCCCACAATGCATCAGTCCCTTTTCTGCCTGACACTTACCCAAAGGGTATAAAAGCCCCTTTAGACAGCAATAGTAACAACCCGTGCTGAGCAGATCACAACAGTTTTCTGCTGAAATCTACTGCTCAGTACAGGTGATTATGGATCATGTGTCAAGAGCAGATGCCTGGTTTCTAGAGCACACCTGGGTGTTGAGCAGTGTTTGATCAGAGTACACCTTCCTCCACAGCTTTTCCTGAGATGGCCATTCACTTGTACTGGCAGCAGAAGGAGACTGGTGAGAGCATTTGAATGACCTGAGGTGCCCATACCAAAGTGTGAAGGACTCAAGCAGTCACTCCAGGAGGGGTCCTACCTCTTGCCCCAGCTATAATGAGCTGGATCAGATGCTTTCTGGGGCTGTGAATACAGGGACTGAAGTCACTCAGAACCCCTTCTTCAGCCCTACACCTGTCTTATCGTACAATTGGATACCGATGAGGTGCAAGGTGGGGAGGCAGCAGGGACCTCTGAGGCATCCTGAGAGGCACAGAGGAAGAGGAGAATGTGATTCTGCACCTCCACCCAGCAAATCCCCTCAACAAGTCTGAGGAAGATTCTAAGCCAAGGCAGGAACTGGAATCTGAGGCAGGTAAATCACAATACCACCACCCCCAACATAATTCAGAAATATCCCCTTTTGTTCCAATAACCCATGCCTAAAACTGGACACCACCCCACATCCTCCCCTACCCCAGTCCATCCTGACTTGGTTCTCAAGCAAGGCTCAGTTGCAACAAAAAAAGAACCACTGTAAAACATGTAGCATAACCTACAGCAAAGTACTAACAAGCATTCCCAGTGCACCTGGTCTCTGACTTTGTCAACCAGCACTCTGAACAGGGCCAGCTGGGGGAGAGAAGGGGGATAAGGGAAGATGTGGTCTCTGAAAGGGTCCAGGTGGATAAAGAACAGTTTTGATACTTATGGTTGCTCAAAGATGCACAACCACCGCTGTCTCCCACACCCGTTTCCTTCCCCTCGTGAACCAGAGATGGGAAAGCAGGAGGGGAAGGCTAGTGACTCAGGTGTCAATCTGGGAAGAGAAAAGGAACTGTTTATTTTTCTGAGGAAAGTCAAAGCAATCCGTTATTTGTGACAGTTTCAAATGTTTTGCGTCATTCCCAGTCCCTGGGGTCTGTCCTCTCCCTGCACAAAACCACTCTGTAGAAGCCAGAAGTAGGGACGAGTGAAGCACCCACTCCAGAGAGTGTCTGTCACCAGCAGAGAGACGACTGGCTTGCACCAGTTCATTCAAAATGTTGAATGAAGAAAATACACTTCTGTTTCCATAATGTTTCAAAACTGTTCACTGAACTTGGGCCAAGCCTTCTGGCAATACAGGCTGACTGGGGGTAGGTGGATGTTTTCTGTGGTTATCTGCTCCACTTCCATGGCAATTCTGTCTGCTAACATAGAATACTGTACATCAATTTCCTCTCGAATTCCAACCAAGTCCTGTAAGTTTAATTCTGCAAATTTTTGGTGTAGCAGAAATTTAAGCTGGTTCTGAGGTTTAAGAGCAGAGCAAATGTGCTGGGCCCAACTGAGTAGCTCACTAAATCCATCTGCTCAGCAATATATATAATGGGATCAAAATATCACAACATTTTAATAAATGTCCTGCAGCTATCTTACCATTTTTAACTTTAGCTCCTTCCCTCATGTGCTGCAAAAGTAGGCTGAAGGATGAAGACTAACAGCTACATTCCTGGGAATCTAAGAAGCATCAATATTGTGGCTTTTGGCAGAACAGTTTATTATATGGGGGTGGGTTCAGAAATCTTCGTATATAAAATGTTATTCTGGGTAAGACATTCCAAGACAGTACCAAGAGGGAATCTATTCTGAGAGCAGGGCAGGAGCAGTACCGCATAGAGAGCAGAGAAATCCACCAAAGGACTTAGGAAGATTTTCTTGCTACCATAGACAGGGGGAGTCAGGGGAAGCTGAACTTTGTTAGAGCAAGGGAGGATCAGGCTCTTAAGCAGGATAAGGCATTCTACAGATGCAGAGACAGCAGAGGCAATGGGAATGTGTACAGAGGGAATGGGACTATGTAGTCCTTAGTTCAACCAGTGGCAGAATGCTTTCTGGGCCACCCACAGTTCTTGCCATTGTTTCTCTACCAGAACAGACAGTACCTTCTCCTGCTTTCCCCTTCTTCCCATCCTCCAGTTGATACCCAGGCTGAAACTGAGGGAATGTCTTCCCCTGCCAACCTTCAGTGGAGAGGAGCATGCTTTACACCTGGCACAACCTACTCTGTGGCACCCAGAGTTCACAAATGGAAACCCCCATGCAGAAGACGTTCATGTTTGTTGCCATTCACAATATTCCATGGGTGCCCCTCACTTCTCAAGCTTAAGGAGAATAGGACGCTGAGACATCTCAACAGAAGTTAATGTTTACCCACTGCTGCAGGAATGCAGCTTTTTGGTTCTAGTATATCTGTTCTTGTCACAAATCATTCTAGCTCTATGTTCCATGTATGCATATAAATAAAAGTTACTGTCCACTTCATTTGTCTGTGCACCTTGTTTTCCTGAGTATGGTCAATGCAATAATTCCCAGAGATTTGGGAGCAGGGAGCAGAATTTACAGCATAGCACTGCAATATCAATAAAAATAGAGTTCCAAAGACATGCTAACAACTACATGCCTTGCACAACACCTTCTCGCCACCTCCAACCCTGAACTGGCCAATATTTAAAAAGCATGAGGGTGAATTGCTCATGACTATGATGTATGTTGTTAAGATCAGATCTCCATGCACGGACACTAAGCCTCAGAAGTACAGAGGGTGCCCAGAGAGGCAGCATGCAGGCTGTCTCTTGACACGTATCCTTCTCTGTATCCATGTTTCCTATCAGGTATCTGTTGGGACCACCATCTCTCACCATCCTGACCCCCTTATCTTATATGGAGTTAGCAGTCCCTTTACCTGTTGAGACCACCCCGGCCCCTTTACAATATAGAGAGTTGTTTTCCCAAAAAAGAACAAAGAACTGTTAGAAAAACTAGTTTAAACAAAATCTCCTGGGATAAGACCTCCATGCTAGCACACTAGCCTCAGGAGCACAGAGGGGGCCTCAATAGGTCGCACGCAAGCTGCCTTTTGTCACGTATCCTTCTCTGTATCCATATCTCCTGTCATGTGCCTATTGAAACCATGCCCTCTCATCACCCGAACACCCTTTACCATATAGAGAGTTGTTTTTCCCAAAAGAAACGAAGAACTGTTTAAAGTAGTAAACAAGCAGTATGTGTATACCAGACGCTGCTATGCTAATTGTATTTTGAAGTTGTTTCCTGAACTTTCTTCCCAACATTGATGAATAAATCATTTAGTATTATCTGCATGGGTGGATCTTTTTTGGAAAGGAACCCCTTTTGCTTCACATTTCACTGTGAATGAAAACTAGAAGACAAGTTAGCTGAAACATCTTTACATCTCTGTTGAAACAAAAGCAACTGTGAAAATATCTAATACCAAGTGATGACTCCCCCACCTCTCCAAAGTTACCACTGGCCGCCATGTCAATAGTCAAGCCACAAGAGAAAATCAAGCATTGCATATGAGAAGAGCTCTGAGATATAGTGGCAGATGGAAGTGTAAGGAAGGAATGTGTTAACTCCCTCCCAAAACCTTACAGAACCTTTTAAGAAAAAAAAAATCCTTTAACAGTGCTTAAGTGTTCCTCATAAAACAACCGGGACAAAGCAATTAACATGAAACAAAAACAAGTGTTGAATGATGACATTAAAGTCTGTTAAAGATCCCCATAGCCAAAGTTGTTAAACTTCAGGGTCCTCCCCTTCAGCTAGTACATCAACTTCAGGGGATCAAAATTCCCCAAGGTATCTCACAACTGAAGCAAGTGGCAATGCTCTATTGAACTTGTAAAGCAGCACCATGGTGTCATAATACCACTAATACCTTGGCACAGTCCCAGGGAACCTTCCATTATGTTGAGCACACAGCATCACAAATTTTTCTGGTTCTCTGGGAACCAGAAACAGTGTGCATAAGGGGAGGGGAGAGGTGGTTAGGTTGCCGATACTGACTTTGGAAATCTGTCCTGTGCCCTGTCAATGTGGAATTATTTCCCTTTAGCCTCATATATGTTATGCAAAGCATGCCACACTAATCCAAACAGCATTGGACACACTGCCATCCAGACAGGTCCAGAGCCATCACCAATGGTCATTTGTTCTGCAGCTACTTAGTCTGTAGCTCTTCTTCTGGGCTGGCAATGTTGGGCATGGTTTCACAAGCCATGGTCAGCACAGAAACAACATACAAAATAATATCATTTCAGTGGAATAACGTACCTTCTTCCTCCCATGATACACCCCAATCTCCTGAGCACCTTGGCGTCATGGACCTTTCCTGTAAGCCCATCATTTGTGTTCATGAACCGACCTGTGGTTCGCTAAGCCTTGGAGAACCAGTGAATCATATCCTTTGTAGTTCATGTAGTTTCGGACCCCTTTTAGTGGGGATGCGTGCTCCATCATTGCCTCTCATACTGTTCAAAAACACCTATCCTCTGAAATCCCACTATAATTTCAGAGACTTTGGTTATTGCAACCACAGGTTACAGTATTAATAGCCTGGCTAACCTGTATACCCACCACTCCAACAGCTGACTTCCTAACCTCAAACTGGTTAGTAACAGACTAGTACTGTCTGGTGTTGCCAGCTTCCACAGGGTGATATAGTAGTGCAGCAGCAGTTGGCTAAGTTTTAAAAATCAAGTGGTCTGGTACTGGAGGGTTAGCACAAACTCCTGGCACAGACTGATGAGAGTCTGCTTTCTCATTCTGAATTTCTGCAACCCCTCATCACCAACCCAGGCTTCCAAGATGATGTGGTCCCACCACAACATGCTGTTTCTCTGGGACAAGAAGTGGTAGTCCACCAGTGTGTACCACAGCAATTCTGGCATTCAAACTATGAGTTGCATGGGACCTGACTGGATTTCATTTCTCCTTTGGTCAGCTGACTTCACCCTCTGACAGCTCTCCAAGCCAGGTTTGTCCAGTATCCAGTAGTGAACCTCAAGAACATCTGTCTTGAAAGCAGGAGCAGAATCCCATCTTCCTGGACTCTCTCCATGTCCCCAATACTATTTGGCAAAAGGGAGAGATGAGCAGGGTCTGCGATCATCAGATGCATCAAGGCAACATGCAGCAAGGCAGTTCCTACAACATCTGTTGTGGCGCACAGAACTCTGGAATGCTGTCCCTGAAATATTAGTGTTAATATTACATACCAAAAAAGGGCAGTGTGGTGCAGGTGTGTGCCTGTGTATAGCGTGTACCCATGCCCAGCAAAGCATATGTGGAGACTCAACATGGGTACATGGAACATACTCTAGCAGTGCACATATATGTTACCATCAGTGTTCCCTCTAAGCTGCGTGGGCGCGCAGCCGTGCAGCGGCCGTCGCACCCCCCGCGCAGAAGTGAGGGACCCCCGCGCAGCCCGGCAGCCCCCGCTGCTCCCTCCAACCCCCGGGGCCACGGCTTTGCCGCAGCACACCCGGCCTGCGCGCAGCCTCTGGGCTGGCCCTCCCCGCCCCCAGGGTGGGACAGGCAGGCTCAGGCTAGGGTCCGGAGCGCGGGCCTGCCTGCCTGCCCCACGTGGCCGGGCCAGAGGGGTGGCTGCGGCGGGCTCCCGGGCTCCCACCCGCCGTCCGCCTCGACTTCCCGGGGTTGGGACCGGGGCCGGGCTAATCCACGGCCCCAGCCTCCCAGCACCGGGCCGGGATCAGCCTCCGGGGCTGCGGTATGCTCCCCTCCCACCAGAGGCTTCCCAGGGCCGCGGTAGGGTCCTCCCCCGCCGGCGGCCATGGCTTGCTTCTTTCTTTCTCTTTTCCTTATTTGTCTTCCTTTTTCTTTCCTTTTTTTCTTTCTCTTCTTTCCTTCCTTTTTCTTCTCTTCCTTCTTTTTTCTTTCTTTCTTTCCTCTTCCTTCCTCCTTCTTTCTCTTCCTGTTTCCTCTTCTTTCCTTCTTTCTTTGCTTCCTTCCTTCCTTTCTCTTCCTTCTCTTTTTTCTTTCTTTTTT
Organism: Pelusios castaneus; assembly: GCA_007922175.1. Taxonomy (NCBI): domain Eukaryota; kingdom Metazoa; phylum Chordata; order Testudines; family Pelomedusidae; genus Pelusios; species Pelusios castaneus. The sequence goes on from ML685787.1 coordinate 17,753,854, forward strand.
TCCTTCTTTCTCTTTCTTTGCTTCCTTCCTTTCTCTTCCTTCTCTTCTTTCCTTCCACTTTCTTCTTTTCTTCTTTTCCTTCCTTCTTTCCCTTCCTTCTCTTTTTTTCTTTCTCCCTTTTTCTTTCCTTCTTTCTCTCCTTTGCTTTCTTTTTTCTTTCCTTCTTTCTCTTCTTTGCCTTCCTTCTTTTTTCTTTCTTCCTCTTTCTCTTCCTTTCTCTTTTTTCCTTCTTTGTCTTCCTTTTTCTTTCCTTCTTTTTTCTTTCTTTCTTTCTCTTCTTTCCTTCCTCTTCCTTCTTTCCTCTTCTTTCCTTTTCTCTTCCTTCGTTTTTCTCTCTCTCTCTTCCTTTCTTCTCTCTTCCTTCCTTCCTCCCTTCTTTTTTTCCTTCCTTTTTTAAAAAAAACTTTAAAAAAATTAATTTTAAATAAAAACCTTTCTAAAAATTAAATTTCAATTCAAAATTCGTACAAATTCAATTAAACACAATTAATTAATTCTATTTACAATTACTTTAACTTCAATTAATGCCTATAATTTCTGTCGTGTGAGTTTGCACAAAAATTTTATTCAGAAAAAGTTTTGCACACGGCTTGAAAATTTTGCACACAAGCCGCCAAACCTTAGAGGGAACATTGGTTACCATGTACACTCACAGGTGTAGACATCACCATAGGCACCATAAACCCTCAATCCTGAAGTCACAAAAAGTTGACAGAATCTCAGTTTTAATTTAGGTTTCTAGGTTGTTTATGGTTGTGAAGAACACCTTGAAAGCACGATTCGAGTGTAACAATGCAGTGGCATCTGCCTGAGTCTGCAAACTGCTTGAAACAATAGTTCTGATAGGTGACAGCCATTGTCTAGTCTAGGATAAAAGGCATTCTTTTAAATATGTTAGTTAATGTGTTTCATCTCACACATTTTAAAACTTTAGGGTTAGTCTACACTTAAAACTTCATGGCACAGCTGTATCAGTACAGATGTGCCACTGTAAGAATGCTTGTGTGAACTACTACTCCTATTATGTTGATGGGAAAAAGCTCCAAATGATTGGGCTAACGGATGGCAGCAGCTATGTCACCAGGAGAACGTCTTATGCCAGCAAAATTTCAAAGCATCTGATGAAGTGGGATTTTCTCCCACAAAAGCTCATGCAATAAATAAATCTGTTAGTCTTTAAAAGTGCCATCAGCACAGCTGTATCAGTACAACTGTGCCGCTGTAAGCTGTAAGTGTAAACCTGGACTAAATTTCCCAGACCTGAAGAAGAGTTCTGTATAAGCTTGATAATATGTCTCTTTCACCAATAGAAGTTGGTGCAATAAAAGTTATTACCTCACCCACCTTGGCTCTTGAATAGCCCTAAGATAGACACAAGAAAAGAGAAGGATGAGTGAAAATTGTAATAAGGCCCTCATGGGTACATTATGATAGTTTGTGAAGCAGGAAAATGAAAATAGACCTTTGCACAGGTATGCCTGAACAGTCTCAGAATTGTGTTGGTACTAAATTAGGTGTGTACCCCTGTGAAGATATAAAAGACAGTGAGGCACACCAGAGGGGGTCTGACTGATTATTGTCCTGCACTTTCTATAGTCATTTACACCAGTGCAAAGTAGGTGTAAAAACACCATCACTCTGCTATCTGGGTTAAATTCTTGTAAGATTAAAAAAGCAGGGAAAAAGTGAAAGGAAAATAGATTTACCACACATTCATATTATAATAATGTTGTCCCTGAATTTCTGAGATGCATTGTATTACCCTACAAACATAGGGATTCAAGACCATGGCGCAGATCGATTTAATTCTTCTGTTTACTATAGAGTTGACTGTAAATCTTGTCAGTTATTGAGGATGCTAAATTAGTTACTTCTCAACTGGTTCTAAAGATTCCCATTCCTTCAGAAGTCAGAAACCCAGTTTCCTTGCAAAAAGGTTTTAAAAGAAGGTTGAAGGAGTGAGGGAGGGCATCTACTACTGCGCTACATAAAGAAAACACATTTTACTCACACTATGACTTTTGGTGAACAGAGCAGACTCTCACTTACAGTGTGTCCTCACAACAGTGACTCCACTTAAAAAGCCTAATTTTCTACTGATTGCATTGAGGTTTATTCCATGTCTCCTGTCAGACGTACTGAGCAGATCATTAGAGTGATTCTGAGCATAGGGAACAGCTGTGGAAAATGTATTTACAGCTCATTCATTACCTAAAGTAGTTTGTATCATTTCCTCCTCATCATAAGAGAGCTACATGTGAGGGGAAGCTATGGGGAGAATGGGATTGCCTGCTTTCATAGCCACATGCTCATAACAATGTATTTGTGCATTAAGCTAACAACTATAATAGAATCTCATGCTTCAGGACATTCAAAGGTCATATGTATTCTCCCCTCCCCCACACACATACCCCACCCCACCTGTGTATAATTAGCTAGATTTATTATGGGGATTTATTTCACTTTCCTCTGAAGCATCAAGGATTAGCCACAATTTGAGGTAGGACACCTGAGGAGGTGGACCAGTGGTACAGAGAAGCCTCTTTTTAGATACCTGACTAGTGTGTGTTCCTCAGATGCTCAGAGTCATATTGATTGCCTGAGTGGGCTCAGGAAGGAATCGTCCTTCAGGTAAGACTGGCTGGGACTTTGGGGTTTTTCATCTTTCTCTGAAGTCTGGGGTTTAGATCATCCAGGCATATCTCAGCTAATCAGTTTCTGGCCATTGCAAGGCCTCAGTAAAAGCTGGGTCTCTACTGTTCTTTCCCTGAGGCACACAAGAGTTTAGTCTCCTCAAGACTGAAATGCTTCAGACTCACTAAAGCCTTTGGGTTCAATACATAGGTATCTGCATGTATCCGTAATGGTCTGCAATATACAGGAGGTGTAACTAGATGATCTAATGGTCCTTTCTGGCCTTAAACTCCATGGAACTCTATGATACACATAGGCGACTCTAGTCAAGGGGTACAAGTAGTCTCCGTAGTCCAGTTTCACTGCCAAGGCCAAGAAGGAGATGTTTCCTCCCTCTTATCCTGTCTTTTTTCCCTAGCATCCAGACAGGTCACTTGAGCCAGGCATTGTGCTCTGGAGTTGAGCCTTAACTATCACAAAAAGAACTAAATGAAAAGAGTTACAAGTAATAGAATATGAACATACACACAATAGTATCTTTCAGCTGAAGATCTCAAAGTGCTTTACAAAAATCTCTGTCAGATGAGTATCATGGGCCCTGAGCAAGTCACTTCCCCGTCTCCTGCTCTAAGAGTAAGACATTGTCTGAACTGATTCAGGAACATCTGAATTGCAGGAACCTAACTGTGAGAAGGAAGACAATTTTACCATCTTTCAACTCCTGACTTTTGCCTGCTGATATATTTAAAATGCATTTTGCATCATTGCCCTCACTATTCTGAAAAGGGAGTGTCAGGATGAGTGAATGACATGTTAGACAATACATGTCTGTTAGGCGTAGTATTAATGTAAGTGTTCAGAAGTTATGCTAGCTGAATGTCTGATACTCTCCCCACCCATGTCAAGTATTCCATAACACCTTGCATCAACTGAAGCAAACTTTGACTTAAGTAGATAGAAAAACTGCCAGGATCAGGACATATGAGTGTTTTAACAGAGCAAGAGGTAGGGAGGTGTTCTTGCAGGCTAATACTGCAGTGTCCCAAAGGAAAAAGGACAAGATACATGCATATCCTGCATGCAGTACAAACAGAGGAGACTCCTTCGCCCTGCTTGGTACTTGGAATGCATGTATTCAGAAAAAAAGAAATAAGGGGTACCAGAAAAACAAGACCGAAAGCTGATTGGTTAAATCTAACTTCAGCTTATATATGCAGTACCGTTAACTTGTTAACAGTTAGGGTATAAAAAGATGACTTTAAGGAGGCATCTTTAGGAGCACAGCTTCTGTGCAAGATGAATATAACAATGCTGCATGAGATAGCTTCCTGGAGACTGGTATCAAATTGAACCTTTGTCCTTTACTATATTATTATTGGTTTTAGCAATGAACCCAACAGGAAATCTTAGGGATGTGGCTTGTTTAGCCTAACAGAATGAAGGATGAGGGGAGATCTGATTGCTCTCTATAAATACATCAGAGGGATAAATACCAGGCAGATTAAATGACAATGCTGGCACAAGAACAAATGGATACAAACTGGCCATCAATAAGTTTAGGCTTAAAATTAGACAAAGGTTTCCATCAGAGGAATCAAGTTCTGGAACAGCCTTCCAAAGGGAGTGTTGGGGGCAAAAGAATCTAACTTGTTTTAAGACTGAGCATGATAAACTATAGGAGGGGATGATATAAGATTGCCTACAATGGTATATGGCCCATTCATGAGTGCTATTAGCAAAAATATCTCTAAGGCTACAGATGAGACAGTAATTGGAGAAGGCTCTGAATTATGACAGTGAATTCTTTCCCAGGTGTCTGGTTGATAGTTAACCACTGAGCATGTGGACAAGACCTGATGGTCTTATTTGGGGTCTGGAAGGAATTTTTTCCTCACACTCCAGACTGGCAGAGACCCTGGGATATTTTCACCTTCCTCTGCAGCATGCAATACAGGAAACATGCTGGTTTGAGTTAAATAGTAAAGTCTCTTTAACTTGACATCTTTAAATTAGGAGTTGAGGACTTCAGCATCTCAACCAGAGGTTATGGACCTGCTACAGGAATGGGTGGGTGAGGTTCTGTGGCCTGTGATGAGCAGGAAATTACACTAGATGATCACAATGGTCCTTTCTGCTCTTAAAGTCTATGAGAGTGATATTGGTTATTTGGTCTCTTGAATATATTTAATAATGAAGCATAGTTTGCTCAATCAATTGAATATACAATTTATCATCAAACTATCTGTGTCCTTTCTTTTTAATGTTCATTTTTACATACAGGTGCCTCTGACTGGCCCTCTCCTTTTTACTCATGCTCGCAGATCAACAGCTCTGCCCAGATAGACTCTGGCATCATAGAAAGGATGGGAGGCAACAAATAAGGCGGCAGTTGCTTGAAGAACCTGAAGATGACCAGGAGACAGATGCACCCATATCCACCAAAAAGACCTTAGTCTATATATCTATTTAGGTGCTTATATGGCCCTTATCACAGCATCTGGGCATCTCAAAATCATTAATGGATTTGATCCTTCTAATATTCTTGAGAGGAAGGGAAACACTATCCTTCTTCTACAATTGACCCAAGATAACTTAAGTGATTGGCCTGAGCTCACACAGAAAGAGTTTGTCTTAAAGTGGAATGGAGTCCCACTACAATCCTTTATCCATTATCTCCCAACAAATTAGGGAGAAACATTTCCACCAGCAGAAGGGAGACAGCAAGAGGTTTGGGCAACCCTGCCCTGCCATCTGAATCTCCAACAACAGAGAGGGAGTGTAAAGGTGCTGGAGGATGATGTCTGGAAAGGAGCACTTGTGACATCTCCCCACCATCCGAAGAGACTGGGGCAACCCTGGGAACGGGAGAGTAACAATCCTCCTTTTGAAAACGGATGGGGAGGGGTAGAAAGAGAGGTATGTTTGTTTGGAATTCTGCAAGTGAGCCCAGTAGAACTACTAATTCCATCCAAGGGAAGCTCCCTGCAGAACTGCCAGCAACCTGATAACTCAGGACCCTCTTCCTCCAGGATGGTATATGTGCACCTCTCACTCTCAAAAGGGAAGGCTCCTGGATGTGGGCAACTCCCCTTTCTCTCTCTCAGCAGCAGATTGAAGAACTACTGGGAGGAGAATGCAACAGAGCCACTGGCTGTTCTGCAGCAACAGTTGGAGATGCAAGAATTTCAGCACTGGGAGCCAGGGTTACTATCCAGCCCTGTTCAGTGCTTCAAACCTTTTCCCTGCTCCCCTCCCCCAGTCTCCTGAGGGGTGCTGCAACCTATTCAAGCATCAGCTGCTACCCTCACTAGCACCACCACCTGCAATGGTGTAGCAATCCACCTGAGCAAGGCTCCTTTCTGCAAAGAAGAAGGGAAAAAAAGGAAGGAAAAAAAATGTAAAAGCAAAATAAATAATACAATATTGTATTTTGTTAATTCTAAGAATGACTGTGCACTTTGTGACCCTTACATGGAAAATCAGAATAAATAAATAGCATGCAACCGCCCTTTACAGCTACTAATCTGAGCCCCCTTTGCAAAAGCCAAAATTAGCTAAATGCTTCCTCTTTACCTGAGAAGATCCTCCCTCTGTTCAAACACTACATAAAGAGCTGCAAGGAGGAAAGCCATTTACAGGGCAAACAAAAGTGATTGTTCCTTCAAAAATCCAGGAACTATGCTACATATTCTTGAGTCCCACCTACCAGCACCTCATCTATTAACTAGTTATGTATCTACAGACATAGAGCACTGAAGTCGCATCCTTTCTTTGATGACCACTCTCATGCCTCAGCCACTACTCATATTTGTTTGGGGCTGTAAAAGCAGCACTACCACATTTATGTTCTCTTTTCTCCTCCTCTGTTTTATATGAATATAGAAATTGATTCAAAAGCACTGTATCCACCGCCTCTGGAGCTATTGTGGGAACTCAGAACCAAATTTAACCCTGGATCTGAACGTCAACAGTTAAGTCTGTATCTAGTACTTATGTAACTGTGTGTGTTCGCATGCAGTAGGGGATTTTGTGTGTGGTGTGTGCGTGTGTGCATGTGTGTGTGCGTTAATTCAGTTGTATTTAATGCTGATGAGACAATACTTGGGACAAAGCCAAGAACTCATTTTGAGGGCATAATTTATTCTACTGACAAAAAATTGTGACAAACATGTTTAGACACCAGGAAGGTCAGGTTTCCTTATAATTATTAACAGATAATGTGAGGCCAGGTACAGGATTTCATTCCCAGACCTATCACTAACAAAGTTCAGCATTCCATCAAATCCATTCTATATCTGGAGCTGATATTTGCCTTTGAGTTCTTGTTTTGTGCAATATGGGGAACAGCGTATCAGCTCTCCAACCAGGGCATCCATGATGACAGTGATGTGAAAATCACAATGTCCTCTTTTGGCTATAAGTATCCCCCCATAGAACCTGCACAGAAACCATGGTATTCTAGGAAGGGCACCAAAGATATGTGCTTGCATTAATACTTCTTGAGCAGCATGAACACACTGCTAATGGTGGTCAATTACTTTGCAAATACCCTATAATTGTGCTTGTCAAAAGGAAAGCATGATATGCGGGGCATTTAAAAGAAAAAGAAAAAAAAACTAGAAATGATTAGGAGATGGCATGGTTTAATTTTTGAGAAAGGAAAAGTACCAGTTTCCCTTCTCAAAACCTGTGCTACTGATAATGATGCAAATATAAAGAAGAAAAGCTGCAACCTTAAAGTAGCACACTGCAAGTCCAGTATTTCTATAATTATGCTTCTGCTGTCTAAGATTAATCAGGCAAGTTAATGATGCAAAAAATTACATTTATAATCCAGTCTGAATACAGCTGTACTGCAAGCTAAGATCTAAGTGCTATTAAGTTAAATGGAATTAATGGGTTGTCCCTGCCAATCTTTATATCTATCAGTTACTAATTAACATTCTTCTATAAAGAACAGTTTGTAAAAAAAAATATACAGAAGGAACATTGCTAAAACTTACTATATACACTGCTGTTAAAGGACAGTCACACAGGCCATAATAGAAATACAGTGTGTTCATTTCACCAGTGAACAAGAAATTGCCAAATGGCACTGCAATCAGTAATATGTTTTATGTAAAGTCATTAATTTCATACGGCAGCAAATTACCACCAAAGATGAACTTTCGTAGAAAATGTCTACTTCAGCTAATAATTGAAGGACTGAACAGGAAGCAATAAAAACCTGGTAGTTAAATTAGCTACCAAAGAAAAATGAATGCAGTGTGTTATCTTTGTAGATAACGTAGCACATTTTTTACTTCCAACATACGACTCCCAACTTGATTACTAATTTTATTCTTTCAGTACTTGTATTCTTTTTAAGTATTCCTGCCAAACCCTTATCACCATGTTCATTTGACTCTCTTTTGTTTTGGTCTTTATTACCTGTGAATATATGCTCTGTCATTTCACATGCCAGGAATTTAGAGCAGACACGAAATCTGGTAGCAAGTATCAGAAATTCTGTTACTGTAGATATGACTACCGTGACTTGATTTTTTGTTTTTTTAAAGAAATCACACTCAAATGAATACCTCCATTAAATATAATCAAACTCTGTACATATTGCATCTGAATGATGCAAATATTTTTTCCCAAGTTACAATTAGCAGTTTTAAAGCAGTCTACGTTTATTAAACATATTGTGAGGAAAATCATAACTGTCTTGAGCTTTCAATAAACCAAGTCCTCTTACAGGAGAGCATGCCAGATCATTGATAACAGCAAAAGACCCCAAAGTTGGGATGTTTTTAATTCTGTCTCACCAAGCCCAAAATGGTGGCAATTAGCTAGGATATTTATATAACCTACATTCATCAGACTCAAAAGGAATGACATTTATTTTCAAACTTACTCCTTGCATCATTTTATTGCAATTAATTTTACACTGACAAATTAGATGTGTGATTGACATAACCACCATTTCAAATACCTTCCAATTAAAATGATAAAAGCAAAAGTTTAGTCTATTAATAATTTTTTCTTAGTCTGTATGATGCCAGTGATAACCCCCCTAAAACTTTAGAACTTATGTGAACAGCTATTTTGTACATATACTGCAGATAATTAACAGATAAGGTTTTTAATTAACTCACAAAGAGTTAGCATAATTTGCCACTTAGGAAAAAAATCTACAACTGTGGAAAGAATGAATTATACTGCTGGAAAAATATATTGTACGTCATTGAGAAAGAGTTCAATTTTGGTGCTTTAGGAACAAACACACACCCTAAGATTGCTGTATTGTAAATCTCATCCCACCCCGCCAAAATTCAGCCAGCATTTTCTCTGTGGACTGTAGAATTCTGTCATTAGCAGAATGGCAATGCAAGTTTGACGGAAATAAATACAGAATAATGCCAGTAAACTTGCAGGAAAAAGAGGGCAAATGATAGTAACCCTTATACTAAGCATACAAAATCAGTCTATTTAGCTGCTTTGAGAGCATAAGGGAAATTCATAATTTCATTTTTTCTGAGGAAACAATGAGATAACAGATAAACCCAGTCAGGATGGATCTGACTGCAATACAGTAACTGCTAAAATAGGTGTCCAACGTCTTCATTGCACTATGCAGTACATTTGCATTGTAATGTATAAACTATATTCCAATCAATGCTTCTTTTAAATAATGCATTTGTTTATAAAATGTTCTCACTTGCAAACAAAATATATTTTTTTAAATGATTATTCAGTCTTTTACTGGAACTTTCCTTTTGGGTTATAAGATATATTATTGAAAGGCCTACTATTGCTGCTATATTGAGCGTTATAGAAAGTTTTCTCATTGAAAACCTTCTATTCAGGAATTTGCTGTGAACTTCGGCCAAATAAAAGTAAGGTCTTCAGCAGGAAGGACGTGTATTTGTTTAATAAAAAAAAAAATCAAATAGAAGTGTCATTAAAAAAAAGATAGATATTCATCAATTTAAAGATACCTTAATACTTTTGTAACACAAAAGGAGAAACAGGCAAGTATGGTAATTAGTTCAAAGTGTGGCCTAATCACTGTTGGTTATTTGTTTTCAATTAGTGAATGTTGTCCTGGTGCGAGGTGTTGGATTGACAGCCCTGCAGAGAGAAGTTCTATATTTATACAGTAATGTGAAAATAAGATCAGTGGCTAAACTTCACCAATTTGCCGATCATGTTCTGCGCTGTCGGTCAGTCTTTTATACCTTTGATGCTTGGTCTCTGCTGCTACCTCCAACACAGATGGGTGCTGTTACTGTGCTAGTGATTTGGTGATATGGACAGCTATTCACCAAGAATCAAGTGAAATGACTATGGTTTGATAGCTGGTATGCAGAGACCAGTGTCTGTCATGCTCACCTGTATTATCTAATGATTTCATTATCCTACCACATCTGTCTGTTCTCTCGCATCTCCTACTTAAGATTATAAGATCTTTAAAACAGAAATTGTCATTTTGTTCTGTGTTTGTACAGAGCCTATCACAATAGGGTTCTTATTCATGACTATGGCCCCTGGACAGTACAGTAATAAAAACAACACATTTCACACAGGTCATTGAATAGTCTTTGGACAGTGACCATTTTTGGTCTTTAGGTGCCTAGTTCTGCAGCATTCAAATAATGGAAGTTCGTCTATTGATTGTTTCACAGGACTGGGCTTTAGTATGGGAGGGATAAAGCTGATGTATGGTTAGTTTTGTCTTTTATTATCCTGATAATTTTGTAAATAGAATTCTGCTGGTTCCTCTATTTTGTAACCTAATCCTAAGGCATGGCTGCAGCCTTCACTCTTTTCTCTTCAGGGGCATGGATACTGGGTTTGCCTGTTGTTCTCAGGGGGCTGGGCAATGGGGCTGTTTAATTGAGTATTTCACACCAAATCATCCATGCTGTAGCTGCAGGGGGCAGTGGAGTAGTGGACAAGAATGGATTCCCTTTGTCCATTACTTAATTTCCTCCCAATATCACCTTAAATAACCATAGGGCCTGTCTACACTACAATGTTAAGTTGACCTAGGTTAGGTCGATTTACAGGCACTGCAGTAATTCCTGTGGTGACTGACGTCCATATTATCTGCCTTCTGTCAGTGGTGCGTGTTCTCCCCAAGGGTGCTTCCACCAATTGAAGAGGAGCAGTGCAGGAGATGAGAGTTAGGTTTCTCAGTTCCAAGCAACTCTATGCTGGAAGCCTTTTTAGCTGTTCCACCAAGCTTCTGATCTCCCTGCCTCTGGCCTGAGCTTGAATGTTTACACCACAACTAAACAGCCCTGTAGCCCAAGTCCCATGACCAAATCAGTTGGCATTGGCCAGTCTAAAGGAAGGAATTGAGGCTATGTTTAGAAAAAGAGGGGGATGGAATTAAGATAAATCAACCTTATGCCTAATGTTAGTTTTGTGTAGATCTCAGATCAGCAGGGGGGGTTTTTGTGATGGTACTTAGGCCCCTGGCCAAGTACCAGCATTTTTTTTTATTTTTTTTTTTTAAACAAAGAAAAGCACTGCAGATCAGAGTTCATTCCACATCAGCTGCTGGATCTGGATGGAGACCCAGAGGTTAAGGATTGCCTGATCTTCAAATGTTTTGGCTCTGGTACGTTTACATCTCAACCCGTCACTTCTGAGCACACTTGCTGTGCTCTGTCTTGCATAATGCATAGAGGAAGAGGTAGTCTTTGCCTCAAGGACTCACATTCTAATTCAGATATATAATACAATTCAGACATATATCAGTTGGGCAAAGGAAGGTCCAATTTCAGAACAGTGCAGATTTTTATATATAATTGTTTTGCTGGATTAATACTCAAAGGTTTACTGGGATAAATGTGTTTTATCTAAATATAGCTTATTCCAAGATTCAGTGAGCACAGCTGGCCAAGCTGACAATACAATAAACTTAGATAACCTATCTCCAAATATATTTTAAAGTGGGGAAGATGCATTACTTCTTTATAAAATTTACTGCCTGTCTGTAAGAGAAAGATGTTTGATAAAGGACTTTATTGTTTCTATTAAATCAATCCCCTCTCAATGCAACCATTGATGACATTAGCAAAGCATTGTTCTGTAAGAGGTCATATGTCTTTGCTAGCTGGGGTATCTCATAGCAACAACAATATTAAGGTAGTAACATTTGAGGATTAATAGCGCAGCCACTTGCAAAATACAACAAATCTGACTTGATGCAAATTACTTCTGTGCAATAGGCTATCCCTCCCCCCTGGATAAATGTAAATATGCATTTACAGCCCTTGCAAGCACACTCTTTTTGGAGGGATTCTACTAATCATTTAAAACTAAAAATACATCTCACTGAAATCCAATCAAACAGACATATCCAACATCCTGTTTGGAAATGAGTCAGAAAAACATAGCTCTGCTATCTGAATCACTAAATAATCATTATCTGAACTAGATAAAAAAAGTTTGCTGTCTCTGAGTGCTGGAGGTACTCTGCCAAAATTGGCACAGGTAGTGGAGGCTGACAAATCTGGGGAATAGATTATGGCATATAGCAATCGTAATCTCAGAGATACGGGGCTCATCAGGGACTGCAGCTGCCATTTCCTTGTCTTGTGGTTTGAATGCTATTCTAAGACTCAGGAGACCCTGATTCAATTTCTGTTCCCTCAGGGTACATCTTCACTGGAGGCTCTGTTCAGTTGACTTAACCAAGGTAGTCAACTTAAGTCGACTTAAAGTCAACCTTGTTAAGTCAACTTAGAGACGCCACAGCCCTGCATACACACTGGCAGGTGCTAGGTTGACGGAGAAGTGGCCAAGAACTCTGAGAGGGGGCCTGGAGGCCAATTAGGTCAACTTAAGGGCTATTCCCCGTCTACACTGGCCTAAGTTGACCTAATAAGATCGACTTAAGCCTTAGGTCAACCTTAAGAGGTGGTGTTATTAAGTCGAATTAGCGAAGCGCTTAAGTCAACTTAATAAGCGCCCAGTGTGGACGCAGCAATCTGTAGGTCGACTTAACCGTCCTTAAGTCGACCTAAAACTCCAGTGTGGATGTACCCTCAGAGTCCTCCTATGTAACTTTGGGTGAGTCCTTAGTCTGTCTGGAGCTAAGTTACCTCTGTAAAGGAAATGGGGATAATAATGCTTCTCTTCCTCTCAAGGAAGTTGGGAGACTACATTTTCTAAAGAACATCAGGTACTCAGATACTATAGTAATGGGTGCCTTAGAGAGGGTGCAGCCAATTCACAATGGAGAGTGGAACCATGACAGTAAATGTACCCCCAACCCACTGGAGAAGCTGACAATGGCAGCAGCACTAGTCAAGTGGAGGCTCTCTTTGCTTCCATTTTGTGGTGGGTAGGTGAGAGAAGCTCCTTGTTTCACTCTCTCTTTTGCAAACCACAGAGCTGGGCGTGAAGGTTGGGAGAAGCACAACTTGTCCTCTGATTCTGAAGGCCCACAAAATATCCCCCAATACTGAATGAATGAGGCCTTCTGTTATGAATGTGGAACTGAGGAATTGGAAGAAGAGGCAGAATGAACTGAACTTGAATGGGTGAGGAATCCAGGAACAATGCAGAGCCAGTGTTGGCCTAGGTCTGTAAGGATAAGGGCTTGGAGGGAAGGGGATTGGTGCAGACAGGCAAGGAAGAAGCATGCTCACCATTTTTTCCCCACAGAAATAGATTGTCAGATATGGGTGATCTCAAACTTTGGTTCTGCACTGGATCCAAAGCCACAGAGAATGGCCTGGAATGCTCATTCAATCCAAATAGTTTGAAAATTTAAAGGACCATGTGGAGAGGGATTGTTCATATTTAGGGTTTTGTTTTACCTCAAGTTAGACAGAAATAATTTGTGTTTAATGTGGATCCTAGATCAGAGGCATCGCTAGACATGGGCCCCCAGGGGCCATGCCCTGAATGTGCTGGAGAGTGCTCTGAGCTGTGAGCTCCAGCATGTAGGCAGCCTGCCTGAGCCCCAGTCCACCAGGGAACTCAGCTAGAGGCAACCAAGGTGGGGCCCTATTAAATCTCCCACCCTGAGACCAGGCAGGAAACTTAAATCACTGCCTCTGCATGGCCCAAACAGTGCGTTCTGGTGGCAGTGTGTCTGGTGGCTGTGTGTGGAGAGCCTCTTCTTGAACTCTTCACGACCAGCAGCATGCACACACATGGTGAGTATTGCCTCTACCCCTGGCTTGTGTCCCACTGGGCAAGGGGTACTGGGGTGGGCAGAGTCATAGGCCTGGCCAGTGGCAGGGGTGCTGGGGTGACCCCCTCCACCCCACCCAGCACTAGTAGGGTACCAGGTTGGTTTCAGGTGGCAGGATGCTATGGGGGTTGGTTTTGGATGGCGGGGTAATGGAGGGGTGCCCAGAGGCCTGTACCCCACATCTTTTTCCTGTGGAGCAACATCCCTGTCCTTGACCACCTCAGACTCTGCACACTCACCATATCCCTCATTCTGACAATCCATATATCTGAGTAGCTTTGAAGAACTATCATTTTTAAATGTCCTTAAAAAAAAAAAAAAAAAAGCACTCATGTACATTCCTGACACAGGTGTCCTTAAAAACATGTCCTAAAAATATAAATAGAGCAATACTAACTCGCAGAATGGCTGACTTTGGAGATTCAGAGAAAACTGAGTGCATAGCTTAAACACTATCTATGATCACTGAATGTGAATGGGTGGCCAGAAAGGGAGCAGTAAATCCCCCAAATAGCTGCCTTTAATTTATTCAGGTAGCTGTAGCACTATCTGTATATCAATGGCTTCTAGGTCCCACCCCCTTGGAGGGGGTATTACTATATAGCCACAGTGGAGGAGCCAGCCAGCCAATGCTGGAACGAGACAGCAGGACCAGAGCAACACAGCATGGGCATCTCTTCCACAAAGTATATTTAATGACACTGAGCTGGGATTCTCTGTGAATCATCAGTCTCTGTGACAAAGTCACATCCTTTGCTCTTTCAGAATACGTGCTGAAGTTACTATTTGTCAAGTGTTAAGTATATATACTGAATGCAGTGTTGGTAGAGCCAACAGTCCCTGGATATTCAAGAGACAAGGTGGGTGAAGTAATATCTTTTATTGGACCAACTTCTATTGGTGAGAGAGGCAAGCTTTCAGGGTGACACAGAGCTCCTCTTCAGATGAAAAGTCAGACATAGCTCTTCTTCAGGTGAAAAGTCCCTCTTACCACAGAAGTTGGTCCAGTAAAAAAATATTACTTCACTCACCTTGTCTTTCTCAGGACACATACTGTTAGTTTATCTTTGCCTAATACAGCTGAAGCACAATTTACTAGCTTCTAACATACCTATGTTGTTTGCTGGGAAAAAAATTACAACTGACAGTGTATTTGAATACAGGTAGTCCTGAACTATGAAATGCAATAGTAAAAAAAAGAATGTAATTGTTGAGATGTTCTCTTCATCAATTTTAGTCTAACTTTTCGTATTATAGGCTCTTCTGAAGCACACAATATAGGAACAAGTGGTCCACAACAAAGATAACATCTATAACAGGCATGTTAGAGTGGTAGCTGAAAGACCAGGGTTACGTAAACAGGAAAATTATGCTCTCCCACCATTGAGCAGTGAGTTTTGGAAAAAACTGATTTTGTAAAAAGAACACCATTGTGTATATAGTCTTTGCTCGGCTCGCTATGATAAAATCATATTAGCCTTATCAAATACATATACATATACATACTGATGGTAGCTTTTGTTTTGCTGGTTGGTTTTTCTTTGAGATTTTGTTCTGTTGTATTTTTCTATTGAAGGAAAGGCAAATTTACTCAATTTAAATACAAATTACATCAACTTATAGGAAAAAATAGTACAAATGGGCTGCATTTCCTAAGCCTTTCCACGACTTCCCAGTTTAGCAGTAGCAGCAGCAGATGTTTCAAGAAGCAGAATTTAAAGCTATCCCCGAGCTCTATCTGTGACCTTCTCCTTCATCAGTGTGAACTTTCCAATACTGAACTTCCAGCTACCTAATTGAATCACAGAACAAGCATATGTTCTGCTCAAGCAACTGTGTGAAGTTTGAAGTATTGTCTATAAGCAGTTTTCAATGGCTTTTGCCTTCAAGGCACCACACTCCTGGAAATGACTACTTTTTAATTTGAAGCTGACATAAAATTTCAATTTATTGAAAAGTGCTGCTGCTTTTGGATGAGAAGACAATTTGTAAATACCCAACAAAGAATGTCAAGGTTTAATTAAAAACAGCAATTTCCACATAAACTTCAGTGCTACTTACTTTTTTTTTTTTTTTTTTTTTTAAACAAATGCAGCCCAGATATGGACCATTTACAGATACTAGTCTGTTACCAGTGGGCCCAATTGCTAGATCCCACATGTTTCCAAGCCAGCTGAGTTTGAGTGGAGTCCAGTCACCATTCCCAACCTGGGGCTATAGGACACCCTGTCTCAGACTTCTTATCTGACACCCATACTTGTGTGCCACCACCTACCTGCTCTGAACCCTGAAATCACTGTCTGGAATCTCCCTAAGTCCCCCCTCCTCTGCCACAGTCACTTACTTCCTTTCTTAAATTATTTTTAACTTGGTTAAATATCTGGGGTCTGAATCTCATCCCATACCAGTAAGAGTCAGGAATATTACAACTTAAGTGACTTCTAACAGTAAAAAAACAAAAACAAACAAAAAACCTCCAACAAACAAAAACAAACCAAAAAAAACCCAGGCAATAAGTTAGCAGAGAATCAGGTCCGTGGACTCTGAAATGTATATTTTGGCTGATCTTGACTATTTTTTCTGTGGACATTTGAAATATGGAATTACGGATGAGAAGGCTGCACAAAACAGTTTTGAAATCTTGTATGAAAAAGGGGGGAGGGGAGAACAAGTGGGAGCATTTACTAAAACAATGATAACTTCTAGGCTAGTGACTAGCATCTGATGTGTTCAATTATACTGAAAGCTCCCTTCTGCCTTATTATTTATAGTATAAAGTATATTATTTACAATAATTAAAGTGCTGAAAAATGCATGCTTATCACCAGGAGTAATCATCTAAATAGAGCCCTGTGTGGATATAAAAACATGGATCCGGATCTCCTCCACATCCACTCAATGTCAGCCTCTAGCTAATCCACATGCCAGGTTTTATGTGTATCCGTAGCTGCATCTACAACCAAGCTTGGGCTCAGTCAGCATTTTCGCCTTTGACTGACTCATTCCCCATATGGGTTCCACCCACTTTTTCCTTTTCTTGTTTGCAGTTTGCGCACTGTGCTGTCAATCAGATTTCCTTTGGCACCAATGAAATCTCTGTGACAGCATGGCACTGCAAAGAGCAAAGAAGAAAAAGAAGTGGGTGGGTGGGGAAGGCATGGAGAATAAGCCAATCAAAGGACAGAATGCTGACTGACTGTGAGTGGTGGTCTCCAACCCCCAGCCTGCTGTGACAGATTCTGATTGGCTGGCTGACCACAATCAGAGCAGAGCTGGGATTGGCTGGAACACTTCCTTGTTCCTCTGTATGCTGCTGATGCAGATCATAGCATCCAGGGGCCAGTCTGCAACAATGGGGCTGTGGATATCCGCTCCCACATCCTCGTATGTGAATACCCACAGATCGGCAGGGCTCCACATCTAAACTTAATTCCAGAGGGGTAGCTGTGTTAGTCTGTATACAGAAAAAACAAGAGTCCTGTGGTACCTTAAAGACTAACAAATTTCTTAGGGCATATAAGCTTTTGTGTGCTGCAACCTACTTCATCAGATGCAGCCCACGAATGCTTCTGCTTGAAGAAATTTCATCTAAACTTAATGTACTTAACAAGTGATCATTCCGCTTGAAAAAAAACCCTAATGTTAAATCCCTGATTTGGTTCAGGACTCAAATATTGCTATTCATAGACAAAGTGTAAAAACAGATGATGATTACTACTCTTTATAAAAATAAAAACAAATATTAAAAGAATCTTTGCACCAATTAACACTTGTAATTAACCTCAAGAAGTGTTTTGCATTACTAATTAATCACTGTAGTTTATAGAAAGCTTAAATATATTTTAAACACACCTTTTATTACTAAAATTAAGTTCTACCTTACAACCCCTCTTTTCTCATGTATAAGCAGGTTTAAGTAACAAACAAAACCACACATTTGAGAGACGGAGGGAGGGCACAAGGCAAGGCAAGTCAAGTATATAATACATGACCTGATTTTTTAATCTAAGGTAATCAAATCACTTAATAGACAAAACATTTAGAACTCAAACTTTGTATGTGCTGTGTGTTCTGTGCTTTTGAGCTATCAATTGGTGAGCCTGTACCAATTTAAGGTTTAACTGCGAAAGGAGGAATCGTGTATATGATCAAAATTAATTGGATCTTCTTTCATTATATTTTTAAGTGCAGTGCTAATAAATTTATAATGTGTAACTCAGGACAAGAATATGTATTAACCACACCACTTTGCATTTTAATACTCTTACCAGAACTACTCAAGGGACACTAAATTTAGCATCACACAAAAGAACTCTCCACACTCAGGGTCACTGTAAATTTATATGGCAAAACTCTTCCCTCACAGAGCCGTCCCTTAAAGGAAATTGAGTGCATTAAGGTTTTTCAAAAAGTTCCAATGTTTTGGAACGTAATAGCTATTGGGAAGATTTCTGAATGCAATAAAAACATTTTCTAAATCAACTGCCCCTGAGAGTACAAACAAACAATATCTCAGATTGACAGTTTTGGAGTAACCACGTGCTGTTTGAAATGGCCACTCTTAATACTATTGCCTTTGCAGTCCTAAGAACTCTGCCTGTTTGCAAAGATACCAAGCATTTTTTCCTACTGCATAGGAGAGAAATGTACACTGTGTGTTCTCTGAGGGAGATTTCATTTATATTTCTTGCTTTCTTTAACATAAAATAGACAATTAAAATTTAAAGTACACACCTTTCTCTTTGTGGATGGAAACTTAAGGGCAATTCTTTGGTTTGGTAGGCTTTCTAAGGGCTGAACTGCTAAAGAACAATGACAATTCACACCTGGTGAGGATTGCCTCTCTGGAGCAGTGTTTCCTATTCTTTTTGTGACTGCAATCCCCTTTCAAAGGCATGAGCTATTTTTACTTTGGTACCCTTTATTTAGTGCAGTTTGAGACATGTTTTCAACAAGAAGTGGGATAATTTCCTATTTTTCTTTTTGCAAATTAGGCTGAAAAACAGATTTGGATTTCAAGCAGACACAACTGCAGTAAAAAGAGAATAAGTCAACAGAAAGAGAATAAGGTGGGTGGAAGTTGTTGGGTAGACAGTAAGAGAACAAAAGTAGCCTCCAGATAAATCAGATTACATTTTTGAAGTTAAATTAAAAACATAATATTTTAAATATTAAACAATTTTCTAAAAGTGCAAGAATTTTATAATGGTGAAGCAAGTTTCAATATACCATTTGTGTCTTTTTTCCAGTGTTTTACTGAGTAAGTGCATCCACCAAAGACAGCAATTAAAAAGTTTCCACAGGAGCACTCTCAATACAAAGACCTAGAAATAGCCCAAATCCAAAGCCTTATCCTCCTCTCCTGTTTCTTTAAAGCTCTCTCTGTTTCCTCTATCCCATGGTTTTGCTAAGTTCCTCATTGCCCTTCTTAGGGTCACCACTCTTTCTTCCAGATACCTCTCACGTTACTTCCCAACTCCAACAGCTAATGCTATTTCCTGGTGCTGATGCTGCAGTCCTGGAGGGCATTGCTATGATTAGATTTGACAGTACAACTTTGGTTTTTCCTTCTCATCCTAGAGTCCCAGCAAGATCCATAATGTAATTTGTTTGGGTCCATTAGCAAATCAGTGAGTTTCAAACACAAAATGCAAGCCAGAAAGTGAATATAGGACATTCCTTTTCTGTTCCCTAGTGTCACAAAAGCATGGCAACCTGCAGGTATGTGCACATTTTTAAGAACAATGCTTAGATTTCTTTGCAAGTGCAGTTCTAAGCCTGGGAGTGATGAGTGATGACCTATCTATTTATCTAAGTGTGATGTTCCCCTAGTGCTATGTTGACTGGTGAAACACTGTGTCACCCCAATCCCCATTCCTGAAGCCCATCTAACTCTTCTTTGTTGTGAGGACTCCCACTCCCCGGTGTCCACACACAGCCTGCAGCAAGTGAGTGGTTCTAGCCAGCCACTCTTTGGTTTAGGCAACAGAATGACCCCAGCCAATATCCCCACTCCCAGATATAACCCTAGGAACGTCCATCTTACAAAGTTCAGTGCTGCCCACTGAACTCATCTGTTTGTCAATTTATCGAAGAAATTGATATACAGCAACCTTGGCACTTCAGAGGGAGCCTCTAACACATCTTAAAGCAAAGGAACTGTTTGAAGTAAAATAAACAGATTTATTGAACTACAAAAGGATTTTAAGTGATTATAAGTCAAAGAAAAGCAAGTCAGGTTTAGTTAAAATAAACCAAGCCAAACTCGTTCTAAACTAAGCTTAACACTTTCAGCAATTTTACAAGCTCAGATGATCTCATCACAGGCTGATTGGATTTCTTTCCAGCCAGGATCCTCCCTGGGTCAGAACTTCAGTTGTTTGGTGGTTTTTGTAGATGGAGGTGGAAGGAAGAACAAATGGCAAAGTCTCTCCCTTTTTATAAATGTTCCTTCTTCCCACTGGGGCTTTGCTCCCTCTCCCCTCTTTCAGAGTCAGATGGCAAATAATGTCCTTGTACAAGTTCATTCAGGCTCTGAGTTAGTGAGCATTAACTTATCATGGCTCCAAGCTGGCCAAGGAAAAAAGGGCATGGACTCAGCAGAGAATCCCTTGGATCCTTTGTGGATACTTAGGTCAGTCCTTTGGTTTTGGACTGCTGAAGAGTTAGGTTTATTTTATGCATGCCATAGTGATTTGAAAA
Source organism: Pelusios castaneus (assembly GCA_007922175.1). Taxonomy (NCBI): domain Eukaryota; kingdom Metazoa; phylum Chordata; order Testudines; family Pelomedusidae; genus Pelusios; species Pelusios castaneus. The sequence goes on from ML685787.1 coordinate 17,774,390, forward strand.
ATGCTCCTCCGCTCCAGGGAAGTTCTGCCTGTGTTTTAAACTATGAGGACACCTATTTGCTTGTAACACATAGGAGAGTGTCATAACCGTACAAAGGATACTGCAACAAATATATTACTATATCCACAAGGTTCAGCATGTCATGAGTATTCCAAAGACATCTGACTTGACATACCTTGCATTAAACAATACATAATTACACTATAAGGATGATCATGGGGGGTGCGGTGTGTCACACTAGTGCATTAGAAGTCTGTCCCTGCTCTCTACCTCTGGTCTTTCCTGATGAAGACTCTTCAAAGATGTTTGCAACTGTTGTTTCCTAGAAGCCACAGAGTGTATCAATTGCTATAAAGGTATTGTTCCACTGATGTGATGTGTTCTTGTAATACAGTGCTGGAATATAGGCTGAATTGTCTGTGCAGTCACCACAACTGAATTGCAACTCACAGCTCCAAACTTGTTCATTCCTGAATTTATTTATTTATATATTACTCCATGATTGTGAAACGATCAATTCTTTATAAATGGTACCTAAGCGGTTTCTTTGGAAGATGTACTTAGCTGGCTTTGCGATAAATGTCACCACAATGGTTACTTTTCAGATAGATTTGCATGACATGACAAGAGCTAAAACTTTCACTTTGGTGTAATAGGTATTTGATAATAGACTAGTGTCTTGTGCTTCCACCTTGGAAAATCTCCAGGAAAACATACAATTTCTAAAGGAAGTACAGACCCAATAAAGCTCAGTAGGCAGAATGTTTCCGAAATGAGGTGGCACATTTAGCAGCAATGGGTGGGCACGGCAGGACACAAAAGAGTTTGCAGTTAGAATTACAACATTAAACTATATGTATAACTAATATGATATAGCTAATGTCTCAAAACAACAAACGATAAAGTAACCCAGCAGGCTTCTCATGCATGATTCTTCCTTAGTGCTGCAGCATGGTAGAAAAGTCAGTGAGATGAAGTAAGTGGAGATTTGTGGTGCTGAGGCAGGCCCAGCTCATTTCATCTATTCAACTTCTCTCAGCATCTCAGAGTCCTTTATTCCACAAGCTTCTTTTAAAATGGAAGCCAGAGGGTGACTTTATCCCCTTCTTTGGCCCCATCCCTCCTTGCCCCTCTAAGTAGAGGTAGGCCACTCAAGTAAAGTCTTTCTACGTGTCCCTCTGCTCTGATATAGACACTATCTAGAGACTGAGATTAAATTCAAGCTCCTTATGCTATAAACAATTTACTGCTTACATGGACGTACCAACTCAGTCCGTGGCCTCATCAAATCTCACTAGCTAGATAAGGGCAGGCTGGTCAATATTTGGAAAGAAAGAACCAAAGGAAAATATAGGTTCTGGCGGAAGTGGTTCTGGCAGGTACCACTGCTTGCTTTTTAAATTTAAAATAAATAAATGGTTCATTGCTTATTATTTAATGCCCCAGCACAGGCTTAGGTTAAACTCTGCTGTTAGAGACTCCACCTTTTGGATGAGGCACAAAACTTGGCTTTTCACCAATGGTGGTCGTTAAAGCACCGTTGACACCTGTGCAAGTGAGACAAAGGTAGCTTTAAGTCACCTTTGTGATTCCCTGAATTCTGGGATAACACTCAATAAATATGTTGCTTTTTGATATATAGTAATAATTTGATTAACAAATCTGTTTTATAATAAAATATATTTTAAAAACAACAGTCTTTTGCACAATTAATTAATTGTTTTGCTACTTTCACATGCCTAACTATTTATGCAATATTACTTCAAACGTTTATCAGACAAAGGCAAGATGCCAAGAAAAACAACAGTTGCATGAGACTCGTGAATTTTAAATCTCAATTTGACTGTATGTGTCCAACCTATTACCTTTGGGGATTGCTTCTCCTTACTAAAAATGATAGGATGATACAGTAAATTAGACAGAATATGGACATGATAAAATATTACATACAATATAAAACACATGCATTGAGAATGGCATTTTTAAATTGATCCCAGTACTCTTGAATGTCAATGATTTTATCAGGCAAGTTAGAGAGTTTTTCAGACAGCTATTGCTGGAAAGTCTCACAACTGGCTTGGTCTCTGGATGGACTGCAATCTTGCTGTGGTGGAAAGGCTTGCATGGGCTAAAGACCACCAGAGCCATATCATCCAGAGCTTTTGTACTCCTGGTACAGTCACCTTTGATGAGCAAGTCTGAGACAAGGCTCCTGACTAAACATGGTCCAAATCCCACAAGATCCAAATGGTGGATCAGGCGCTTAAAATACCTTTTAGAACTCTGTGGCTATGAAGGAAAATGCCCCTCATTGCCTTGGATATCCTTAATATTGGGTCCGGATTTTCTTCCTGTCAAGTTTTATATGATTACAGCCTATGCACTTCCCCCCCACATTAAAATATTTCATGTACAGGCTTCTCATAAAGGATTCACAAACACAAACTCCTGTGGCAATGGACGAATGGCAGTGAAGACAGGAGCAGTGATCTTTGGGAGTCTTTAGTCACAAATTTACACGCAGGCAGCAGCTTGTGATGGTCATCTTGTGCTTGTATGAGACAGAAGTACATTTTGGCAGCAGCATCTGTGATTGAGCAGGCCTTTTTAGTATGTCCTCTTCAATCCAAATGAAGAGTGGGCTGGAAAAGATGCCCCAAACAGTCTGTCTCACCCTCCACACCCCATTTTCAAGAGTCTGACGAAGTGGGGTTTCTCCCACAACAGCTGATGCAATAAATACATCCGTTAGTCTTTAAAGGTGCCACAAGATTCCTGGTTTGTTTTGCTGAGCTAGACTAACAAGACTTCCCTTTTGGAATTTGTCAAAATCATATCGACATCCATATCAGACAAGCCATGAGATATACAGATCACTATTTGACAGATTATTAATTAATAAGATTAATCATGTACCTGCAGTTCTCGTTCCATCACAAAACTACAGACTAAGCAAAACTGGTACAATGTTAAAGAACTTCAGGACTAAGCCAGTTGCAAGACTTTCTGGCAATAGTTTTTAAGAAACTCTCTAACTTGCTTATAACATCAACATTCAAGAGCACTGGGATCAATTTCAAAATACCATAGTATATTTCACTCACCAGCACCAAGACTGCTTTGATGAGAATAATGTGGAAATCTTAGCGTTAATTCAACAAAAGAGAAGTGCATTCTGCAACTCGCAAAGTGACTCCTCTAACCAATGAAAACATGAGGTGTATCACCTGTTCAAAGTCCAACGGAGGTTATGCAATATCAGAAACAACTGGTTATAAGAGAAAGCTTCTGAGATCCAGGGTTTTGTAGACCAGGATGACATGAAAAGCTTCTTTCAAGCAACAAAAGTTATATATGGGCCAAGTTCCAAAGAACTACTCTCCTTGCATTCTCAGCATGGCTCCACCCTCTTTGTGTCATTAAATGACACTGGAAGGACAATTTTGAGAGCCCACTAAATCATGGCCTCTGAAGAGACCATTGCATTTATTCCACAAAGTTCAGTAATGGAACACCTTTCTGATCCCCATCTTCTGAGGAAGTCTGATATGCCATCACTCAGACCAAAAAAGTCACAGACCATCTGGCCCAAGTGCACCACAGTTGAGGTTTTGAAAGCTGGAGGAATAATGCTCCAGCACAAGCTCCATTAACTCCTTGACAAAATCTGAACCTGCAAAGAAATTCCACTTAATCTTAAGAATACCAACATTGTTACAATATTCAAGAAAAGGGATAGATGATGAAGAAAATAACGACTACAAAAATATTCCATTGTATGAGTCATTGCAAGACAGATGAGATGAATGTATTCCTCACCATGTGTCATTTACCAGTCAAAATCACTATTGTTTGAAAATGTGGGAAAGGAAGAAAATCTCAAATCTTACCACCATGGATAAAAATGTATAGTTAAGGCCAAATTCTTAAAAAATGGCACCAACATTATTGCTAAATATATACACACACTCAAAGAGATAATTATGCTAAAAACAATTTGAATGTGTACATACGAGGATGCAATCCAGACCAATGAGGGGTTGTTAACCACATGCCCCGTTATTTTGGATGCCTCACAATGCTTTGCCATTCTAGGTCCTAACCTGGATCCCTCACAAACAGCCTACCAGCATGTAGGTCACACCCTAAGCGTCTGTGTAGAGATGCATTCCTAGCTCAGCAGCTCTGCCCCCACCAGCCTATCAACAACATACCATTTACACATTGGCTTCCACTAGCCTTGGTCACCACTTGAAGGGTGTCCCCAATATCTTTCCAGCCTTCGATTTCCCCCAAAATGTATCTACTGCACTGTCCACCCCTTCCTGGACAGTTTATGACTCATGAAAGGCGTCAATATTCAACAGTTTGCTATTTTATTCATCAGTTTATGTTACCAAACAGTATAATTTAAATACAGCACTGAATTGGTTTAGATTAAAAAATAAAACAAGTTTATTAATAAAAGAAGATAGGATTTTATGTGAATTGAAGTATAGGAGATAAAGTTAATAATAGTTACAGGAAAATAAAAAGGAAAACACATGTCTAGCAAGTTTTGGTTCAAGGCTTTGTTTAAGATGACTTTTCTCACCTACAGTCTTCCAGCAAAATAGTGATTGACCCTTCCCTGTTGGTCTGGCTCTCTCCCAGTGGCCCAAAGGTGCTGCTGCCTTCGTCTTCTTAAGACAAAGAAAAATAATTTAAGGTTCTCTGTTCTTCTTTGTTATATCTCAGTGAATCTCTGACATGGATTCTACTGAGAATTACCCCTCAAAGCAAAGTTTATTCAAACACTGAAGGTGGAGACATGGAGTCCGATGGTGAAGGGTTCTCTATGCTGTTTCCTCCCACCTGTGTTTGCTGAAAATCAAGTTTTCTTTGTCTCCTGCAATTTCTTGACCCTGCTGTCTTGAGGATCCTGTTTACTACTTATATGTAAATTGAGGGGGAAAAAAACCACATTGCTCTGCTTAGGACAGACCTGTTTAACAACTTTTGCGTAGTCAGGGCTGTGTGTTTTGGAATATGTGCTAATAACATCAAACCCTGGGATTTCATAACTTTACTTATAGCGTTGCTTCATACATTTCACCATGATATTATTGACCAGTGAATTATTAGTTTTCAAATGATACTTCACAAGGCATAACGTGTACAAAGATTATTCCAGAGCCTGTAGGGTGTAAAAGGTGTAATTTCACAGTGTAAAATTTCCTGTGGTGAACGTGCATACCTATTCCCATGCCTGTTCTTGAAAATTTGTCCATAAAAGAACAAAGCTTAAATTGTGAATAAATTCAGTAAACTACTTCTTCATCTAGATTAGCGATGCAAGCAAGTCCCTGTGAATATGTTTGTCTCATCAACTGAACTATTAATAAATTTAGAATGTTTTTCCACTCTTTTCCTCCTTAGACCACAGTAAATAATTTCTTTAAGTGATTCTGTTTCACTGTAATTGCAGCTTCTAAAGAACAGGTTAATACTAACCATCCATATTTAAACTGTAGATTTTATGATTATGCCACCCATTAAAGGGTTTATAGTCTGCAGAATAAAATAATCATTGATCTTTTTCATCTGAGTGCTATTAAGACAATGGGTGTAAACATCAACTGATTAAAACATTACTTTAAATGGTTTATTAAAATTTATTTTTAAGCAGTTCTTCTCATTAAGACGTGACAAATCTGAAAAGCACTTTATTTAATTTCCTTTATGAGGATGCTTTGCATGCAAAACCAAGAGCCTGAGGAATCCTCAGTCCCCAAAAAGGCTGCTCTATAGCCCCTGAGAAGAATGCTATGACTTTCTGATAGCTACTTATCTGCCAGTTGATTGTACGGAGCCCGCTAGCACATATGCAATGCAGGAATAGTTAAGTAGGAAAGCTTTATTCCTTCTGTGATACTAAGCATCATTTGAAAAGCAAACATATCTAAGGTATTTACATTTTATTAATTTTTAAAATAAATGACAGTGGGAAATTGGAAGACACATTTGGGATTCTTACAGAATATTTATCCTGCCTCAGCGCCAGCTCAGGAACTGATAGTGGTATGCACAGGCTTTCACCTCTAGGTTACAGATCAAATCCAGTTAAGGTGACCAGATAGCAAATGTGAAAAACTGGGATGGCGATTGGGGGTAATAGGCACCCACATAAGAAAAAGCCCCAAATATCAGGAATGTCCCTATAAAATTGGGACATCTGGTCACCTAAATCTAGTCGTTTGGCTAACAACAATTAATAGACTCAGGGCTGGTCTGCACCATGGCGGGATTTCAGTAGCAGGTGAAGAAAGATACAGAAAGTACTTAAAATACCATGTGCATCTCTCTTCCACTGCCTACCACCTACTTACCATGGTGTCTTCAGTGTGCCGAGTCGAAGGGAAATGCCCTCCCTTCGACTCAGCAATACGCCACTTGCCAGGGTGGTCTTCAGTGATTGACTTCCTGACTGGCTGAGTGGGTCTTCACAAGCCCAACCAGTGGATTGGGAAGATGGATCTGATGGTGGAGAATTTGCTACCATGAGTGAAAACCAGCCCATAGAGTAGACTCTAAGGTCAGAAGGCACCTCTATGATCATCTAGTCTAACCTCCTGCACAATGCAGGCCACAGAACATCACCCACCCACTCCTCTAACAAACCTCTAACCTATGATTGAGTTATTAAAGTCCTAAAATCTTGATTTAAAGGCTTTAAGGTACAGAGAATCCACCAGTAAGTGAGCTCTGCCCCATGCTACAGAGGAAGGCAACATCTCCACTCCCCACCCTCCCCTGCACCCTTTGTCAATCTGCCCTGGGGAAAATACCTTCCTGATGCAAAATATGATCAGTTAAACCATGAGCATGTAGGTAAGACTCACTAGACAGACACTTAAGAAAGAATTCTCTGTAATAACTCAGAACCCACACCATAAAATGTCCTATCACCAGCCATTGACATATCTACCACCAGTAGTCAAAGATCAGTCAATTACCAAACTAGGCTGTTTCATCATACTATCCCCTCCATAAAGTTTATCAAGCTCAGTTTTGAAGCCAGCTAGGTTTTTTGCCCCTACAACTCCCCTTGGAAGGCTAGTCCAGAGCTTCTAATTCCAAATCTAACCTTCTTGATGTCCAGTTTATATCAATTTGTTCTTGTGTCTGTAACCATATGCCTAAAAAAGGCTATCTCTTTAAGAGACCTACTGAGGGTGGGTTATTGTTGCTGGGCAGATTAGCTACCCACAACCAGAAACTTCTAGAAGGAGGGAGTGGTAGCATTTTGAGCATGCTCCATAGGGTGCCCTGCTGGTGTGATGTGGTGTGGTCAGTGAGATGACATGAGAGCAGCAGTCTATGCAGACAGCAGGCTAGAGCTGCTTTGAGAAGAGCCCATGTGCTCAGTTTTCAGGAGAGAAGCTGAGCGAGGAGTGAACAAGATGTTTTCTCCCTCTAAGGGAGTCATCTGCAACAGATTTTGCAGACATGCATATAGGACTGAGGGCTGGTTGCAAAGGAGAAGGAAAAGCCTGCATGGAATGCTACAGAAGATTCCTGCAAAGAAAGAGGAAGAGGACAGCTCACTCAAAGAAAGACTGTAGCTGAGAGTTGGGTAAACTCCACCTGGACTTTGGGACTCTTGGGTATCTTTCATGTGACATTTTCTGTAGGGATTGTTCTTGGTTAATTGTATTTTGTTTTCTTAGGATAAGGTTTATTTAGTTAGTAGTTAATAAAGATCATTGTTATGTTTGGTTTTAGTAGTATTTTAATGTGGAGTGGTAACTCTGAGCAATCTTCGCTGTGAGTCCCATAGAGACTGGATCCTGGGTCTCCAGCTGCTTTCTCCATAGGGATTGGGATTGATTTCTGTGAGGCACTGGAGAAGGGCAATTAAATGAATTTTAGCCCACCTGAAGGTTACATGTCCACACTGGCACTGAACTTTTATAATTTTTTTCCCTCCCTGGTGTTTATTCCTCTAATGTATTTATAGACCGCAATAATAGCTCCCCCTCAACCTTCTTTTAGTTAGGCTAAACAAGCCAAGCTCTTTGAGTCTCCTCTCATAAGGCAGGTTTTCCATTTCACAGATCATCCTAGTAGTTCTCTGCACATGTTCCAGTTTGAATTAATCTTTTTTAAACAAGGGGGAACAGAACTGCACCCAATATTCAAGATGAGGTTTTACCAGAACCTTGTATAGCAGCAGTAACACCTCCCTATCTCTATTAGAAATACCTCATATGATGCATCCTAGGACTGCATTAGTTTTTTCATGGCCAGATCACATGGCTGGCTCATAGTCATCTTGTGATCAACCAGTATGCCCAGCTCCTTCTCCTCTGTTGCTTCCAACTGATGTGTACCCAGTTTACAGCAAAAAATATTGTTATTCGTCCCTAAATGCATGACCTTGCACTTTCTACTATTAAATTTCATTCTATTCATATTACTCCAGTTTACAAGGTCATACAGGTCTTCCTATATGATATCCCAATTTTTCTCTGTATTGGCAATACCTCCCAACTTTGTGTCATCCGCATTCCCACTTTTTGTGCCAAGGTCACTCAGGGCCAACCCTGGGGGGAAGCAGGGCCAATCGGCCTAGGCGGGGCTCCCACCCCTTCCCCCCATGCTGATGGGGAGGGCGGCCTGCTCTGCCCCCCATGGACACCGGTCGCCAGCCCTGAAAGCCGTGGCCACCCTCCAGGAACCGCCACCGCAACCCAGGAAGCTGAGGCCAAGGCGGGGAGCCGCGGCCGTGGGAGAGCCACGGGCCCAGGTGGCAGGGAGTCGAGGCCGCGACCCGGGGCAGCAGCCAGCCAAGGCCGCGGATGCGGCCCTGGGAGGAGTCGAGCCATCCCCAGCGGAGATTGCCGCCCCCCCCCCCCCAGCTGCAGCTAGGACCCCAGGTGGCCGCAGCCGGCCCAGAGGCCGGGACCCACGCACCTGCCCTGCCCCTGGGCCTGCCTGCTCCACGCTGGGGGCGGGGAGCAGGGCCAGCTTAGGACCCAGGGGAAGTGCTCCTGGCCCGCCCTGCTGCTTTTTGCTTCCTGGAGGCAGCGGAGAGCAAGGGGAAGTGCATTCTTGGGGGAGTGGGACAGCATGGGGCCCATGTTACTGCGGGGCCCGGGGCGATCACCCCATTTGCCGCCCCACCAAGGACGGCCCTGAGGTCACTAATCAAAAGGTTACATTTGACTGGTCCAAAGATTGATCCCTGAAGAACTCCACTAGTAACTTCCCTCCAGCCTGACAGTTCACCTTTCAGTATGACCCACTCTAGTCTCCCCTTTAACCAGTTCCTTATCCACCTTTCAATTTTCAGATTAATACACATAATTTCCAATTTAACTAAAAATTCCCTGTGAGCAACCATATCAAATGCCATACTGAAATCTAGGTAAATTATATCCACTGCATTCCCTTTATCTAAAAAAAAAAAAAAAAAAAAAAAAAGTTCTCAAAATAAAGGAGATCAGGTTGATCTGGCATGATCTACTTTTTGTAAAGCCATGCTGATTTTATCCTAATTACTGTTAACCTTAATGTCCTTAACTACTTTCTTTTTCAATTTTTTTCCCCAAGACCTTGCATACTACTGAGGTCAAACTAACAGGCCTATATTTACCCAGATCCCTTTTTTATCCTTCCTTAAAAATAAGAACTATGTTAGCAATTCTCTAGTTGCACAGTACAACCCTTGATTTTAAAGATTTATTAAAAATCCTTGCTAATGAGCTTGCAATTGCATGCACCAGTTCCTTTAATATTCCCTATCCCTACATGTTCTGACCTTCAAGAGGTATTTTTCCTTGCTGATTCCTCCCATCTTCCACTCCTTGTAGACTTTCTGCTTTCTCTTAATCACCAGTCCGAGATGCTTACTCATCCAGCATGGTCTACAACTCTTGCCTATGAATATTTTGCCTTCCTTGGGATGAAGGCTTCAGATAGTTCCTTCAACTTTGACTTGAAGTAATTCCAAGATTCCTCTACCTTTACATACAAGAGCTCTTCAGTCCAACCCATTTCCCTAACCAATTCTCTTAATTTTTTAAAGTTAAGCATTTTGAAGTCAAAGATCCTAGTCACTGATCTATTTGTTTGTCCTTTCATTTTGTTTGACTCAGATTAGCTTGTGGTCAGTCAAACCAAGGTTATCCCCCAACACCAGTTCTTCTTTGTGGTCCTCACTACTCACCAATACCAAATCTAAAATGGCATCCTCTCTTGTTGTTTCAGTATTTGGTGAAGGAATTCATCAACTATCACACCCCAAGCACTATCTCAGGGAAACTCTTGTAGTTTTCTTTCCCGGTGTGATTTTTACCCAGACAGACTCTGTTCTATCAATTCGATCAGTTCTAATTTCCTTAAAGTCTACCTCATCATTGATATAAAATGCTACTTCACCACCTTTGCTTTTAGATTTGTCTTTCTTGAACAGCACATACCCATCAATAATTTTACACCAGTTGTGACTACTATTCCACAATGTTTCTGTTACCCTATAATATCTGGTTTCATGGCTTCTACCAGTAGCTCAAGGTCCTCCATTTTGTTACCCAAGCTCCTCTCATTGGTATACAAACATTTTAATTTTTGTTGTTTGGCTTTGCTCATGGTCCTTACCTGATTTGGCAGTCATTCTACTGCCAATATTACCTATTAGACTGGTATTTACACTACCCTTCCTCTTAATGTCCATTCTGCTCTCCATTTCTGTGTCCTGTCTTACTTCATTTTCCTCTCTTTCAATGCTAAAATCAGGTGTGGCGATTACCTGGGCATCTCCCAACTATTTCCCCCAACTCCCTAGTTTAAAGCTCTCAATCAGTTGTGCTAAATTCCATCCTAGAAGTCTATTTCCCTCCCTATTCAGGTGAAGTTCACATCCCAAGAGAACAATCCTCGCTCGGTCCATGAATGCCTCCCAGTGATCATATACCCCAAAGCCCTCTTTGTAACACCATTTACAGAGCTACCTATTGAACCTTGTCACACCTTTGTTGTCATCCTCTAGGGACAGGCAGAATCCCATTGAAGATCTCCTGAGCCTCAGTTTCCTTAAGAACCCTCCCAAGCCTGGCATAGTATCCTTTTATACATTCCAGCAAGAATCTAGCTATATCATTTGTACCCACATGAAGAACAAACAGAGGATTCTTTTCTGCTTCTGTTAGGATCCTCTTCAGCCTCAGCTCCACATCCTGAGTTTTAGCAACCAGCAGACAGTACCTTTCTGTTCTCTGGATCAGCTCTGGTTATAGGTCTGTCTGTTCCCCTCATCAGAGAGTCCCCAGTCACATAGACCTGCCTTTTCCTGGTACTGGTGTGATTCTCCAGCCTATCCCCAGTTTTTTCTGGCTGTAAGTAATGCCATCTACAATTTTTCCCTTGCAATCATCTGCAACTACTCCTGTACCCTCCTGGGGCACTTATTTTGTAGTATCTCCATTGGCTCATCCACTCTTTGTACAGGACTAGCTGCTCTTCTCTTCTTCCTTGCCCTCTCACCTTCAGTAACCACCTGTTGTGCCCTTTCTTCATTTTCCAAACCCACAGACCTGTTCCTGAATTCTGTTTCTCCTTCACTAGGCCATCTTTTCCTCTACTGGGTTTTTGCACCCATATGCTTCCACTGGCCACTTTCTTCACCCAGCATTCTCCCCTCAGAGTTTGTTGATCCTGCTTCCATCTGCAGGTCTGGGTTTTTCCTTTCAGCCTCCTCATGCTGTTGTTCCATCAACTGCTCAAACTCCCTTTAAGAGTTTCCACCTGCATCTCCAACCCTCATATCTTTTCTTTCATTATCATTATGAGGTGGCACTTCATACATACATAGCACTTTTAAGGTACCCCTCCAGGATCATGTACATCCTACAGCCCGTGGTTAAAGTATAATTTGACAGGCCCCAGAACCCTCCTAATCTCTGGGCCCCCTTCCTGTATTGTCTGGGCCCCCTTCATGCATGTGTGGGCCCCAGCCCAGGTAAGCATTTGCAACCTCTTCTCAGTACCGCATGCATCAGTTATCGCTCCATAAAAATATTTATAATTTATATGGCATTTATGTCAATAGCAATTATTGTCACAAACTAGCAAACACTGCATAATACAAAAAGTATTGTGATTAACAACGATGGGGCATAGGACCTGCCAGCAGCCAGGGCAGAACATGCGTTCCACTGGATTTTTCTATTTTTAGGGGCCCTGGAACTCTCGCTCCTCAAATTTGTGGGCCCCGAAACTGTGTTCCGGTGCGTTCTCCCTTACTTTAACCTCTGCCTACAGCTTCCACATGAGGCATCTTCAGTCTCTTCCATTGCTGGAGTGACTACCACGGCGGCATCTGAATCTGCATAGCCTCTTTCTCTACATCCAGCCAGTGAGACACAAAAACAGAAAAACCACCAAAACACCTCCCCAATGAGCATCCCAACAATACTAGAACATCACACACCCTTACACCCACCACACACTCTCCCCAAAACTCCCCTTGCAAACAACTCACACAAACTCCCATTTTCAGGTCTGTCTTCTGCATCCTGTGTTGCTGCAACTGTGCCATTGCCTTTATAGCCCCCTGATTAGGGAAGCCCTACCCCCAATTAAGGTCAGCTGATCTCAATACATCACCCAGTACCAGCTCTCCAAACTGAAGGGGGCGGAGAGAAATAAAAACAAAAACAAGGACACACAAATCCGTAAAACTCTAATCTACTACTTAGACTTTGTGGGCAGGGACACGTGTAGCTAATTATATACAGATGAACCAGCAAAGATGGGTGCTGCTAAAAAATCCAATGACTATCAGTGGGTCAGCCTTAGCAGTAACAGTACCAAGAACAAGCATCACCCATTCACAGAGGCGCGCAGGGCTCCCCCCTGCTGGCCTTGCACCCCAAAAGCTGCATGTGCTGGGGGCCGGGGCCAGCAGGGGACAGGGGCCGCCGCATGCATATACAGCTCTTGCGGCCCCATGCCCCGCCCTCAACACCTGCTGAGGATTAGGGGGCAGGGCTGACACGGGGGGCCGGCAAAGGTTGCTAACCCCTGGCATAGATGAAAGAAAGGAGTACGTTAGCAGCTTTCCTGGGCCTGCTGGCATTAAATGCCCTAAGATGCTCTAGAGGAGAGAGCTGGCACACAACTAGCTCATGACTACGTAAGTTCAAAGACGTTTTGACCCCCTCTGCATTGCGCTTCTTGAGCCATGTGCCCTTCAGCCATAGCAGAGGATCTGAATCAGGGTGTATTTCAGGAAGGGCATATAGACTTAGACTGAGGGTTAAAACATTCAGCAAACAAATCTGGCCTCTGCAAATAATTGCATTCTGCATAGTGATGTTGATTCATTCATGTTTTGAGAGTATCAAAACAAAATGTCTGAATTGCCCAGATTCTGATTTGTTTGCTTATTTGCCTACCTCCCCCCCCTTTTTTTTTCCCTCTGCTAACTTTAGTTTAATGGTCCAGCCAATGTGGAAAATGACATTACAATGAAAGAATTTGTGAACCAGGCCATTATTCCAGCTCTATTCAAGTACGATTACAGCTTTTTCTAACATTTTGGCAAATATTCCAGTTGAATAGCACTAAAGAAGTAGGCTCTAAAGAATCAGACACCAGAATGAAGATAGCTCATGAATGACTTTAGCTGCTAGGCAAAGACAAAAATTCTGCTCACAGAAACTTATAAATGAGGGGTCAAGCAGTGGAATCTAAGGACTTTCTCTCTTTTCTTTAAAGGATATCACAAGGAATAAAGTCTTCCCTGCTCTGTTTCTCCAATCAATTTAAAAGTGTTGGGTGCATTAAGCTTCCTCACCTGACAGAGTTCCTTCACTTTTTAGCAAAGTTAAAAATCAGTGTCAATATAAGAATTCATTATTATTACCAAGTCCTTGTATAAAAATGCTATTTTGATTCGTACTAAATTGAAGCTGTGTTTTGCCATCGCTATCCCTTCATAGAACCGGCCATTCTGACAGCATGTTGTCACTGCTGCAATTTAAAGGACATTATCTTGTAGAAAAAATAGTTGTATTATTCACTCCTTCAGTTAATCCAGACAGAACAGCCATTTCACCAAGCAACGCAAAATAACCAGTTTTTATTTTGTAGGTTTCAGACTGCCAGAAAGAATGGTTTGTATAACTCACATTTCTGATTGCCCTTGCCCCAAAAACTACATTTCATCTATGATACACAAGTAACTGGCTCCTTCCTCGTTGAAATGCTATGTGAGGCACTGAATCTAAAAGAGAAGATTTTCAAAACATCTTCTGGAGAGCCCTTTGTGAGCTCTTCTTCTCTATATGTCCTGTGCCTACACACATGATTATCAACAAGGTTTCCTGTTTTGTCTATTCCTACTAACTGCTTGCTCAGATTGCAGGAGACTACATTTCCCAAGCAACCATGGGGCTACTTGCTGTGTTAGCTAGTTTATTTGTTAACAGTGGCTTGTACCTCAGCAGGGTTGCAAGGCTGCAGGGGGAGAAAGGCAGTTCCCAGCAAAAGGGCCAGCCACAATTGCTTCCTGCTCATAGGTGCAGATGTGCTTGCCTGATCAAAGGGTGGAGAAGCTTCAGTCACCTGATCACCAGCTAGGCAGGGAAGGCATGCTACCAAATCTGACCTATAAGTTTGAAATTAAAGTCGCTTGCTAGCATGTTCATCCAATTCCGAGGAGATACAGATGCAAATTTTATTTCCTTAAAGCCTTACCCTTTTCCCACTCTCTTCCATACGACTAAGCACTCTCTAGGCAGAAGGGAGATGTGGGCCCTTAAATACTGTAGTGTTGCACAAAGGGCCAGAAAAAAAGTCAAGATACTGCCAGGTAACCCCTATATTGAATAAGAGGCCTCTATAGAGTATTTGATCATTTAAAATCCTTGTGTAGTGTATTTCTGACACAAGATTGCATTTCTTTAAAACTATAACTTAGCTGACACTCTAAAGAGTAACCATGGGTTTATTGCTCTCCAAAGGACCTTTTACCTGCGATCTTGGTGCTTTCCATTGATGGCATGTGGAATGAGGCTAGAATATGCTATTTCACAACAAACAAGCTTACAGCTTCTGGTCCGTAAGCAGTTGCTCAGGGTCAGAGCAGTTATGAAAAGTTGGGGTTTTTTGCCCCTAGCTTTTACACATTACAGATGCTTGGCATATTCTTTAGCAGGATAAGTCCACAAAATATGAGGTAACATTTATAGGAACTTTTGCAGACAGTACATAAAAAATACACAACACTGGAGAAATCCACTGTTTGTTTCCCATGAAGTATCAGAAATATTAATTTAAGATACTTGCAAAGACTTCAGTGCCTCAGATTTTTTAAAAACAATCTTATTTTGCAGCTGATAGGTGTGGAGTATAGAAATGCGTGAGAAGTGGATCCTTGTATTTATTTTGCTTTTGCACAGATATTCTTCTATACTGTAAGCAAAGTTATGATACAGTTAAAAGGATCATAAAAATGTTCCATCCTATTTTTATCCAAAAACTCTTATGTCCAGATTCAGTAAAATCTCTGTTCAGCTTCTATTCCAAATAAACTTGCACTGAACAGATGATCATGGGAGAATGAGAAAGAGATTCTTCAGGGCTTGCACAGCAATATTATGTCTCCAATTTAAATGGCCAAATGGTTAAAATTTCTTTTTTTAACTTGGGGGTGCACATTTGCCATACAATTAAATATATAGCACCTACAAATGTTCAATTTACCAGATTGCTAATTAGCATGCTGCTTTTATGTTTTGTTTTAAAACCAGAAACTGTCACTTCAAAGATAGCTCCATTGTTCTTCAGGTTGACTTTCCCTGTCCTTTCTCACCTGTCTTCCCATGAACTGTTTGGAAAGGGAGATCACAGCGTCCTCCATCCCCAAGATCTTCTACCCCAAATGACTGAAATGCCTTGTCATGCCCTCACACAGATCAAAGGCCAGTTTCTTTCTCACAGGCACCCAATAGTAATTGCTTTAGCTAACTGTTCTGAGATCTGAGTCAGGAGATTCTAAACAAAATAATGTTACATTGGAAATTTTACTGAAAGGGGGATAAAATCATGACATAAAAGGTTATTATTTAATCCTAATGCAGTTGCTCCTAGAGTCCCAATCAGTATCAGAACAGAGTTGTGAACACATACTTTCTTGCTCTCTGCCCTGGAAAACTTGCAGTCAGAGTAAACAGGATTGGTTGTATACATAACTCTATATTGCTTTTATATTTAGCTCACCTAGATCCAGAAACCACCTACAATCAACTCTTAGATCTATTAAAAAACTGATGCAGCCTGCTTTTAAGGAAAGTACTTCTCTAGGAGCACATGAATTACTTCACTGCACTATGATTTGCACTGCCTGCTTGTACCTAGGCAGAGTTTCATTTCATTTTTAAAGCCTTAAAAGGCTTGGGACATGCCTACCTGAGAGATGACTCCTTTCACCTGAAAGCATCTGAGTTAAATTCCCCCTTCCTTCCACTAACTTTAAAAGAAAGGGAGCTTCTGGAAAGTTGGCAGTAGGGCGCCCAGGTCTCTGAATCTCACTCCCAAATTGCTTTGAAATAGCCCAAACTCGTTCCTCTTAAGCATAGGCTGCTAAACTCATCTGTTTGCTTGGACTCTGGGAAAGACAGAGGGGTCTTTTGAGAGTCAGTTGTCTTAGATATGATTTATGACTTCTAGGTCTCAATGATTTGGCCAATGCTAATATATTTACTGTGGGAATGAGTACCTCCTCTAGCAGTGAGATGGAACAAAATCTAGTGTTTAAAGCACTAGGTGAGAAATCCAGACTTCTGGATATTATTCCCTGTTCTGCTATTGATTTGCTGTTTGACCTTAGTTTAGTCATGTAACATAATGACTTATTTATTTCACAGGGTATTAGAAAACTCAGTTAATACAAGTCTGTAAAGGCATTTGAGATCAGTGGCTATAAAATACTCCGTACACATTTACAAAAACAGGACCATCCATGAACAAATATATTGATCAAGATGTCTTTCCTACAACATTACATTTGTTCTCTTTCTCTTATATAAAATGTATGCCCTTGTCAGAATGTCCTGCACAAAATCAAATCTGGCTTGTACGCGACCTTCTCCTTAGGTTGATTATGTTGCACTGCAGGTGACATGTCCCCAAAGATTTTTGAAGACTGGAAAGAATTTCAAGAAATACGCAGGATTTCTCAGCCAACCTATATGTTTACAGAATGCCTTTATCCAAACTCAGGCATACAAACTAAGTTTAGCAATGTTCAATACTGGATTGTTCAGATAGAAAAGTGGAACTCGAAGTGTGACATTGCATGTCAGAATCAGAATACAAGAGTCATGTTGCAGCTATGAAGTACGAGATGAGGCGGATGGCAACAGCTCAGGTGACTAGATGCTCATGCTAAGGAATTGTTCCAAAGGGTAGCCATGTCAAACATCTGACGAAGTGGGATTTTCTCCCATGAAATCTCATGTGAGAAATAAATGTGTCAGTCTTTTAAAGTGCCACAAGACTCCTGTTTTGTTATGTTAAGGAACGTCACATTCAGCAAATGGCAGAGTACCCAGCTGCTCTGTACTTAAAATGCTACGATAACACAACTTGCTGCCATGCCACTGTAGTGCTTCAGTGTAGATGCCATGCTACCTGTGCCAAAGGGATGGGTTCTGTCATCAGCATAGATAAGAGGAAACAGCTAGATTGAAAGAAGAATGTCTCCATTGTCCTACCACTGTCTACATGGAGGCTTAGGCCAGTTTAGCTGCACCACTCAGTGGTGTGGATTTTTCACATCTCTGAGCAATGTAATTATTGCCAACCTAATTTTCTAGTAAGACAACAGAGTCTTGCGGCACTTTTAAAGACTAACAGATTTATTAATCGCATGAGCTTTCGTGGGAGAAAATCCCACTTCGTCAGACGCTTTGAAGATAGGAAAGTTACAGAGTGGGAGGAAATTAAATGCAGGGGAGTGTATGACATAGCATCAGGTCAGGCTGTAACAGCAAATCAAAGTAGGTGTTAGGATTCAAAACACTGGGGAACAGCACATAGAGGAGGGGGGAGGTCAATTCACTTGATGTAATGCGAGAAAAATCCATAGTCCCTGTTCAACCCCAAGGCAACTGAGTCAAATTTGCATATAAGTTCGAGCTCTGCAGACTCTCTTTGAAGCTGTGATTTGTTATTCATCTGTGTCAACACAGCTATTAACAAGTCGTTAAGGGAGTGAGCAGGGAGATTGAAGTGTTCCCCTACAGGTTTTTCAGTATTGCAGTTTCTGATGTCAGATTTGTGTCCATTGATTCTTTGGCGCAGAGACTGTCCTGTCTGTCCAATCCCACAAGGATGGATTACAAGCTATTAGAAGAACCATCCAGGATGATGACACAGCTAAACTTGTGGCTGACCTCTGTGACTTTGTACTCACCCACAACCATTTCAGATTTGAAGATGATCTATACCTTCAAGTCAGTGGCACTGCCATGGGTACCCGCATGGCCCCACAATATGCCAACATCTTTATGGCCGATTTAGAACAACGTTTCCTCACTTCTCATCCCAAAGCACCCCTACTTTACCTACGCTATATTGATGACATCTTCATCATCTGGACCCATGGTAAAGATGCCCTTGAAGAATTCCACAGAGATTTCAACAATTTTCACAACACAATCAAACTTAGCCTGGAACACTCCACACAAGAGATCCACTTTCTGGACACTACAGTGCAAATTAGCGATGGGCACATAAAGACCTCCCTATACCGCAAACCTACTGATCGGTATAGTTACCTACATCCCTCGAGCTTCCATCCTCGACACACCACACGATCCATTGTGTACAGTCAAGCCCTAAGATATAACCGCATTTGCTCTGACCCTTTAGACAGAGACAGACACCTTCAGGATCTCTACCAGGCATTCTTAAAACTACAGTACCCACCCGCAGAAGTGAAGAAACAAATTGACAGAGCCAGACGGGTACCCAGAAGTCAACTACTGCAGGAGAAGCCCATGAAAAACAACAACAGAACGCCACTGGTCGTCACCTACAACCCCCAAGCCAGACCTCTTCAACACATCATCAAAAATCTACAGCCTATTTTACAAGATGATCCCTCACTCTCTCAAGCCTTGGGAGACAGACCTCTCCTTGCTTTCAGACAGCCCCCTAATCTTAAAAGGATACTTACCAGCAACTACAGATCACAGAGCAGAAACACTAAAGCAGGAACACAGCCCTGCAGCAGACCACGCTGCCAACTTTGCCCTCATATCTACACTGATGACACCATCACAGGGCCTAATCATGCCACCTACTCCATCAAGGGTTCGTTCACCTGCTCATCCACCAATGTGATTTATGCCATCATGTGCCGGAAATGCCCCTCTGCCTTATATATTGGACAGACAGGACAGTCTCTGCGCCAAAGAATCAATGGACACAAATCTGACATCAGAAACTGCAATACTGAAAAACCTGTAGGGGAACACTTCAATCTCCCTGCTCACTCCCTTAACGACTTGTTAATAGCTGTGTTGACACAGATGAATAACAAATCACAGCTTCAAAGAGAGTCTGCAGAGCTCGAACTTATATGCAAATTTGACTCAGTTGCCTTGGGGTTGAACAGGGACTATGGATTTTTCTCGCATTACATCAAGTGAATTGACCTCCCCCCTCCTCTATGTGCTGTTCCCCAGTGTTTTGAATCCTAACACCTACTTTGATTTGCTGTTACAGCCTGACCTGATGCTATGTCATACACTCCCCTGCATTTAATTTCCTCCCACTCTGTAACTTTCCTATCTTCAAAGCGTCTGACGAAGTGGGATTTTCTCCCACGAAAGCTCATGCGATTAATAAATCTGTTAGTCTTTAAAAGTGCCGCAAGACTCTGTTGTCTTTCTACATTAGACTAACACGGCTACCCCTTTCTAATTTTCTAGTGTAAACAGGCAACAAGGACAGCAACAATAAGAAGGCAAAAGTTGAACTTCAGGCAAGGGACTAGGGGATCCTGATACATTAACTTGCCAAAACGAAAGGGTAGAAGCAGAGAGAGTCTAGACTATTCATGGCGGCTGGGAAAGAAAGGACTGCTTATAGGCTGGTGATGAACAAAGGGGTCACTGGGAGGAGATGTTTTTACTTTCCTGCCTCTTTTTCATTCAAAATGTACCATGATATTAATGTATACTTTTAATTGATAAGTGTTTAATTCGAGTTGGGATATCCAAGAAACACCCACCAGTTGTGCAAATGTGAGGAGGAAGGCAACTCCCAGCATACTCCAAAATACACACACACACACACACACACACACACACACACAACTGCTTTAAGGCCATTTTCTGAAGCACCAATTCGGAGACAGGCCAATTTTACACACTGGATTTTATGCAAAAAGTAAACAGCAAAAATAAAAAAAGTAAATCATATTTTGAATTTCTTTTGCAATTCCATAATAGGCCATGGAGCCAGGGAGATAAACTTGGACTTTTTGGCCAGGCCAAACATGAGTGGTTCTGCAACCCCATGTATCAGGTCAAAATGCCACTCACTCAGATTTGGCTTTGCTGTCCCACTGTCATCATTTGAGGTGATAGTGCTGCAACCTGGTGCACAGGTCACAATGCCACTCAGGTTTGCGCTAAGTCACAATGCCTTTTACTCCAATTTGGAGGGGGTAGGTATAGGGCCTCGTGGCCCCGGAAGGGATAGGCTCAGGGTGGGGAAGATGGTTGTCAGAAGCAGATAGGAGGGCAAATCTGTATTCTTCCTCCTTCCTACCCTCCACACTTGAAATGGCACTTCGCAGTCCATGCGTTTCGAAACATATTATCCATAACACAGATTAAAAAAAAAACTGTGGGGCTTAATCCCACAGTAGAACTTCAGAGTTATGAACACCAGAGTTTCGAACTGACGAGTCAACCACAGACCTTATTTGGAACCAGAAGTATACAATCAGGGAGCCACAGAAAGGGAGGGGAGGAAAAGTAAACAGCATAGTACTGCAATAAATGTAAACTACTAAAAACATACAGGTAAAGCAGCATTCTTCTTCTGAGTAGCAATGTTTCAAAGGAATATTAAGTTAATGTTCAGTTGTAAATTTTTGAAAGAACCACCATACTGTTTTGTTCAGAGTTATGAACATTTCAGAATTATAAACAACCTCCATTCCCGATGTGTTCGTAAATCTGAGGTTCTACTGTACTACATTTCTGGATATGATTTTTATCTTCATAGGGTGCCTTTAAAAAGTGATACTCTTTTAAGGAATAGTTTAGAATTGGTGCTATGTGTCTTGAGGATTTCAAAATAATCACCTTGCAACTTACTGTTTCTGTGGTCTTCACTGATATGTGGTCTTGTTATTTGCTTGTACTGTATTAAAGACTAACATATACAGCAGAACCTCAGAGTTACAAACATATCGGGAACAGTTGTTCTTTCAAGCTTACAACTGAACATTAACTTAATACAGCTCTGAAACATTACTGTGCAGAAGAAAAATTCTGCTTGTCCTTTATATTTTTAGTAGATTACATTTAACACAGTACTGTACTATATTTGCTTCCACCCTTGCTGCCAATGAGGTTTTACTGTATTATTAGCAATTAGTTCATTTTAATTACTTTATAGTGAACAGAACATCCACAAATAAATGAATTTATATAATTACTGAAATTTGTTATACATTACTAAATACTAAGAGAATGAACATGTATTTTTACTATTTTTGATCATTTCAATTACATGTGTTTAAATTAGAATTATTTTCTTTTGATTTGGAAATTTCATCTTCTTTTATCTTTTCTTAAAGTAATTCCTTTTCATTATCTATTATATGTACATAAGGCAAGGGGCTTTGTACATCTTGCAAATGGGTTGCTTGCTTTTAGTTCTACATTTGGTGCTTGTTTGCTTTTAGTCAGGTAAGAAATAAGAAAATGTAGCAAATGTGATAACTTAAAAATAAGTTACAATTTGGTTTATATAATTAATTCTCTCACTCAGGAAAAAAAGAAGGGTCATGAAATAGCCTCTTGTCAGAAAAAAGTTGATGAAAATATTTAAGAGGTAACATTTTTTCCCTTAAAGTATGATGGATCATTTATAATGTCGCATGTAGTACAATATTAGAAATTAGTGAAGATACAACTATCAGATTTTAGTTTCAAGGGCAAGACAAGAAAAAATGCTCAAGTGAAAGAAAAAATACATTGTCCTGTTTTTTTCCATACACAGTTCTGCAGGTACACTCGGTATTGTTTATGTTTTCATTCTTGCTTCATTTCATCCTAAAGTTTTGCCCTCGATATTCAGCTGCATGTTACCTTTTAGTATTTTTAGTCAAGGATGTTGGTGATGGACAATGGAATTCTATCTGTAATACATGTACGAAAACCTAGTCTAGTAAAATATCCTCATAACCTAAGTGAAGACAAAGATCCATTTTGAGCCTTCTTATATCTCCAGAGAACTGTAAATCAGTGGAATAAGTATTAATCCATCAGTATTGTACTTACTGCATTGAAGTTGGGGAAGAGATTGACTGCTGCTGCTGTGTCCAGGGGAAATGGAAGAAATGGTTTAATATCCAGAGATGGTTGTAATGGTGGGGCTGGAGTACGCACCAGGGCTGGAAGAGCAGGGCTCTGGCATGTACCACCTTCAAGGAAAGATAAGAAAGCACATAGTAAGCAATGATGTTTGGTATAAAAAAAACCCTACAGTTTTATACTATTATCAGGTTAAACATACACATTTGTGTTTGCCAACAAATTACTGCCTTGTTAAGGATACAATAGACAACTGCTATTTATGATTCTTTGCGGATAATTGACTAAGATATCAGTCTTTCAGTTCTCTAAAATTAGTTAGCAAACCTCCATTTCCCTCCTCTGGATTATCCTGATGTGTTAGTATAATTCAAGTCAAACTTTTCTTTAGATGTTAACCGACTTGATTCTATTCTAAAATCAAAGCTGAAATCACAGCCCTTTTACTATGTCAATGCAGCACCAAAAAACTATTTTTAAAAAATAAACTCTTCCACACAGTTAAAATGATTTCAGTTGGTGACTATCCATGATTCTTCTGTTCCCTTGAGTTTTTCTTTCAATTTTATTTTGTTAAATGCTTCTTTATTTCTCTAGCCTGGCAACTTCAGAACAAACCTAAACCAAAGAAATAAACCATACCTTGCCGCATCAAGAGTTGATCAGTAAAAGTCTATTGTGAATGCACTGTTATAAAATTAATATCACATTTAAAAAGAGTTTTTCAGAGTTCCAAATGCCACTGCAATTCAAAAGGGACTGACAAACTTTTTGCTATTGTGGTAGTGTGGGCTTGATTCAGAACTCTTAAAGCAGAAAAGCTCCTCCTTGCTAAACCTACCAATGAACAGTTCTGTGGGAACATTATTTAAATGAAGAAATCCTCTTGCATACCAATAAGCAGCCACCTGTTTGTAATGATCCACAATTTTACTGATTTGTTTGCCCCTTGCCACAGATTCCAATGTAGTCCAGATGAATGAGAGCTGGAAATATTCAAACCCAATCTCTGCTTCCACTGTCTGCCATGTTTGGTTACATTCCAAAACATCAATTCACTGATAATTAAAGACTATTTGAATCCTAGGAAACTGTTGAAATATCCCAGCATTCTTCTAATCTGAGAGGCAGGCAGCAGACTGTAAAACCCTGCTGATGAGAGGCCAAGAAACATTCAAAAAACAAAATGCAAAGGGAGTTTTACACCCTCCCCCTCCCCACTGAACAGAAAGAGATCAAAAATTTCTTGCACACACACTTACTTCATAGAAGAATGGTGTGTTTTTGCATTAGAAATCATATATACCACAGTCCGAATGACATGAAATCTGTCCACATTTGTCCAGCAAAGCTGCTAACCAGAGTTGCAACTTAATGCTTCTAATTAAGGGCTAACAGAATAAGATTTAATTAAACAGTTGTAGCAGGGACATCAGCATTTCGGCTTTTTGGAATAAAATTAGTGGGGAGTCAAAGGATCAAAGACGATATTTTTTGTC
>ML685787.1:17798595-17854061 GCA_007922175.1 Pelusios castaneus
TTATGCCAAAGAAAATCTGTTAGTCTATAAGGTGCCACTGGTTGTTTTTTGCTGTACAACAGACTAACACGGCTGCCCCTCTGGAAATTAGTACACAGAAGGTATTAACTTAAGGCGCATCAAGCTCTCACACTGGTTTCAAACTAGGGTAACTACACTGACTTTGTTCAAGTTACTGCTGATTTACATTAATGAAAGAGTGAACAGAATCAGGGCGGTACAGTTAGGCAGCTGAGCACACAGAGACTTCATAAAAGTACTGCAAGAAGTCTGCATTCATCACAGTCCATTAGAAAGTTATTTATCAGCTGCTTGATAATGGCTGAAATCAGCAGAATGGTATACTGTTAGAGACAGAAAAAAACCCCACAAAAAAACAAACACACCCACCAGAAAACAAGAGTCCCATAGCACATTAAAGACTGACACATTTCTTCAGGTATAAGCTTTTGTGGATTGCAACCCACTTTGTCAGATGGTAGTGCTACACAAGATAAATCCAGCCAAACAGAGAAAGAAAATGTGGTAAGTATATGTGTGGACAAGAGAGTCCCAAGATGTTTGCAAAGTCTTTATTATTTCAAGGTCCGACCACAAACTTCCCATACCAACACTAAAAAGTAAATTCCTAGCCAAAGTGCCTATTAGATGCCAAATATTCCTCATGTGTTTGTTGGGATTTCAACCTATAGCAGATTATGGTTGGGAAGCTCCTATTAGTCACCGACACTTTATTGAGGAACCCTGGGGTGTGTCTACACTTGTTAATTAAGTCGACTTAAGCTTGCTTAAATCGACTTAATTTACCCTGCGTCGACACTGCAGTTTCCTTAAGTCGACTTAAGGAAAATAAAGTCAACAATGAAAATTAAGTTGACTTTATTAAACCTTGTTTTAATTCGATTTAAAGCTTAAGTCGACTCCCTAGAGTCGACTTAAGCCAGTGTAGACGTGGCTTAAGTCGATTTAGGGCTACCCCAGGAGTGCACCAATGCCCTCCCTGCCGGGGGGGGGCACAGGGGGAGCCTGGCATGCCCCCCCACAGGGCAGGGCAGAGCCCTGCCCACCCTGCCCCTATGCCCTGCCAGGGTCCCTGTCCCCCTTTGCCCCGTTGTACCTATGTACAATGGGGCAAAGGCTGAGTCCCCTGGCACTGGGCAAGGGGTGCCCCACCTACCCCCGTGGACCTGCCCTAGGTCCCCCTAGCCCCTAGAAGTCGACCTAGGCATCCAGTGTGGACGCTCTAGGTCAACTTTGTAAGTTCCCCCCAAAATCGACTTAAAATTTAAGTGTAGACTCACTAAGTCGACTTAATTAAGTCGACTTAAAGTCGACTTAGTTAAGTCGACTTAGCTAAAGTCGACTTAAATTTCCAAGTGTAGACATAGCCCTGTTGATTTCCTACATTCCCCAGAGACTGGAGACTGCACAGAAAAACGCATAGGTGCATTTTGAAAGTCTGCTGATAACTTCAATGAAAGCAGACATATTTAAATAGTCACTAGTGGTGATACTCAACTATAAACTGTATGCAATCATGCTGCACGTGGCTGGCTGTTAAATGATTTCAGTGCTATGATGGCAGAACTCTCCAAACATAAAGGTTTCGATTTCCTACAGATGGCACTGTAGTCACTGACTTTTTATTAAAAAAACAAAAACAAAAAAACCAAGGAGTCTGGTGACACTTTAAAAGACGAAAAAATTAATTTATTGCATGAGCTTTCATGGGAGAAAATCCCAATTTGTCAGATGGGTTTTCTCTCACGAAAACTCATGCGATAAATAAATTTGTTAGTCTTTTAAAGTGCCACCAGACTCCTTGTTTGGTTTGATGAACTAGACTAACATGGCTCCCCCTTTGGAATACTTCTTATAGGATGACATACCATAAAGGATAAAATGACTCTTTCTATGACCCTTTATCACTGTCACATGACAGAAGCCTCAGGCACCTACTGCTGTCACTAGGGCCGGATTAACACCTTTGTGGGCCCAGGGTTGTAAGATTTTGCGGGGCTTCTGGCTGGCAAGAGAGTGGGATCTCTGACACCTGGCAGAACATACATACACTGGCGCCCCCCTGTTAACAGAAGCACACCATGGGAGGGATCTGTGGGCCCATGTCCCACTCCCCCTGTCAACAGTAGCAGCAGCATGCTGCGGTGTCGGGGAGTCTGTGGGCTCATGTCCTGCTCTCCCCCTGCTGTGGGGGCGGTGAGGAGCCATGACAGGCTCTCTGTGGGTCCCTTCTTATGCCCACATCAAGGCTGGAGACTCCCTGGCTGCCTGAGAGCTGTGACAGCCTGGGCATGGGGCTCCTGGTCTCACATTCTCCCTCCAGTCTCCCTTCCCACATTCCCCCTTCCCTCACAGTACCCCCCACACTTACATCCACCTCTGCTTCGGCCCCTAACCTCCCAGTCCCCTCATTCACCTGAATCGCCTCATCCAGCCATCCACTACCCCTTGCTCCCCCACATCCCCTCCTCTGGCACCTCACATCCCTGTCCCCCCCTCCCCTTAGTCCCATCTCCCACCCTGCTCCAGTCCCCTTGTGATTCTGGCTCCCAGGAGTAAAGTCCACAGCTGGCTGCATCCCCTGCCCTGCAAACGAAGGCAGCAGCAGCAGGTGAGTGCAGTGGGAATTGGAGTCAGCTCAGCTGGGAGCAGCCTGCAGCCAATCTTCTCCCCCTGGAGCTGGGGGGTGTGACTGGGAGGCTGAAGCAGTGTGTAGAAAGGTGTGACAGGCTGCTCCCCAGATCCGGTCTGGTGTGCTTCTATGACCCCTCGAACACCACTCCTAAATCCTAATTCAACCTGCCGTGCCAGGTGACCACTCACTCCTGAGTCAGTCCACACCAGCCACCAGACTGTAATTGGTCCCAGGCAGTGGGTATAAATCCACTAGCCACACAGGCATTGGTCTCCGAGTGAGCACCCGCAGCCCCAGATAGCACACCAGGAGCCACTGTCTTACAGGATTCGGGACCCACCACCAATCACCATAGTCTGAAGTCTGTCCACTTAACAAAGAAGTGGATCTTGCCCAGCTTTCCACATCTACACCCTCTAAGGACCACACAGCTTTAGATAAAACAAATACTAGTTTATTGATCAGAGTACGATTTCAAGTGAGAACATGGCTAATCAAGGCAGAATCATAATATAAATGAATCAGGAGTGACCACTATCAAATAAAAGGTATAAAGCACATACTAATCTAACATCTCTACCTAAACTGACCTCATAGGCCAAGATTATGTGCAAGGTGTTCAGCTGTTCATTGTTTTACAGCCATTCTCTGCCCAGTTCTTGCTTGAAGTTGGAGAAAGCTGCAAGATGGAGTCTTCCAGGCAAAAGCCTGCAGCTTCTCCCCTCAATGGTCTGTGTCTTTGTTTTTCAACCTCCCCACAGTCCCTCCTCCTCTGTGTCGCTGTGTGATTCTCTTTACTTCTACCTGAGCCAGGGAGGGCATTTGCATTTCCTTTGCCATGTAATTCTCCAAACTCTGTGCTAGATAGTCCCGAGAGTCTGTGCTATATTATGTAACATACTTCACCTGGACACACATACATGATGCTGCAGGAGACCTGATCTCATAACTATGCAGTGGAGCATTCAAAAGGGAACTTTGCATGCCATAACTGGCATCAAATCATACAAATACATTGCAAAATTGAATAGAAAAGTTACACAGATCATGACCTAGGAGTGCACGGATGTGCATCCTGTGATCAAAGGTCTCTCCTCCAGGCATCAGCCCTTAAAGCCCCTGTGTTAAGGTGGCCCTGGCTGTTACCCATCTTAGCACAGTGCCATCTAGTGGTAGGAACACAATTAAAAAAACTAACCTTCAGTTTTGCTTACCACTGAGGCTATTGGTTGGGATTTGGAGCCTGTGGAACTTAGTTTAAAAACCCAGGACAATTCTAACTAAACAGAGGACAAGGATGCTATGCAGCTGGTGCTTCCTGCTACTGTAATAGTGTCAAACACTGCCCCCTCCCCCTGATGTGGTTATGTACACTGTAAGACTGCCAGATGCTCCCAAATTTATCATCTTTCATTTTTTTAAAAAAATCAAGTTTTTTATTTCTATGGGTGCAAACCCTGCTTCCAGTTAACATTTGGAAGGTAAATAAGTGCAGCACTGTAGTCCTGCATATGCAAACAGACAGCCTAAAGCAATGGCTGTGGGAGGTATGAACTCTCACACGCACCCTTTAGCTCACTGGGCTGTTAACTCAAAAAAATCTAATAGCAATATTTCAGAATGTCAGCACTGAAACAGTTAATGCTGATCTTTTAGCAGATGGGATGCATAACGGGTGGGAGTGATGTCCAAGAAGGGGAGTTGCAGTAGGAAGGAAAAGGCACAGGGAAAAAATGAGAATAGACAGGGAAGGGGGAGAAAAACAGAGAAAGGAGAACGGGGAAGGAAAAGATATAAAATGTGGAAGTCATAAGTGTTATTACATTAAGGACATATTTACCGTGGATCTTTGTGCAAACCTCTCAATAACTGCAGTGGGAGTTTCACTGTGGCTAGAGGGAGATATGCAACTGTTTATTCACAT
Organism: Pelusios castaneus; assembly: GCA_007922175.1. Lineage (NCBI taxonomy): Eukaryota > Metazoa > Chordata > Testudines > Pelomedusidae > Pelusios > Pelusios castaneus. The sequence goes on from ML685787.1 coordinate 17,803,176, forward strand.
CCCAGCCTATAGACCATAACTAAAAATAGAATATTTTCCTCCTCCCAGCATGTATTTCATACCCTCTGCTAGTGCCTGAAGCTAACATAGGCTCCCTTCTCAGAGGTTAATCAGCAGGAGCAGAACAGAGTCGCACTACGAACTGGGTACAAAAATGATCCTGAGATAAAAGTATTCTTGACTCTCACTACACTACTGCTTTTTAAAGTAGTGAGACATCAGTTAATACTTTAATATTTGCAGACTAGTGATATTTGGGTTCAGCCCAAATCCCAACAGAAAGTTCAGATCCTAATCTGGATTTGAACTTCTCAGAAGTTCAGGAATCCTCCATGCCTGGGGTTTGAGCCCAGATTTTTCTTCATATATTGTTGTTTAGAAACACAGTTACCTCAGTATTTTAACTAAGCTCGAGGCAATCATTTGTTGCCTGGGATTCCAAGGAATCAAAATACAGCCATCACAGTTCTGCTGCCAGACTCACTGACAACTCATGCACGGTAAATGAGTGAACTGGTTTGGAAAAAATGAACTCACCCACCTGAATCTTTGCCCTTTCCTATAATCAAAAGAAATTTGGTTTTCTGAGATTCTGAAAAGTTCAACTAATACTACTCACTTCCAACTCAACATTTTCACACACCAATGCCCTTTTGGGTTTCCAGCTAGAGATTATGTGTTACCATTAAAAAGCTATTTTTGCAGTATTTTTAAGTCAAGGGCAGCAGGCAACACTGCAGTTGTTTCTGTGAGCATACATTGTACATACCATAGCACTTTCCTGTCACATACAATTCACATTCTAGATTGGGAGGGGTGGGGGAACCCAAGGAGTCCTGTGGCACTTTTAAAGACTAACAAATGTATTTATCGCATGAGCTTTCATGGGTAGAATTCCCATTCTGGATGGTGTATTTTCACATGATCAGATGTTACTCCAACCCAGCAATAATTTGTGCATGTAACACTTTCCTAGCCATTCCCTTTAGCATGGGATTTTGTACTTTTAATACATATGAAGTGGAAAATAAGAAAAAGGGCTAGGAATGTGCATGTACACAAGGAGAGAGCATGTAGGGTAAGCAAAAAAATTCTCCTGGTTCAGGTCACAAGAGTTCAATAGGAAGTGGCTGTCCAAGCTGTTGTGATCAGAATGTCGGTGGGACTGAATGAAAAAGCATTGATCAAGCACTCAAGCAATCAAAAAAATAATTTTTTGTGTACTCTGAGTAGCAAACAACCATTGTTAGCCTTCTCAATACCCTCAGACTATTTTCTGTTGGGTCATCATTGTTGCATAGTTGATTTTGCTCTTGGTCTCAAGCCAGATAAAGGGTGTGTGTATAAACCCCCCCAAACCCATGATGTTTTGATTGGACCTGAAACTATTTCTTTTTCATTTTATTTCATGGACACTTCCAAACTTTTTTGTTTTTATTCCAATTCAGAATGAAAAAAAATTAAAATGTTGGAATTTTTAGAGGAATGGAAATTCTAAGTTTTGATCAGCTCTTATTTCAGTTCCCCTTACCTTTATCAATCTTCCATCTAACCTACACTCCCTTTCCCCACTTCATATGTATTAAAAGTACAAAATCCCATGCTAAAGGGAATGGCTAGGAAAGTGTTACATGCACAAATTATTGCTGGGTTGGGTCAAAACTTTTCAGACTCAAGCAGGTTAGATAAATTGCAAAAACATTTGGAACCTTTAAGTGCTATGCAAACTGAGCTCAAACGCTAAACTCATATAATCTATTAATCTAATCCTTTGGGAATTATTCCCTCATTGGCACCATCACAAAGATAAAATGAAAGAGCATTTCAACTCTGAATTCTATTTTCATTCTGTGGCAAAAACTTTTCCTTTCAAGTTGTGTGAATAGACTGAGCCCCTAATAGGGATGTAAAAGGTTATCCGTTTAAACGGTAATCAGCTGTTTAAACCTTTTAAGCAGTTGATTACCATTTAAACTGGGGGCTGGTGTGGGAGGGGGGAATGTAGGGAGCTACAGCTGATCTGGTTTCCATCCAGACAGGGGAACATGGACTCTAGCACAGGGTGCAGGTGAGCCACAGCTGTACTGGCTCCTTGTGAGCCATGAGGGTGAGCGCAGCTGGGCTCGGATCCCAGCAGGCAGTACAGAGTACGGAGGGGTGCAGGCAGGCAAGCTGCAAAGCTTGACCAGCAGCAGGGAGCTGGGCAGAGGAGAGGTGAGCTAGGCGCAGCTTGGCTCAGTTCCCCACCAGCAAGAGCTGCCCAGAATGCTCATCCCCCTCCCCACCTTTTAATTATTAAAACATTCTATTTTTAGATCATTTGAACAGATTTTAAATTAAGCTAATTTTTACATCCCTAGACCCTAATTCCATTCTCATCCAATCACACAAACTAGTGTCTTAAATTCACTCCTCTGCTGGAGTCTGTTTTTCAGTAAACCAAAACCTGTAACAAAACATGTCTTAACATTAGTTTTCTCCCCAAATGGCTATTCCTAGGAGTTACCTCAAGGGACCTTCATTTATACTCTAGTTCCTTCTGGCCCACAGTAACACTCATATTCCCTTTATATCCTATATGGTGCTAATGAGACTCAGGAAGTGATAGGACTTGGAAATAATAAACCTACATCTTAATGGAGGGTTTTTACTACCTGAGCCAAAGGTGACAAGAGAAAAGCCCACCATTCTTCTACAGGAACTTAAAATCTGCAAGCCCATCACTGTTAAAGGCTAAAAATTGATCATGTAGAGTCTGAGCCTGAAGGTAATCTTCACCTTCCCCCCAAGTTTCAACAAAATTAACGGAGACATTTTTATAGTATCTAAGTATCGGGGAGGAGGGAATGTACATTTTGTTTTGTTTTAATTAAGGATTTTTGTGCTTTGAAACTCAAAACAGCTTAACTTTTAAACTTTAAAAACTTGCCATGGATTTAGTACTAAAGTCACAAAGCAATTTAGGCCTCACCATCCAGTGGATATCCTTAAATATTAACTGGGCTAAAGACAATGAGAATGATTGTAACCCAAAGGTTAGGGCACGCATGTTTGAGACCCAGGTTTCCAGTCCTCCTCCTCCAATGACTATTCAGATAGAATGGAATGGACTTCCACAGGAAAGACTGAGAGTCACCCAAGAATACCTCATAGCCCAGGGATTAAGGTACAGAAGTTCAAATCTCTTCTCCACCACAGGCAGAGAGGGGAATAGAACTTGGGTCTCCCACAGCCTAGGAGATTACAAGCATCACTGAGTTAAAAGTGGATAAGGAGATACTACCTCCTTCTCCAACGAGAGAGAGAGAGTGTGTGTGCGTGTGCACACGGGAACACCGAGGTGGAGTTTCCTGCTGTGGTTCAGGCATGGGCTAGGCACCTGGGTGCCTAGGTTAAGGTAGCTTGTACTCATACTCAATGGGAGAAATCTAGGCACTTAAATTTCTACCATTAAGGTCCCCTAGGTCCCTAAAGAGTTAGAAGGCAGTTGATGTGGGCAGGGGTTTGATGTGCCTAAAGGGCCAGATATGCCCCTAAGTTCTTTTGTGGCCCTAGACCTGAGTCATCAGTGAGGGACAAGTAAGTGTTCTTGACACGTTTGAACAGATCTTGTTCACAAATAAAGACAGATACAAGCAATTAAGAATGGGCTGGCCATGGTGCGTACTAAATGTTCTTAATTTTTGAACAAACACTACATTTAGATTTGCAGAGAAATTGGAGGGACAACGTTAAAGAATAATAACAAGACAAAAGAAAAAGGCTCTCTGCTCAGGGGATAACTACAGGAAGCTAGAAAATAAATGATTTGTCCATAGGATATAAACTGTAGATCTGCCTTTTAGGAATATTTCAGGCTAGTATGATTTCCCAAGACTTATAACCATTAGATCACATTCCCGCACTAATGTTCTTATTGCTAAATTGTTCATTTGGCTCTGAACATGCTCCCCATCTTCAAATCAATGGTCTTAATTTTTGCAACAAATGCTTTTCTTAGAAAGTGCAAGACTGGCATTTACAAGATTACTTCTGTTCCATAATAAATAATATCCACTGATGAACTATTTTAACCTCCATTGGTAAAACAGTCTTCATATGAAAGCCAAATGACCTTTATACTATACTATCTTAGTATTTAGCGATGCACATTCTCAGCATACAGAATACTAATTTGATTTCATGCTATACATTATTTATATGTAAATAGATTTATTTTAAATATTAAAATCTGGTGGACTAAATTTATCTCTGATGTTCATTCCTGTGGATCTTTATGAATCTACATCAGGGTTGAGTTACTTCACCCAGGGCTGTAATAGCAAGATATTGTTTGGGAAGTCTGATGATGATGATGATGCCTAACATTTATGATGTTACGTCTCAATTCTCTGCAGGGTTTTAAAGCAGTACATGCACTTGATTTCTCACTTGGTTTACAGGTTTTAGTGCTGGTTTTTTCATTTTATGAAAAGCTTAAATATGTTTCTGAAAATGAAAATATTCAGGTTCAAACAAATGTGTGTGATATAATCATTGTTAGTCCCAGAAATGATGGCATTGGATACATGAAGCCTAACAATAAAGAATAAGCCTTAGAAATAAAAATCCAGTCCATAGTCCTTACTTATGCAAAACTCGCCGACTTCCATGAGTAGGAAGCATGGAAGCCTACGGGACTTTACAACATATGACAATCCAAGTTTTTCTTTCACAGGCTTTGCAGTTGGTCACATTAGAGAATCTTAAATGTTCAGGATCTCTTTGGCCATCCTTGATTTTTGGCCAAACCATTAACCTAGCACTATCCCCTTTCTATTGTGAGGTTCAGCAGCTGTAGCAATACCTTTGCTGGGCACTAGACTAGATGCTCCACTATTAGCTGGAGCATTCTGGGTCCTGATCTACACAGTGGCGCAATTTTGGTGGCAATCGAAGGGAAATATGCAAAGTATTTAAAATACCTTGTGTTTCTCCCTCTGATTGCCTACTACCGCCTGCTTATCGCAGTGTCTTCAGTAGGCTGAGTTGGAGGGAAACCCCTTCCCCACCTTCCTCAGTGCTACGCTCCTTGCAGTGGTAGTCTTACTGGATCGACTTGCTGATTTGCTGAGCGGGTCTTCACAGACCCGATCAAGGAGATCAATCTGAGGGTGGCAAATTTGCCACCAATGTATCAGTAATAGGTTACCTTAAAATTCTTTAATCATGAAGCCTTGAAAAATTCAAAAGTAGTATTGACAACCATTGAGCACTGCAAACCCACATTAATTTAAAAGCATTATACTTTCTGACATTTAAAAATCTTTGACCTGGCATATTCAGCAGTTGGATTTTTCTAATGTCCTTATAAAGGTCATGTTTATGGTATAATGAACACACATTTGCAAGGGTTATTAATCAGAGAAACACTATATCGCAAACAGATTTTAAAAGAATTTTTCATTTTTATGCGGAATATTTTAGCCATTTTAAAAGCCCCATTTTTCAAAAGCACGCTTAGAGAAAATAAAATTAACTTCTGCTGCTATGATATTTTTATCTTAAACAAAATAGGGATGTAACTCAGAAAAAATATGACAAATACCATAAAACAGACTGTTATTTCAGCAGATTCCACTAACATTTGGTAAAACATTGGCAATGAAGCTAGTTGTGTACAACAATGCCATTTTCAATCAGCAATAGGAAGATTCAGCATTAAAAACATCGTTATTAATTCAATGGATGTTGGAATTGCATCCTTTCTTGGCCATGTGCACTGAGGAGCAGAGGACACCTAACTTGAACAGCTACATTACTATCTATGTTTTTAAGAGCAAATCCTGTCTATCTCTATCCAGGAAGGTTCATGCCAGCAGCAAAACCAGTGTATGGATGGAAAGATGGAGTACACAGGGAGTTAATGATTAGTTGAGGGAAGGATGATAGAAGTCAATAAACTCTAACTATGTCAAGGACAGCTCTAGAGAGCAACTTCCACCCAGATGAAGAAGCGAAATCAGGATGGGTCCAAAGAGTACATGACTACGAATATGTCTTCACTACTGCGACAGCAGGGATCAGTGAAGTGGGATTGATTGAGCAAGTCATGGAAACCCACTCAAATTGATTCTGGAAGTGCTCTCTGGTCGACGCCATTAATTCACATCCCTGAAACAAGTAAGGTTGCATAAATGGGAGGACTTCTCCCATTGACATAGCACAGCAAAGATGCTGAAGAACAGCAACATAAGTAAGTTAAGGGGAGATACACAAGCTTGCAGATCAGCCTTAAGTTTCAACATATACTGGAGCATGGGAAATTCAAAACAAAGGAAGATATACTGCAGCACTGTGGGTTTATACTAGCCATGTGTAGCTGTGGAGTTCAATTCTTCCCTGTATTAACTCCCATACAGTTTTCTTACATTAAAATTCTGCATTAGTAGTTACTCTACTGTATTTTAAAAGTACTTCACTGAAATCAAGCCTGGTGCTCTGCACAGTTCAGCTTTTAAGAAGTCTGATTATTTTTTGTGCCTAAGAGACAAATGTGGCATACTGTTCTTTAGAATTCATCTATTGTAGCTTCTGGGTTTTGATTCACAGCATATATTGGATGAATAAATGTTTAAATCTGATTTTTGGTAGGTTTATGTCCCTTAAGAAGTGGGCAAGGGAGTAAGATTGATTGTTTCTAGTTAAATATTAATGGGCAAGAAAGTAGAGTGGGGCCAAAAGCACAGGACTCACAAAAGGGTACTTATATGGATGAGAACATCCACAGTCACATTAGATAGGAATAAGATTTATATGGCATATAAAGCCTCATAATTCTGGCATAAAGCAATCACCAGAACGGATTGTAGTTTGGAAGAAACTTACTCCAGTGGACAGGTTATCTTATAATTTTCCACAATGGAACACAAGTCACTTTGGCTATGTCTACACTTGTAAATTTAGGTCAACTATAGCTAAGTCGACTTTAAGTCGACTTACCATGTCTACACCTAAATATAAAGTCGACTTAGGGGGGAACTTACAAAGTCGACCTAGAGCATCCACACTGGACACCTAGGTCGACTTCTAGGGGCCAGGGGGACCTAGGGCAGGCCCACGGGGGCAAGGGGGCACCCCTTGCCCAGTGCCAGGGGGCTCAGCCTTTGCCCCATTGTACCAGGGTACAATGGAGCAAAGGGGGACAGGGACCCTGGCAGAGCATAGGGGCAGGGTGGGAAGGGCTCTGCCCTGCCCATGCCAGGCTCCCCCTGTGCGCCCCCCCTGGCAGGGAGGGAAGTGAGGCAGTCCTGGAGTAGCCCTAAGTTGACTTAGGGCTACTCCAGGTCTACACTGGCTTAAGTCGACATAAGCCCTAAGTCGAACTAAAAGGAGGTTTAATAAAGTCGACTTAATTTTCCTTAAGTCAACTTTATTTTCCTTAAGTCGACTTAAGCAACTTGCTTAAGTTGACTTAAGGAAACTGTAGTGTAGACGCAGGGTAAATTAAGTTGACTTAAGCAAGCTTAAGTTGACTTAATTTACAAGTGTAGACGCACCCTTTCAGAGACATGATACCTAACTAGACAGGCCACCAGTTTGACGTGGTATCTTCTAGTGCTAAAGCTCTGCAAGTATAAGCTGGTTATGTTAAAGAACCACTGCTTGCTTCACCTACATGCATTCAAAACTCGGATATGTGAAGCTTCAACAGAAAACTTCACACAACCATGGACTGTGAACATTTACACCACGCTTCAGTGTTATGAAATTCATCCAGGCCAGCCTGAATCAGACAATCTTGGATGGACAACATAAAATCTGACATTCTCTACTACAGTCCTATACCATATGATTGCAAGTTAACCATGACCCCTGCTATGCAACAAATCAAAGATGACTCATAAGGTAAAAGCGTGCAAAATGATAAGACACCACCAGCCTTTTAGGATTAAGAAATGAGTCATTTAAACACCACAAATTGCCAATTGTCATTGAATGTCATAAAACCTTTGCTTTACTGTACTGATCAACCCATCTGCCATTCTGAATTTAGCTGCCAGGGGATCGGAGGATGCAAAATTATTAGCTACTCCTGGTCAGCAGCACTGTTTGGCTTATGCAATGGATAAAGTATGAAAGAAGGGCAGGTGTATATTCGGGCATAAATCTCACAATTTTAGAACTGACAGGTCACATCAAAATTTGGGAGGTTGGAAGGAAAGAAAAAAAGAGACTAGAAATAAAGCACGGAATGACTGAGAACCAACGGAATAAATTTTAACCATGGCTGGAATAAATTATAGCTATGGTTTATGGAAATTTTATATCCAGTCACTTTTAATAACATTTAATAGGGACATATAAAACATATTTAAAAATAAATTGTTAGTTGAATCTTAAAATGTAGTTCATCATAATGCCTTTTAAATTCTGTTCTACTAACTTCTCTGCCTGCTGGCATTTTAAGGTGGTAATAACTAATGTATTTTACAAAATACTAAGTCAATTGCTAAAATACATAACTGAAATAACACAAGGTGCTCTGTGTATTTTTAATTTAGAAAGACTGCAGGTTATTTTTAAATATGAACATAAATGTGGCATAGAATACTTTGGAATCTGTTTATTACAGTATCTAGATTTTGATTCCCAGTAAATATTGGATTAATAAATGTGTACATCTCCTTGCAAAAATTCTGAGTTTCTGCCTCCAAAGCCAAGGTTTTTCCCAAAACAACTCCCACCCTGTAAAGCAGTAAGTATCCTTTCAGTGGGGACAAACAGGAAAAAAAAGGAAACCTCAGGATACTGTTGAGGGGATGTTAACAGACAGGAAAGTTTTTTGTTATACAAGAGGTTGGTTGGCTATGGGGGCAAAGTGCTGATCTTCCACATGTAAGATTAGCATGGCATGGCAGGGAATCGATTAAGTGCAATTTACCCAGATGATCCCAGGAAGAAACTGACCCAAAACCCCAAGGTCACTGCCAATCTGACAAAGAGAAAAATTCCTTTTTAACCTCACATAAGGCAATCAATCAGATAGACCCTGAGCATGTGAGCAAGAACCAGCCAGTCAAGCACTTGAGAGGGGGAAAGCTTTGTGCTTCCTGAGCACCAACCCACCTTGTTCAGTGTCCCATCTCCAGATGTGGCTATCTCTTATGCTTCAAAAGAAGGAGACAAAAAAATAGCATACATTTGAGGAGAGGGGGACAGGAGAACTCCTTCCTTACTGCTACAAATGATCAGCTGAAGCCCTGATGCATGAGATCTTAGGAGTGTAAAACATAAATTGGAAAAGACCCCCCCAGGCCTGCCGAGCCTCATTCTACAGCATCACAAGCAACCCCATCATACAATCCCACTCATAATTTTTCCAGCTCTCCTAAAATTAATTAAATTTTTGCCCTCTCCCCCCCCAACTCCTATTGGGAGGCTGTTCCAGAACCCCATTCTGTCAGTGGTTAGAAACATTATTCTAACTTCCAGCCTGAATTTGTTCATAACCAGTTCATACCCATTTGTTCTTGTGCCAGCTTTGTCCTCTAGATTAAACAGCTCTTCTCCCTCCTTCTTATTTATTCCCTGATATATTTATAAAGAACTTTCTGGTCCCCAATGTCACACTGCCTGCTTCCTCCTGACCTTCCCTCCACAGACAGCTCCCAGACTTCTGCTCTCACACAGCTTTTCATCCTCTGTCCTGGGCCTCGTTTTCTCTGACCTAGGTATTATTTTTCTTTATTGTACTATGGAGATTATGGCGTCCTCTATTAGGTAAATGTTGAGCTGGTTAACAACGCAGTTTAGACTTTCTCTCCAGTTCATTTTGTTGCTCTAGTGATAAGCCAGTAAGTTCACTATAATGTCATGACTCTAGGGCACCTTTTAACTAACAGAAAATATCCATCTCTATAACCCTATTTACAAAAACCAATACTAATACCTGTCTCTTATTCTCCACCCCTGCCCCCACACAAAATACACTGATATTTTTCATGAATTCAGTTACACAACTGAAATTCAAAACAAGTTATGAGACACAAGCTGATTTTATGCAAATAATACATCCTTCTATTTGCTGGATTTTTCAAAAATATTGTATCCACTCGTCCTCACATAACATAAGGACCTCCAAACAGCACAGAATGAGAAATACTTAAGACTAACATTAGAATTGGTTGGGAATTTCTCATCAACTTTATTTTTTAAATGAAAAATATGATTTGTGCACATCTGAAATTTTCCATGAGAAAAATTCAATTTTGACTCCAAATTTTTGGTTTTCTGATGAGAAATCAGAGCTATTGCGGTGCTTCTTGCCCCCTCTCTTCTTTTTTGGACAGGGGACCTTGGCTATACTACACTGACCACGGTGATGTATCTCCTCTTTGGCTGAAGTATTGCAAGGTATCATGACTGTAATGCATCAGGGGAAATAAAGATTATCCTGGTGATGGTGGCAAAGCCCTTAAAAGAGAATGGAGATGAGATGTACCAGAAATACAACTCCCACAAAGACCAATGTTGATCAAGCAGACAGCTCAATGAAAATCGGCACAAAGTGAAATGCTCCCACTTTTCCAATTTGAACATTTGGGGGGGGGGGGGAGGAGAATTCAATATGTTAAAGTTTTCATCCCAATTCAGAATGAAAACAGATTCCGAAATGCCAGAATTTTTCACTTTCTGACCCACTTATGCACACCATGGATAACCATTGAACAGATAGGATGCCATCATTTCCATTAAAAGAATGTTAATCTAGAGTCAATCCATGACCTCCTACAGAAAAACACAATGCTCCCAACTATTGTAAGGTCAATCTTGCCCAGTTGTCATCTCATTCTCTTCTCTGGAGGAGGGTTAGGCACCCATTTTGTGAGGACATGAGACAAACCCAGCTCTTCTTTTCTCCCTTTTTTCTATTCCTTCCCCTTTGAGGAAAAAAACAAAGGAGTGGGGAAGAAGGTAAGGAAAGGGGGAGAGAACTGAAAGACATTTTATTTTTTCTTTAATGGAAAAACTAGAAAATTCTGCATAAAATACAAATATTTCATTTTGAGGGAGTTGAATAGCTTTTTCAACCCACTCTGTCGGTGCTCATTATTACTGATATTAACAAGAGCTTTTCTGGATGGGCTGACAGAGTCTCAGTGCCCTGGTGCTCTGCCTTCCTAGCAGCTGGACTGAGGGGATGCCAGGGAGGCAGAGAACTGAGTGCTCAGCCCCCGGCAACTCACTGGAAGCCTCTGGTCAATTTTGGTGTCTGCCTGCAGGCAATAAGTAAAATTGACAATAGCCATCCAGATGGGCAGCTAGTAAGCCCCCAAAGTCCATTATGGATTTCCTGAAGTAAGATTTTTCTGAAAATCCCTCCCCATGAAAAAATTCACCTTTGTGGTTTTTCAAGCAGATTAGGGATGAAGATTTTTAATGTAAAATAAAATTTAAAAAGTTCATTGAAGGAGATTTCCATTTACCAGTCATCTCTAGTCGGCATACTGATAATTCAGCTAAAAGCTCTGCTTCACTATGTATCCAAAAACTGCATGTCAGGATGTGTTACCTCTTTACTGAAAAGGAGAAATGGAGAAATCCTTACCAGCTGGAAAGGAGGGAGATCTATCATCCAACAGCCAAATAACCAGTTTAGCATTTGCAGCTGCATTCTCTGCCAAATTTAAAGGCCAGCTACCAGAAAAGGATGCTAGAAAAATTCATTTAAGAAGGACATGGAGATTAATTTCTGCATTTCAGGACTAAACTATAGATTTGCTTGCTCCTGATTGGTGGTTGCCAGGAATGAGACCCTCAACCAGTCTGTCCATTTGCAGCCCACATCATTTATAGGGATATGCACTGGTGAGGGGTGCAGATCCACCTCCTGTTCCTATTTTCAGCTGGACTTCATTTCTCCTACCATCCAGCCCATAGTCATGGAGTCCTGCATTCCGATTCACAACCATTCTGTCCACATCAGTATGGATGATGCTTTGCTATAAGGTACGTATGTGTCATTATCTGTAAGAGGGAGGCAAGATCCCGTGTTATTTAATTTTCTACTGTTTTGCAAAACTGGTTCAGTTTTGTTCATATTTTTCCTATGACTCTCAACATCCCTGTATTCATACCCTACACACTATTGCAATAATATTTGTATGCGATATGCCTTATGAGGTACCGTATGAAAGCAAACAACATTGGTTATTCAAATAGATTCCATAGGCTTTAAGGTCAGAAGGGACCATTATGATCATCCAGTCTGACCAAATGCACAATGCAGGCCATATAACCTCACATACCTACTCCTGTAATAGATTTCTAACCTATGACTGAGTTATTGAAATTCTCAAATAATGGTTTAAAAAAGACTTCAAAGTACAGAGAATCCACCAGACTGCACCAGCAAGTGATCCGTGCCCCATGTTGCAGAGGAAGGAAAAGAAACCCAGGATCTCGGCCAATCTCCCTTGGGGGAAAATTCCTTCCCAAACCCAATGTGGTGATCAGTTAAACCCTGGGCTAGACTTCACCAGCCAGACATCTGGAAATAATTCTCTGTAGTAACTCAGAACCCAGCCCATCTAACAGCCTATTACAGGCAACTGGGCATATTTACTGCTAGTAATCAAAGATCAGTTGATTGTTAAATTAGGCTGTCCCATCATGCCATCCCCTCCATAAATTTTCATGCTCAATCTTCAAGCAAGCTGAGCTTTTTTCACCCTCTGCCCTCCTTGGAAGGCTAGTCCAGAACTTCATTCCTATGATGATTAGAAACCTTCGTCTAATCTCAGCTAAACTTTCTGATGGCCACTTTTTACCCATTGGTTCATGTGTCCACATTGGAATTGAACTTAAATAATTTCTCTCCCTCACTGGTATTTATCCCTCTGATGTATTTATAAAGAGCAATCATATCTCCCTTCAGCCTTCTTTTGGTTAGGCTAAATAAGCCAACCTCTTTGAGTCTCCTCTCATAAGACAGATTTTCCATTGCTCAGATCATTCTAGTCACCTTTCTCTGCACATGTTCCTGTTTGAATTCATCTTTCTTAAACATGGGAGACCAGAACTGCACACTATATTCCAGATGAGGTCTCACCAGTGCCTTGTATACACGTTAACTTTGTATGTGAAGCTATGGATTCCCTTGTTACTAGAAAAATTCTAAAACCAAGCAACCTTGCCTAGATAAAGATGATAAACAGGTCTGTCCTAGGCAAAGGAGTGTGTGTTTACCTCAGTTTACATATTAGCTTTAAAGGAAGCCATCAAACTAAATCACTGGGGGTTATCCTGTTCTTAAACTCTTGAGACAGAGAATTAACATTATCCCAGAGAGTCACAGCAGACTGAATCCCCAAGAGTCGTTCCTGACTTGTAAGACAAAAAGAAAAAGAAAACTCTTTGGGGATAAGAGAGAGAGACACACACATCATCTTTATTCTTTACTTCAGGAGACAAAGAAATCAAGCCATTTGATCTCTGTGGTGGGTCCTGGCTACACTGCCAAGTAAAAAGCTGGAAAAGGAGATTGGGGGTAAAAGACATATTGAATAAAGATTATCTGCCAAATTAAGTATTAGACTTTTAGATGCTTATTTTCCCTTTTATTTGCTTGTGACCGTTTCTGCCTTTATCTCTTTTACTTGATATTACTTAATCCATGGGTTGTGGGGGTTTTTTGTTTGTTTGTTTTTTGTTAATAAACTTGATTTATTTTCACTGTAAACCATTTCAGTGTTGTGTGCACGCACGCGTGTGCGAAGGAAAAGGTGTATTTACCTCCAGTTAAATTAAACCACTGTGATGTACTGATTCTTTAGTAGCGTTTTATGTCTTTTGTGAAAGTACAGAGGTAGGAGCTGTGCATTGCAGAGAAACATCTCTGAGGAACTCAGGCTGGAGTTCACTGTTTGTTATCTGATAAAAAAAACAGAGTCCTGTGGCACTTTTGAAGACTAACATTTATCGCATGAGCTTTCGTAAATCGAAAATCCCACTTCATTGTATGCAATCCCCTCAGCCTGTAACTCAATGTTGCAATCTAGCCCTAATTCATTATCTGATATAAGCAAGAGATGGAAGATTTTAAAGAATCTTCCTCCTTAATCAAGCAATTCTAGTGGTATTACTTGTAAAAGTAAGACCATTTATTGATTTAATTTACATATTACCTGAAATAATTTTAAAAGGTCTAAATTGTGAGTATTATAAGTAATACACAAAGCAACATAACTACTGATTTTATTCAACTGTTGTGCATGGACTAGAGTACAGAACTTCCTGAACTGACTAAAAATAACATTTCTATAATTAGGCCTGAGCCAAATCCAGAGACACGAATATTTCCAAATGTGATAATTAAATAATCTTTTGTGTATACATACTAAAGTGCTGGAAACATAGACCGTTGGATATAACACAGTAAATCTATTAAGACCTAAAAACTCACTTATTGGTCCTGGACAATTGTCCCACAACTCAAAACAAGACTCTTGTTCCAATGTTTCAACCATGTTTTTTTTTTTTAAACCAGTCTCTGCTTTAGGACCAAAATAGGTATTAGACCATAAGAACTGCCATTAGTCCATCTTGGCTAGCATAGTTATCTGACATAGGACAATGCCAGATGCTTTAAGGGAAGGGATAAAGCCCACTAATTCTCCTTATAGCATAATACCATTGAATTCCACAATGGAGGAGAAAGAAGAATTCTTACCTGACCCCTGCTGATGACCAGTTTATGCCCTAAAACGTAAGAATTGTTAATCTATATAATGTTTATACTACCTATTATAACTGCAGATGTTGTTAAATGTTGTATAAACAAATAGTTCCCATTATCCATTTAAAATAAATTACCTTTTAATTTCTACAATTGTTTTTTTCTTATACAGTAAGAATGAATAAATAGGAGCGACCACTTGTCCGTCTCTATGAGATCTTTTAAATTACATATCATATCTCCTCCTATTCTTCAAATTAAAACTTAAATTAAATCAAATTAAAAGTATCACTTAAACTAAACAATAGACACATGTGCATTTAACTGCATTTTGTATATTAAATAATCAGTTTGTGTTTGCATTGGTGATGAATCTGCACAGGCCCCCTGATCTGAATGTTGGAGATTTGCCATTCACAAAACAACAGGATGAGGAGGTGTTCCATCCTCTCCCCTTATATCCAGTGGTCAGGGCACTCCTCTGAGATATGAAAGACCCAAGTTGGAATTCCCACTCTAGACCAGAGATTTGAACCCAGGTGGGTTTCCTAACCTGCAGGCTATAAAGTCATTCTCTCTTTCACCCAATGACTATTAATACAAAGTGGAACAACTATATCAGAAGAGACTAAGAGAAACCTGTCTCTGACTAGCCAATAATCGGGGGGGTGGGAAGGGGCAGAGCACTCACCTGGAGGAACAATGACCTGGATACTGTGTGGATTCAAAATCTGGGTCTCCTATATCCCAAAGAAGTGCTCTAACCACTGGGTTGTAGGGTATAACAGAAGGCAGAGGCTCTTCCTCTGCTAGTTTTGAAACTGTAGCCCTTTACTTCCTTTGTTTTTATGTTTAAGAAAGCTTTAAAATAACTAGATATGGAATTAAGTTTTTGTCATCTTTCTTGATTCATCAATTTTTTTTTTAAAAAAAAATTTCAGTTTCAGTTGATTCCCCCCCACCTAGAACTGCCAGTAGACCAAAATGCAGTGTAGCTGTAGCCATGTCAGTCCCAGAATATTACAGAAACAAGGTGTATGAGGTAATATCTTTTATTGGGCCAACTTCCTATTGATTGAACTGGACCAATTCTTCTCTCAGAACTAAAGAAGAGCTTGAAAGCTTGTCTCTCTCATCAACAGAAAATGGTCCAATAAAAGATATTACCTCACCCTCCTGTCTCTGTGGCAAGTCCAAAAATCAGTTATTTTTCCAGTTCATGTGACTACCTCAAAATATAACTTATAAGTCAGTGTTTAGAGAACTGGGGTCTACATTTTGTTTGCATGATATTAGTGGCCCCAGTTTTGTTTTCAGATACTATCACACTTCTGAACTTTTCATTACAACCAGTTCTCAAGTAGCATAAATTATTGCCCTATTAAACATAAATTAAATCTTATAAGAGATAGAATTTAAATTTAAGAATTTAAAGTGTAACCCAAAACCCCAAATAATTGACCTGCATACAGGCAGCCACTTGCTTATAGTGTCAGCCATTCTGGCTTCTTTAACAAATTGCATAGCATTAAAAATGGGTTAAAACATACTGACAGAATTTTTAAGGTGAAATGTGGAATATGAGATTGGTCAATCCTTAGTCTCAACATATTGGCAGTGTCCTTTAAAAAGACATCAAGATTTCCATCTTTTATTTCCTACATCATATCCTAAAAAGAAACAGGAATATTCCAGAGATTAAAACATGTTTCTTGGAACTAGGAAAGGTATAAAAACAGCACATTGCAAAAGAGAAGGTCTTGGGGTTAAGGGGTCAATTTCATTCCTAGTGCAGAGATGCTATTGATTAATTTGATTAATTTGACCCATAAAGGTCAATTACTGTGGTTCACAGAATCTGTTTACTAGAAATGTCAATTTGAGCAATGTGGAAATTTCAGAAACCAGAAACTAAGCACAATTTGTCTGTTTAAGGTTTTCATTCCAAACCTCAAACTCAAGTCAGGTTTACAAATCTGGAGCTGCAAGCAAACATGCTCTGATTTATGGTTTGGGAATTAACATAGTTAAGTGCTTGTATCTGTTTTAACATGAAAACTCTATAATCAAAACTCAGCAGGTCTGGGACAACCCAAGTGAAATCCTAAAACAAGGTTTGCACAAACCTTTGCAAATTGAAACAACTGAAGTTTGCATAGCTCTAGTGTCAATACTGTGTCTGCATCAAAGACTGGTGCGTTCCACATTCCAGGAACCTAATTCAGACCTGTTATAAGTAAGTACAGCTGCATTATCTTTAATGGAGTTACTCTCCTTTTACAGTAGGACTGAATTTGACTCAGTATTTAAGGGGGCTGAGTGTGTATTGCAAGCTATTTCATTTCATAGTGTACTTGGATAAAATCTGTTAGAACAGTGCCCGGATAAAGATAGAATTTAAATGGATAGCGTCATGATTTCTTTATTATACTTTTTCAGATAGTGAAATTATACTTAACCCATTTTAAGAAGACCTACAGCACACACAGCTGTTGAGTGTTGCTATGCAGATTCTGTTGCTACCGCACGTTAAAAAAGAACTCAGCATTTTGTTTCCAGGACAATTCTTACTTAGTGTGCTATTTAAGTTCACAAAATGTGTTCAAATGGCTGTGGCGCTTAACTATATTAGCATATGCATTTCCCAAAATGGCAGAAGTATAGCATATCTCCATGTCCTAGGCCAAGCTTCAGCTGTGCTAACGGACCTGTGAAGCATTTACAAGCTGAAAGCTACCTGCAAAATAACCTCGTGGTGATGACAAACCAACAAGAGCAAGGTAAAGCAGAATTCAGGCTCAAATTCCATCAGCACGCTACCCCATTATGCACGGGAGTTTGACATAGTAGGTGATTTCTGTCCACCAGTTGCTAAGGTCAGTCCAAACCCTCAATCTCAGGGTACCCCTAGCTTACCAGCAAGAGACTGAAATGTCAGCCATCAGCAGCCATTCTCAAGTACCACATAGTATGAACTGAAGTACACAAACTGTTCAGTGTTCAGAAATATGGCTTATTTCTATGTGGTGATAAACTGATGCCTCTTTCCTTGTTTAACTAGAGCCTTCAACTATTCCTCCAACTTCCTCCACAATTGCACATTTATTCTGAACACGTTCTCTTTTTCATCCTAATACTTCAGAACTGGCTCTTTTCACCTTTTACCAGCTGGCATGGCTTAAGAGTTTGGAGTAAGATGGGGTGATGGCAGGAGGTCACACACTGAAACTCAGTTAATTTATTTCAAGTTCCAAAGGGGTAGCCATGTTAGTCTATTGCAGAAAAATAGAGTCCTGTGGCACTTTTAAAGACTAACAGATTTATTTATCGCATGAGCTTTCGTGGGAGAAAATCCCACACAGGGAACTTGATCTGTAGTGAGGCAAGAATTCACCTGAAAGTCTAGGGTTTGTATTCTGTTCTATTAGAAATACATACTGAAAATATATACATGTACACTTGGCATGAACAATAAATGGGGTTTGCTGGTACTGGTTTTCAAAACCTGTAACCCAGTGGGCCAACTCACCAGCCAGTGCATCAAAAACACTACCACCAGAATCACATTTTCAGTCTGTTCTCTTAAGAGTTGAATTTTATGTCTCCCCAAATTAAAGAGTTTAACATAAACTCAACATATAAATCAAATTTTTTCTCCTGACCCAGGGCCTCTACTGGGAAGCTAAGGAGAATCTGTCTCTGGTCCTTTCTGTCTCTCTGTTAACTAAGCTGCGGTGGTTCTGAATCATGAGCTTCTACTACATGACTGGGGACTCATTTGCTTCATATGGGGATATGGGGAACCTGGCATAAGGTACAGATGAGCCCCCACCCTTAAAGAGCCAGCTGGCCCTATGACAATAAGTAATACACACATCTGTGTGCACGCATATTGTATATATACTACATGGGAATTTTTTGTTCTTTAATTTGATTTTTCACATTTTATCCATTTTGCATATGCCTCCCTTGCCCACAAAATTGACAAGCACTATATAACACAGTTTAACCTCTCAAAAAGTTTTACTTTAAAACTTTCCGGATATGAGTAAAAATATTTTTCTCACTAAAAAGCCCTTTTTTGTTCATGTTTTTAAATACATTTCAAATAGTCAACTGGAAAGGTTAAAATTTTGGTTTGGAGACTAAACTCAAGTTTCATTAACATGCAGCATTTTATGCTGAGTTATAAACCCCTGAAAATCAGGGTTGGTATGATTTTCAACTGTAATCTTAAACAGAATGGTATGAGGTGATGTTACAGAAGTCTTAAGGCCACTCTGCTTGTAAGAAAAAAATAAAAAATATAAATCAATAACTTTTCTTTATCTACAACCTGTGAATTAGCAAAGAAGCACCAGATAATTAACAAAGTATGTTTTGTGAAATGAACTGATATATTCAATGATGCCACCAATAATGCTGATAAACACGTAAGAAAAAGCCTTTGTGACCCAATCTGGCAAACCCTCATACATGCTATGTCTACACTTACTAATGTTAGTTTGAATTAGTTAATTCGAACTAACTAATTCAAACTAATTTTAGTGCCATTTGTGGCACTTACTTAGTTTGAATTAGCGAATTGCATTGAGTTCAATGGGCCCGTTAGTTCGAACTAACATGGCCACATTGGTTAATTCGAACTAACTAGTTCGAATTAGCCCTTAGTTCGAATAGCATATTCGAATTTATTAGTTTGAATTAAGGAAGCCCTTAATTCGAACTAATGAAAGCCTAGTGTAGCCATGGCTTAAGTTAGTTTGAATTAAGCTTCCTTAATTCGAACTAACTTGCCAGTGTAGACATAGCCGTAAAGTCATACCTAGGTATGTTTTCCCATTGAAATTAACAGATTTCTAATCAAGACTACTCTTGTGAGTAAGAGCTGTACTGGATCCCACCCATAACCAGTAACAACATTTAAATTAGAACAACAACTTTAGCTTTCAGATGTTAACAGAAAGGAAGGCAATGATACAGAAATATATATATCCATGTGGGGGAACTGAATGATTCAGAAAGTTACAAATGTCTTAAAAAGTTATATGGAGCCTCCACATAGTTGTGTCTGGGTCAAATGTGACCTGAGTTGAGCTGTTACTTGGAATAGAGAAAATAATTAATAGTAATAATGACTGAAACTTATTGTCATTTGAAAGCTGCTTGAGGACTTTTAAAATATGGTTTGGTGTCTGAAGCCACTTCCCCAAAGACATAAAAACCAGCACAGATGGTGTTGTTTGTTATGCATTGGCTATCTCAGCACAGGGGCCCAAAGCTTTAACAGGCATGAATATTGAACTATCTTCTTACCACTAAACATGGTTCCCCCCTTCCCCCGCCAAAGTCTTAAAGTACCAAGGCAGAAGGCTATAGGGAGAAAAGCTTTCATTATTGCTAGCTTTACCTTTATTGAAGTAAGAGGTGTCAAACTCTAGATCATTGATTCAGGATTTTTAAAGAGCATTCAATTAACATTTTAAACATTTGTACTGAAGCTACAATAGTTAATAACGGTTACCACTTATTTTACCATCACTTTAATTAGAGTAGCCCTGATTTATCATTCCCATCGAAAGCAAATTTCCCATTCAGCTGGAGCCAATGGGAGTTTCACTGGCTCAGGGACTGCAGTGTGCAGAATTGATTTGAAGGCATCTATTTCCAACACATTCTCCAGTTCATTACAAATAATGATTACTTCCTCCTCCCAAAACTTCCCCTGTTGCTGATGAGAAGGATTCTTTCATTAGAAATCAGCTCCAACATAGAAAGCTGCCCTTTTACCTAAGGTCTCCTAGAAGTCTAATAGTTCCTTTGTCAGAGAAAGCTATCTGCCTGCTGTTGCCACATACCCCATGCAGTAACCTTAAAAACCAGTTTTGTTTGCGAAGAACTGATAAGGAAATACTGCAAATATTGAGATAAACTTAAGTTCCAAATATGGTACTTACTGTTCTATAATTGGAGAATACTGTACATACTGAAGCAACTATATTTATTTAAAGCAACATGGGTTTAAACAGTGATCACTATCTACTATTCTAGATATTATGAAATTTAGCTTCTTAGAGTTTGGCTAAGAGCATGTAACGAATATCATTTCTTTTTGCTTCTGATTTTTTAAAAGGTATTTTCAATGTCAGAATATACACAAAAACATTCTTAAATTGCTGCTTGTTTTGGGATTCCCTTCTTGCAAAGTATGTGATACTCAAAATTCAGGGTTTGTGGATTGGACACATAGATCATGCAGCATAATTTCTATTTCCTGACTGGATTAATCTTAGATTTTTTTTCTTCATCTATTATGAGTTTAAATGAATTTTCTGCAAATAGTACAAAATATTTTATTAAAATTTGTTGTTTCTGTGAAATGTTCCTGCTAATAAACTTATCTTCTAGAAATTCACCGAAAGCAATCACAAAAGTCTTGAGAACACAGTCATAGCAAACTCAGTTAAATATTTGTTAGAGCACTAATGGGAAATGCCCATCCAATTCTAGTGGTACCCATTGGCAAATACTGTTAATGCTGATATCTTTAACATAAAGCTATTTCCTCTGACCAGCTAGATTCACTTCAGTTTGTTCCAGTTTGTATTTTAGAATAACATGTAGGCAGTAAAAAGCATAAACAATGTAAAGACATTAACAATCTTTATATATTACCCTCCTTAATGCTATTATGTTGTTGAGGTGTCAACAGTGATGTACAACGTCATTGTATCGTCTCTTCACAAGGTTAATCCTAGGCCATTTAAATTAATTTTCTTTTCTAAATGCTGATCTTTGCATCTGATGATAGTGATGCACCCCATTAGTCATTAATGGAAAAAGGAAACAGTTTTGTGTGATGACCAGAGTCTTGCAAGGGCAGGTGGGTTATCTGTCTGTCTGTCTGCTGATGTGGCCACAAAGCTGTAACAGGGTTTAACCTTCTGCCTTGTGCTACGAAGGATAGGATATTTTTAACCCCTTTTAAAGTGGATGTATTTTTCTTTTATTTCACTTGGCCTTCTGGAATAACATTTTGATTGCATTCCTGAGTTGTATTAGTGACTTTAATTGATGTTTTTGTTGTATGCATTCTCCTCCGTTTTTTAATCTATGTTTGTTCTAGTATAAAATAATTTTTATATGTGCTATGTCGGTATCACAATTTGTCCCTTTAAAGCCACTGGATTATAAATTGAGAACTGCTGGGAACCAGTGATGTGCCTGGAGAGAGTTATTAGCAGAGTTCCAGCCGTCAGCACAAGAACACTAATCCCATATCTATAGGTCTGACTAGACTTACTTCCACAACATGCTGCACAGTGAGACAAATCCTAAGGGATGTTGAACATCTTGCTAATTCTAAAGGCGCCCATTCGCTGGGACTCCCAAGTGCTGGGCAGCTGCTTGTCAGCCCCTAACTATCTATCCAGTTACATCAATGTTGAAAAATATTATTGGTGGTCGAGAATAAAAACAATTATTTGGTCCAAGACTAAAAACATACAAGATCAAAGCAACAGTTAAAATCACTATAGAAAACTATACATTAAAATCAATAGTCTATCTAAAATAAAAAAGGGTTTAAATATCTAATTTTAAAAGGAATCAGATCATGGTCTCTCTCACTAAAAGGAGTGTGTGTGTGTGTGAGAGAGAGAGAGAGAGAGATATTGCAATGGCCAATGATACTCAGCACCTCTGAGAATTTGGTCCAATAGAAATGAAATATTATTATGTGGTTAGTCTAAATTACACACTACTGCATGTGGCATGGTAAATTAAACACTCAGTATTTCAGGGTATAAAGTTTGTGGTCAGGATTAGTAGAACAATATTTGTCAAATTATTACTTCATGTCTTGGTGCTAAATGTGTAACAGGGTATTAAAAATATTCCATAAAAATAGCCATAGATCGCTAATTGTTGTGGACCTGGAATTCCTTCAGAGAGAGAGAGAGAGAAGAGAAACAGCATGAAAATACTTTGTGGCATGCATGCACACACACAAACATACTCCCCATTTTCAACAGCATATTTGGCATGTAAGCATGTATCTTTATTGGACCTGTAAACTGCAAGATGAAGCCGTGCTTTTCTGAGAAACTTTTAGTTGTATTTTTCATTATTACTTATTATTATTATTATGATGCCACATAGTTGAAACAATGGCTACAAAAACAAGGCATGCTGTACTGAGGAGGGGTTGCTGTTGTTCTTAATGCTTCTCAGCAGCAGACAAGCTCACATAACCCAAACTGTTGAAGAATTGGCTGCTTCTAGCAGCACCACTTACCAATAGTAATAGGAAAACAAAGGGGCACTGTGCTTGCTATATAATAGTCACATATTGGACAGACTAAATGCTTCTGATAAGTGGCTTGTCCTGACAGAAGGTGAGTGGATTGACTTTCAGAGGTAAATACTGGCAAACAAACACTCATTTGCTAAACAAGACTATGCAGACAGTAGAGTCTCAGGTTTTTAGTGAAAAATGTCTTGGCTTACGAAGAGGAGCACCAACCTCAATTGTGGTGCCAAGGCTAGTCTTTAATTTTTCTTCTCCTTTGTGCATTTACTATTTCAGATCTTGTCAAGGTTCAGCTTTTTTTAAATATTGATCCATGACACAATGATGGGTAACAGTATTGGAAAACACAGCCATTATTTCCTTCTGTCTTCATAACTTACTGCATTCTACAGCGAACAATCTGAGAGTAAACAAGGTCAACAAGAACAAAAGAAACTGTACAGTAACTCCATGGCTTGTAAAATTTGAATAATCTGGAATCTGCTTCTGTGGTCTTCCTGCCAGGACAGGAAAAAAGAACCAAAAACCAAACCACCAAACAATCGCACTGATGGAAAAGAAAGCAAACTTAACCATCACTTTGTTCGTTCAAATCTTGGAAAGCAGATTTTTATAATATGGGGACAGACTTCTCCCCCTTTGTGTTCTACATTGTTTTCTGAAGGAAAACAAGAGTGATGTGTTTCCCAACTGCCTTTTATCATAAATAGAATACATTCACTATATGACATATAAATTTTCCATATAAACCAAAGCTGCTGGATTCTGGTGCATCTGACTAAAATAACTGGTCATGCACAGAGTTAGGAGACACTGCAAGTAATTTCATTATTGTGTCTCTTGTAACTGTGCCTCCAAGATTAAGGTACCACAGGATATAAAATACCAAGGATCTTTTCAAGCTGTATTTGAAAATAGCTAGATTCCAATTCCAGATTTTGAAATCAATATGACTGTGTATGGAGTAAGGTGTGCTTCAACTTGAATAAGACAGTCTCTGACCTCACAATGTTAACTGTTTTCCCTTAATTTCCAAATGGCTAATTTGGCCGTTCAGTCAAGATGTTTAAAAAAATAAGTAGATTGAATAGACTGTTATAACCACAGTACATATATTTTTTAATGATTATTGGCCTTATGAAACTGGAAAGTGAAAATATAGACAAAGACGTTTCTTTAAATGCCCTAAACACCTACGCTAGAATACTTAACTTTTTTCAAAATTATAGAAGTTAACAGTCATCATAGCTTCTAAACACAAAGGCAGACACCGCAGATGTTTGCAAGATGCTATCCTGACACAGTAATATCCCTAATAATCCGAATTTCAAACTACAATTATATTTGTTTTTCCTTTGACATTGGAAAGAACTTGAATCTAAAGTCTCTTGATTAGCATCCTGTCATGCAATGTTTATGATTCTGGTGACCCCCTACTGTGTATCTGAGAAAACATATTTTAGTTTTGATTTGTATATATATATATGGGAGGGGGCAAGGAGGGTGAGGGGTTGATAAATCAAAATGAGAGCTCAGAAGACAATAAAAGGGATGAGGAGTTGTAGGTGCTCAATGGATATAGATTTTGTAGAAGTATCTTATCAAATCTCTGCAAACCCAGTTTGTGTTCAATACAGGCTAACCTACAGTATGTGGCTCTGCTATATAATGACTTAATGCTGCAACAGAGCAAAGCCTCTTCCCATTTTCAACCCTAGCAATTTGACTCAAATATGATCTCAAGCCTTCAGGTTTTGATATTTTTAGCCAACCTCTTATGCTGCATTTTCTCTTAATGCTACCAATCAACTGTGAAATTCAGTTGCAAAACTAATCTTTGCAGTAAATGATATGTAATAGCCCCTTTTTAAAAATAAAGACTGAATGACCTTTGCTGTATTTTAAGAACTTTTCATGGTCTAATAGCAAACTGAAACATTCCCTTTCTCAAGATCAAAGTCCAAATACATTTCTGTTTTTTTTATCACTGTTCTCTCTGCCTTAAACAGAGCCAGAAGCTTTGAAAGAATTCTTGTAACCTGATAATGGTTTTGCAGTTGCAAGAATTTCTATAATTGCAAACAGGGCTATGAAATATAATAAAAATTACCTATATTTTTATTTGCACAGTTTCATAGGAGTATAACTCATGACAAACAGAATTTTGGGTGCAAATGCTACCTTCCTATTTTATAATAAAGAATTTGTATTAAAAATCACAGGGGAAAGTAAATTAGGAATACTATATAAAGATAGGACTAAGGTAAGTGAGAGAGGGTAGCTGTGAGCTATGAGTCTGACCATTCTGTAACAGGAATGAGAGATTTTCCCGAGCAGGATACATGCCTGGACCCAAAACAAGGAAAACTCCATCATAGTTAACAGCAAATGTTTGTGTGTATTAGCCTTACAGGAGGTTCAGTCCAAAGCAGCAATGACCAAATATTTTCTAATAAAGCAAGAAAGAACTAATTTAATTTTTGCATTTGTTCCTGGACCAATCATGCCACCCACAAAAGGGTAACCTTGGGAGCTACAATTTCTCATGAATGTGGAAACTCACCTCTCTAATAAAGCCACAGCACATTTCCAGAAGCATACTGCAACCAATTAAAGAAACTTTTAATAAACAGCTTGCATGATATCATCTGAATGGATGCATACAATGCACCATAGCACTGGGTAAGTAAATATCTAGTAGGATTTATTATTATTATTTTATGTATTTGTGTTAATGATTCTTCAAGTTTCAAGATATGAACTTCATTCCGAGAAGACATATACACTGGAAAGTCCGCAGTATTAATATAAGGCTTCTTTAGATTTCAGTAGACTATACTTTGGTTCTTCTGAACTACATTCTTCTGTCATAGTCAGCATCCTTTATAAATTAACTACACTTTTTATTGGATATGGCTGTAATAAACTACAGTACAGTGTATAACCCAGTATCAGTGGTTTTTCACATTTTTTTTAAAGAAGTGTGGTCCCAAAGATGCTCACTGATTTATCCTTCCTTATGTGAAGATAAACAGAACTAGTGAGGGAGGACTCTGTTATTTGTAATCTAGCATATACATCACAATCTTCTAAAAACGAATTGGCAACTGTTAAAATGTTTTCACTAAAACTACTATGACAGATTTATTTCATTTTTTTTTCAATATATATTTTCTTTAAAGAGACCATCAGATTTAGGGGGATTTTTTTCCTTCATGACTCATCCAATATGAATCTCTCTCTCTCTAGAAACTGTTCCAGGAGTAAAAAGTGATACTCAGAGCAGTACCATGAATACAGACAAGATACTACTACAGTGTTCACTTGAAAATAAAACTGGAACTGGAAGCAGCCGATGTGCAAAGAGAAATGTGATGGAATTTCACATTGTTTAGAATTTGGCTTTTTTTCTAGTTCCTTTTATGTATTGATTTTACCCTTACAGAATATTATCTGCATCCTCAATCAGACACACATCACTACAATACGTTCTGTTTTTAATGAACGTTTTTGTTAATCTGTTTCAAAACCTTTATTTCCATTCCTTTGCAGGTTTACCGGATTCTCAGGAACAGCATTCATGGTCCCAGAACTGCAATACCACTGCAGTGTATCCCCTGGTTGACAATCGTGTAATGTGCTGCTAGCTTGCAACCGTGTATAACCCTCTTAAAACGCACTCCCTCCAATGAACTTCACATCACAACTAGACCCAACAAACTTGCCCCACATGTATCTTTTGACCCACCAGCTGCAACAATGACCACCACAATGGTCCTGAAAAATAAGCAGGCTCTACTCACTGGTCCGTACTACTAAGCTGGGGTGACATAAATGCATGGTGCTAGGAGAAAGGGAGCTGAACTGTGGTAGCAATCCCAAACTGGACCTTTTAAAACAGAGTTGGCATACTGGAACAAATAATCTGACAGTCATAACAATGCATCAGCCTTAACCAGAAATTACAGCACAGAACTAGAGCAGATCCCCCGCTGCCACTTTGTAACACCAGCTCTGTGACACTGACAACCACCCACAGTCTCTTTTCTCTAATCTGTGGAGAAGGTTCACAGAAGATTTTTTATCCATTGCTAAATTATTAACATAATCATTTTTGGCAAAAGATTTTTTTTTTTAAAAAAAAATACTGTAAAATATTTAGTTACAAAATATTTGCTGATTATTTACTATTTTCATTTAGTTTTCATTAATGCCAAAAACACTGCCAGGTAGAGCTGTGGTTTTGGTTTTTATTTTAATTCCACAACTCATATTCCACTCAAAAATGATAAATGCCCAGTCAGTAGAATAAGGAATGAAAGTACCCACTGTGATTGAACAGCAAACTCTGCATCACAGCACAGCGTGTGACAATTAACAGTTACTGAAACCACTGTATTGAAATTCCAGTAGAAAACAAGAGTGATGCTTAAGTCATTAAATGTCCATTAGTTCAATCATTTGAAAGCTAAGTTTTATGCTTTTAGTGCGTCTATCCACACAATATCTACGCAAAATTTTCTTGCGTGTTCCAGGTTTAAATATAGCAAAGTGCAATGTTATTGACCTCTTCTGAAGTTAGTAAGCTGGTCTTTAATAGTAGAGAACTTTCGAGAGAGTGCTTATGGGCATTTGGGCTTACGTCAATCATTGGATATTTTACTGTGTAAAAATCGTATTTCCGACAGGAAAGGTTTTAAGGGTTTGGTTTTGTTTTTTTGGTAATTATTTTAATATTTACTTGGCACCCAGCATAGGATGTGCTTTACCATCATACTACCCCTTACATTAGCATCAATTAGCTAGTAAATCCTAGTGAAGCTAGTAAAACATGTACATACATACCTGCAAGTCTGTGGAGGGTTCCCTCCCCTATTTTATTCTGAAAGTAGATTAACATCATACTAATAGACATTCAAAAATAAACAGCAGGGAGAAAGATTTTTATTTTAAGTTGGAAGCACAATAAAAAGTTGCTACAGTAAATTAAGCATAAATTATAAAATGTCTCTTTTGTATATATGGTGGATAGTGAATAAAGTTCAATTTTAGGTCATAGTGAGTGTGTGATATATGCTGCTCTGCCTTCACTTGGGTTTGTATTGTAGAAGTCTGCTTAGAGTACAATATTCTACTAGGGTAGATGAGATTATGAACTTTCAGGTTTCTGACAGCTGGAGTCAGAGACTGCCTAGGATAGCTGCAGATTAATGTGTCACCCCCTCCAGAGCATGTTTTGTTACGGAAAAGAAGGAAAATAGGAAGCCAATTTTATGCTAATGTTGATGGAAGTTTCATACTGAACAAAGCATATTGAAAACTTGTGTAATAGAAACTTTAGTCAAACACTTAGAAGAGAGGTTTCCTATGAAACAAGTCTTATTTCAGTTTGTCCTATTAAAAACTTGAATTACACGGTTAAACTAATTATTGTGTGAATCACTAAGCGATGCACGCAATTTGGATTGGCAAAACATCAGTAAACAGTGGCAGATCCATGTTACAGATATATGAAAAAGTCATTAAAACAGCAGATATATTTTAATTTAAAATAGTACAGCTGACCTCTACCAATACTTCTATCCCTTCCAGTTATAGTCAACCAGAATGTCTTACCGCAGCTAAGCAGGTAATCATTGCAAAACTTACTACAAAGAAGAGGTCTAGCACTTGCAGTGACATAAAAAAACCTCAAATAAATAAATGCAGAAAATACTAATGCCAGGTTGTTTTTAATCATAAGGAGACAATCAAAATTATCCAGTTCACTCATGACTAAAATGTTTCTGGCATAAATAATAGCAAAACCAATGTACGTAAATGAGCTATTCTCACTCTTTTGAAGCCATATTAAAGGAAATTAGTCTTCGAAGGGGGACTGTTTCTGCCAGTTAAACATCTTTTCTAATATGACAATTTTACAGCAAAATCACAGTTGCTTTCAAGGCTACCGATGGACTTCAGCTTTACTAAATAAATTGGGGGCCCTTCCCCCTATAATTTAAGAATGATAAAGAAAAGAAGGAAATAATGGCTACATGAAAACACTAATATGTACAATATAACACTCACATGATAAGAGTCAATCATAATAGCAAAGAAATACTTCTTTAAGGTTATGGTGAACTCTTGATTTAATATTTAATGAAACCAAGAAAGCTGCTAAATGTCCCCAAGATGCTCCAGTTCTTTTCATTAATAAACATTGTACAGCAATACATTAATACAAGTGTGGCACAAGACTTCAAAGTATAAAAATAGAATTTTCTCCCCCGCCCTTTTCTTTCGCTATTTTCCATCACTAAGTTGCAGCATTACACTGTGATTATACATCCCAACATTGCATCGCCGCACTACATTACTAAAACACACACACACACACACACACAAGCTCAAGGGTGACCAGATGCCCCTATTTTATATGGACAGTCCCAATATTAGGGGCTTTTTCTTATATTGGGGCTTATAACTCCCACCCCATCCCAATTTTTTCACACTTGCTATCTGCTCACCCTAACAAGCTCCAGCGTGTTTTTAGGGTATGCAGCCAGCTCAGCTTTAAATCTAAGGAAGATATCTATCAAGCCACAAAACTAAACTCTGCACAAATATTTAACAGCTCTGAGACCTCTAAAGGCATAAAGTAACATGTATTTCATGGTATGCTAGCAGCCAGCCCCATAGCTGTGATCTGCAAAGTGCAGAGTACTCGGTAAACATACCATTGCAAATAAAGCACTGTTTATCCTTTCAGCCTTAGAATTCTTAGAGCTAAATGCTGAATGAAAACCTAACACTTACAGAGACTACAAATCATGAACCATGCAGTAGTAGCTTATATTTCATTAAGTTTCTCTGTAACTTCCCATGCTTCACAGCAAATTCCTCATTCCCCTCAGCAGACGAAACACAAGTTCAATTTAGACAAACTAGAGCGTGAGTTCATATTTTTTTCAGCAGCTAAAACTAAGCCATAACCCATTCAAACGGAATCCTTTTCTAAGACAATAGGTTCCTTTTGAGCTATACAACCAATGTGGTTTTCTAGTTGTCAGTATTAGGTGTGTGCCAGCATGAAATGTTCTTGCATCAAAAATGTTAAATAATTATTCCTATGGATAAGATGTGAGCAGAAGCAGAATTACCTCAGCATCGTTAACACTTACCAAAATACATGATGTTTCTCATTAATCATGCAGTCAGAATCCCACCGCTCTGTGTTCACCATTAGCTCCCGCAAAGGGCTGACATGTAAAACAGAGCTCTTTCATTCTACATTCCGTGGAAATTTCCCAGCATAGGAACAGCGTGTGAACAGTGTGCCTCCTCAGGATGAGTGCTTTGCAAGCAGTCTTATCCCCGATACAATCCCGGTTTGATTTAGCATTCACTCTGACTGCATGCTGCACTGCCCATTCTTACTGTAATCTGACTCCTCCTTGGCATGTCCTTGCTGTGCCTGTGACATCAGTACTCAGAGTACTACAAACAGATTTTTTCTTTAACTAGCTCCCATTGGGGATGTGCTAATATCCTGGTTAAACTAATCCTGGCTTGTACAAAAAAACCCAAATCTTTTAAAATCTTACACTTATTTTGAGGGTGGGGGGGTTAAACAAATGCACTCAGTGACATAATATGGTCAATTACATAATAGGTGGGAAAAGATAAAGCATATATCCTTAACATATTTTCCTCACAATGAGCACAATCCAGAAGGGTGCTAAGTGTCCTCAATTCCCACTGACCTCAGAGGAATATGAGGGTGGATGGCACTTTGCAGGCTGAGCCCCTAAAAGGTTAAGTGTTTACATCAAAGTTTTATGAAGCTTAGTTCCCTCCCCCCATACATTTTGACACGCACACACTGAAATCATAAATAGAATTACAATTGTGCTCAAATGGTTTTTAAAACTATTATCTCTGCCCATGAATAATGAAGTGAAAGAGAGAGAAACTGGATGGCAGAAAAGACTTATAATGTTGTTTAGAACCTTTCCCCTCTCGCTCTCTAGATCCTGTCCACGTTGGTAAGTCATTAGCGGCTGATGGCTAGTTTGTCATCTCTGTGACAAATGTGATATTCCCAAATTGGGTCCTACAAGTGGAATCTTTGTTGGCACTCTCCAAAAAGAAAGATAGAAGACACAGATAATGAAATACCCGGTGGCCCTGGAGGTCATGACTCAGGTTAGATTTGATACATGTTAACAGCACTGTGGAGATCACACTGTCCAGCTACCGAGTCTGTTCTGTGGATCAGTAAAGGACATTAGTTTTTAATACTGCCATTCTGGCATCTTTCATTAGTAACACACTTAAGATAAATAAAAATAATAAAGGAAAGTACACTGAAGTGTTTATCTTATTATAATGGGATCTAATGGGATAAATGCATTCATTCCACAGGAAAGAGGATGACAGATATAACTCACTTAAAGCTCCACTTCTTATTCATAAAAGCTCCACTCTACACTAAGTCCAGTTTTCATGAGATCCAATCACTTAGGGTGAAATTATCGTGGTAACAAAGGAGTCGAGGAAAGCTCATAATGCAGTAGAATATCTATGTTGTACCAGGTAGTTACATAGCATAGTTCCCTTGCACGCCTGGTAACCCCACAAAAGCCAACCGAGTTGAGTGCAAAATAAGAGAGGGGAATGGCTATGGAACACATATTATGACAAGAAAGCCCAGCAAAATGGGTGTATATGGATCATGGCTAAAGCTAAATGAGTAACTTTTTTTTCCCCTTTGGCAGTGCTAAAAACAGGGGTGGGAGGATGCAGTTTGATCTGAATCAAAACCAGAAGTTCTGAAAAAAAATTAGGCAAATGGAAAAGTCAACCAAAAATATGTTTGGGGTCAAACAAAATGTTTTTATTTGATTTTAAATGAACCATTTCTTTGTGTTTCCAAGCACTTTTTGACACAAAAGCAAACAGAGGGCTAGGTTCACAAAGAGGGAGGAGGAGGAAATGGTGGCAATTGGAAAACTCCCTTATAACCTTTACGTAGTGTCTAGAGTACTGAGCACTCACATGGGATGTGGACAACCCTGGTTCAATTTCCCCTCTGGATGTTGTGGAGAAGGGATTTGAATCTGAATCTCCCATTTTGCAGGCACAGGACCAAAACAGTGAGATGTAAGATATTTTTATGAAGATTTCTTCCAATTTTTCCTGTTGAAGCTATCCCACTGTGCATAAATAATTAAATATTCACCAGACTAGGGACTTGATCTTCAGTCTCCCACTTTGCAGCCTGAATGCCCTAATCACTCTCATTTCATCTCATTCATTTCCTCTTTCTGTAGCCAAAAATGTGGTTCCTGATGTCCTGGCCCAGTGTTTCGGATAAGAAATGGTGATATTTTTGGAGGAGGTGGAAGGGATCCTCACAGATCATCAACAGAGTTTCTCAAGATAACTCTCTGCAGCCCTAAGATCAATCAAGTGGTAAATCCTTCAAAACTACTGTTGTCCAAGCCCTGCCTGTCCCCAAACATTTCTGCAGAACTGTAGGGCACAAGAGGTCCAAATCCAGCCTCCATCTTGCATAGCAAAAATACACTGATAATATCAACTGAAGGAGGCTCCTCTCTACACCAAAGAAGAAATAGCTGTTATATTGAGACCCAGGAGCAAAGGAGAAAGACAGATATAGACTTACGGTCAGAAGGGACCATTCTGATCCTCTGAGTCTGACCTCCGGCATATCTTAGGACACAGAACCTCGCCCCCTCCTGAAATAGATCCCTAGTCACTGGCTGAGTTACTGAAATCCTTAAATCATGGTTTAAAGACTTAAAGTTACAGAGAATTCACCACTTACACTAGTTTAAACCTACAAGTGATGTGCCCCATGCTGCAGAGGAAGGTGAACCACCCCCCCGGGTCTCTGCCACTCTGACCTAAGGGAAAAATTCCTTCCTGACCCCAAATACAGAGAACAGTTAGACACTGAGCATGTGGGCAAGATTCACAAGGAAGATACCTGAGGAAGAATTATCTGTTGTAACTCCCCATGTATCCCATCTCCAGCAGGTGGGGATTTCTCTACTAGCATTCACTGACAAGCCACATTCCATCAAAGGCAGTCTCATAATATCATCCCCTCCATAAATTTTTCAGGCTCAGTCTTGAAGCCAGCTAGGGTTTTTTTGTCCTTACTGCTCCCCTTGGAAGGCTGGTCCAGAACTTCACTCCACTAGTGGTTAAAAACCTTTTCTTTTTTTTTAAATTTTGAGTCTAAACTTGTTGTTGGTCAGTTTATAGCCATTTGTTCTTGTAATCACATTAGCACTTAACTTAAATAACACCTCGCCCTCCCTGCTATTTATCCCTCTGATGTATTTAGAGAGAGCAATCATATCTCCCCTCAGTCTCTTTTGTTTAGGCTCAATAAGCCAAGCTCTTTGGCTATGTCTACACTTGTAAAGTTAAGTCGACTCTGTTCAGACAACTTAACAAGGTCGACTTTAAGTCAATTTAAAGTTGACCTTGTTAAGTCGACTTAACAGTAGACAGCCATCCACACTAGCTTTAAGTTGACTTAAGAAGGTCGACTTAGTGCTATTCCCCGTCCACACTGGCTTTAAGTCGACTTAAGAAGTCAGTTTAAGGCTTAAATCGACCTTCAGAGGTGGTGTTATCATGTCGACTTAAGCTGTTATTAAGTTGACTTAAGGAAGTGCTCAGGTCAACTTAATAAAAGCCCAGTGTGGACACGGCTTTGTGTAAGTCGACTTAAGCGTCCTTAAGTCGACCTAAGTTGCCAGTGTAGATGCACCCTTTGAGTCTCCTCTAATAAGGCAGGTTTTCCATTCCTCATATCAGGCTAATAGCCCTTCCCTGCACCAGTTTCACTTTGAATTCATTCTTCTTAAACATGGGAGACTAGAACTGCACAGATCATTCCAGATGAGGTCTCACTAGTGCCTTGTAGTGGTACTAAGTCTTCCCTGTCTCTACTAGAAATACCTGGCCTGATGCCTCCTAGGATTGCATTAGCCTTTTTCAAAGCCACATCAGACTGACAGCTGAACCAATACACCCAGTTCTTATGGAAAGCTGACAGCAATACAGCTATTTGTGGAGATGACTTTACTGTTCTGGCAACAAAACAAAAGTGAAGCTCTGCACCAGGTGAGTATAGAGTGGCCAAATATTTAAAAGGGCAGATCACTGCAGTAGTACTTGCCTCTTAGTTATTGGCCCAGAAGCCAACTACTCCTCATTCTGAAGAGCTACTTAACATAAAGTTTTGCCTACATCATCGTAAATTGTCATGTGTTTTGGGCCAGATCCTCAGTGGGTGTAAAGCACTGTAGCTCTGTTTAAGTCAATGCACCCAAGCTGACTTACAACACCAAAGGATGTGGTCCCTTTTAAAACTTATCTTTAGTACAGATACATTTTCACTTTTATGTTTTAATGGCTTCAAACTGCCACACCAGTTACTATAGGTTTGTTGTGTAAACAAAGAAAATCTATAATCAACAACAGCCATAAGAGAACCTAGGGATTTTATTTAAGCAACTTCCTTTGCATTTCCATTATGGAGCAGATACAGGGGAAGAAGCTGGTCTTTCCTTCTGGCCAGGGCTGTCCCGTGGGGGGAGCAGGGCCCAGGGCCAATTAGTCAAAGCGGGGCCCCTGCCCTCCATGCTGGAGGGGAGCATGGTGAGCCCACCGGCCCGCTCCGCCCCCCAGGGAGTCAGCCCTCGGCCGGGAGGCCGAGGCTGCCAGCGCGGGGAGCCGGCTCCCGCCCTGGCCCTGGAGGCCGAGCCGCGGCCGCCTATTGGGGGTGGAGGGCAGGGGGAGCCGGCTCCAGCCCTGGCCCCGGGCCCAGGCCAGGAGGCCACCTGCAAGGGGGAGCCAGCCCTGAGCCCGGAGGCCGAGGCTGCCTGCGGGGGGGCAGAGCCTGCTCCGGTCCCGGCCTCAGGCCGGGAGCCCGCCATGTGGGACAGGCTGGCCCAGAGACCGAGCCCCATGTGCTCCACCCCGGGCATGCCTGCTCTGCCCTGGGGGCGGGGAGGGCCGGCCCAGGGGCCGGGCATATCCCTCCCACCCCACCCCACTGTCTTCGGCTCACTGCCAAAGGCAGCGGGGCAGCTGTGGGAGAAGGGCCTGCGGCGAGTGCGGGACCCACGTAACCGCGGGGCCTGGGGCAATCACCCCGTTCGCCCCCCCCTAGGGACAGCCCTGCTTCTGGCAGGCTTCCATAGCCCAAATTTGCATACTCTGGGCCAAATTCTGCTTTCACTACACCTGTGCTATTTCCCCCCAAAATTATGAAAAAGCATCAGAATTCCAACAAAACCACATCCGATCCGAGAATGGCTGTAAAGGAAAGCAGGATTTGGTCCAGTAATTTTAACCCTCAGTGATTCATATTTTGGGACAATTATTTACGTCTGTACTGCACAAAGTCATGCTGGGCTACAAAAGAGTATAAGAACCTTCCTTCTGTCCATGGGTGTGCTAGTGGGACCAGGCATTTGGGCATCGATGAGTAAGCAGAGCCTGTGGACAGGTGAGTGAACCCTTGGTCACTCCTTCTAACACACAGCCACCTAGAACAGACAAACAGAGTTAACCTGGCACAGAGGTGTTATCATTTCCTAAAGCTATTGATCAGCAGCATCTTACTACCTACTTGGAACAAAGGAGAAGTAGGTTGGTAATTGTGCCTCCCAAACACATAATTTGTGCCCTGGATTTCTCCTGGAGTGGTCCATGTCTGAGCCACCCCATGTTCAGAGCCAAAGCCTCAATGAAGCCCTTAGTTAGGTATATGTTCTACCATCCTGTTTTCTATCTTTGATCCCACTCTTTTCATGCACATTTTAGTGCTGGTTTACGCACTACTCACATGTTGGGAATTAAAACCACTTGCAGACATGTCTACTGCAAACACTGATTAATATTTAATAAAATTAATGTGCCTGCTGATTCCTGGAAACCTCTCTTCTGGTTTTGAATTATCCTAGGAAGGAACCAATAATAGATTTATATCAAGATTCTTACTAGTTGGTTTTGAGAAATTTCAATCTGAGAGGGCTTTCACCACAGGCGCTTTTGTGGGGTCGGGGGGATGCAGAAGCACATCCAGGGACGCCTTTGTTGGTAGAAATGTAATAATGTGCAACAAAAGACGCCACAGTGACAAAACATTATCAGTTTATATGTCTCGTACAGAAGGTTAAAAGATCTCATACACCTGAGAGGGTTCCAATTTTTCTCGAAATAAATTTCATCAGTTGTACACAGACAATTCTGGGCAACAGAAATGTACTGTGCTGCATCTGAAAACAAAATGGAAGCAGTAGCACAAATCACACTGAATATCTCTCCGTTTCCCTTTAAAAAAACAACAACAAAAAATCTCTTCAAGGTAAGCAGAGTAAAATTTTCATAAATTAGGTTTAGGAAGCCTTCTGGGTAATGGACATTTTATTCTTATTTATGCCATAATAACAACAGTGTTGAAAGAACAGCCAAGCCACAATTTTGCAAGGATCCAATAGTACCTGGAAGTGTTTCCAAGTGTGCATGATTTTGTGTCTGAAGTCAAATACACCAAGTTTGGTTTGTTTTTACTTTAAGGCCATCTGGAATAGTTTAAGACATATGGCATTTTTACTAGAAATAATATAGATTTTGTAATTCTTAACTAACCCCCTGAGGTTAAATTAAAGGGGAGAGTTGTATTTGTGTGTGTGTTTAAATAGCATGGTAGCTCATCTCTGGTTCTGGTCTTTTCCCACTGGATAAAACTACCAAATGTGTTTTTTACCCTTGACTCAAAAGTGTCACTTCTAGAAATCTGCAGTATTTGTCACCATGAATACCATTTAACTGCAGCAGTACCCAAAGAAACTCTGTACTGCCACATGTGAATACAACTGGAGGAACTTAATTAATCTTCCTGTCACTTCCATGATGCTTTTCATTAGTTTAGCTGTTATCTGATAACTGGTCCATTCTCTATTGGAAATGGTTATCCAGAACCTCTTACAAAAGCTTTTTCTAGAGATAAACAAAAAGTTACCTTTTGATGTGGAGAGCCTTTACAAATCTTAGCCATACAGACTTTATCAGTTCAACAACAGTATTTGCAGCAAACCTTATTTGTAAGTAGCAAGGATTTTCCAAATATGAGGTTTAAGAATTATGAATCACACCAATATGCATTTATGTATAAAAACCAAGTGGCTTAAATTTAATATTGATACTAGTTTGCAGACAGAACACAAATATATTTCAAAAATAAAGATCATATTTTTCTTCATTTTTTCATGAATTCTGATGTTTCTTTACAGTGCCTTTAAAAAACAACAACAAAATAACCCCAAACCAACACAACATTTCCAGCACTAGTTCTGCATGCTATTCCACCAAGGGGCCCATTCCTGTCACCTTTTGACCCTCTAGATATTTGACTGGGCTAACGTGATAAATCAGAGTGAATAATATCCCTAATGCAGATGCTTTTTTGAAAATGTCTATTGATCAAAATTTGTTAGAGATGTTATCATCATATAAGCAAATAAGTGGTGGCAGGAAGTGATAACTCTTATTAACAGTTCATGTTGATGGAATGTTTCCAAAAAGATCCATAACTATTTTGGTCAAGGACTAAATTAAGACAATTTTTGGCCCTAGAGAAATCCACTGGCCCTCTCTCAAGGCCATTGCCCTCACATCATAGTTTTATCCATTCCTTGTAACAAGGGTCATCCACATAAGAATACCAGTTGGGCTCCCCTCCTTGGACCATTACACTGTGGTAGAGAGGCTTGTGTGTCTCAATGCCCCTAAGAACTATGACCTCTGGAGTTTGGCACTCCTGGCAGGATCACCCTTGGTGAATACTTCTGAGGTGAAGTCCAGACGAAGTATGAGCTGAACTTCTCAAGACCCCAATCACAGAACTGTGCAGCTGTGAAAGTGCATGAGGACTGCAGCAGGACAGAAAACTCAGGTTGTCTTGGACTTCCATGACACAGGGTCCAGGACTACCTCCTGTCAAATTTCATAAAGTTGTTGTCTGCGCACCAACTCCCCCATGTTAAAAGATTTCACACATAGGCCTCTGTTTAACATATCCCACTAACAAAGTCCTTTGGTGAGGAATGAGTGGTGGTGGGGACAGGAGCAGGGATCTCTAGAAGTCCTTAATTACAAATCTGAATGCAGGCAATCATAGGACAGTTCTACCTTTCTTAAGGCCAATAAAGCCCTCAAGCAGTATTGAAAAGAGCATACTGAAACTACTGAACTGCGAATCTGAAGTCTCAGCTGTCACCATCAAGGCCATTCCCCAGCATCCAGTAATAGAACCTCTTGCTGACCCCCCATTTTTTGAGGAAGTTTGGCATGCAATCACTCAGACTAGAAACAACAAGGTCCAACACCCTAATGGCATCCCTTGGGAGGTCTTCAAAGCTGGTGGAATAGTACTCATGCAAAAGCTTCATCCATTTCTGGTTATAATTTGGTTTCATGAGAAAATTCCACCTGACCTAAAGAATGCTAATATTATGACTATTTTTAAGAAAGGGGACAAGTCAATATGTGCTAATTACCAAGGTACTCTCCCTCTGTCCATGGCTGGGAAGATCCTTGCTTGCATCTTTCTGAATCACCTCTTCCCTCTTGCTGAAGACATCCATTTGGAATCCCAGGATGGCTTCAGATCATCTCAGGGCACCAATGACATGATTTTGTTGCATGGCAGATCCAAGAAAAATGTAGAGAATAACACCCACCATTGTTTATGGCACTTTTTGATCTAAGGCCTTTAAGTCCATCAATCAGGAACCATTATGGAAGGTGCTATTTAGGCTTGGTTGTCCACTGAAATTCATTCGTGTTCTCAGACTACTGCATAATGGAATGATCATCACTAACTTCTGTAATGGGTTAGAGACAGACCTGTTCATCATCCATACTGGTGTTAAGCAGGGATGTGTTATTGCCCCAAACCTTTTCTCCTTCTATCTTAACTTAATCTTGATTCTTATTCATGACTGCCTTTCTTCTGGAATTGAGATTCAGTATCACATGGATTGTCTGCTTTCCAATTTCCAGAATCATCTATAACTTATATACAGAATGGATGGAAGGATGGAGTACAATAAAGTACAGTCTGTTCTTTCAACAGATATTTTAAACTAATTTACATTGACATATTCACATTAGCTCTGAATTTGACCCTTAAATTCACACCTAGCACATTTACACCTGGGAGCACCACAATATTGTGCAAAAAAAAAAAAGTGTTGGCATATAGAAGAAATGCCAGTGATTTAGATTTATACCCTACACCTCAGGAGGCTTCAGAAATTGGAATCACTATTGGATCATCACACCCAATGAAATCCAATCACCTTCAGGATGAACAGGGCAACAGTTGACAGTGCACAGCATCATTACACAGCAACTTAGAGCAAAGAGGGAGGAATATCCTCCACTGAAACCAAAGCTGGAATTTATGTGGGAAGAATGTAATTATTCACTGACAATACGATGAGAACACTGATGTTAATAGCACCTCTATATTTACAAAATATACACGGGTTCCTAATGACCCCAAATGACCTTAATTTTTTCATCCGTGCTGAGGCACTAGTTCCTTAATCTATAGAGGAAAACCTGTGACCACTTAGCGCCCATAACACATCCTACAGTAACTAAGGACTGGTCTACACTGACAGCGCCGGTCAGCAGACGACATGCAAGCTACATAATGTAGCTTGCATATCTACTGCTGATGTATTTATGTTCATGTAGCATGGCATTTTCATGAGGCTGTGTCGATGGGACATACCCTGCCATTGATGCAGCCTTACTCCTTTAGAGGAGGTGGATTAATTCAGTCAATCAGAGAGTGCTCTCCGATCGATTGAGCAAGTCTACACAGACCTGCTCAAATAGATGCAGCATACTTCTTTTTAAGACAAAATGGGATCAAGCACAGAATGGTTGCTGCCACTTAATGTTTATAAGAAAAATTATTTTAAAACCATACAAGCAATTGATTACTTTTAAGCACAGAATACTCCAGTACTTTTCTCACAGAAAAAGAATAAAGACATTGCTTTTCTAACATTGCCAGCAACATTCAACACTTTCACATCTGGTTTACAGTAATTAGCTTTAAAAGGAGGATTCATCTCTGTTCCCACCTCTTGATCTTATTAACAGAGCCTCTTGTCATTCTAATTCAGAAAGACATTTACACGAAGAAACTCTGGTCCACATCAGCACCTGGTTTTCTTGTTACATCTTTTTACACAATTCCCTTTTGATCTGCTGTATCTCTGAATTTAATTACGAGGTCTGAAAATGCCCTGCTACAGATCAGCCTGTAAAGTAATTCTCTCTATTTCTCATGGCCCAATGAAAAGACAGTGGGCCTGTCTACACTTTAACAGAACTACACTGGGACAGTGGTGCTGCTGTAGCACTTATTGAAGATACTGTCTACACCAATGAGAGAGCTTCTTGTAGGCACTCCACTGCCCTGAGAAGTGGTAGCTATATCAACAGGAGAAGCCCTCCCACCACTGTCACACTCTACACCAGGAGTTACACCCTGGAGTAATGTAGTTATGCCAATGTAAGTCTGCAGTATAGACCAGGGCTGTATCTCAGATTCAAGCTCCCTCTCTCATATATATTTTACAAATAAAGCTTAAATACAACTCT
This sequence comes from Pelusios castaneus, assembly GCA_007922175.1. NCBI lineage: Eukaryota > Metazoa > Chordata > Testudines > Pelomedusidae > Pelusios > Pelusios castaneus. The sequence continues at coordinate 17,843,924 of ML685787.1, forward strand.
TCTCAAAAACATTAGAGCCAAAATACACAGTTCTCAAAAACGGGCACCTAAATGTAGGCCACTGTACTTATTTTTAGATGCTCAAATGGTTTGCTTTTTTTGGACGGTTTGCAAATTCAGTGCCTCTCTAAACATCAGATCACTTTTAGGTGCCTAAATACGGCTTTCAAGGGGATGGTGCCAAATTTTAGGCACCCTGATTTGAAAATACTGGTTTAGGTTCTTAGCACACAGGGATTCTTCATATGTGCAACTTCTTTTGAACTCTGATAAATCAGAATTGCACAAAGGGCTTCATTATAGATAGCTTACTCTGTCCTTTCAAGTATAATTAAATACCTGACAGCATTTCATATAGGTTTGGAATCCCCATCCATAGCTATGAGACTTTGCAGTTGCTTGCCTATATTTACCACTTCTACTCATCTATTAAGTGAACAACCACCAAGAAAACTGTATCCAAGGTGATTATTACTAGCATATGGACTATCTCTGGGGTACAATATAACTGTTTACAAATACCCAGCAGTTCTGAAAAAATTTGGGAGGAGGGAATCAGTTCGAATCAAACCAAAATATGTTGGAATTTTCAGCCAATTGAAAAAAGTGAACAAAAATTTTGTTTCGGGTGACACAAACATTTCATTTCAGCAGGCATTTAAAACATTTTTAAAAAGCAAAGGACCAAAGAGATAGAGATTTTAAAAAATTCTGTGGCAACCGTGCACACACACACATGCACATCTGCCCCTTAAGCGCTATAGGATAGTGATTAGTGAATTCAATTAGCACACAGGAGCCACTGTTTGCTAATGCTGAATGCTGCCCATTCCGCAGCAGTGTCCTGAATCCAGGTCTCTCTTTCCCCAGTGACTATCACCTGGCAGAGATTCTCAATCTCTCCTGTAGAAAATGTTCCACTTTGTATAAATACTTAAATAATCATGGGAGCAGGGATTCGAATCCGTCTTCCAGATAAGTGTCCTATCTCTGCACTGTTGGGTGTAAGGAAGGAATTTTTTTGTGAATGGCAACTAGCCCACTCTCTTTTTTTTTTTTTGGGGGGGGGGGGGAAGAGGGAGAGGGGTCCAAAACAGTTCACTACCGAATTCCTGTCAAATTTGAAAATAGTTTGGTTGACCCCAGAGTTTAAATTTTTGGACAAATAAACTATTTGTCTGGAAATTTTTGCTCAGCTCATGGGGTAAGCTCACCTAAGTGCTGAGGATCTATACTAAGCTCTGTGTATCACTTTAGTTCTGCAGCTGAAGATAAATTGAGGAAGGGCTTGCTGGTGGAGCAGCCTGACAGTTGAGGGGGGGGGGGAGAGTCTCTGTATACCACTGCTTTATGCTTTGCACAAACAAGAATCAAAAGTGGTGCTAAAGGTAGCAGTCCAGCAAAAAACCAGAGTCCTCGATTACATTGATCTTGTGTCTTTAACATCTACAAAAGAGGAGGGGAATGGGTGAATTCAGGCACCATTCCAACCCATGACATGGAATCATAGAAACTGGATGGGACCATAACAGGTCATCAAGTCCAGTTCCCTGCACTCATGGCAGGACCAAGTTCCCCCATTAAACCATCCCTGACAGGTGTTTGTCTAACCTGCTCTTTAAAACCTCCAATGTAGGAGATTCCACAACCTGCCGAGGCAACTTATTCCAGTGTTTAATCACCCTCAGAGTTAGGAATTTTTTCCTAATGTCTAGGCTGAACCTCCGTTGCTGTAATTTAAGCCCGTTGCTCCTTGTCCTATCATCTGTAATTAAGGAGATTAATTTTTCTCCTTCTTCCTCATAACAACCTTTTAGGCATTTGAAAACTGTTATCATATCCCCTCTTAGTCTCCTTTTTTCTAGACTAAACAAACCCAGCTATTTCAATCTTCCCTCATAGGTCAAATGTTCCAGACCTTTAATCATTTTTGTTGGCTTTCTCCATATGTTCTCCAGTTCTCCACGTCCTTTTTTAAATGAGGCGCCCAAAACTGGACACAGTACTCAAGTTGAAGCCTAATCAGTGCAGCGTGGAATGGAAGAATCACTTCTCATGTCTAACTCACAATACTCCTGTTAATACATTCCAGAGTGGCATTTACTTTTTTTGCAACGGTATTACATTGCTGACTCATATTTAGCTAGTGGTCTACAATAACACCCAGATCCCTTTCTGCCGTACTCCTTCCTAGGCAGTCAGCTTCTTGTTGGGAGACAAATGGCAGTATACTGCAACCCTCTACCTTGTCACCTTCCAAACTCCTCTGAACTTCATATGCATAAAGTCTCATTTCACATTTTTTGTGAGGAAGGTGAGTTTTGTTCAAGAGGATTTTTTCTCCAAATCTTATCGAGAGTTGGCTACAGTATAAAGATGACTTCTAGTTCATGTGTGTACTGCAGTGATTTGGCAATTTAGCTTCGAGTAATAGAAAACGGAATCACTAAATGGAAAGGCTGCACAGAAAATGGTGTAGGAGACAGAAAAACCCAGCACAATCATTTGATCTAAAAGCCTATAGCATCCCACCAAAGAAAAATATATCTTGTTTTAAAATTGTTGCTCCTTTTTGTATTAGAATTTTTTTTCATAACTTACCTATCTCATCCTTCTTTGAACATAGACCCCCCAAAGGATTTCATTGAGTAATTATTTTTACTAAAAGTAGTTGCCTACACATTGAAATTAACTAAGCCATGTGGTTTTATCTTCATTTTCCTACAATTACCATTGACTTTAAGGGTAAGTTTGGTCCATTCTTCATATATCAAGAGTACGTACTATAATATGTGAAAATAATGAGATATTGATTACATACAGGAAGTTAAATTTTAATTATGCCTGAAAGGTCTTTTGTAGACAAAATTAGCTGATGTAAAAGTTTACCAATCCCACCAACTTCCAAACAAATAAGATTAAATACATGAGTAGAAATCAGTCAGCTCAAGAAATTAATATCATGCAAGACTACATGAAACTCTGGTCTCAGTTACCAAACTCAATCAAGTTACTTTGGATTAATCTGTAAAAAGAGATCAGAATTAGATCCATTACATGATGAAATATAAATGTTTTCCATTTATTAAAATGCACCAAAAAGAATAACCAAAATAGGTTATTTTTCTCAACAATAAGCCTAGTTTCACAATAGTATGACATATGTGAATGTGCAAATAAATCTGAAGTGTAAGTAGAGCTATAAAAACTTTCCAGTTCCATAAATCCAAAGACTGAATATCAAGTTCAAGCAATAATGAGCCAGAATAATTTTTGGTCCTATCAAAACAAACTCGCTGACAAATGAGAGTTAAAATGGATATCATTATTATTTATTCTCTTTTGTTAAGTACACATGCCATACTATAAATCTGGAGTAACAGTTTCACTGTAGTCATTTCACAAGAAAAGCACTGGATGAATACCTAAAATGAATCTGACCTCTTATGTTTGCCAATACCAAATTCTGTAGCTAAGACTGAGAAATAGGCTCCATTCTAACTCTCCCACGTCCTTGGCACATAATTTTTCAGACAAGTCTCCATCTTGCTATGAAATATTCCACGGGAGTCAATCCAAAGAAGATTTTGGGTGCATGTGCACATGAAAGAGAGAAAATCTTGTTTGGAGTCACTCTAATATATGTTATATTTAGTACGAATGAGCAAATTTGAGCAAGTACTCTGCTCACTAGCCAGGGTTCAGTTTTGATGAGGCCAGGAGGCGCAAAGTCAACCTTGGATGGCTAAGGTGGATAAGATCTCAACTAGGACCATGTTCCATGTGCTCCTCTGCTTCCCTTTTCCTCTCCCATTTTGTATTCAGACAGCGTTGAGGAGAAAGTTGCTTCTTTGTTTTTTCCCCTCCCACCCACCACTACTGCTATTGTATGGTGGGGGTGATAATGGGGCCAGGTGACAGGTTCTTGCCTAGAGGAGCTGGAGGTTGCTACAGTTTGCTGTAAGGCAAGAACTGTTTGTGGCTCCCATTCCTCCTATCTTAAACTGCTATACTGGATTTCCTTCCATACCAGGGGCAAGGCTGAACTGCAGTTCTTAAGTTTGGAAAGGATTTTTGCAATATGGCAAATTGGCAACTCTCAAATGGTGTTTCACTTCCCGTTCTGCATCCTGGTGGTCTGGTCTTGTGGGTTTAAATTACAACTGTCCCAACACCAGCAGATTGTAGTTGTGCGATTGCTGGGTCAGAAAATGAGGCCCCTGTAACCTAGAGGGCATTTGTGCTAGACATAGCAATCTACACTGAAGCAGCGTGCCTCTACAGCTCATGTAGCTTGTGGCTTTCCTCATCTTATCTCTGCTACCTCCAACATGAAGAAAAGGAGCACTTTGACCATTCCTGGGCCGGTCTGAGAGAATAAAGGAGACATAGTCCCCAAATCAGTGCATGGTGAGGAATTGGGTCAGTATTTTTAATTTAAAAACAGAAAATTAAATGGTTTCAATGTTTTTAAAAACCAGCAGGTAAGTTTAAAGTGCACTATATTATCTCAGTCATCAACAGAAGTGACTATTTTCAGTTGTTCAAGGGGGAAAAAATTACTCAAAGCACTATAAGGCCATACACAAACAAACAAGATTTAAAACACAATTGTTTATATGATTTATCATGTGATTATTCAGCAAGATTGACCCATTCAATGGTCTCATCCTACTACATACTTTCTGAATTAGTTTCACTGAGGTCAACACATTTTTGCCAAGATTAGTTTTCAACTTTCTGTGAGTCTCTCTCAGGCAAAGGCAGTTCTGAGAGGCAACTAATGGATTAGTCTTTGATCTCAGTTCTGTGACTCAAAGGCATTCAAGCCTGCCAAAGAGATTTTTCTAAATGGCAGAAATAGAAATGGGTACAGAAGGTAAAGACTAATGTACCAAATAGGCCCATTATTTCTAGGAGAAAGGGGTTGTAGGGCAAGACACTGAACAATTCTTCCTTCAAAATATTATTAAAGAGTCGATTTATAAAATATGTATTTATGGAATTTTTAGAAAGGCAGATGTGCAACACAATAAATAAAGTATGTTGAAAGAAAGGAAATGTATAAAAATTTATATATACTACCCATCATTCAGAGTTAATAGATACACGCTGCTTGAGTCATCAAGGCAAAAATTCTGAGGAAGAATAACTAGCCACAAATAAATCTTTCCAAAAGACAAACAAGCAAAGACTGGCTAAATAAAATCAAACAGAAATATTGTATGGCTCTCACCAGGAGACTATGCCATCAAGATTTTATGAAATGAGTGAGTTAATTCAAAAAGGACAAATGTTATGTTTTAAAGCAGCTCCAATAGAAAACACTACAGGAAGATCCAAATTGTTCCTCCCCTTGATTGATTCTGTCTATGATTATAAACTCCTGCCAAAAGAGCAAGCAAAAGGTTCAAAAACAACAAAAATATTGGAAGACCATAAAATGAGATGCCATAAGGTGCGAAAAGCCTCCTGCCAGGAGCTGAAGATCCTCTAGTCTCACTTATTCAACTCCCAATTGACTGTACAGTTGAAGACACTCATAATCCTATGAGATCAAAGGACAGTCAGAAGCCTACAGAATATTTAATACTTATGGTAGAAAAAAGGATTGGGGAAAACCTTCATTATTACATAGTTAAGGTTGCTCAGTGGTATCTTGTCCCCTTCCAGAATGCCAAATTCTGCAGAACTCAAACTTGTGAAAACCCAGAAAGCAGCTGGCCGCTCCCACTATCAAACCTACACAATATTTTTAGTGCACCAGATCAATCAGTCCTAGCAAGGAAGGTCTCCTCAAGATGGAATCATGCTCCCTCCCCGCATCATCAAAAAAAACCAACCCACCCACAAACCCCCTTTACCAGAGGGAGAATAGAGCAACTTGATTTCTTTCTGCATTGAAGATTTCTACCCAGGTTGGATCAGAAATCACAGTGCCCATTCCTCCTGTGAGCCATTCAGGTCCTGAGAGTCATGGCTAGCTTTCAGTCACCTCAGACTCTCTGCATATGTGCTGCGTGACCATTTGGGATATCAGCACTACTACTGCTTGCAATGTACCTAACTGAAGAACCAAACTCCGTCTAACATCACTGTAATTTGACTTCCCCCAAAGGGCTGATTGGTGTCATGTATTTTGCTGGGGAAACTCGCAAGCATTTGAAACGCTAGCATAATTATTTCAGTCCTGTTTGATCCCTATGGGTACTTCTACACTGGCAAGTTAGGTTGACTTAAGGAGGCTTAAGTCGACCAAACAAAGCCGTGTCCACACTGGGCTTTTATTAAGTCGACTTAAGCCGTTCCTTAAGTCGACTTAATAACACCTCCTCTGAGGTCGACTTAAGTCTTAAGTCAACTTCTTAAGCCGACTTAAAGCCAGTGTGGACGGGGATTAGTGCTAAGTTGACCGTATTAAGTTGACTTAAAGTATTGCCACTCTGTTAGGTCAATTTAACAAGTTCGACTTTAGGTTGACTTTAAGTTGACTTAAAGTTGACCTTGTTAAGTCGATTTAACAGAGTCGACTTAACTTTGCCAGTATAAACATAGCCTATGAGTGTACAATAAAAGTTGCAAATGGTAGACCAACCTATAGAAAAGCTGTTTTTTTAGGGAGGTGGATCTCAGATTGAATGGCCAACTCCATGTCTCCATGAGGACCACCACATTTTAAGGCAAGGTAAGCAAAAGCAATGCATGAGGGGCAGTGGGTAAGGACCCCCCCCAATTTCTCTCAGGGTGGGAATCGGGCTGAGTGTTGATGTGGAGTACATATCCAGAAAAGGCACCAACACATAGTGCTCCCGCTGTGCCCTGCCTGAAAGATGGTGCCCGGAGCAGGGAAGCAACACTGGTAGCACAATTGTGCCAAAGGGGTGGCATGAGGAAGCCCTCTGAGTCCCAACCCCTTCCTCACCCATAGCCACAGTTTAAACCTTTAAATTGTGTTCCCCTCAGACATACACGCACTACCAAGGGTTACAGGTCATCTCGGAATCTGTGTAACTGAGGATTCTAGAACATTGATAAAATTCAGTGGTAGAGCCACGACTAGAACTTCCAAGCCCTGACTACTAGTTCTGGATTCAAATCACACTGACTCTTATCGGTTAAAGAACGAGAACTAACAGCGTAACAAAGCAGATTGTGTAGCACCCGTACTACTCTTATACATTACAGTAAGATGATAAACAAAATGCTTTATAATGTTCTAAAAAGACACTGATTCATATTTTCTTTTCTATCCACTACATTTGTATGTATTTGTTTTCTGCATGACAAAAGAGGCCAGATTTATCCTTGGTGTAATCCAGTGAACCCAGTGAAGTCACATTAGGGAAGAATTTGACCCAAATTGTCTCTGTGAGGTGGCTAATAACAAAATGGGTTTTATTTTCATAATGCCACTAGTGAGCAGCCTTTCTTAGGAATGCTTGCAAACAATTGTTGTCAGCTTTCAAACACAATTTTATAATACTCTTGTGGCCTTCAAACATGCTACATTTTCATCCTTATCACCACGTTAAATCATGTTGCCAATAACGTCTTTGGGACGAATTTGAATTCTTCAAGCTTGAATTTAATTACATTATGTAAACTAGAAAATGTCTCCACCAGTTTGCTTTGAGGGAATAGTTTATCTTGGTAATTTTAAATTCTGTTTTATTTAATATATTTGCATTTTGATAACTTCACTCTGCTGTATACAGCATTTATTGATCTTTGTCGGGAACCCATTTTCAACTTACTGTAGTGCATTTATTTTCCATAAACACTGAACGGGAGCACATTCTTACAGAGAGTTTAAGATTTAAAAAAATTAATAATGGAAAACTGCAAAGCAGGGTAGAATGTCAGAGAATAAAAACAATGTGAATTTACAGTGACATCACTGCTTTGTTTCATGCCAATATGGTAGAGAGGGCGCTAATTCAATGGCAAGAATCTATTTCTTCTCTGGCTGTACGGGTTTACCATAGTTCCATTCAAATATCTCATGATAAAAATAAAATTAAGGAGCATCCCACTTGCATTTAGAATTTATGTATTGCCTTCTGCATGTATATTAAATGCAAGTTACTCAGTCTCAGTCTCAGACAAAGTGGGGTGTTTCATTTTGTTATTCATTCAATATTTGTTTTTGAGATAGCATGGTTATGGAATATTCTTTTTCCCCATTCTCCCGTCTAGACAAATCCTCAACTCACACAGTCTGATAACGGTGATTGCTACATTCTGATTGAGAAACAGTCAAAAGACTTTCTCTTCCATATTGGTCTCACGTATTTATCTCTCATTTATCTAAACGCTGAGGCATTTCACAGTCAATCAAGGAAGGCTTGCCTCCACCTGCACTTGAGTACAGCTCTTGAAACATACTGGAGATCAATTCTGATTATGGGACTGGGAGGAAATATTATATGTGGAAAATATTCATACATTTCAAAAAAAATACATAGATATTTCTACATCCTTCCTAATTCCTAAACTCTGGGAAGCCAGGACAGTATGTGAAAAGTCTCATATCACAGCTTGATATTAGCAAAATGAATAAATCTGCTGCTCTAGCATGTAAAATCGGTGGCCAACCTGTTCATAAACTAACTGTGAACCTAAGCAAAAATAGTGCCATGAAAAGAGTACTGTAATATATATTATATATACAACTCTGACACATAAATGCATTAATAATTTCTATGTAAGTTTCCTATTAATATCATAGCTACATTTTTGTTTTTGTTTAAGATAATAAAGTTGCTTTACTTCAGTACCTATGGCAAAATCCCCCCCCCCCCCCCCAATCAGAACTGCAAGCAGTGTGGATCTCAAATAAATGGAAGAAGTCACAAATTATTTGAGCTGAACAATGGGGAAATTTTGATCAGCTGGATATTTCCATGTTGGAAATAACATTTAGCTGCACACCATATCTATTCTGGCACAAACAGATCTCCAAAAGGAGGTATCTGTTTGGCTGAAAAAGATCATTTTAGCACAGTTTTGGATTCTATAACATTTCCAGTGGTTGAAATACAGGGCAGAAACAAAAGTTATTCCAGCTCCTAGATCAGTGGTTCCCAACCTTTTTGGCTCAAGGGCCACAGATATAATTTTTACAGCCCTGAAGGGCCTCTGATTTCCACCACAGGCCCCAATGTAACCAAAGAGAGGCTTACTCCTTGCTGATCTCTCATCTCCCTGGCTGCAGCAGGGAAATGTTTGTTTGGCTGACCTAGATTAACATAGCTATCCCTTTGGAACTTGCACACATCCTGTAGCCCTGTGTGGTTCCCTAGGCAATGACTCCCTTCTGCAGCCAGGGGGACTGGAGATCAGTGCACCCCTCCCTCTGGCTCCAGCAGGCACCCCAGCACCTAAGGACACAGGCAGAGCTTTTTGCTCTCTGCTGGAGCCAAGAGAGGGGAGCGCTGATCTCCCATCCCTTTGGCTGCAGCAAGAAGCCTGCGCCAGTCTTTTAGCCCCATGGAAACACACTTGCTTAGGTCCTTAGGCAGCAGCTCCCTTCTGCAGCCCGAAGGAAGGGAGCTGAGGGCCACTTTGAAAGTCCCCAAGGGCCACTTTTGGCCCTCTGGCCACAAGTTCAGAAGCACTGTCTTAGATGATATGCAGCAGTATCCTCATATGTGGAGCTATTATACAGATGAGTGAACACATACAGTATGGTTATGTTCAGATCCCATTGCAAATATTGACACTTAAGAACTTGGTGTGCATTTGGGATTTCAGTAGCTTTACAAGGCATTTTGTAACTTAGAAGAGAGATAAACCGTCTTCTCACATCTTTCAGCCAATTTAGAGGGAAACAATAGTTCAGACCAGTGCTCTTAAAGTTAAAAAGGTAAGAAGTATCTTACGAGGGAGGGATGTGATAATTCCCCTCTATTCGACACTGGTCAGGACGCATCTGGAATACTGTGTCCAGTTTTGGGCTCCCCACTACAGAAAAGATGTGGACAAATTAGAAAGAGTCCAGCGGAGGGCAACAAAAATGATTAGGGGGCTGTGGCACATGACTTATGAGGAGAGACTGAAGGAACTAGGCTTATTTAGTCTACAGAAGAGAAGACTGAGGGGAGATTTGAGAGCAACCTTCAACTACTTGAAGGGTTGC
>ML685787.1:17856808-17869773 GCA_007922175.1 Pelusios castaneus
GGCCCTGGGCCCCACTCCCCTCAAGGGACAGCCCTGGAAGCATATACATTGATGATGATAAAATGTAAATGTATAAAAAAGGGAATTAAAAGTTGCCGGTCCTACTATTCGCATCTAGAGCCTAAATTTGTGGTCCTTGTTTACATGAGATTTCATTTGAGTTGGCTTAACTCAGTTGATACCCTCCCACACCCATCTTAAATTGTGCTGACATCTTTCAAATTACTTGAGGTAGTTGTGTTGTAGCCTAGGCCAGTGGTTTTAAAACTTTTTCCCTCAGGACGTAGTTGAAAAAAAACCCCATACAATTACATCTTTCAGCAGTTCATTCCAGTCTTTTGGTGGTGGCAGCAGGGGATGCTGCGACCCAGTACGGGGCCCCAACCCGTAGTCTGAAAACCACTGGCCTAGATGCCTACATTTTGGTTGTGTAAATGGGGCCTTCATGACAGTGAACATGGCGTGGCATGTCAGAGTCCAGCAAATAGTTTATCTAATCTTTGAATTTTAGATCATAATTTTTGAAATTAATGTCTGTGGTGATCTATCATGGAACATTCATATAGTTTATCTAAGTTGTCTCTGGTTTACCAGTGCAAATGGATCCCGTAAATGTGTATCTGATAATGTTAATAAAATATTCTGTGTAAATTTGGATTGGAGAATAATTAAAGTCAAGAAATCTTATCCACCTCATTTTTGCTGCTAGCTAGGTAGCTGGTCAGGGAAACCAACAACAGGGTGGCTGGTTCTGAGACCTAACAGAATATAAACCTCCTCTGGTGGATCAGGTGCTACACTCCTGCAGAGTCACTGCTGCTGACGTTTGGATCTTGTTAGCTCCAACAAGGATATAAGGGGTTAACTTTGGAGTTTGCCTTTGGGGCAAGAGAAAGTCCTTCAGGAAAAAACAACTGTAACCTCCTTTGAAGTATGTCAACTCCTGGTTGCAGGACTGAGCCTGTACGACACTAAACCTACAGACAACAATGGCTCCAGAGCCTCTGATATCAACTGCCTGGATGATTAGAGTCTGGGGCATGGAGAGACCAGACCGGGAGCTCCTGCACAAGTCAACAGGGAGGCTTCTGAAGGGATGACTGAGACAGATCATTTTCAGGACCAGCAAGAAACTAAGACTGCTCAGTCCCTTAAGCCGCTCATGACAGTGAACAGAGTATAGACACTGCACACCCGTATAGCAGAGATATAAATAGCAGCTAAGACAGTGAGGCACAGCTTAGGTGAGTAGACTGCTCTGCATGCCTGCATCCTCCCGGGCATATGCTCTACAAGGTTCTCTAAACCCCAAAGATGCCTCCCAAATCTGCACCGCTATTTTTAGGAGTATAGGTTCCAAAGGGGTAGCCGTGTTAGTCTATTGCAGAAAAACAACAGAGTCCTGTGGCACTTTTAAAGACTAACAGATTTATTTATTGCATGAGCTTTCATGGGAGAAAATCCCACTTCCTCCCACAAAACCTCATGCAATAAATAAATCTGTTAGTCTTTAAAAGTGCCACAGGACTCTGTTGTTTTAGGAGTATAGTGTCCCACTACCTCCCATCTACCAGAGCCTTTCCTCATCACCGTGAAAGTCCCTGGCAGAAGGGAGCTGCTACTGCCTTTCTCCACTGCAGGAGCCTTTCACTGTGACAAATAATATTTCATTTAGTGTAATTAGTTTTATTCTATATTGTTTCTTGTATATTGGGTCATACTCCTTGCTAAGTGCAGTAGTTTTAGTTATTTTCCCAAGGGACAGCAGCCCTCACAACGAAGAACTCAGGATCATAATCATGCAGGCAGCAGTAGATGGCACACCAATTAGCAAGCACGAGGGAAGAGGTTTAAGCCATGCCTTTGGGGAGGCGCTATCTGAGTTATCAATAAGGCCATACTCCAGGCAAGGAATATGTTTGGGCTAGTGTGTCTCACTTCTTTTCAAAGCAGAGTAGTAATTTTATTTGCTTAGTTATTGAACATCCTTTGTGTGTGAGGATGAGAAAGATTTGGATTTCTCTCTCTGTGTCCTACTCTTATGCAGAACTCCACAGACAGTTGGAGAAATCAATCCACATATCCACTTGACAATAGGATTCAGCCCTGTAAATGCAATATTAAAGGTTGTTTTGGAAGGGACAGTGAAAACAAACAATTAAAAAAAAAATTAAATTAAAAAAAAAAGCACCTGAAAGATGACCTCTGAAAACCAGGCTTGTAATACTTATATCACCTATTGGCACATTCCGTTTCTGTCATGATGGTTGGGTGTGATGTTCCCCTAGGACAGTCTGGACTAGGGATTCACTGTCACACTAATCCCCCACTCCTGGGCAGCTCACACACAGCCACAGCAAGCAAGCTGCACCCCCAGCTGAATGAGTGGCTCTAGCCAGCCATTCATGAGAATATGCAATGATAGGAGCCCAGCCAATATCCCCAGTCTCAGATACAACACTAGGATCCTCCATCTTGCAATGTTCAGTGTTCCCCACTGAACAGTAAGCTTATATGCTCATCAATTTAACAAAGAAATAGATATACACCAGCCTTGTCACTCTAAACAGAGTCTCTAGCACACCTTAAACCAAATGTACTGCAAGATAAATGAATTTATTATATTACAGAAAGGTTTTAAGTCATTATAAGTCAGAAGAAAGCAAGTCAAGTTTAGTCAAAATAAATTAAAAGAAAAAAAAAGCCAAACACCTTCTAAACAAAGCTTAACACTTTCAGCATCCTTACAAAACTCAGATGATTCTCACCACAGGCTGGCTGGTTCCCTTCCAGCCAGGCTCTTCCTTTGGATCAGCACTTCAGTTGTTTGGTGTTGTTTGTAGATGTAGGTAGAAGGAAGAGAGAGAGAATGGCAGAATGCTTCCCCTTTTAAAAATGTTCCTTCTCCACTCTGGGGTTTCACCCTCTCGCCCATCTTCAGGTCAGGTAACTAATAATGTCTGTGTATGTATGGTTCCCACCATGTGCTGAGTGAGATCCTTTGTTGACATCTAGGCTAGTGGTTTGTTCTGCAAATGCGGAGCTAGGCTGGTTCTATATAAGCCTTAATGAGGTACAAACTGCCCCTCTGCTCAGAGAGTCTTCCTTGTATTTGTTTTAAGCCATGAGATTCATCTTTTGGGGCTATCCCATAGCAAGGCCTCACGACCATAAACATGACATTGCAACAAACATAGGGCTGTCCTTTGGGGGAGGGTGAGCGTGGTGAGGGCCCCGAGCCCTGCAGTTACGCAGGCCCCACTGCCCCTCGAATGCCATGCTTCGCCCCACTCCCTCCCTTCCCCCCCGCCTCACTGCCTTCAGTGGCAAGCTGAAGGCAGTGGGGCAGGGCGGGATCGTGAAGCCCAGCCTCTGAGCCGGCCCTCCCTGCCCTCAGGGGGGAGCAGTGGAGCCCGGCCTTTGGGTCAGCCCACTCTGCTCTTGGGGGCCAGCCCAGGGGAGTGTGGAGCCCAGCCTCTCTGGGCCAGCCTACTTGCCCATCCGCCTGCCCACCCCCACTGAGCAGAGGGGGGTGGGCCACAGGCCAATTGGCCCTGCACCCCACCCCTCCAGTGACGGCCCTGAACAAACATAAACCACTAATGTTTAGTACATCATGAGCATTCCAAAAACATTTTATATGACATACCTTTGCATTAACCAACACACAGTTACACTATAAGAGTGATCATTGGGGGTGGAGTGGGGTGCAGTGTATCACAATGGGGAAGAAGAACGTGAACAGAAAAACTTAAATTTCTGATCTATTCCTTTGATAATAAAATGACACATTGCATTGCATAGACTTCTATCCTCAAACTCTGCTTTAATAACATGAAAAGAAGAAACTCACCATTCCAGAATGATTCATGTCAGGTCAATAACTATGCTTTCTAAAATTGCTGCATTTAGATGCATTTTTATTATAGGTCCATCTAAAAAACAAAGGCAAAATCTAAATGCCTGGGGCCAACTGAGAAGAGGTGTCTTCTCTGTTCACTCTTTTTGCTTTATTTTCCTCCTCCTCAGAGATTGTTGGGTGGGATCCAGAAGCTAGGACTATGACTTTGCTGCTGTTGATGCTTATCTTCTCTGCCCCTATCCCTCTGTCTGAGGTGAGAAGCCCACCAAGAAGAGTGACTCTCATACACATTCCCATGTTACATCACCATACATTACTGACACTCAGGTAGATGACTGCTGCATTCAAAATCTACTAATTCAATTTAGTGCTTCCCATATTTAATTTAACTTCTTTCTCCAAATGTACAGCAGTGTTTGCTACTTCACTGGATGCCACTGGGCTGAATGTTGTCCCTGGAAAGATGTTTATTTTGAACTAGCAGAGACTAAAAAAATAATATAATATTGATTGCAGGGAGTTTGTGTACAGAGATTTACCATGCCACTGGTTGCAATACCTTATCAACAGTCAGCTCTTCGACAGACTCATTTGATGCCTAACACCCATCTGTTACCTCCTACATCCTTAAACAAGGTTTAATGTAAATTCTGCAGACAGACTGAGCTAGTGAAAATAACTGATGTGGCCATAAAAAGGAATACATTTGTCCCCATGTCTGAATTTTTCACATAGCTGTGTAATCACTTATCTTTGAACCATATGTTTTTATGCCTGATACATTGTTGGTTTATCAATCTTATATAGAATATACATACGGATTCACATCTACAAAACTGTACATCAAATCCTTACAAATACAATTTATTGAATCCCCTCTTCTGAACTATTTTCAACCCATCTAATTCTTATCCAATTAGTTTAGCTCCCCCACTTTCAAAGTGTATAGGGCCAGACCATGCACTGAGCTGCACAGAGCATAAGATGGATTTAAAAGTTATTTTTGCACTTCATGGAGCCTGCTATTAGCTTTGTGGGCTGGTCCCCCTTACCATATTAGAGCAGCTTCAGGGCCACCCTACTTCATGCAGGCATTCAACCACTGGTACACAGAAGTGCTAGTCAGAGTTCAAAATAGCATAAGGCTTCGAGGTCATGCTCATTCCCTTGCTGCAACAGTAGCATGGGTGTGAGTGGAATAAGAGCCCTATGCTGGCTTTATGCCATCAGAGTATCACACATATTGGAGTGATGCATGCAAGACTGGTACAATGACTTTAGGACCAGATGTAGCGTAAAAGGGCTATAGTGCACCAAAGGATCTGGTCCATAGACCCTTTCCTTATATCTAGGCATGTTACCACTCATATACACAGCCATTAGTTACAAATATGCTTCATTTCTTTACGCTGAGATTTTCAAAACAGTGTTTTGGTGACAACTGGGATTTGGGCTCCTAACTCAGGCTACTTAGAAAATCCCAGCTTTAAAGACTTACCGCAAGAAGCATTATTTTTTTCTCTTGCTGATTTGGGGGACATTTATTTCAAGAAATCATTCAAAACCATATGCTGTATCTTTGGGAAGTTAAGCCATTTCCAAAATGACTTAATTGACATGCACACAATATGCAAAGACTAAATATATAGTTTGTAGGCAAGTCTCATGACATATACTTTTTTTTTCTTCCTTGCAAACATTATAGACCTCCCTATGGAGTTATCAGCATCGCCAGACTAATTCAACTGGCAATCAGGTTCTTTCATACAGGTGCTTATCACTCTCGTATAAGAGCTTTATCATTTAACACAGTATGTGTATTAACAGTGAACATTTCTTAAGAGTCACATTTTTGCCAGTATTAAAAGTTAAAAATAAATTCTTACCAAAAAATCAGTCAATAAAGGGGGGGGGGGGTATCACTGCTAGTGCAAACTTCTCCAATACAAAGCAGCCATTAACAACCCTCAAGCCTATTTTCCAGACAGTGGAAATTGCTTTCAAAATTTTGTATTCCAAATTTCTATATTCTGTCTGATGTACTCACAACAATTAAAATAAAGCTTTGAGCAGCAAGAAAACCCAAAGTCAGAATGCAAGTTGATAGCAGATTTGTTCTTGCATAATCTGAATGGAATTAAAGCATTTCCTTATAGACTCAGAAATAATCAATACTGCTGATGTTAATTACAGACACTAAGGATAAATATCAATTTCTAAACAGTGTATCATGAGGTGCTTGAAAGACAAGAGAGACGTTTCAAATCTTAGGGGTAATTTTCAAAGTGCTACACATCTTTTAGCCAAATAACTCCAACAGATATCTGTTGAAGTTACCCAATTAGGGTCTTACCCACTGCTTTGAAAAGATAAATGATAATGGGCTAAATTCTTCTCTCATTTATGTCAGTTCTACATCACTTTAACTCCACTGATTTCAGTGGCATTTCTCTTTATTTAAACTCATCCACACAACTGAAAAATCAGACTCAGTGTTGTTATAGCACTCTTTGGTTATGTCTACACTTGCAAGTTAGGTTGACTTAAGGAGGCTTAAGTCGACCTAACTTAGTCACTGTCCACACCAGGCTTTCATTAAGTCATCTTAATGAAAGCTTAGGTCGACTTAATAAGAACCATCGGTTAGGTCGACTTAACCCTGAAGTCAACTACTTAGGTCAACCTAAGCACAGTGTGGATGCTTAAGTCTACTTTATTAGGTCGACCTAAGAGCAGTTAGGTTGACTTACTAAGTCCCCATTCAGGGAAACCACTTTGTTAAGTCGACCTACCAAGGTCGACTTTAGGTCAACTCAAAGTGGACCTTATTAAGTCAATTTAACAAAGTCAACCTAACTTTTTGTAGTGTAGACATATCCTCTGATCTGTCCAGTTTCCTCATTCACTCGAAATGACTATTTCTTATTTTGTTCTTGGGTATTTTCATTATGAAACATGTACAAGCTTCAGCTCATGGAACACAATAACTACCATTTGGAAAGATTCAAAAGGCTTTAATCTGAAGTTTTGCACTTTTGCCAAATGTCTTAAAATCATATACCCGCTTATAGTCAATATATTATCTCAGAATCAAGCTATGCTGGTACATTCGTGATAAAAGCAACTTTAGAATGCCTCCTGTTGTTCAATAGCTTCATTCTAGAACAGTACAACACTAGATGTGACAGAATAATAAGGGCATTTATATCTTTAGTGCTTGGTAATTCATAAAACCAAGTTACATCTAAGTAATTTTTCGGGCATTAAAGCTTTTCAGTGTCTGCAGAATAGTAGTATGCTAATGAACTAAACATTTTTTTAATGTATAAATGAACGTTATCTTTCAAACCAGAACCAAATTCCTCAGCTAAATCTCTGAATATAATTTCCTGAGCTTGTGTGAAGTACTCCTTTATGTATGATATTATTTTAGTAGCTCAGCTAAAAAAATAAATCTCTTACATTCATTAAAAACTAATAGTTGTCTTTTAAGCACATTACTGAAAAAATATTTCTCTCTATCAAAAGGAATCAGGCTACGTGCTGCTGATTTTCATGATCAGAAAAGTCTTATGTGTCTTTCTTTTCTGAAAGTTTGTTTACTTGATTATATTTAAAAACAAGCACTAGTCAAATGTAAATTAAACAATGTGCTATTAGACATGGATTCACAATATGCAAAACTTTTAGCTTGGTTTTGTGTTTTGTTTTGTTTTTTTCATTTAAATCAAACTGTGGTAATTCTTAACACATATTCACAGCACAGGTTCTAACTTAGCACAGGTCCTAACTAAGCATTTAGAGCATTTAATTAATAATAAATATTTATGGCTCTCTTTTGATCTCCAGGAGAGAGATGTTTTGCCTCCTACCATCTTATATGAGGAGTGAATTTGTATGAAGTGATATGGCCTCAATCAACATAACATCTGAGGCTATGTCTACACTGGCAAGTTAATTCGAATTAAGGAAGCTTAATTTGAACTAACTAAAGCCATGGCTACACTAGGCTTTAATTAGTTCGAATTAAGGGCTTCCTTAATTCGAACTAATACATTCGAATATGCTATTCGAACTAAGGGTTAATTCGAACTAGTTAGTTCGAATTAACCAATGTGGCCATGTTAGTTCGAACTAATTGCTTAGGTCAAACTAACCAGCCCATTGAACTCAATGCAATTGACTAATTCGAACTAAGCAAGTGTCATGCATGGTATGCAGCTTGCTTAAGTCAACTTAAGGAAAGTGTAGTGTAGACGCGGATTAAATTAAGGCGAATTAAGCAAGTTTAAGTCAACTTAATTTCTAAGTGTAGACGCACCCAGTGATAGTGGGAGTGTTCAGAGCTAGATTTGTTAAGTCTGCAATTGTATTGAATCTCAAAGTTGATAGGTAAGCTCTTGTTGCCTGTAAGTCTAGGCATGCACCTATGAATTCTATTATTTATGTAGGTTGCATCATAGACTTTTTGAAGTTTATTAAGAGTCCAAAGTGTTGAAAAAGTGACACAGTAAGTTTGACAGCATGAAGTGCTTCTTGATGTCTGCAGGATTTGAGGAGACAATCATCGGGATATGGAAAGATGGTGATCCCCTGTTTGCAGAGATGGGCCGCCACTAGTGCAAGGTCTTCGAGAAGACCCGAGGAGCTGTGGAGAGACCAAAGGGTAGAACAGTGCATTGATAATGGTGGTTATTCGCAGTAAACCTGAGATATTTTCTGTGGGCTGGGTAGATAGATATATGAAAATATGCATCTTGGAGGTTGAGGTTCGCAAACCAGTCCCTGTGTTCAAGAGTCGGGGTAATTGAAGAGAGTGTAACCATTTTGAACATTTGAGGTTTTATATATTTGTTAAATTTTCTGAGATCAAGGATTGGTCGCCAACCACCCGATTTCTTTTTAGTTAAGAGGTATGGTGAATAAAAACCCTTCCCTTGGTAATGGGTAAGGACTCTTTCTATTGCACCAACAAGGAGGAGGTGAGTAACCTTCTGTTGTAAAAGTTGTTTGCGAGTGGTGTCACTAAACAGGGAGGGGGAAGGGTATTGGGAGCGTAGTGTCAAAACAAAAGGGATGGTATATCCAATCCTGATTGTGTCAAGGACCTATCTATCCATTGTTATGGATGTCCAAGAATAATAGCAATGCTGTAAACAACACAGATATGGTATAGTGAGATTTGGCTCAGGAACTTCAGTTGTGGCTTGTCGGTCCTCGACCAAGATTTCAAAACTGGGGTTTTGGAGGTGGAGATTGAGGCATTGTGGTGTTATTGGAAGGTAGTCTCCTATGTTGTGCACGCTGTCTGGTACATGGTGGTTGTTCCTGTCATCTATATTGGTACCTAGCCTGTGATTGGAACTGATACCTGGAGTTGTATGGTTGGTATCGATATGACCAGCATCTTGTGACAGGTGTAGATTCCAAAGGTCTGCAGAGTTGCTCTGGAGTCTTTGGACATATGCATTAGTTCATCTGTCTTTTCTGAAAATAATCTTTTCTTATCGAAAGGCAGGTCCTTGATTGCCACCGGAAGTTGCCTGGGGAGATTTGCCGAATGTGGCCAGGAGGATTGACATATGACAACTCCCGTGGCTATGGTTTGAGCCACCATGTCACCTACGTCAAGTACTACCTGTAGAGCTGTTCTTGATCTTAATTGACCTTCCTTGATAACTGCATGGAATTGTTTTTTATTGTCTGGAATTTGGGTTCAATACAGTCAGACAATTTGAGATAATTATCGTGGTTATAATTCAATAGTAGCACAGAGTAATTTGCAATTTGAAGTTGGAGGGTGGAAGAAGTGTAGACTTTTCTCCCAAGGAGGTCCATATTTTTTAACCTCCTTATCATGGGGGGTAGATCTATCATACTGCTATTTGTGTCTCTGATTGGCAGCCTCCTCAACTATTGGCAGCATTTGAAGCCACGAGAACCCAGCATGATTAATGGGGGTGGGGGGGGGGCATGGAGGCAATTTTTTTAAAATGGGAGAGATAAGTATTAACTGCAGAAGGGAAAAGAAAGTCAAAATAGAGTAAGTATGAGGTGAGTGAGAGGAAAAAAGCGACGAGCTGAAGAGAGAGATGAAGTTCCGTCCAAGACCACTAGCGGTTGAGAAGGAACTGAGGGAGGTTGAGCCTGCACAGCCACAATGAGCACTACTAGAAGATTCTCTGAT
Source organism: Pelusios castaneus (assembly GCA_007922175.1). Classification (NCBI taxonomy): domain Eukaryota; kingdom Metazoa; phylum Chordata; order Testudines; family Pelomedusidae; genus Pelusios; species Pelusios castaneus. The sequence goes on from ML685787.1 coordinate 17,866,858, forward strand.
CCAGATGCAGGGGTGCACCAGAAACACAATGTGGAGCACCCACAGGGATACTTCTCAAAGGAGAAACACAAATGATTAGGGTTGGAAGGGACCACAGGAAGGTTTAGTCCAACCTCCTGCTCAAAGCAGGACCAACACCAACTAAATCATCCCAGCCAGGGCTTTGTCACATCACTCTTTAAAAACCTCTAATGATGGAGATTCCACCACCTCCCTAGGTAACCCATTCCAGTGCTTCACCACCTTCATAGTGAAAGACTTTTCCTAGTATCCAACCTAGACCTCTCCCAATGCAACTTGTGAGCATTGTTCCTAGTTCTTTCATCTGCCATCAGTGAGAACAGCCTAACTCCATCCTCCCTGGATCCCCTTTCAAGTAGTTAAAGGCTGCTATCAAATTCCTCCTCACTCTTGTCTTCTGCAGACTAAACAAGCCTGGTTCCCTCAGCCTCTCCTCATAAATCATGTGGTCCAGTCCTCTATTCAAACCCTATCCATGGTTTAGTGTCTTGTCTGTTTTACTCATTAAGCCATTGTCACAAAGACTATTTATTTTGCTTTACATTAGGATTAAAGATGCTATTACACAGTTTTAAATGTGTATTTTTCCAGTACCTAGATAAAATAATGTCTGGAGTTCAGACTATTTTGGTGGGGAGGGGAGGGTGGACCTCCAGAACTTTTCATAACTTCTCAGTAACCAATTTCTCACATTAGCTTCCATTAAAATGGTTAGTATGTTTACATAGATCATTTAATAACATGATATTTAATGTGGTCCATGACTGTGATATTTAACTACATTTTGAAGGATAATTGTATGAATTGTGAAAAGAAGAGCTTGTTTAGAATTTCCACTCCACTTCTTCCTTTTTCTCCTCATGACCTATTACCACCACCGGCGAGTATCCGTGGAACTATTTTAACATGTAAAACCAAAGTCTGAGTATATTAGGCATGTCATACTCAAAGCATAAGAAACTTGTTATTCTTATTATTGTAAATCAATCTATTAGGTATTAAGAGAAACAGTTATCTTGTAGCAATGCACCAAAGAGAACAACTTCTATTTCTGAGGTGAGCTGAATTCAATTTTTAAAATAAATAAATAATATTTGAAGAGACACAAATTCATAATATATTCCCCAGCTTGCTTCCACTGAGAAGCTACAGGAAATCTCCCATTCATCTCACTGGGAACAGAATAAGGCTATTTATGCAGATTTTAAGTTTATAAATAAATACATTTAAAAACTTGAGCAATGCACAGATCAGCATTCTGTGATTAAGTGTTTATGTATATGTGTGTGTGTGTGTGTGTGTGCGCGTGTGCGTGTATTTTTTTAAGTTTATAAAATGATCTCATTAAACATCTCTTAGCACATGTGCAGAAAACTAATTAAAAACAAAATAATTCACAAATTAATCCAAAGGGATTTGCACCCATAAATCTAATTAAAGAATTCAATACAATTGTTACCCCAATGTGACCTCCACCTTCTGCAATACCTCACACCTCTCATTATTTTATAATCAGACTAAATTTGCAGCACAGCAGGTTTGAGAGTTTGAACAGACTTGAGTCCAGTGAACAAAGGGATTCTCAGGGTTTTTTTCACATCTTGACTGACTGTTTCATGTAGACCTATGCAAATAATGTATTGTTTGGTTTGCTGGCCATATTGAACAGAGAACAATATCAATCAAAATTATTTCAGCATTTTATGTATCTTTGGCAAAAATTAAAGGAAATTTCAATAAAAAAAGCAATTTCAAATGGAAACCTTTTTTAAAAAATATTGAAATGAAACATTTTGATTTTTTTCTTGTTTTTTGCAGGTACGGTTCAGAGAGGCATGTACCAACACAATTTGGGCACATTGACTTTGCAAAATATTTAAGCATCACCGAGTCTTCCTTTTTTTCCCCCCTGCAGGAGACAGGGGGAAGCCAAACACCACATCTGGTCAAAAAAATTCACTCAGCCATAGTTTCATGGAACACCACTTCTCACGGTATGTCTACACTGCAGGCACTGCAGCAATCAATGAAGCAGGATTGACTGACCAAGTTGTGTAGACCCGCTCAATCAATGGGAGACGGGCTATATGGCTAATGCCTTTAGTCCACCTCCCTGAAGAGAATACGGTTGTATTGATGGGTGGGTGCTTCTTGTCGACGGTAAGTCAAAATAAGTATGTTGATGAGAGATGCGCAAGATATGTAATGACAAACACCGCCGCGAGTGTAGACCAGCCCTCAGAATCATGAATCCATAACCTATGATGAAGGTAGATTCATCACTTCAATCTTGAATCCAAGATGAGACAGTTTGAAGTAAAACCAGCTTGTTGTGTTAAGCAAAAAATTGTTTAGGACACTCACAGAGATCATAAGAGTAATGACCACATGGATATTGAATTCACCTAGAATACAAATACCAATACTAGGTTTAATATGTATTTCATTATCTCAGTCCAAAAATACTAAATTGTGGCAGAGCAGTTTACCCACTTTAACTCTCAACCTACACAAAGCTGACTCATTTAAAAACCTACTTTTGTATTCAGTCATTTCCTACATCAAATGCAAAATGCAATTAGCATGAGCAGAGCTATCTTTCCTGAGGTTTACTGATCCTATGATATAATTTGGTCTGGTCTAGGCTGCCCATGCAAAAATCAGGAACCTTATTTGGTAATCACATTATGGAGGTTGGTAATCTTATCAGCCAATGACATCACATTGCAATTCATGTTTAATGGACTCAATGAAAGACAATTTATAAAATGTAAACTCTTTAATCTCTTACTGTTCACAACAGGGACCAAAGCCCTCACAAATACCTCTGGGTTCTCTATATCTCCAAGCACTGGAGGTATTACTTAACTCCCTTCATCCTAAACTGTCCATTAA
>ML685787.1:17870173-17898646 GCA_007922175.1 Pelusios castaneus
TACCACTCTCGTTTTGAGTGGTTTAACTGTTGCGTGGCAAGAGGGTGTTGCCGCGCAACAGAGAAATTGATCGTGTGTACGCTATTTGCTTTATTGCGTGGTAAGGAGCCTTACCGCGCAATAAAGTGATTGTGTGTACATAGCCTGAAAAAAGAGGAATTAATGCTTTTTACATTTACCTCTTTTGTTTTGTCATTCAAGAGATAAATTGTCATCAACTTTGTAAACATAGAAAAACCCTTGCCCTTTTTTAATTGGTGTCCTGGGAGATAAATTGTTACTGTATGTTGCTCAACACTACAGTATTTTTTTCTAAACTGACGGATGTCATGGAGTCACAGGATCTCTTTATGCCCCAGCTTATAACCAGTCCCCTGGGAGTGACCACTCTAGTGTGCTGAGCCCTGAGGGCCCACAGAATTCTACAAGAGCAAGCCCATGGCCTCCATGTGGGGCCTTAGGCATCTGCTGTCTCACTCAATGCCTCCCTGCAACAAATTCAGCCCAGCCACACTCATGTGGGAGACTTGTACCACAGCACTTCAAGGTAGTGCTCTCAGTGAGTATTTACAGTGATACAGGCAGCCTTTTCAAAACAAGGTAAACATTTATTAGTCATGTGACATAAAGAATCTGAAAGTGTTAGCTTAATGTAGAGAAGTGAAGAGTCATGCACAGACCATCCTGGTTAGCCTGGAACCCCAGCCAAGCTGTAATGAATGCCACATTTAGGCTCCAAAGGGGTGCCATGTTAGTCTAGGTCAGACAAACAAGGAGTCCTGTGGCACTTTTAAAGTCTAACACATTTATTTATCCCATGAATTTTTACGGGAGAAAATCCCACTTCATCAGACATGTCTTGACGTGTCTCATTCTCTTACCTCTTTATTTCTCAGGTGAAGGATCAGACTTCTTTTACAAGCCATCCTTTTATCACCCACCTCATCAACTCCCCCCTCCCCACTCCTTTGTTCTCAAGCTGGGCTATTTATTCAGCTTCTTAACTGAGAGGTGAGAGGAAATCTAACTTCCCCTGGGCCATAGATTGCTATGTATCATTGTCCTGGTGACTGGGTTTTCCATTCTCTTCTTGGCTTTCCAGTGATAAGTGGTCAACCTTGGCCAGTCCTTCTTAATGACTCATTCAGGCTCAGAAAGTTAAGTCACACTCATTCCTATCTCTCTTAGCTTACAGTGGGAACAAACTTAGTCCTTGCCCCACACCAGTAGAGAGTGATGCACAATACAGGGGAACTGAGATGCACAGAGCATTCATAAAAATATTTCCAAATATTCTCACTTCATTACTACATACATGCAAGTTGAAATTATTTGGATCAGATGTCATTTCCTTCATTTCTTTATCTTTTTTGGTATTACTTTAGGAAATTGATAAGAATGAAGTTTCTAATTTATCAACACATTTTAGCTATAATTTTAATAAAAATATTTTTAAAGGAATGCAACTTGTACTGAAACATGAGGAAGATATGCTCTCCTTTTCATGGTCTCTGACTATCACCCATATAAATTTCAAAAGTACTGACTTAGCCACTAAAGTGACTTTTATTATTTGCTGAAATATTGCATGCATCTAATCAGACTTGTTTTGTTTTGCTTATTCAACAAGAGAGTGTGAAGAATTTTTCTCTACTTAAAATTTCACTTTTAAATAATTTTTGTTTGTGTATTAGAGTTGGTAGTTCTATACTAAACCATGAAAATAATATTTCAAAGATTTATATTGTTATGACAATATACACCATTCGTCTTCATATTTGATCTTGGAACTGATACAATAGTAGAGTTATTTAGGACTGATTGACAATTTTCCACTGTCACTGAGTTTTCTTAATGGAAAATTGGATTTTAGACTAAACAATTTATTTTTAAAAAACAACGTATCCAGTTTCCATAAAAAGAAACAACAAATAAATGGAGTGGATGGCTGGGAGTAGGGGGAGAGATAAATATTTCAGTTATGAAATTCCACTACAGTACCTCATAGAAGCTGTATTTCAGGTGCTCTAATTTTTCCATAGTAAATTTAAATAAAAATTTATATGTTTTTGCATTGTCATTAAAATTATCACAAAGGAGAAGGAGGTATGATTTGACCTGGTCTAATGACAATGGTTCTTTTCTAATATTACATCAAGTAACTATCATTATTCTCAATTTAGCTGACTCAAAACTCATGAGAAAAATTCTCAGGAAAAAATTCTGCTCCCCTAACTCCTGCAGTACCGAAGGCCTCCATTCCACAATGGGTTCTGCAGAGATTCATCTATATGAAGCTAACGGCATAACTGGGTCCTCTCTTTTCAAATGGACACTTTGAAATACAGAAAACTCATTGTAAAGTGATGTATTAATCATCAGGAATAAAGGTTTCAGTGTCTGGCCTTGGTCAGTCCTGTTTCTCATGAGATTTCAGTTAAGTCAAGATGGCAAGGTATTTTGGGAACACACACAAATTTAATTTCTGTTGGAAACTATGAAATTTAATTGGCTTCCTGCTTTAAGGATCCAGTCCTTCATTACCATTACTACAAAATATGGTCTGAGATAGAGATATGGAAGGACTGGCTACGGGAATCACTTATCCAAACTCCCTTAACAGAGTAAGGGGAAATCTTAAATCAGTAGCACGTCTAACTACCACAGATCTGTTTTCAGCCTTATGGCTCTGGACATCCTGGAGGGGTTTGGCCCGAATTACGTAGCTTATATGCTCCGTGGAGCAGGGACCATCTTTTTACTCTGTTTTTGCAGCACAATTAGGTGCTGGTCCTTGACTGGGGCTCCTTGACATTACTGTAATATAAATAAACAACAATAACAACAAAAGGAAACTTTAATATTAGATACCAGTCCATAGCAAATGCTGGGACTGATAACCCCCAAAACTGAGGTATTTAAAATCCAGATTCAAATTGCATTGCTTGAGCCCATTGCTAGTTAATGCAAAAAATAAACAATTATTCTGCAAATATGTTCAAGTTATTAGGTAAAGTTCAAAATCATTTTACTGGGAGTAGAGAACCAGCTACTTGAAATAATAAATATTAATTTTTGGGTAGTGTACTCTGTTGGGGATGGCATAATCAAATTACATGTTCAGTATACAAATGGTAGAGGTGAGAGAGAGGAAACGAAATTCAGATAGTGGTACAACCATTTGTTAGGAAGATTCAATTACCTTTTCTACAGAGAACTTGATTCACTATCATCCCTACTGACACCATTTTCTATTGCAGTTCTTTACATTTATAGTAAGCAGTTTTCCCTTTTCTCTAAATGCATTTGAACTGGAAGACTTTCTGCCACTTAAAAAAAAAAGTCAAAATCAGTGTTTAAGAAACAGACATTTTCAAATAAATAGTACAAAGCACTCAAAGCTATCAGCATGGTTTGCAGAGACAATGTACTGTTTACATTGCATGTCTGGTTTGAGTCAGAGAGCATATTAGGCTTACTATACAGTATAGATATGTTAAGCATATGAGAAATTACAGTCATACCCCATGAAAATATCTGCTTTGTAAATACTGTGAAAGAAATAGAGATGGATGTATTCATCCCTTTAGTAGTCACCTTTTACAATAATACACCTCCTCTATATATGGAGGTAGGGAGCAGAAATCAAGCTAACACTGAACCAGTTAAGAATATACTGATGACACATTAAACTGCCTCCTCCTCAGATTTTCTACTATTCTAAGGCAATCACAACAGGTATCTAAAATTGTACCAAAACACATTATAAACATTCTGTTAAAAATATCATTCTGAGTGTAGCTTACAAATACTGCATTAGTTTCAAAGATAACTGAAATTTTGAAGTGAACACAATTTTCAGTAAATTAATAAGAACTACTATAGCTGGAATGCCCAGAGATTTACAAACCAAATTAATCACAGAGTATAGGGTTACTTTTTAAAAGGTAGCTTTCATATGGTCCTAGAGGAAGCATCATGCCAACAGGATATGAACAACCACTAGAAGCTTGTTCTGAGGAAATACATTATATGTCTTGCATAGTGTTTCACATGATGAATTTGTCACTTGATATTCTACCGGACAGTCACGTTATGTAGTTGTGTGGAAGCTCAGAACTTTTTTTTCTTGCTCATGAGCTTTTAATAAACTCAGCTGATTTTCTAAATCACTTCTAAGTTTAAATGCCATTGTTCCCAAACAGAGTGAATGCATGCACAGCTGTGCAACTGCAGAATGTCTGAAGATTTGGTTCAGGGTAGATAATCATCTTTTAAAAAATGGACACCTACCCAAACATTTTATCATTTAAAAGTGATGGAAAAAACATTAGCTGAACCACAAAGTTTTGGCTTGTCAGATTAACTAATATTTTATTACATCCAATATGGTTTGCTCTATGTTAAACATACATGCCAGAATCAAGGAAGGAAAAATAAAACTAAAATTAACCATTATCTAGTAGAGCACCAACAGTGTGTGACATACTGGAACTGAAAGCAGCATGCAAATTACTCAATGTCAAAAATGTACCTGCAGAAAAAGTTGATATAACACTGTGCTAATTACCCTAGAGGCATAAGCTCAAATTTGCCCTAAATAAGAAATAAATTTGATTGAACCAACAAAAGTTGTAAATGAAGGAAAATATTCAAATTTGGATTTCTTGCACTGTAATTCAGACCTGAATATTAATAAGCCATTTTCTTAAGGGCAAGCTCTTGTGTCTACCTCTCCAATTACGTGTAGCCCAAAACTGTCTCTGCAGATTTCACAGATCAGGATTCTTTGTCCTCTTAAATAAAGTAACATTATGAGAGGCTCGTTTTCTCAACCCACGTATATTTCTCTGAAATTTCTCATGACTTGCCCCAGTATCTGCCTGAGAAACAGATTCAACATCTTCTTAGAATTATCCTATTCAGGTAAGGCCATATGGTTGGAACTGCATTCAGGAAGACTGAAATTACACCACAGGAGTGAGACTCCCACCAAAAAAGGGATTGGGGTTATATATTTGTGTAAATTTAGGTGGGGGAGAGACCTGCAAAACCTAATGTCCAATAGTCCTGTGTGTTCATGCAATTTTTTCCCTCAGGCAGAAAAGTAGCCTTTTCTCCCTGCTGTATTCATGCATACATTGATCTAATATTTGGCATCAATAATTACTTCCCCAGAAAAGTGGTGGGAGGGGAATATAGGACTATAAATACATGAATGAAACATAGCCCTAAACAAAATCTAGTTTCCACTTACAATCAGACTTAGGCATCATTTGGGCACTTTGTTCTCAAGATAGTCTTTGTGTCATTGTCACAGTAGAGATACTTGATTTGGTCAGGAGCAAGGTGCGCTGACATGTAAGGAAGAAGGAAAAGAACTTGTTATTACTTTATATGGCACTAGTCCATGCGGTCCCTTACCTTCAAATTCATAAGCACTAAAATATGTTAAATTCACTCTGACTGGGTTTGAATTCAGCAATAAATTCAAGCATGTGTTTAATGTACTTAAGACCTAGACACTGAAACCGAACAGATTTCAATGCCCCATCCTTATCCAGCAAATCATTTAACCATATGCTTAACTTTAAGTCTCTGCTTACATGCTCTGCTGAATTTGACTAAATACAGCCATTTGCCTTTAAGTTATATACAGAACTAGCCTCTGTAAGCATAACTTCTTATTGTCCTTCTTCTAGCTTCCCATTTGTGCATATTTGTTACACTATATGGTCATGTCTTATAATTAAATTATAAACACTCTGTGACAGAAAACCTATTTTACCATGTCTGCGTCTATAAGTGGCACCTCATACAAGAAGTCCATGGCACTATCACAAAAAAAATAATAAATAATAATAATGCAAAGTTATTCAAGTTCTTTTAAAAATCATAAACCTGACTATACTGAAAAATCTAATTCCAAAGGGGTAGCCGTGTTAGTCTATTGTAGAAAGACAAAAGAGTCTTGTGGCACTTTTAAAGACCAACAAGGAAACAACTTTTGAATGTTTCTTTTTTTCCAGTTTTTATATGAATTTTGAAATTTTCAGAATTTTCTAACCAGTTCTAATTACAAAGCAAATCCTTACAGACACAGGATGACATTTGGTATTTACAAAGACAGTCTAAGAAGTGCAACACTTAAGTTGTGAACAATCTCTGTGATCCTTTGAGGATCATTTAACTGTAAGAAAATTTGGATCCAGTGACAGCAATGCCACCGAACTCCCTTCTTGTTAGTACAGGTACATTTTGTATATCTCACCTCTAACTGAAATCTGTTCTGGTCCTTGATGGAGCTTGAGTTAATAGTCAGGTAATTTATGGCAGCTGAAATGCTAAGAGGATTTCACATCAACTCATCGAAGAGCAAAATTAAGTCTTATGAAAGCATAGTGGCTAGCACAGAGTAAGAGATTAGCAGAGTCACACAGTGAAAATAGATACATAATGCTATACCATACATTTAACCTACAGAACTATTTTCGAGGCAAGATAGAAGACCTTTATGCCCTAGGTAACATAACATTTTTACTTACATAAACCATTGCTACAAGTACATTATTCACAGTTATGCCTCTCTGTGAACTTTTAATTGTTTTATTTACATGGTGAAATGTGGCCGTCAGCAGGAATTGAGACAGAAGTAAATCTCTTGATGTAGACTATAATTAAAATGAACAGAAATGTGGCAATGGCAGCTATCAGTGAAGGGTAATGATTCAAAGAAATCAATCAAGTACAAAATTAACTCTAACTAAAAGAAAAAATGACTTAGCATCACTGGCAATTCAAAGTACAGATGAAGTTTCCATAGCACGCTGAAGTATATCAAAAGTAGAGTGAATGGGATTGTTTTTAACTATACAATCCTATAAACCTTATTCTTTTTGTTTGCGGTTTGCCCTCTGGCTGTCATGTACAATGCCAGTCCTCTTACCGCCTGGTTAAACTTGACAAATTAGAAGGCCCATCATCCCTCTGTTTATATGGATGGTAAAACAGAATACAAGCAACTTGAGGTACCAGACAGAGATTGCCAACACCTCTTCAGAAGAGGAGAATCTATCACTCACTTTAGAACATGCAATAATCTGAGTCACACTAAATTAATTATTACCACTTGACATTAGAGACCTCACAAACTGCCACCCAGTATCTAACTTCCTTTTCCTAAGACATTTTCTTCATTTCTAAAAGGTTATCTTTTTCCTTGGGGCATGAGCTAACCAGAGAGGAGAAAAAAACACAGTGATGAAAGGGCACTTGAGTTTTACCTGGAGATAAACCCAGGTGAAGTCAGCACTATATGCCTGTCTTGGATTCACCTCATATAGGTTTTAGCTCCAAGTAAAACTAAAGTGCCTTGTCTTGACCATATATTTTTTATTTCAAGATTGCTCACGGGCATTACTCACACCAAGATAAAAAACTAACACATAAAACACCACTTTTTTAGCAGCAATTGAAGAGCTAAACTAGACCATGGAATTCATTCCTGCAATGCCTAATACTGACAACATATTTAAATGCAGTATTGATTTCTTAGACAACAGTCACTCTACACTTTGACACACCCAAAATATTCACATGGAAATATAAATAAAAGAACAAACTGATACAATCAACCAAGCAAAAACCTATTCATAGTAAGTTATTTCTCCTATAGACTAGGAGAAGTTCCTGGATAGCATCCATGAGGAAACATGCAAGGATGAAGAAACTATCCAGAGGCAAAGGACTGCTGCCACACCCTCGGAGAAGGATGAGATGGCTCAAGCAGAGGGTGGACACTGGCAGCTGGTTACTTCTGGCAGCAGACAGTGCTCCACCCCTGCTCCCATCCCACCCTCCGTTGTGGTAAAGAACCACTACGCAGCACTACAGACGGGAGATGAGATGGAAGAGGAGAAGCCATGCACCCCCGAGGTTGGGAGGATCACAACCATCACACCCAGGAGAAAACGTCGGGTTGTGGTGGTTGGTGACTCTCTTCTGAGGGGGATGGAGGCACCCATCTGTCGCCCAGATAAGGCCTCTCGGGAGGTATGCTGCCTGCCAGGCGCCCGTATCCGAGACATTACGGAGGGATTGTCGAGAATCATCCATCCCTCTGACTACTACCCCATGCTACTCATCCATGTGGGAACCAATGATACTGCGAGAGGTGACCCTCTGCAGATCAAAGGTGACTACAGGGCTCTGGGAGCACGGGTGAAGGAGTTCGGTGCACAGGTGGTGTTCTCCTCGATCCTTCCGGTGAAGGGTAGGGGCCCGAGCAGAGACAGATGCATCCTGGAGGTGAATGCCTGGCTGCGGAGATGGTGTTACCAGGAGGGCTTTGGCTTCCTCGACCATGGGGTGCTGTTTCAGGAAGAAGGACTGCTAGGCAGAGATGGACTCCACCTATCCAAGAAGGGAAAGAGCATATTTGGAAGCAGACTGGCTAACCTGGTAAGGAGGGCTTTAAACTAGGTTCGAAGGGGGAAGGTGACCAAGGCCCACAGGTAAGTGAAACTGAGGGAAACCTGGGGGAAGGGATGGAACTTGGGGGATGCTGGGGCTGTAACAGCAGGAATACAAGAGAGGGTAGTTGGAACTGGGGGGTGGGGTCAAATAATTGTTTTTTATTTCCTGATGAAGTCATAATACCTCAGGCGAGTGGGGAAGGAGGACACTGGGAGAAATTGCAAGGAGGAAGATGCAACAGGAGGGAGAATCGACAGGGCAAAGTAGGGCAATGGGCCCGGTATCTTAGGTGCCTGTACACAAATGCGAGGAGCCTGGGAAACAAGCAGGAAGAATTGGTAGTACTGGCACAGACAAGGAACTATGATATAATTGGAATAACAGAAACATGGTGGGATAACTTGCATGACTGGAGCACAGCCATGGATGGATATAAATTGTTCAGGAAGGACAGGCAGGGAAAAAGGGGGGGAGGAGTAGCGTTATATGTAAAAGAGCTGTATGACTGCTCGGAGCTCCACTATGAAAGTGGAAACAAGATGGTTGAAAGTTTGTGGGTTAAGTTTAGGGGAGAATGCAACAAGGGGGATGTTGTGGTGGGTGTCTGCTACAGACCGCCAGACCAGAAAGAGGAGGTGGATGAGGCATTCTATGGACAACTAACAGAAGTTTCCAGATCGTCACAGGCCCTGGTTCTTATGGGGGACTTCAATTATCCTGATGTCTGCTGGGAAGATAATACAGCAGTGCACAGGCAATCCAGGAAGCTTTTGGAGAATATTGAGGACAACTTCCTAGTACAAATGCTGGAGGAACCAACTAGGGGCCTTGCACCTCTAGACCTATTGCTCACAAACAGAGAAGAATTGATCGGGAAAGTAGAAGTAAATGGCAACCTGGGCAGCAGCGACCATGAGACGGTAGAGTTCAGGATCCTGATCAATGGAAGGAAGGAAAGAAGCAGAACACACACCCTGGACTTCAGAAAAGCAGATTTTGGCTCCCTTAGGGAGCTGATGGGCAGGGTCCCATGGGAGGCTGATCTGAAGGGGAAAGGTGTCCAAGACAGCTGGCTGTATTTTAAAGAAACCCTGTTAAAGGCACAGGAAGATAACATTCCGATGTGCAGAAAGAACAGCAAATGTGGACGGCGACCAGCGTGGCTTAGCAGGGAACTCTGCGGGGAGCTGAAACATAAAAGGGAAGCTTACAAGAAGTGGAAGCTTGGACAGATGACAAGGGAGGCGTATAAAGATATTGCTCGGGACTGCAGGGATCAAATCAGAAAGGCCAAAGGACAATTGGAGTTGCAGCTAGCAAGAGATGTGAAGGATAACAGAAAGGGGTTCTATAAGTATATCAGCAACAAGAAAAGGATCAGAGGTGGTGTAGGTCCCTTACTGAATGGGGCAGGCATCCTTGTGGAGGATGATGCGGAAAAGACTGAAGTACTCAATGCTTTTTTTACTTCAGTCTTCACAGGGCGGGCCAGCTCCCAGGCTACTACACGGGGTAACGCGGACTGGAGAGAAGAGTGGCCTTCGGTGATGGAAAGTCAGGTATGGGAACACTTAATGAAATTGGATGTGCACAAGTCCATGTGGCCGGATGAACTGCATCCGAGGGTGCTGAGGGAGTTGGGGGAAGTGATTGCAGAGCCGCTGGCCATTATCTTTGAGAACTCGTGGCGAACGGGGGTGGTCCCGGAGGATTGGAAAAAGGCAAATATAGTACCTATCTTTAAGAAAGGGAAAAAGGAGGATCCGGGGAACTACAGACCGGTCAGCCTCACCTCAATCCCTGGGAAAATCATGGAGCAGGTCCTCAAGAAATCCATCCTGAAACACTTGGAGGAAAATAGAGTGATCAGGAACAGTCAACATGGATTCACCAAGGGCAAATCGTGCCTGACCAACCTGATTTCCTTCTATGATGAGATGACTAGATTTGTGGATGCGAGAAGAGCCGTTGACGTGATATACCTTGACTTTAGCAAGGCTTTTGATACGGTTTCCCACAGCACTCTCATCGGCAAGTTAAGGAAGTATGGGTTGGACGAGTGGACCGTAAGGTGGATCGAAAACTGGTTAGATCAACGGGCTCAGCGGGTAGGAATCAATGGCTCGATGTCTGGTTGGCAACTGGTAACGAGTGGAGTGCCCCAGGGGTCGGTCCTGGGGCCGGTTCTATTCAACATCTTCATTAATGATCTTGATGATGGAGTAGACTGCGTGCTTAGTAAGTTTGCGGATGACACCAAGTTGGGGGGAATGGTAGATACTCTGGAGGGCAGGGACAGGATCCAGGGAGACTTGGACAAATTGGAACACTGGGCTGAAAGAAACCTCATGAGGTTCAACAAAGACAAGTGCAAAGTCCTGCACTTAGGACAGAAAAATCCCATGCACTGCTACAGGCTGGGGACCGATCAGCTAAGTAGCAGCGCTGTAGAAAAGGACCTGGGAGTTATGGTGGACGGGAAGATGAATAAGAGCCAACAGTGTGCCCTTGTTGCCAAAAAGGCCAATGGCATATTAGGCTGCATCAGTAGGAGTATTGCCAGCAGATCGAGGGATGTGATAATTCCCCTCTATTCGACACTGGTCAGGCCGCACCTGGAGTACTGTGTCCAGTTTTGGGCTCCCCACTACAGAAAGGATGTGGACAAATTAGAAAGAGTCCAGCGGAGGGCAACAAAAATGATTAGGGGGCTGGGGCACATGACTTATGAGGAGAGACTGAAGGAACTAGGCTTATTTAGTCTACAGAAGAGAAGACTGAGGGGAGATTTGAGAGCAACCTTCAACTACTTGAAGGGTTGCTCCAAAGAGGAGGGAGCTAGGCTGTTCTCGAGGGTAACAGAGGACAGAACAAGGAGCAATGGTTTCAAATTACAGCTGGGGAGGTCAAGGTTGGATATTAGGAAAAACTTTCTCACTAGGAGGGTGGTGAAGCATTGGAATGGGCTATCTAGGGAGGTGGTAGAATCTTCATCTTTGGAGATTTTTAAGGCTCGGTTAGACAAAACCCTGTCTGGGGTGATTTAGGGGGAGTGGTCCTGCTTTTTAGCAGGGGGTTGGACTAGATGACCTCGTGAGGTCCCTTCCAACCTATTATTCTATGATTCTATGATTCTAAGGCATTTTTGTTATTTCAGTTTCTAAAGAACAGGCAGTCACTTGACATCATATGAAAACCTGCACAGATAAACAAAAGTGACCCGGAATTTAAATAAAAATATGCCTACTGCCCTATAAATGGTAATGCACAATATCATTTAGAAACTTATTTATCATATGTACAATAGCAATTTTTTTTATTTTATATGCCACAATTTATGCTGGTATGTTATTTCCCATGTTTATTGATTTTCTTTTTTTAAACACATAACAAATTTGTTTAATTTGCACATGGATGTCTATGCACTTCTGTAGAAATTGCAGTTTTGTAGGAGGGTAGATGGGATATCTTCATATTACTCACTATGTTTTAGAGAAAGATGTGACCATATTGTGAAAATTAAAAAGCAAATTCTTAAATTGCCATTATTGTATATATTTTTCCAGAAAAAAAATCCTTATCCAAAGCACAATCAAGATTCATTAGATCATTAAAAGTAAACCATACTACTTTCGAATTCTTCAAGTATTTAATTCCTGTCACCTCTTTAGACCTGCCAGTAACGTAATTTCAAACCAAAAAGCAAATAATGAAAATTCTTCAATGAACAGTGATCATGAAGCTCTTTAGGGAGTGGACATGACCTTCTCCCTGCAAAAAGAGGGCTTTTGCAGATTTCTGCTGTTATGTGGATATAAATTTATCAATCCTCACAATGACTACTGCAGCCTCAGGTTTGCAATAGCAGTTACATAGTTAGTTACACTGCAGCTGGGGCAGATCAGTTAAGGTGGAAAAGTTCTATTAAAAAGGACATACCCAGCTGGTTTTCTGTTCCTTCTTTCTCACCTTTCCTCTTCCCTCAATCACAAGCCTAAAAGCCATTATCTTCCTATAGAAACTCTTCCTTGTGACATTTCTAACTGGTCTCTATTGGGCATCTTGCTCTTTCCCCACTAGGAATCCAAAGTATTTTTGACTCCCATGTGCTTCACTTCTCCCCCAAACACACTGCACCCACCCACCTTGAATCCTTTGAAATATGGTGCTGGTTTTTACCAAGTTAGGTCTGTTGTGGAGCCCAGTGGCTTCCTCCTTACTGTGCACTCTGCTCCATCACTTTAAAAAGCACATATTCTAGCTCATGTGTTTTGTGGAATATAAAAGTTCATGAGGAATATAAAAAAAAGGAACAAACAGACCACGTCCCTCCCAGCTGCTACCAGCAGTGGGTGTGAGATGCTGCCTACATCCAGATTTTCTGCCAGGCAGAGAGACTATGGGCATGGTAGCCGGAAGGAAATTGTGCACACTCTGGAGGAGGGCCCCAAAGGTGGAAAGTTGTCAGAAATTCCCCTACAACAGATCAGTAGCAGGCCTACCCAATCTCCTACACATTGGATACGGGATCACCTTAGTCATTCATTAAAAGAAGAGTTCCAAAATACTTTTGGAGATGTGCTACTAGGTTTTAAATTCAGCTCCAGGATTGACACATTTTTGTTTAGGTCTAGGAAACTGTTCAGCTTTAACTCAACACCACTATTAATGATGTCAAGAACATCATAAAGTGTCAAAGCAACCCAAGCTGCATAAAGGTGATAAGAGATATACAGTACACTCATATATAAAAAAATCACATTAAAAAAAGAAAAATCAATAAAGAAGCCTGGATTTGAACAGAAAGTCATTTCTACTGCTCAGTTGCTAATTTCTGTGACTGAGAGAACAATCCATTTTCTTACATCCCTTCGCCCTCTTCTCTAGGCTTGCACAAAGTTGTAAAGAATATAATTTTTGTTGTGACTATGAGACAGATTTTCCCCTATACATATTGGCTCTTTTGCAACAGACTATGGCCAACAACTCTGCGCGGGTCAGAACTCCTTTTCAACCATGAGTGTCTAGCTGACATTGCTGCCTTCTCTACAACTCCACTCATAGCCACAGGCATGGGCTAGCTGGTTGAAATGTTGCTGCAATCACTGACTTCCAGGGCCGTCCCTGGGGGGGCGAATGGGGCGATCACTCCGGGCCCCGTGGGTACATGAGCCCTGTGCTGTCCCGCTCCCAGTGGGGCAGTGCGAGGCCCACACGTGTGCTGCAGCCCCTCCTCCCAGGGTCGCCCCGCTGCCTTTGGCACCCAGCCGAAGGCAGAGAGTGGGTCGGGAGGGCTATGCCCGGCCCCTGGGCTGGCACTCCCCGCCCCCAGGGCGGAGCAGGCAGGCCCAAGAGCAGGACATGTGGTGCCCAGCCTCTGGGCCGGCCTGCCCCACATAGCTGGCTCCCTCCCCCGCAGCCGGCTCCGGCTCCAGCCCTCCCCCCCCACACACAGGTGGCCTCGGCCTCCTGGCCCTGGGGCAGAGCGGGCTCCACGTTCCCCTCCAGCATGGGGGGCGGGGCCCCGCTTTGGCCAATTGGCCCCAGGCCCCGCTCCCCCCACGGGGCAGCGCTGCTGACTTCCATACTTTAAGGTGCATAGCCAGACAACATATTTTAGAGGGACTATATGGGACAAAGGTAGTAGAAAACAGTTCCCCACCAGCAGCATGCAACGACTATTTGGCATGGCTGATAATATGGGTCACTATTCTTTTTAGATTTGGCATATTTAAAATCAAATTAATTACAAATAAATGATTCCTTTGTTCAGAAGGAGCCCGTTCTAGGAAAGGAGTTCCCAAAGGAGCCAATTCTAGGAAAGATTTTTTCCCTTGGACTAACAGCAGATGCAAATTATTTGAGCTCCCATCTTAAGTGTTTTAATGAACTACTTGGGTATTTGTTTATAAGTTTTATGCTATGGACAAATTAATCGCTGGTTTTGAGGACACTTAGATCTCCAAGTGGCTCCATTTCAGCACTGTTAAAGAGCTGTTAAAACCAGCAAAGGTTATTTCATGCTGCACAATTAAATCATATCTGTGTTTTTGTGCACCCACATCGGACACTATTAAGGAAATTCTGCCCAAGTCAGATATTTAAAGATTACATCAAAATTGTAATTATTATACATATTAACAATTATTAATATCATTGCAACTCATTGTTTTAAAATATAATTTAAATAAGAACAGAATGGCAATGATTTTGCTGCTTTAGGCAGACCTTCTGTTTGAACATGCTCTTTTAACCAATAAATGAATATACACTCTGAATTATCCAAGAGAACGGATGGATCAGATTAAGTCACATAACCTTGAAGTGCTTTCTGCTCCATTCCAACTCATTACTTTGATGGAATTCAATCTTTCCTAAGCCCACTTTATTAAACTTTTTTCTTAAAAAAATTTTTTTTTTACATTTTTTTCAATTTGCATGTCATTCAGGTAAACATCACTCAGTGGGAACATGTATATATGTCACATGAATATCTCAGAACTTATTTTGTCCTTTACATAAACAGTTATATTTATCTCACAATCTGTCTAGGATCTTACACTGTGCCCATCACCGTGGTATCTGAACATCTATTACGGTATCACCCGTACCATAAATATTTTCCCTTTACGATAAAAGCAAAAAATTATCCTAACACAAGCCATAGAGACTGAATTCTGAATTAATGTTAGCATTTATTAATAAAATATCAATGAGAGAAATAAATATATAGACACTGTTGTACACACTATTCTATTTATAGTATATGTAGAGTACATAGATATGCAGTTTGTTTTACTTCACTTCCTTTCGCATCAGGCATTGCAAGCCTTCCCTAGGAATCAGTTTGAGCACTGCTGGGTACCACTGAATTTTCTGGCTGCAGCTAATTTTGCATAATCAATAAAAATATGCCAGAAATAAACCAGAAAACTCAACTAGTACAACAAAATTCAATAATAAAAATAGAACAGAAAACTCCATAACCACAGGAGGCTTGATTTCCAAACAACATACCACTAAAATGCAAATGGAGTAATACTTGCGATCAAAGTAGATTATCTTACTGCGTGGCACAAAGTTACAACAGAAAATATTCTGCTTCTGTGGTCCCCGTAGGGACTCAACTGCTTAGGTTTATTGAAAGTCAATTTATGTTAATGGATTGTACAGAGCTGTATACCAAACTTAGGGAGAACTTGTCATTTTATTGAGAAATCATTAGATTATTAAACTACTTAATGATTCATGGAGGAAAAAATGCAACTCTAACCAAGCATTTACTGTGTGGACTGCATCCCAATACCTTAAAATGGATGTCTTTCTGTCCTCTCATACGAGTGTACAACAGCCATCTGTGCATACCAGCAAATAAAAAACAATAATAAAAGGTAACTAATGGAATCAGGACTACTTATCGAGCATATTATTTAGTCAAATGAATAATGTTACAGGGCCTGAGTCCCAGTAGATGACAATGCTCATCACTCACAATGATCATCCAACATCTGCAGCAGAGGCGTCGTTGTCATTGGGCTGGCAGGGCGCCAGCCCCGGGTAGAAAATCCTGAGCCCCGAATCTATTTTCCCCAGCAGGCACATGCGCACCCAGGCGGAACACTGCGTTCCACCCAGGCGCCCCAGCGAAGCCGCAGACTCCTGCTGCGGCCAGGCTGGGGAGATTCAAATCTCCTGCCCTGAGCATGCTCAGACAGAGCGTACTCAGGGTGGGAGCGGCCTGGCCCAGAAGCAGCTCTGCCAGCCGTCCCTGCAGCTCCGAGCCTCCGGCCAGGTAAGGGGGCTGGGAAGGGGCTGGAGGAAGGCCTGGAGAGGGGTGGAGGGGACAAGGAGACTGGGTGGGGGCTGGGTAGTGGTGGAGGGGACTATGCACGGCAGGAGTGGGGACTTCGTGGGGGGCTGGGGAGGGATGGATGAAGTTAGAGGCCTGTGGAGGGGGCATGGGGAGAAGGAGACTGGGTAGGGGCTGGGTAGCATTGGAGAGGACTATGGGCAGCTGGAGGGTGATTGGGTGGGGAGCTGGGGAGGGATGGATGGAGTTAGAGGCCTGGAGAGGGGTGGAGTGGACATGGGGACAAGGAGACTGGTGGGGTCTGGGGAGGGGTGGAGGAGGTTGGGGGATGAGTGGGGGTTAGGGACAGAGGGGCCTGAGGAGGTGTGGAGGGGGTTTGGGGGGTGAAGGGGGGTGGAGTGAAGATGGGGGAAGCTGGGGAGTTAGGAGGGCTGGAGTGGGGGTTTAGGGGCAGGGGTGGGCTGGGGGCCACAGCCCTGGATCTTTTTGCTATCCAGCAACACCCCTGATCTGCAGGATCAGGATCAGTTTAAATATTCTGCAATTTCTGAACAGAGATACAGAAAAGTTAATGCAAAGTTGATTTAACCAGACATTGCCAGGTTATAAATCATAACAAAGCTTTCATTATCTATGTAATTCATTGTTTGTCTTACAGTAGTGCTTAGAGGCTCCAAGCAAGGTCGGGGACCCATTGTGCCCAGCACTGTACTAATACAGAGATAGACTGTGCTCCATGTAGCTTACAACCCAAGATGTTGATTCTGCAGTTACCCAGATGTTTAACATTAAGCATGTAAATAGTCCTAATGCAGTTATTAAGATAAGGCCTAGTGTGTGCAGGAAGAACATCTAAATAAACTACACAGACAAAATGGAGAGTGGGTGGAAGTAAGAAAGAAGTGTTATCCCCATTTTAGAGATGGATAATTGATGGGAACCCCACTATTTACCTCTCTTCATTGTGAAAACTGACCATTTATTTCTATCCGTTGTTTCCTATCTTTTGACCATCTACTGATTCATGGAAAGACCTTCTCCTCTTATCCCAGGACTGCTTATTTTGCTTAAGACCCTTGAGTAATGGACCTTGTTAAGGTTTTCTGAAAATCCAAGCGCATTATATTGAATGAATCACCTTTATCCATATGCTTGTCGACTACCTCCAAGAATTGTAAGAATTGGGGCAGCATTACTCCTCATTTCAAACGCCATAGTGATTCTTCCCTGTTTTTCTATGTGTATGATAATTCTGTTTTTTTACTATTGTTTCTACCAATTTCACTTAATTGTAGTTAGGCTCCCTGGAATGTAATTGCCAGGATCTTCTCTGGAACCCTTTGAAAAAATTGGCATTACATTCTATATCTTTCAGTCATTTGGTACAGAGATTGATTTCAGTGAAAGCTTACAAACCACAGTTAGTAGTTCTGCAATTTCAATTTGAGTTCCTTCAGAATTCTTGGGTAAATATCACCTGGTCCTGGTGACTTATTACTGCTTACTTTATCAAATTATTCCAAACCGCTTATTGATACATCAATTTGGAACAATACTTCAGATCTGTCACCCAACAAGAACAGCTCTGATGTGGATCTCCCGACCCCACACACACATCCTCTGCCATGAAGACCATTGCAAAGAATTCATTTAGCTTGTGTGCAATGGCCTAGACCTGATCTATACTTACCGTGGAATTTGGCGGCAATCGAAGTGAGATACTCAAGCTACATAAAATAACTTGCGCATCTCCCTTTGACTGCCTAACTCCTACTTAATGCAGTGGCTCCTCTGCACTGAGTCGAAGGTAAATCCCTCCTTTGACTCAGCACTACTTTTTTTCAGGGGGTGGACTTACCAGGTTGACTTCCTGATCCATTAAATTGGTCTTCACTGAATTGCTCAATCGATCTAAAAAGATGCGGTGAATTTGCTGCCATCAGTATAGACTTGTCCTTAGTCTTTGCTTAGTCTTTAAGACCTTTGTCATCTAGTGCCCACTGCCTGTTTGACAGTCTTCCTAATTCTGATGTATTTTTTTTAAAATGACTTTTAGTTTTTGCACTGTATGTTGCTTCTCAAATTCTTTCTTGATCACCTGGTGGAGTTCTGTCAATTTACAGCAGCTGGTACAATGTTTATGGGTTTGGATGCTGTAATACCAAATTTCTGTATAGCTTGTATTAGTTTCTTATGAGTAAAATGTCCTTCTTTCTTCCTTAGACTATTAATATTGATCTGAGCTACCAAGACAATTGATACTCACAACCACACACAATGTCATTTTCACTTTACAGGAGTCAAGACATCTACTGATATTCAGTTTTTAGTCAGGATTTTCAATGTTTTTGTTTATAAGAAAGGAGTAAGAAAATAGAAGCAATATACATGAATTCTCAAGCTAAAAATGATGAAATCTTGGCTCCAGTGAAGTCAATGGCAATTTTATCATTGACATGAGTGGGGCTGGGCTTTCAACCAAAACCTGTTGTGGGCTGTCTCTCTCAGTGGCATGACTTCACGTTATTTCCATGAGGTGTCTGCAAGTGTGGAACTTAACACAATGAAAGAACCAGAGCAACGACAACAACAGAAGAGTGCAATGTTACTATTATTATGCTGCAAATGTTGTAGGAAGGGACACTATAGACTGCTGAAGATCTTGAGTGTAGATAGATAGAGTTTAAGCTGCACACTAAAGAAAATAAGAACATTCGCCAGGAAAACAAACAAGCTAGTGACAGCAGGAAGACTATTTCTTTACTGAGTTTGTAAGGAACAAGCACGCTTTAATAGTGCTTTGAAATGTATTAGGTGCATCTGACTACAGGGCTGGCCTTAGTGGTGGGCAAGCTAGGCAGCCACCTAGGGCCACCGATTTTAGGGGCCGCCAAATTTCCCCCAGGGGAAAGGGGCCCAGGAAAGCCGCAGACTCGGGCAGAACGCTTGTTCTGCCCTGTCCTGCTGTGGCCAGGCTGGGGTGTTTCAAATCTCCCGCCCTGAGACAGAGTGTACTCAGGGCGGGAGCGGCCTGGCTCAGGAGCGGCTCTGCCGGCCACCCCTGCAGCTCCGGGCCTCCAACCAGGTAAGGGGAGCTGGGAAGGAGCCACGGGGGGGGGGGGGGCAAAAAGGCCCCACAGGGGCAGGCAGAGGATCGGGGAATGGGCCGCGGGGGGAAGGATCAGGGAAGGGGGCATGAACGCTTTGAAGGGAGGGCTGCCAAAAATAAATTTGCCTAGGGCCGCCAACGGTCTAAGGCCGGCCCTGTCTGACTATATTATTTTCCCCAAGATTGGATTCCTACAATTTGTAAAAGCAGCATATGTTTTAAATGTGGAATGTTATGGTACATGGAGGGATTAAGTGATATCTGTTAAATGGCAGTGTCCTAGTCCCAGGGCCATCCCTTGGGGGGAGCGGGGCCCTGGGCCAATAAGCCTACATGGGGCCCCGCCCCCCCATGCTGCAGGGGAGCGTGGTGGGCCCACCGGCCCGCTCCGACCCTCAGGGAGCTGGACCCGGAGGCCGAGGCCACCAGGAGAGGACGCCGGCTCCGGCCTCGGTCCGGAAGGCCGCTGGTGGGGAGAGCTGAGGCCGCAGGCGCAGGGAGCCGGCTCCAGCCTCAGCCCCGGCCCGAGGCTGCTGGCGGAGAGCCGGCCCAGAGGCCGGGCTCCTCCCACGTACTCCGCCCCTGGGCCTGTCTGCTCCTCCCTGGGGGTGGAGAGGGCCGCCCAGGGGCCGGGCATAATGCTCCCGGCCTGCCCCGCCTCCCTGCCAAAGGAAGGGTTGCAGGAGAAAGCAGGGATGGCCCTGCCTAGTCCAATTATCCAGAGAGAGTTATTGTAGTGGTGGGCGTATGTCTTCTTCACAAAACTCCTTGCTGATAATTTTTAGGGAAAGGACAAGTACTGCATATGCTATAAAAGGTTACTACCCTTACTCTCTGGAGGTGATCTTTCTAATCAGGGCTAAATCACATTGCCATATCAATATGCTGATGTCCAAACCTTATAGTATCTGGTCTGTGCAGAGATAGTAGAAATATTCAATCTGACAATCTGTAAAAGTTTTTACTAAATTAATTTAAAAAGTGTGGTCATGGACAGAAAATTGCCTATATAAAAACTACCTTCTTACTTAAAAATTCTACTCCCGATGTATTAAAATCTTAACTTCTTATTTCAACAATTTTATCCCTTGATGATTTTATCCCTTTATAGTGTTGCAGAGTCAAAACAGCTAAAAGGCATATTGTCTTTCATATCAATTAGTATTACCGTAACATCTAGTCATGGAGCTAGACTTCATTGTACTGGGCCCTATAGAAACACAAAACAAAAAGATGGTCCCTCTCCCAAAGAGTTTACAATCTTAACAGAATTGTCTGTTCAGTTTCAGTTGTGGAATCTTTACTCCGGTTGATGACGTGTAAACCATTAAAAAACACAACATGTCCCCAAATATTCGATTTATGCATGCACTTGCTGCAGTAGAATCTCACTTTGAAAACATAGATTACTATTCGTCCTGAAATAACTGACAATTGAGAGTTGATTAATCCAACTTAAAGAGACTAATGCCTACTTCATAAAGGTACTAATTATGGAATAAATATTGTGATCCTTAATTGCATACTACTCCATCACTGAGAAGCATAAAGCAAGACCAGAAGATTAAACAGGTAGACTTTATTATCCTCTAAACTATGCAAAATTATATTATGTCTGATCTGTATGCTGATCTTAACAATAAAAGAGAAATATATTACTACTTAACTAAACTGGTCAGCTTGAAAGAATGCTAAATTCTGGGCATTGCTTTTTTGGCTAGCAAAGTTACTATTTAAAATAGAAGTTAGCTATCTGTGATGAAAAATAAGTATGCAGAGATTTAAATTGTGCCTGACAGAAGGAGTCTCAGCACATAGATGTGACTTCTTGCATAATGGAATATAATAAGCATAATTGTTTTGATACGCCATGAACTCATAAAAGCCCAATATAATAGCACTATATCTAATATCAGTGCTATTATATTCCACTTTTTTAAAAATGTCTTTTCAGCTATGAAAGCTAACTAGATGGATACAAGACTTACTAAGCAAATGTACGTTTGTATGGCATTACATTTTAGCACAATGAAATGAACAAAAGCTATACATACTGACATTCAGCAAAGAAAGCAACCATCACTTTCAATCCATAGGAGATCTTTTCTTCTGCTTATGAATACTTTGAATGGATATACATACACTGAATGAAAAGACAGTTGAATGACTAAAGCCACAGAGTATGCTATGATGCATATTAATGGGATGAGTGAGAAGATTTCATATGTCTGGATCTAGATAGATTCTTTTCTGACTCCCATCACTCTAGTGCATGGGAGAATGAGTTAGGAAAAACATTATCACAAAACAACTAGCAAGGGTTTTATTCTCTCAGTAGTAAACTCTTTTCTAAATCTTCTATACTCCACTATCCAGAAGTGTATCCAGTAGTTAAAACAGAGAACTGCAAATCAAGTCTCTTGGGCTCTATTCGTGGCTCAACCACCAACATCTATGCCTCAGTTTATCATTCATACAATGGTTGTATAATATTTACTTCTCTGCCTTACAGCAGTATTGTAGGGATTAACAAGTCAATACTTAAAATACTCTGATGATGAAAAGCTGTGAAAAAGAATAAGAGGCATGAATTGCTATTTATTATTGCAAATATACATTAATTTAACTGTTTACCTAAATCTCATTAATATTCTGTGGGTTGGCAGGTTTCCTTTATCCAAAAAAATACAGCAATATTTTTAAAAAAAATATACTATTGGTGCAATAATATAAATTAGAACACACCAATCTGCTTAATTCAGAAGAACAATATGAACACACCCCACTGTATTTATTATATTATTTATAATCACAAAAAAGGAAGCAATTTGAGTAATTTAATATTTCCTTATATCATGACCAGTGTGACTTCACATTTGTCACCATCATGTCCAAAATAAAATATTTGAGTCTGAAAAATTAAACTCTCCCTTAAAAACAAACACAGAACAAAAATCCCTTGAAATTAGACACGATCCAAAAATGAAACCTGGAATACTAACACTGAATTTTGGGAAGGATACTTTGCATCTGATACCCTTAGTCAAACCCTTCATCCACAGTGTCAGATATAAAAGTAAATGGGGTCTCATTTTCTCTTTCTGGACATAATCAAAATATTTCTGTCTCAAAATGGTGAAAATCTCAACAGTTCTACTGCTCTCACAAGATTGCCACCATTTTTGATTGAAATCTCATGAAAATGACTTGTGAGATGTTGGCACCTATGATCCCAAACCTTGGCCTAAATGAGTTCTGAATCCATACACTCTCCCATATACTGTCATCTCAGTCTATACGTGCTTGAAATATATAGTAATTCTTCTCAATGGGTGGAAGACACCACCAAAGTAAAAGATAAAAACCATCCACCAATTACTACTACTTTCTGAAGTAGGTCAGAACTACCAGTATGATAGTTTGCAGCTGCTTAGAATTAACCTTTTTTTGGATAAATAATTTCTATGCAGGTCAGAATATACACTATAAAAACATGCTATTGTTGAAACACTTAATACAAATATTTTATATATCTATATCTATATATCTATATCTATATATATAACTGCAACTATGTGAAACAAATGTATCATTCAAGATAGATATTTAATAATAATAATAAATAATAATAATAATAATAATGTTTTGCTTCCACTACTGTAGGCCAAGGAAAAGGATGGGAAAAGCTGCTAGTTTAAAGCACTGATCAGTATGTGTGTTATGCATCCATCTGTATGCGGGATCTACAGAGAATTCAGTTTTCCTACAGTTTAGCTCAGTGCTATTAGCTCTGAAGCTCCCTTTTTATTACTATTACTGACCAAGATAATAGTCATCACACCATGTTAGGATGAAAGTAGATAGTCAGATGGATCAGTCATCAGTAAAGGTAGTTCTGATCAGTACTTCTCTTCCTCTTAATAATTGTATATATTGTCCTAAAACCTGAGGTCCAAAATTAAATTGTTTTTTTTAAAAAAAACCAAACATATTGCATTTTTAGTTCATATCTTATATGTATAACATCGTATCTAGATGTCTTTCCACATTACTATTTGCAAGTATCCTCTGACCAATGGATACATTTGCCTCCAATTATATTGTTCCATACCTATATTGTCAGAATTTCCTGCTTTTCCAAAAATAGTATACTACTATGAATGAGACAAACTACAATTTTGTCAGAGCACTGTCTGTTGTACCACTCAAACTTATGAAAATAAAATATTGTGGAAAAATTAAGATATACAGCTAAAAATGCTAAACATTTTTTCTTGAAAACTATTTCAAATATGTCCTCAACCTTTATATCTTCACGTTTCCCTTTATGTATATGTATATGTATATGTATATGTATATGTATATGTATATGTATATGTATATGTATATACATAAATGGAATGTTTATACATTAAAGGAAATGTAAAGATATAAAGCTTGAGGAAATATTTGGTTGAGGATATACATCGATCGATCACAATGTTCCAAAGATCAAGTATGAAAATGAGACATTTTAACAGCCAACATTTCTGATGCAGAGTGAGGAAAATCAATGCTGCATAATACAAGATTCATTACAAGAAGCTATGGAATTAAATAATTAAAATCTAGAGGGGTAGCTATGTTAGTCTATTACAGGGGTTCTCAAACCCTCACCATCACAATACAGGTGGGAGTGCTCCCATCTGTGCGCAGACACACTGTGCCACTACTGCTCCCCCTGCCACCAAAGTTCTGGCGGTGGGTCAAGCTGCAATACACCCCGCCGCCAAAGAAATCTCCCTCTGAGGGGATTTTTTGAAGGTGGGAGGCTTGATAGGCAGCCCCCACCACCGCGGAGAAGCTGATTCTCCGACAGGTCCTGCAGAGAGCCACCGCTGCTTCAGCTCTTAAAGAGTCAGCGGTGTAAAATCAGCCTCCCGCAGCAGCTCTCCTCAGGCTGTCGGTGGCAGGCTGATTTCATGAGACACACTCAACCACTGTGCCATGACACACTTTTGTGTCGCAACACAGTGGTTGAGAACCACTAGTCTATTCCAGCAAAACCAAAACAAAGAAAGAGTTCTGTGGCACTTTTAAAGACTAACAAATTTATTTACCACATTAGTCTTTAAAAGTGCCACAGAACTCCTCCTTTGTTTTGGTTTTAATTAAAATCTAATTAGCAAATGGTTACATTCACCATTTTTTCTATGGCAAGTGTTTTGCCTGACTTGTTTAACAAATATTCTTTTCTTGACATTGCTGTTTCCCCACCTGACTCATACTTTTGCATCTGTTAGAGGACTACTACATGGTCAAATTCCAAAGGGGTAGCCGTGTTAGTCTATTGTAGGAAGACAACAGAGTCCTGTGGCACTTTTAAAGACTAACAGATTTATTTATCGCATGAGCTTCTGACGAAGTGGGATTTTCTCCCACGAAAGCTCATACTACATGGTGATAGTAGTCCTCTAACAGATGCAAAAGTATGAGTCAGGTGGGGAAACAGCAATGTCAAGAAAAGAATATTTGTTCATAACTAATTTTGATCAGAAAAGAATTATATTCTAAAAGAAAAAGTTTCAAGCATTTAATTTTGTTTTCTATCAGGATAAAACTGAGAGTTTTTGAGATTTTCCACGAGGAAATTTTTCAGATTAGCCAATAGCTGAGTGGTTAAAGGACTCACCTTAGAGGTAAATGACACAGACTCAAGTCCTTGTTCTAAATCAGGGCTTTTGATTTGGGTTTCACTCTAGTTTTGACCAGGAATTCTATCCTGAACCTGAGAAATCTTTCCCATTGAAACTGATGAATTTCTGCAAAATAGGCATTTGGTTTTGACAAACTGGAATTTTCCAGCAAAAAGAGCTTTATTGAAAAATTCGCAACCAGCTCTATTGATATTACAGATGGAAAAAAACTAGTTGTCTAATCTACCTCTTGGCCAGTGAAGAATATCTCAGGCCAAAGCCTCTGGTGATGTAAATTACTGTAGCTCCATTGTCTTAACTTCCTACATTTTTAGTGTTCTGTCTAATCTGTTTTTAACTGTAACCATAGATAGTTCCTTCCACTTTCCTTAGGACGTTATTACTAAGGCCTGATCCTGCAATCCCTTACACAAAGAAGTGTCCTTGATGTAAAATTAATTTAGATACATATATTTACTCACCTGCAGGACCAGATCTTAAATAATGCCTATCCCCCTTGACAGAGGACAAGTATATGTTAATAATTCATTTAAATACTTGTGGTTTTATCATATTTCAGCTTAGTTTTACTTGGCCAAACTATGTACGTTTAGCTCTTTTAAAGTGTCCTTATAATAAATCAGTAGTCCTCCAGCCCCTGATAATATGTCTCACTTTTTTCTAATTGTTATTTTATTTTGTTTTTTGTTAATGTAATCAGGGATGTTCAAAGGGGACTAAGAGCTAGTTAGGAGAGTGTCCAGAATTGAACTCAATAACACAGGTACAGTCATGGTAAGGCTACAGAGACTGCATTGCTTCCATGCTCTGCAGTTCGAAACTTCTGACATAGGCATCCCATTTTTTGCCTGTGGCTTTTTAACTTCCATATTGCATTGCAAGATGATTTCTAATGTGTTATCTACTATCTTTAGGTCTCTTTCAGTACAATAGTTTTCTAGGTTTCCTCCTCCCAATGAATAGGTGTTCAGAATTATTTTCCTATTGCATTTTCTAAGAAAGTTTCATTTTTTCTATTTGCTACTAAAATGTCACTCTGCATATCAATGCCTTTACAGTTTTTGCTATTTAAATAATCAGTTACAAACAAATTTCAGTGGAGGGTCTGCTAATAGCAAATCCTAGACTTTAGGCATGTCTGTCTTTTTTGCCGCTGTCTCCAGCAGGAATCCTTATGAACAATGTAAAGAAAAGATTGATCCCTAAAAGTTATGCAAATTTTCAGGTATTTACTTATCTATTCAAATCTATCCAAAGCTTTAGGATATCTCTATTAGAAGAATTTTACAATTGATTTCAGTGGGGGTCAGATTTTGCCCTTCATTATGACAAGGTGTAACTGGATGAACCAATAATTCTTTCCTCCATTATTCCCATAGGGAAAAGAAAGGAAGTATAAAACTTTCAAAAACCATTGTTAAGAAAAAAAATCAAAAAAATGGGCATGATAGCAACAGAACACGTCCCAACAGATGTGAGAGGAGGGCACTTCAGTGATGTCTTTACATGTGCACATTTTTTTAGCACGTAGCCAGAGCATATAGGTCCTGTTTCTAATAACTTCATAGCTTCCCAGACAGTGTCTAAGTTATGGAGCAGTGGCGTAGCGAGGGGGGGGGCTGCAAGGGGCATGGCCCCTGCGTGACAGGCTTCAGGGGGGCAGTAAGCTAGCTCTTCACAAGGTGCAGAAGAGATGCAGCAGGAAGCTCTGAAAGGCACAGAGCCTCCTGCCCTTCCTGCATTGGGAAGGGCCAGTCCGGTACTCCTCCCAAGGCATGGAGGGAGATTCACTGCCCCCCATCAGAGCCAGGGGATGGGTAAGTGCTGGGGGCAGAGGGGCGCTGGCCATTCACGGAGTAGCAGAGCCAGTTGGTTGCTGCCTCCTTGGTTACTCCTTGGCAGTGGGGCCAGCACCTACAGCCACACAGAGAGAACTCCAGATTAAATGATGAGGAGTATATTCTTGTAGCTGCAATCTCAGCATATGGTGGAAAACTCCATGTCATTGCATTGATTGGCTTGCATCTCATCCTCTGGCTATATCATTGATGTGCTATTTGCACTGTCTTGTTCCTCTGAATTCCTTCCTAATTTTGATGCTAAGGAATATAAAGACTGTACTCTTATATTCCAAATCAATTATATATATATATATATATATATATATGATAGAAAAGGGAGGAAATGTAAATGTACTTACTATTATAAAGTTTATGTACCTTCAGGAGTCAGCTATGTTATTTATAAACTAAGATGTCTTTGTGAATCAGGAGCAAATTCCCACAATCTTTCTGTTGCAGATGCACTTTAGAGGTATATAGTGTATAGTATACACTTCAATGCTCTTACTCAAATCCTTCACAGGATTTGTCCCCAGATATATTTGTTTTATACACACATGAGATATCTTCAGGTATAACTATAGCATTATAAGCAAAGAGGAATAGAGGTTCCATGTTTTCAAGGAAATACTGAATGAAACAGCTGAGACCACAAAGACATGACGATTATGATACCTCTTTTTAATTACAAGTTATGTTTCTAGTTTGTTTTAATGTCAAAGTCGGGAGGATGTTCACTAACAAAGGTGGTTTAGGCACTCAGTAGCAAGGCAAGAAAGGTAGGAGCCAGTTAGCTGGTATTTGAGTGTTTCGCCTCTTCATTTATTCTTTGTATAAGCCTCAGGCACTAATAAATCTTGAAACATGCTTAGCCTGTTGCCATGTAAAACTTGAGCTGCCACCCTAAAATGAAACAGAAGTGTAAACATTTTGGAGACATCAGATAATACACAGTTTGGCCACTGTACTTCTTTCATAGGGAGTAAAAGACACCATGCCTGACTTCTCTTCTATCTACCCTGTCATAAATAAGCAGTAATTCCTTTCAAGTCAATTGAGTTACACCAATATAAAAGCAATGAAGAAGAATCAAGCCCTTTTATTTTAGCTGGAATACTCAGGTGTTAAGAACTTGATCCACCACACTCAGAAAGCAGTCTCTCTAGACTGGCTGTGCTTCAATATTTAATATCTGTTCATTAGTGTCTCTCTCTCCTGGATGGCTAAATTCCAGCTCTGCTTTAATCACCCAGGAAAGATGTAATCCACTGTGTGATCTCTCCCCTTTGGTGTCCTTCTACACAGCAGCTGAGCTCTAGTATTTTATCTCCTCTTTTAGTATCTCTTTCTTTCTCTCTCTCTCTCATCCAATTGACTGTGTTCCAGTATTTGATCTATTGTAGCTCTGCATTAATCACTTAATTCCTAATCACTGCTCCCTCTCTCTCTCTCTCTGTCTCTCTCTCACTCACTCACTCACTCACTCACTCACTCACACACACACACACACACACACACACACACACACACACACACACACAC
>ML685787.1:17898656-18005272 GCA_007922175.1 Pelusios castaneus
CACACACACACACACACACACACACACACACACACACACACACACACCCTTCCTGCTACACTTGGCAGTTCACAGCCCTGACGCCACTGGTACATTTACAGGAAAGAACTTTAGAAATCGCCTCACTGAAGTCAGACACACCTCCATTACGTGTTCAAAAGTAAATTGCTCTATCCTGATACAACTACTAAATGCATGAAATGTTTGTTTGCAACACCCAGATAAACTAAATTACAACTAAATTAAATTGCAACACCCAGATAAACCAAATTGTATATGATGATATATTTTCTTTTTAATTAATAACAATTTCAATGATATGGTGATTATAGATGTATTAATAGTAATTGAAATGTAGAGGCTCCGTACTGCCATTTCTTGCATTAATATCCCTACAAAATAATATGAACAACCCAGGGAATCAATGTTATCACCAATCAAAGGCAGTGATCATGATCAAAAACTTAGAGGCATTTGTTTATCAAACCATAAGCCTATCCACATTTTTGGAGCTAACACTATAAAAAGTAATTGCAACAAGAAAATAGAGCCACATGAGAAGTGGTGAAGAAAAACTTCCTCTCTCAATTTATACTGCTGTTCATGAAAGGTCAGTTTGTTTCTTCTTCACTTTCACGCATTGAGACACAAGTTCTTTCCCCCCTCCTCCCTCAGAATATGCTCCCTGCACGAATCACTATCCCTTACGATGATACAGGATATCTCCACTTGTATCTCCTTACAGCTCTGCTAGGTGGTGGCGAGGAAAGGACATGACTATTTCAGATGGCTGGCATCCAGATGGGTATTTGGAGAGAACTGACTCCATGTAGCTGTAATGTTGGACCATAATGGTAATTTTGGACAGCCTGACCACCGTAACCATAACAGCCTTTTGGACAACCTGGCCACAGATGTGCAGTGAGGAAGTTGTGGGGAAAGAGAAAGAGGAGTTTCCCCCATGTGAAATCACAATATCACCCTTATATTTGTTTAAAAAAACGTGATTTTGTCACACAACATTTTGGTCAACAGTAGAATCTGAATGAGAACCACAACTCCTTTGCCACTCCCTATGACCTATACTGACAGCAGCAGATTTGCCGCCATCAGTGCACTCTTCCATATTCGATTGAGAGGTCTGTTAAGACACACTCAATCAAACACTAAACCAAAGCTTTAACTCCAGCCCCATAACTGGAGCAGAGCTATGCCAACTAGACGCCATTTCCAGTCGGCTTAGCTCAGTGTGCAAGGGACAGTTAGGATGTCTTTAGGAGATACACAAGATATTTTATGTACCTTGCATATCTTCCGTCGACTGTCACAAAAAAACACCACAAGTATAGACTAGGGCTAAGAGGTAGGTAACCTCACTCAAGCTGTTGTTTCCAGTGTGGCTGAAAGTTAACGTTTGCCTTGAATATGTTTATGGTTACCACATGGAAAGCAAATCATCCATTTCTCAAGACTCTATACAAGTTACAGGAAGATGGTTAAGTAAAATTAATTGAAAATACAGTGAAATGAAAATACTGTTCCTGTGGCTCACCTTCCTTGTTTAAGAGCTTATTATCGTAGAAGGAAAATTTGGTCCATCTGTTAGATAGGCTCTGGAGACAAAAGACGCCTTGCAGGGAGAGAATCTATTTGTTGGAGGTGAGAGTTGGGGACCCCTCACATACTTTGGGAATCTTAAAAAAATATTATATTAAAATAACAGGAGTATCAACCAGCAGGAGTTACATACAAAGACAGACATATTTTATCTTTTGTTTGAGTATGCATGGGGGAAAAAAAATAACCAGTTATTTTTAGAACACTTGTGTGCCACATAACAATGCAGTAAGCAGCATTATACAAACTCATTAGCACAAAGATTAAGGGAACAGAAAGAGATTATCCCATCATTTAATTTAAAGACTATTTTAACAGTGCTAATGGGTTAGTATATTTCTACAGGGATAAGGTACAGCATCAAAGAGCATAATATTAACAAAGAACTTCAAATATTCTTTGTCAGTCGTGATCTATAGTTATAGTATACACCAGTACTTCCAAACAAATCA
This sequence comes from Pelusios castaneus, assembly GCA_007922175.1. Classification (NCBI taxonomy): domain Eukaryota; kingdom Metazoa; phylum Chordata; order Testudines; family Pelomedusidae; genus Pelusios; species Pelusios castaneus. Next base: position 17,900,726 of record ML685787.1, read on the forward strand.
AGAAAATATGTTTTAGATTTCATGGATGGTTTATGGTTTGCATGTCCTATAATACTACCATGCTTCATAAAATCTTAATACATTTAATACTCATGTAATAGGAAAATAAGAAACAGATCACCTATGGTATAGGGCATTCACAGCAGACACCTTACAAACTTTTGTTTATAAAATGCAATACAACTTATATTTTAAAATTAATCATAATTAGCAATCAAGGTGTGTTTATAAGAAACCCAAAGCAACCTTTGCTGCCTGTCCTACCTCATTTTCAATCCCTCCCTTTTGTGCATGTGTGTGTGTGTGTGTGTGTGTGTGTGTGTGTGTGTGACAAGTCAGCTTTCTTGCATCATCTCTCTCTGATTGCCATCAGCAAAGTACAAACAATATTTCCCCTCTTCCATTCTCTTTCTTTAAACTCTTTAGGCTCACATCCAGAAAAGATTTAAGTATGTGGTTAACTTTATGCACTGTAAGTTCAGCTGAACTTACATCATTTCCATTACTTACTCTGCATAGCACATGGATAGAAGATGTCCTTTGTCTTGAATAAGTATCATTAAACAAGATCCAAAGGGGTAGCCGTCTGACAAAGTGGGATTTTCTCCCACGAAAGCTCGTGCAATAAATAAATCTCTTAGTCTTTAAAAGTGCCACAGGACTCTGTTGTTTATTATTAAACAGTATCCCAACTAATCTAATAGTATATTACTACTAAGGTAAATATGGTGCTATTAGAAAACAAGCAGATCTATGTATTTTAAATGTTCATAACAATCATTCAGATTATTATACCATGCACTATAGGCAGGGTTAAAACAAAGAGGGGGTGGGAAATGGTCTGTGTAGATCACAGTTTGTCCATTACAATTTTTTTTGTTCAAGTCGATTATAGAGCATGTCACCACCTCAGATTCACTCTCATCTCTTTCACAACTCTGTGTAACAGATGACCTGAAATGCTTTTTACGGTGTGATCCAATTCACAAAGACCTCAGTAAGGCTATGATTACACTTAGGAATTTAGGTCGACTTTACTAAGTCGACTTTAAGTCGAGCTTATTAAGTCGACTTAGAGAGTCCACACAGGACTCCTAAGTCAACTTAAAGCAGGCCTTACTAAGTCAACTTAAAGAGTCTACACTAGACTCTCTAAGTCGACTAGTTAGGTCCAGGGGGAGGTGAGGCTCCTTTGGAGCCTCGGCTCCCTAGGCTAGGAGGGCTTGCTCCTTTCTGGCTGGGACCACACTCCAGATGCTAGGGAGCCCCTGTGCCGGCAACTGTCGGCCCTCCAGCTTCTGGGGAAACCCCGGAGGTTCCCCAGCAGCTGGAGAAGCGCTGTGCCGTCAATTGCTGGCCCTCCAGCTGCTGGGGAACCTCCGGGAGCTCCCCAGCAGCTGGAGGGCCAGCAACTGCCAACCTGATGCTCCAGTTGCTGAGGAGCCTCTGGGGGCTCCCCAGCACCTGGAGCACAGTCCTGGGCAGAACTGAGCCCCACGCTCCCTTCTGGCTGGAACCGCTTGGTCCCAGCTAGGAGGGAACGCAGGGCTCCCTTCAGCCAGAACTGCTTGGGTCCTGGCTAGGAGGGAGCCCCACGCTCCCTTCTCCCCGGTGGAGAAGGAGCAGGGGTTCCCTTTTTCCCCTGCCCTGCCCCAAGTCAAGTCGACTTAGGGCGTCCACACTGCTTAAGTCAACTTAAGAAGTCGACTTAAGCATTAAAGTCAACTTAAAAGGAGGTCTTATTAAGTCGACTTTAAATTTCCTTAAGGTGACTTGAGCAGCAGCTTAAGTCGCCTTAAGGAAACTCCAGTGAGGACACAGAGTAAATTAAGTCGACTTAAGCCTGCTTAAGTCGACTTAATTTACTAGTGTAGACACACCCCAAGAGTCTTTCCATTAACTTCAGTAGGAGTTGGTTCAGGCAGGCACTAAGAAAAATGCTAAATACTGTTTTAGCTGCTCCAATATTAAAGGAGATGTTCTGTCTCCCTTACTCGCTGATGAGCAGTTACTCATACAACAGATCTATGAAGGTGAGTCTTAACCTCTCTAACATTCTGAGCTGCTGTGTTTCAAGTTTGCCTGCCTCAGACTCTGTACAGAGAAACAGCCTCCTGCTTCAGCCACAAAAATCCACTCTACTCCTCACCCTGGGAAAATGAATTATTATTGTCCTTTCTCACAAGAGGTTCTCTCTGTAGGCCTCTTTCCCAGCACGCTGGTTGCCCTGCTCTCTCTCTAGATTAACCCAAAGACATCTCAAGAATCTCCTGGCAGGCCTGCCTTTTAGGCACCTTCCCTCTCCATCACACAACTGGCGTGAAGGGGAACAAAGCACAGGTCAATACCCCTTAAAGACATAGTTTATCACGTGACATGGTCCAGTTGAAATAAAAAGTGAGTGTTTATCATTCTGGAAGCAACTCCTAACAAAACACTTAAAATACTTAAATCTCTGAAGTTTTTAAAAGGAGTTAATACTGTCACAAACATCTCAAGTAGGGTCAAGAATGCAGTACACCAGCCTCACCTAAAGCACTTCAGGCTTTAGCTTGCTAAAGGAACACAAATTCCTGAACTGAGGTCTTGCATCTTAATAAGTATTTTTCTATTTTGGAATGTACATATTTATTGACATCAAGAGGGCAGTGTGTGATGCAGGGATCTGCCTGTGCAAGTTTCAATGCAGGTTTAAGGTTGGGGCAGTATATTACAAAATTAAGTAGCAACCACATAATGAAGCTTTGATGATTGAATTTTGTCTTCACTTTTAACATAGTAGCTTCAGATCATAACTAAATTTCACATAATATTTGTTTAATAAAGTATTTACTAACATTAGCAAAAGAAAATATAAAATAATTATCCATTTTTAACATTTTTCTGTGGTCAGTTTAATGTTCTTCCAGATCCCAGAAACTACTAAACCACACTCCAAATTCTACATTCTACATTGCGAGGCAAATATCCTCAGACCTGGGGCTCTTTTAAATTTTACATACAGGGCTTCCTGTAGCTTAATTAGGTGTGCAAACAGTAACTGAACTGCCCAAGTTTACCAACTGTTTCCATCCTCTGATGCTTTCTACTGAATCTTCCTATTCTATACTCCTCCATACTGAGTAGGCGTCAATTAGAGTATTGTGTCCAGTTCTGGACAGGATATCTCAGAAAGGATAGTAAAAAATCTAGAGAACAGCCAAAAAAAAGGAGGGAAGATTGAAAAAAAAAATTGAGTTTGTTTAGTTTGAAGAAGAGAAGACGGGGGAAAGAGAGGGAGGACATGGTAACAGTTTTCAAATTCATAAGAGGTCGTTATAAGAATGAGGGAGAAAAATTGTTTTTCTTAACCTCTGAGGAGGGACAAGAAGTAAAAGGCTTAAACTGCAGCATGGGTAGTTTAGGCTGAATATTACAAAAGACTTCCTAACTGTCAGGGTAGTTAAGCACTGGAACAAATTGCCTAGGCCAGAGAAGTGGTGGAATCTACATCACTGGAGATTTTTAGGAGTAGGTTAGCCAAACACCTATCAGGGATGGGCTAGATAATGCTTAGTTCTGCAATAAGTGCTCATAACTCCACATGCTTCTCTGTCCTCTTCTCATCCACATTTCCTCAAATGATTTAAACCACCTCCTTGGGAGTCCTCTGGACAGACTAGTCAAGAACCATACAAATGTTTATTTGGGAAATATGAAGAACCTTGGCTCATGGGTTCCCTATCCCTGCTACTCACACCTCTTCATCATCATTCCCAAACGAAGTTTGATTTCCTAATTCTACATATCCTATCCAGTTACCCTATTCTACATATCCTATACATATCCTATCCAGTTTCTACAGTTATTTAGTTGGGCATTTCATTTAAACAAACCCAGATATGAATAATCTTTCCTCTAGGAATAAATATGAAGAAAAAGGCTCAGGGAGCTGGATTGGCTGTGGGACCAGGGAATTAGACAAGGCAAGGAGCACATCCAAGGAGTCAAAAGACAAGCCCGCGGCCCAGGCATCTTCACCAACCTGCCTCACGAGATGTACTGGGCATACTGGCACCCCCCATGCTTTTCTCCATCGTGTGACCCTGTTCCACTAATGAAATATTAAACTGTCTTAACATTAAAAATGACAGATAAGGAACCATAAAAGAGAGGCAGTGAGTGGGTTGAGATAAGGACCATGCAGGTAACCAGGGTACACTGAATCATTGAGGTGATGAGAGTTCAGGGGATAGAGGACCTGAAAAGGAAGTTTGAAGGACTCTCAGGAAGGAAGCATTAAGGAGTGATGGAGGAATCTCGGAAAAACGCTGGTAGGCTGCAGGGACCAAAAGAAACCGGGGGAGCAAGGGGACAATAATATCACACAAAGCCCATAAACGCACAACCCAAAAAATTAATTCACAAAGAGTTATGCTTGCTCAAGTTCACTTCCTAACAATTGAATGAAGAACCTTACTAATTCTGGTAGCACTATTTTCACCAGCCTCAATTCTCATCTTACTGCCTAGGTATCATAGCACCCATATATATTAGCAGAGCCCTCTGCTTCACAATAAAACATCCTTACAAATTCCAGAATGTAACACATCCTTTTCTCCACAATCACACCCAAGTGTGTAAACTGAACAAAAACCTCCCCTACCATCTTGTGTTCTGGATTTACTGACAGAATGTCACACCATCGCATCTGCTTTGGATCGCTATGCTCCTTGCTAGAGGAAACTAGAGCAACATATTAGATCAGGGGTTCTCAACCTCTGGCCCGTGGGCCAAAAGTGGCCTGTGGGGCTTTTTCAAGTGGCCGGCGCTCTCCTGCTGCTGTCAGGGAGCTCAGCTATGGCCACCCGCCCCCTGCCAGGTACCGGTGCGCAGCCGGGAGCCAGGCTGTGGCTGCAAGCTGGGAGCTGGGAGCTGCCTCACACACAGCCCGAAGCTGCGGCCGCTTGCTACCTGGTTGGGAGGAGGGGGAGCAGCAGGGGAAGTGAAGCGAGCAAGTGGGCCACTTACTACCCGGTCCTGGGAGCAGGAGAAACTGGGGCTGTGGCTGTGAGCTTGTCCAGCTCTCTCATCAACCCTTCAAAGGGAAGGAACAGGGACTCCGCAAATTAGAGCCTGTCATAGATTTAATGGCCTGCACCTGTGAGCAATTTCCAGGGTGGGTTTTTTTGTTTTTTTTTTTAACTATATTTAGCACCTGCACCCACCTTGACTGAGCTCTAGGACTCTGTGCTTTTAGATATCATTTTTGTATAAAGTGTTATGGTTTTTAGATATAGGTTTGAGATTTGGTGTTTAGATATAAATCAGTCTATGTAAAAATGAGTGTAGCAGCCTCAAAAGACTTAAAGGAATGGAAGCTGGAGGACGGAGGAGCTGGAAATCAACAAGTTAGTTTCTGGTCTTCAGCCACAGAAATCACATTAGACTAGAGTTGTGTGAAATGAACTATTTTTAAGAGTTTGATCTTTTTTAAATTTTAAAATTTTTAATTTAAAGCTGTTTTACAATTTAAAATTTTCTTTCTACTAAATAAATGTTTTAAATTAACAATCAAATTTAAATGTATTAAAGTATTTTAAATTAATTACTCGATCTTAATTGAAAATTTAATTAATTCAATTTTAATTTAATTTTGAGTAAATAGACTGATGGCCCATCAGGGCTCTAAAATTTCCATTTGTGGCCCTTGAGGCAAAAAGGTTGGGAATCGCTGTATTAGATCCTCTGTTGGTGGAGTTTATTATCACCTCCTCTGAGGAGGGCAGAGGGCCAAGCACTCAAGGAATCATGTGTATGGCCCTTGTTAAAGAAGTCATCAGTCAACACTGACAATCTGGCCAATTAGACGTGTTTCTGGTATTCCTAGTTAGTTAGGATTATGAAGGTGTGTTTTTTTCTTGTTCAAACCAGGCTCACTGTGAGAGGTCACATGGTGTTTTCTATTATTGCTAATAGCCCCACATTACCAACCCCAAATTTTGCTTCTGGCTTTATAATAAGGAAACCAAACCCAGTCCAGTAATTACTGTAGCTCATGGTTGGATCAGGGTAGTCCCTTGTTTAAAAGCCGTTACTGGAAAAGTATATTCTTGTCCAGTGTCCCAGAAATGTGTGAAAGGCATCTACAAAGTCACGCTTCCCTTGACCTGCTGGCGGCCTCTCTCAGATACAAGTTCACAGCTTCACACCTTTGCTGAGTTCATCACAGCTCTAGAAGCAGCTGGTGGGGTGGGCAGCTGGCAGCTGGCAGCCTGCAATTGAGAGAGGAATATGGCATAGTGTGAGGGCGGGAGCAGCTGATATGATCTTCCTGTAATTTAAAGGGAAAGACTTTGAATGTGTTTTTTGCCCACATTTTAAAAATCAGTATGTGTTGGGAGGGAATAGAAAAACACAAAATGAAGCAAAGAGGCTAAATCCACTGTCAGCATGCAATCTGTTGCAGACAAGCTAGGGTCTCATTGACTTTCTCATAATTAGTAAGTACTCTTTACAGAGTGTGTACAGGTCCTCAGCAAGAAAATAAGTTTATTCAGTTATTTAACTTCCTTTTCTAAAGCAAAGATATTCCTGATGAACAAAGCAAGAAAAATTCCACTCCCATTCAAGCTAGTTCCTTATGCCCTTCTGTACAAGGACTAGAAAACAATACAGGATGGTGCTCAAAGAGAAGAAGAAGTTGGAGAGTTTTAAGAATTTGATATCATTTGGCAACTGCTGGCATATAGGACCTGAAGTCTAACATTCCATGTGAAGTACTGTCTAACAGTAGCATGAGCAACAAAGGAAGAACCTTCTATAGTAATCCCAGTATCTTCCCTACAGGTCGATTTCCATCCCACTGATGCCAATGGAAAAGTCTCATTGACCTCAATGGAGCCAATATTTAACAAGAGACCACTACTTAAGCATTTCACCCACTTTCTTGCATGCCACCCCAATGACCCTGGGTATCTATCCATATGCTTCCTCTGGCTGAAGAGGTGAGATCGTCATTGTGGCAATTGTCTACCTGAGCTTTTCATGAGATAGGGTTCATGCTCCTTTATGCATTAGATATATATCTAAGGGACTGTAGATGAACCTTTATTCTATCTGGTTATTCTGGAATAAGCAATTGAGAATATACCAAACCAAGTTTCAGGATATTAGTATGACAGGGAGCACTGAGACTGCTGAAGCGGAGCCTTCATCTGAGAGGGAGGTGCTGTCCACAAGCAAGTACTGCAAAGCAATGCCTAAGAGAGTGCAAGAACTCTAGAGTTGGGCAAATAACTTTGCAGTCAAGTGGCAGTTGTGAAAGAAATGATTTTGTGTCAATAAAATTTCTTTCTTTCTTTCTTTCTTTTCAGTGAATTGAAAAGTGTGGGAGGGCACTTTGTATGGAACACAATGTTTAATTCAACCCAACACTGAAATATTTCATTTAATTTCCAGCCATTTTTAATTTTCTTCAAATAAAAGCAAAGGAATTTTGGAATGAAAGGGGATGGAGGGGTGTGGTGGTGGTGATACCTCCCTGACACCCCATAGTGCAATAGTTAGGGCACTCACCTGGCATGTAAGAGACATATGTTTGAATCCCAACTCTAGAACAGAGACTTCCATCCAGGCTTAACCCCTCCCAGGTGAGAGACCTAACCAGTAGCCTATTGCATATTTCAGGGTATGAAATATACCCTAAAGTGGCCAGTAACTGAGTGGTTAGGCATTTTCAATTGAAACAAAATATTTGAACATCCCCAAAATGTCGACATTTCCTTTTGATCTGTTGAAATGATCTAAAATGCTTTGTTCTGAGTCATTCAACATCTAAGTGCATTTTCCCATTTCCTTATGGGAATGTTTTCAGCCAGGGACAGTGTGTGTGTTTGGAATATACCATACTACAGCAAACACACCAACAAAGCACTCAAATTTTTAACAGATGCTCAATATACTTAGTACAGTGAAATCATTACAAGGATAAACATAGTTGTGTTTCTGGGAATTAATGCAATAAAATCTTGCTTGTAGATATTATACACAGAGGTCTAAACACAGTCCTAGCATAGAACTTGGCAGTTGGCTTAAACAAAACTATTCCAGTTTACACTGTGTTTGGAATTTGATCTTCAAAAAAATAGCCAGTTAGGAAGAGAATTAGGTGACCAGAGAATCAGGTGACCAGGTATGGACTCAGAATCTCCATTCTTTGTTTTCTGGAATACAAACATCATCTCAACCATATTTAATGAGAAACTTGAGAGCCAAGAGGCCTGTGGGTTTATAACATTCATTTACCCAATGATTTGGTGTAAAGACAATATATGAGAATCTAATGACTCTTTTTAGTTGATTTAAAGGAAAGAACAATTAAATATAAAACTTGTTTTGAAATAACCTGATACACAACAGATTATAATGTTTTTAATTCATTTGTAAAATATTATTTTATAAGAGGAACTGGCTACTGAGCTTGCACCCTATATTTTTAAATAAATACAAATACGATAAATTAAAATGCCATAAGAACATATATGAATATCTGGTGTTTGAATATTAACTCCAGAAGTGCTGCCATTATTTCAGAAGATACCATGATATGTATATTAGATCTGGCTAGACAGTCTTGTCATGTGCAATTGTAGGGTCCTCTCCCATTTTCACAGTTTTCTGAAATTCTGCATTCTAAAATAACAACCTTCTTCATGCTCTTTTAGAACTAAGAATCATTTTTACAAATTTGTCACTGTCATAAAAAGCAGGTTATGCAGGTCTTCCTTCAAATGAACACACAAAGTGAAGCCCTACTTGTTAACACGTCAGTTGTTCTTGGGATTGGAATTACCAAAAATGTTTCCCTTTCCTCATCTCTGTTATTTAAAATAATATGATTCCCAACTGCATTTATATATACTACAAAGATATTTTGCTATGGTAACAGTGAGAAATGGGATGCCCTTTTTTATTCCCCTTGAAATATACACTTTTGTGGAGGGGTTTAACATACAAATACCTCCAACTTGTAAAATGTGTCAAAACCTTCACATTTTACTCATAATAAAATTACATTAACCAGATAGTCAGATGATGAGATAATTTGCCCCCACTCGATTAAAAAAATAATAGAAAAAATAAAACATTGTTCTGCCTGCCATAGTCTATCACTTCAATTAAAATACTCCTCTTTCCAAAATTATTTCTGCTTAAATGTAGAGTTATCTAAGTGACAGAATATATACTCATGAGAAGACACAGGGGATCAATTTATTGTTATCCTTGATTATATTGTTGGCTCTCTTTGCAGCTGCTGCTGTCTTTGCTTTAATATAGCTGTTTTATACTGAAAACAGTGTATTAAAGCACCATACCAAAGAGGAAGAGAAAAACAAGCTTTCATTCTATTTAATACTAAAATATTTTGTGAACCAAACCACTGATGCTACTATAATAAATGAGCTAATAATAGAAAGCCAGTATATTATCTGGGTTTATCTGCTATCTAAAATAACTTCCAGCTTTACTTTATAAGTAGAAAAGTTCTTCAACAACTGTTGCTGTCATACAACACTACTTCAGTTAAAGAAAAAACAGTGCCACCTATAAAAAAAAAGCTTAACTAACAAACAATAGCTAGTTTGGGGAACAACGTGCCAGACACTGAAGGATACCAAGTAACATATTCCATTCTTCAAAATGTCACCCTTTAATTTCAGCAGCACCATTACAAACAGGACTGCAAGATGTAACTGATATTTCTCATCTCTTTTATAACCTCAGCACTCCTGGTATGAAATGAAGAGGAATGAGGATTAAGAGAAGGAAAACAGTCCAGCCACAACCTTCCCACCTGATCCTTTAATTGTTTGCCTTCCTTTAAAAAAAAAAAAAAAAGGGAAGAATTATGAAGGGAATTGTTCTAGGTACCCTTACATCTGAATAAGCAGCTGGCAATGATATGGTTCTGCTGTGTGGAAACATTACAGCAAACAGGAAAAATAGCAATAATCAGAGTCCATATGTATCATAGATATGCAAGCCATCATGCAAAGCAGGTTGCAGAAAACACATCCAGTGGCATTAAAACCTCCCACACCAGTTGGTGCTAATTTAAAGCCTATGAAGGGGGGAGGAATGTTATAAAATTATGATTTTTGCTGCACAAATAATTCTTTGGCTTTCTATTTCCAACAAGGCAGATATGCAAGCCATTAAAGTGCTTTTCTTTTTATTGCTAAAGCATTTGAATGTGATACTTTGGATGTTTTTAAACTTTTAGCCAATTATTAAGATATTTTAATGTATACAGAAGCACAACACTTCTGTCACTCACATTGTCCCAAGAGATTCTGAATATGCATTTTTTCTGAAGGGGGGCTGGGTACAATTAGGATAACAGACAAGAATAAGGGTCTTGTTACAATAGTTCCATTTACTTTTTTTCCTTGTTGAATCTTCATTCTTCATGTCAGGCAGTTACACACATAATTCACTATTAAAAATTATCATCATTAAAAGATCATTCTAAAACCCTTATTGATGGCTATCTGGAAATGATTGATGGGTTCTTCAGCTCCAACCGTATTAAAGAAATGACAACAGAACACACTATGTATCATCAGTAGATTAGACTGTAAGTAGATAAGGATGACTTTCTAATCCATATGGGTAGATTTATGTCACTGATTTGATAGCATGAGATGTCATCCCTGCAAAAATTCCATTATTTATTGTTTAATAATTTGGCACTACAAAGATTAGTCCATGGAAGAAATGTTAAATTGCTTTTAAAGTTCTTGATGCTTCTTACTGTTAATTTATTTTTACATTTTAAAAAAATAAGATATCTTTTTCCCTCCCCACAAATTTCATTTGCCATGTTTCTTCCGTTTACTGCCACTGGTTTATTGCCATTCACTATATGCCATAATATGTGGAGTCTGATGACATTTTACAAGGTTCACAGCCAACACACATCCGTGAGTGCGCTCCATCACACTTTCTCGGGGTTCAGCAGTAGTCCTTCTCACTCTTATTGTGACCCCCACGTCCTCTTCCTGACCTGACCCTCTGGCCAATCCCCAATCCATGCCCCCACTCCCCCATTTTCTGGGGTATTCTTCAATTCTGGTTCCACCATTTACTTCAGTAGGCACTGCAGTTATCTCTCCTCCAACTCCTCCACAGATTTCCCCAGGGCCACATCCCCGCAGCCCCAGCACCTCTTCCACTCTTGTATCAGGGCATTTGTTCTGCTGTGCTCCAGCAGTCAGCCACTGTTCTGTCCCGGGTGCCAGCCTTCCTTCCCTGAGCTCCTGAGATTGTCACTGCCCTGCTCTGCTTGTCAGCTCCCTTTTATACTGACTTCCCAGGCTCTGATTGTCTATCTCGCAGCTCTTGCCCATTGGCTGCTTCTTCAAAAGCCCTCTTAAGCCCTTTCTAGCCAGTGAAGGGCCAAGACCCTGCTACAGTCATTTAATTTAGCCCTGTTTCTAACATCTAAAACCTATGTTCCTTTTATTTTTATACATTTACCACCACACACACTGAATTCATACCACTTACATACTTACACAAACACACACAAAACTGGCAAGTATTTAAGTCATTCACTTTACAACTGAATCAGTATTTCCAAGCTGCAGTTAGAAGGTTATAACCCAAAACCAAACCCCAGTCGCAGGTATGAGGTATGATTAAGGGTTTCCCTGCGGCCCCTTAGTACTGCAGTGTTATAGATGGGCCACAAGACAGGCAGACGTGCTCCCTGGAAAAGACCCCTGGAAGCTTCAGGGTTCTCATGGAGCATTCTGAGGCAGGATGTGGGCAGGATTGAGAATGTAAGGGGGTCACTGCCATAGGGGCCCAAGTCAAGGCAGTCCTCAGAGTTCCAGTAACCAGACTGAGGCATGAAATGGGCCCCAAACATCAACGAGTATGAGAGGTACAATACCTCCCCTTTTGTCCCTGTACGAACCCTCGCACTAGCACGGGAAACAACTCTCTTATTGGCATCCAATTTGCCATTCTTAAAGTCACACAACTCCTGATGATGATGACAACAAGCATTAAAGACTGAGCAGAAAAGAATTAACAGGAATTTCAGTCTCTTTTGCTTTAGTTGGTTTGTATTTTAGAATTATTTCAGAATAGTGATATTTCTATCAACTTAAATTTCAAATGACTTAAATTTTTTCTTTATCCATTTGCTTCCTTACTTTACTTAAGATCAAAAGAACTATTTATTTACTGTATATAAATGCTTACTTCAGTGCCACAAAGAACAATTAAAATCCCTTCCTAAATCGGATAATCAACCTTATTTTTGTTTTGTTTTTATCATCAACTATCAAAACCACAGTAATTCCTAGCCATTTCACAAGGCAAAGTTGTAAATAATAGGTTGGCTTTCCAGAAAATATTAGAATTCTTTAAAAATAATTCGGTATTAGTCATTAAAATATACTCTATAGATGGCTATATCTGGGGTTTCCATTTCTTTCTCTGTTACATCATCTCTTTATTTGTTTATTTTCTTGATCTTGTTCTAATGCAGCTGAAATAAAGAACCAGGGCTTTTTTGAGCCGGTATGCACCAGGACGGTGTACTGGCAACTATCTTTCCCTGGCTGGCCCCGCTGCCCAGCTGGGGGCCAGGATAAGCAAGGGAAAGGAGCGGGTCTCCTTTTCCCTGCTGACCCCAGCTACCAGCTGGGCACCAGGGCCGGCAGGGGCCAGGAGTGACACACTTCCAGGCTTGTCCAACTTGTGGCCCCGGGGCCAGAATCTCGCCCACCAGGGGCTGGAATCCAGACCGCGGATGCCTGGGAGCTGCGGCCAGCTTGGAGCTTTTTCCAATCTCCCACCCTGAGCAGGCTCAGATGTGTAGCTCAGGGAGGGAGCAGCCTGGCCAGGGACCAACTCTGGCCACCCCTGCAGCTCCAGCCAGGTAAGTGGGGAGGGGGCCTGAAGTGTCGGGGAGCCAGTGGGCAGGTGGGGAAGGGGCCGGGGATCAGGGAGTGGCAGGGGGGTGGGGAAAAGGCTGGGGGGGGGGCAGAGGAGCAGGGAGCCAGTGGGAGGGCAGGGAAGGGGCCAGGGAGTGGCGGGGAGCCAGCAGGCAGGCAGGGGACTGGTGGGGGGGGGGCCTGAGAGGAGTGTGGAAAGGGCTCGGGGGGGTTGGGAACTGGTGGGCAGATGGGGAAGAGGTCCAGGGGGTTGGAGAGCCAGCAGGTGAGGAGGGGCCCATGAGGAAAGGGGAAGGGACCCGGGGGGTCGGGGAACCAGCGGGCAGGTGGGGAAGGGGCCCTGGGGGGATTGGGGAGCTGGCAGGGGGAAGGGACCAGGGGGGCCAAGAAGAGTGGGGAAGGGGCCGGGGGGGTCAGGGAGCTGGCAGGGAGGAAGAGGTGGGAAAGGGGCCTGGGGACAACAGGAGCAGGGAAGGGGCAAGGGGGGGTCAGGGATCCAGCGGATGGGTGGGGAAGGGGCCCGGAGGGGGGGCTGGGAGGATCGGGGAGCTGGCTGGTGGGGAAGGGGTCGGGGAGCTGACGGGCGGGGAAGGTGTGGCCTGGGAAGGCTGCTGGGGGGCCAGCAGTGGTAGAGCAGGGTTTTGGAGAGGCTCCAGGGGGCAGTGGTGGTGTAGGGTCCTGACACCTCTTCCCACTTCTCGCCCCTCCCCCCCGCCAGCGTATTGTCACCTTTTTATTTTTTAAAGAAAAAAAGCACTGTAAAGAACAACTCAGTACTCTTCCCATCTTACTTTCAACGTCTACGTCCACACACCAATATTACTTTACATTTTTAATGCATTTAATGAAAGGATTTCAATGTGCTTTACAAACACTAGTTTAGCCCAGTCCAGTGAGATGGACAAGTAATACAATGCCCGTTTTATAGATGTGAAAACTGGAGCACACAGAAGCTGTGCAATACTTGCTTATAACCAAAGATGAATCAGCTGTACAGCCAAGAATGAAATCCAAGAATCCTCTGGGGTGTAGTGGGTACTTAACCACTTGAAAAACTTCCTTTCAGCTACAAATGATTAACACGGTAAATAATTTGGGGCCATTTGTGTACATTATATATTCTTACCTAAACAAGATTCTCTTCAATTTTTCAGATGAAAACAATCCAAATGGGGGCTTGAGACCAAATTTGATTTACAGACTAAAGTTCTGCCTAACTACCAGAGACAACTTACACAGTTGCAATACATATATACATAAATTCGTACAATATTCAAAACTTTAGATACTCTTCACCAGAGATGTAGTCCTGAAACACAAATTTCGTTATCCCTTTTGCCATAAGAAAAGAGGGAGGGAACATGCTTTTGACTGTGAAAGTATCTGACAAATGCTTTCAGCCTCTGATCACTCATTGAAAAGACTTGTATATCGCAGGGGACAGCTCAATGCAAACATCTGCTCAATGCAAAGTAGCTATGTGTATAAAATGATATATTACATCTGCTATCTTATTTTTCCCCCGATAGCTTTGGACTTTCAAGAGGGACTTGATCATCTTTTGATAAATCAGTAAATGGTCAAAGCTATTTTATTTACCTCCATTGTCAACCATCTGAGTTTGTTTGGGGCCAAAACAAACAAGGAGTCCTGTGACACTTTTAAAGACTAATAAATTTATTTATTGCATGAGCTTTCATGGGAGAAAATCCATCATCAAAAAGAATAGAAGTCTTCACCCTCAGTAAACTAAGTTCCCAAACTGTGAGAAATAGTGAATTGTGCAGTTTGGCAGAATCTGCTAGGATCTCCTAAATTATTTCTGTGCTTAATTGTCCCATCAATTGTCTTTCTCAATTGAAATTAGGGTCTCTTTAGGGTGTGCATATACATTTGTACACAAATGCCAACTATTGGCCAGATTTTCATGCGTGCAGCAGTTCCCATTTTTCTAAATAATTCACATTGAAAATCTGGCCATGTTTATCTGTCTGTTCGCTTGGACATAAATTTTGAACACAGCTTTGTCAAGTTAATCTCCAATCAATTTGCCTTGGGGGTATTTTGATGTCAACACAAGTTATTGTCTAGAAGACAGTTTTCCAGGGTACTAGCCATAGGCGTCATCTAACATGCCGCATTATTAGATACCTTAGATCTAGCTGCAAAATAGAGACAGCTTGGAATGAATCGGACACTAAAATGTCTCAGGATGAAGGGAAGAAATATCTTCTGAAAAGAGATTTTAGACTTTTTATCTTTGAAGAAGTAATTGTCTGGGGGCACTAGGCAATAATGTCTTAAACTACAAAAACTAGAGGCAGCCAAGATTAGAGCCTCTGAGAAACCTTACTCCTTTTTAGAGAAGACTACATTCTTTTGTCTGCTGGTACCTTCACAAGGAAGTCTTTTTCAGATGGATGACTGCCCCAGACTAGTAAAAGCTAAAGCTATCTCTCCTTTAAAGACAAAAACAGAACTGGATTTGTTCTTTTGGATAGTACAGAACTTCTGAATCTTTTTGTTTAAATGGATTGATTTACAATAAAACCTCAGAGTTATGAACACCTCATAAACAGAGGCTGTTTGTAACTCTGAAATGAGCATAACTCTGAAAAAAACATTATGGTTGTTCTTTCAAAAAGTTCACAGCTGAACATTGACCTAATACAGCTTTGAAACTTCACTGTGTGGAAAAATGCTGTTTTTAACCATCATAATTTAAATGAAAAGCAAAGAAACAGTTTCCTTAGCTTGTCAAATCTTTTTTTAAAAAAAAAACTTCTGCTTTCTTTAGTAATTTATGTTTACTTAAGTAATTTAAGTTACTTTGGGGGAGGGGGTTGTCTCTGCTGCCTGATTGTGTACTTGCAGTTCCAAATGAGGTGTGTGATTGACCAGTCAGATTGTAACTTTGGTGTTTGTAACTGTGAGATTCTATATACTAAGATACTTCCAGTCTGTTTTACAGGAGTACAGCTGCGTAAATACCTGATTTTTCAGTTTGCTGTCAGTTCCAAAACAATAAAAACAATTTTGTATTGGGCTAACCCAAAACAAATTGTTTCAATATTTTTGGCAAAATTAAAACAATTGTTTCAGGACAAGATAGAGGTTTCATTTGAAATTAAATGAATCATTTTAATTTCTAGCTTTGAAGTTTTTAAAACAAAAGTTCACGAAATTTTAAAACAAACTTTTGGATTGGAAATTTAAAAAATCTTAATGTCAACAATGTCAAAATGAAATGTTTGGATTTTTTTTATAAAAACACAAACAATTCATCAAAACTGACATATACTTGTGAAATGTTTTGGTGTTTGGTGTTGCTGAATCTGCATGATAGTTCAGCTCTTGTGGTGAATGAGAAGGTAATCAAAGAGGGGTATGTTTTCTTTTTGGATACCAAGGTGGTAGGTACTTTAGAAATAGATAATTTTGATGTGTTGGGATTTATATTAAATGCCTTTAATAGAAGTTTTTCTCCACTTGTCTATCTGCTTGTTTGTCCTAGGAAGTTGACGACATTTGGGTATGCTTTGTAACTTTTTATTTTAAATTTCTAAATATAGGAGCTTTGGAGTTTGCAAACTTTTACAGAGGGATTAACCTGACCCTGGTAAGAGTACTGAAACTCCAGACTGGAAATAAGCTCTTTCTTCCTGTTTTAATTATGTCAAGAATGGAATTTGTCCTCTGACTTAGGGGAGTTTTGATCTGTCATCAGTCTTATACATGTCCTTTCATGAGTCAATAACACCACTTTCTAAGTGCTAATAAGACAGCAGGAATTTTAGATGTAAGCTGAGTAGAAGTTAAGAAGTGGGATTATTCGCCTACTTATGTTCAGAATGAAGAAGCAGAGAGGGAGCAGTGGGAAAAAAGAACGGAAAGAGGCAGGGAAGAGTCTGGAGGTGCTAAGAGTGAGAGGCATTCTAGGAAGTCACATTTGACTTGAAACTACAATTAACTAGAGAAAGGATCTTGTGGAGGAAGAAAAGACTGTAGAAACAGGAGACAGACTTACCCCTCCTTCTGTGTTGAAGTAAAGGAGACAGCAGCTTGTTTGTCACCTGCTTTCTTTCATCAATGAGTGCCTTACCCATGCACATGCCAAAGGTGGGAGTTTCATAAGTAGCCCCAACATGGGCACTTGCTTTTCTTTAGGTGACAGTTCAAAACTTATGTGGCCTAGTAGATAGAACACTGGAGTGGGACTCAGGGAGAGATGGTTTCTATTCCTCACTGGCTGCAAGTCACATCACCTCTCTGTTTCTGTGCCTCAGTTTCTCCACCTGTAAAATGGGGGGGGGGGGAGGAAATGATTCTGGCCTCCTTTGAAAAGTGCTTTGCTTTAAGAGCTACTTATGAAGAGTGCTACTTTATTATTAATTATAATTTTGTGTTTCCTGGAGCTCCCACCCTTGGCTGCAGATAAAACAGAGGTCCCCTTGTTCAGTGGGCTGCATGAAGCCACATGACAGGCATTGATTTGGTCTTCCAGATCCTGTCCATCATCTTGCTTTACTGAGCTTATGACAACCAATTCTGAAACCAAATTATAAGCACTGTTGTAGACTTCAGCAGTATTGACTGTGTCTAAGAAGTTGTGTAAATGACCTACAGATGAAGCTATAAGCAACCCTATTACTGCTTTGATTTTTGAGGCACTAAAATGCATCTCTTGGGATTTTTTTTCCAGAGGATGAGGATGATCTATACTCAGTAATCTATACAGATAGAACACTGGACTGGAACCCTGAAAATCTGACTTTTGACATTGCTACTGGCCTGCTGAGTGACCTTTGATAAGTCACTCTCCCCTCTCCATATCAGTAAAAATGGAGCTAAATGATCCTGACCTTCTTTGTGAAACACACAGATATCTATGGCTAAAAAGAATTAATTATACAAGATGTACGTAGTATTATTATTAGTTATCTCATCCCAAAGCTCCACAGAGACTGAAGAGTCATTGAGAGGATCAATGAACCTGAGAGCAGATGGAAGCCCACCTCTAAAAGTGGGGCAGTCTATTTTGAAATATCACTCTATGCAGTTTGCACTAGCGTCTGCAATTTGCACACCTAAAACAACACATTTGTTTACCTGGAAAGCAACATGCCCTTCAGAAGCACTGCAATGTGAATATTTCTGCTAAAATGCATTTTAAACCAGTAGATGTTTACATGAATTTATCACATCAACTGTTCTTGCCACTCTCCTGAAATCCTGAGTGTAAAATTCTCAACAGATCACCCCAATACATTACTGCAGAATACTAAGAAGAGGAGTGAAAAATTTGCCTCAGGCTTGTCAGAATAAATTCTCTGAGAATAAAATCACCAGGGATTTTAAAGTCTGAAATGATCATTTCTGAAATGCACTTTTCTGCCCTTAATTCAATGCTATTTTGCAATTTATTCTCCGCATTGAATTCCCTCCTCAAATACTATCATAGTTTATTTTTTTAACATGCAAAACTACAGTTAGTATAAACATTAGTTTTCTTGCAACACATTTATGTGAAATCTAAAGAAAAGATTTAAATTCTGCTATCAACGTGCAGGGCACTTGTACAAATAAAGAAAGTCCCTACTACTAAAGGGATGGTTATGCATAGAGGCAAGAATAAACCCTATAATCTAAACAGATATGGGATATTACATTTCAATAATTAATGTGAGGAATCCTAGAAAGTGATTAATGAGGGGAGCTAAAATATGTAAGCTAAGACTAGCTGGCTGAAATCTTCAGTACAAAATCTACCACCTAGTCACACATTTCAAGTAAAAATATTTTACTCTCTCTATGGTCTGCTTGCTGAGAACAACAAGGGCTATTCTAAGATTTCCCATGATGACCTCCAAAAGTAATCCTTAACAGTTTTATGATATGATAAATAATTGTAGCTCACTTATGGAAACTGAAAACTCTTTCAAGGCTTACAAAATTTTGTTTGAACATATATACAATAGTAACATAGCAGCATGCTTGTCTTCTGACCTAATCCAAATATCTGAAATCAAAGCTACCTGCCAAAGTCAATCCAAATGTTTTTAAGTGGACATATACTCTGTACAAAACGAACACCATTTCCTAATTTAAACTAGCTTCCTAAATCTCAGGAATTGTCTGAAAAGCATAGATGCTGCTTCAATATGACGAAACATCTCCTTCTAATTTATATTAAAGAAAGAGATGTTTACATTTCTTCATCCACCAAAGTCTTTGTGATACAAGATCTCATTTCATCATGTTTTCTGAATTATAGTATTATCTGTCCCCACTGGGGCCTCTTGTGTGGAATAACAATATCAGCATGAACTCTGTCCTGAATTTTAGCTTTCTGGTCATGTTATCACAAATTGGTTTGAGTACCCAGGCTGCAGAAATAGTGAATGACAAATCAAATAAGCCATGAGGGAGGAAAAAAAGCTTTCATACCTTCTTGCCTCTGAACTGGTTATTATACGATGATGACAAACAGCATTGCACCCATGACTTTTTTAGGTATCTGAACCTTGCTTTATAGCTAATTAACTTGGATCATATCAAAAAAGTCAGAGCACTGCTATTAGAGACAGTCAGTTGTAACTACAGCCAAACTAGAGAAAGAGAACTATCACTATTATCTGTGAAGGACCAAACTTGGTGGGGAATCTAGGATATTAAAAAATACAAGTACAGGATATTATCATGAATATACAAAGCATGGGAACCATATTCATTTTGGCTGCATTGATTTACTCCAATATTATATTTCAAAAGTCATCTTAAAAAAAAAAGACAAAGTTGTATCCCAAAAGCAGGCAACTCCTTGCTTTTCTAGTCTCCTCATTGTCTCTATTTCTCTGCTTCATACATTAAGAACCAAAATTATCTGTAAATTATAGTATTGTATGTATTCTGCCTTTCAGAAATTTTGCATACATGTGGATTCCATTAGAAGCAGAAAAACACATTGTCATTTAAAGCTACACTATATTTTGCATTCATTTTTTTCTTTGTAATTATCAGAAGGTCTCTATATCGTTCACAGAATCTTGGCTCCCTCCAGTGGTTAAATTAACATCCATAAACTTGCACAATTCTTCTTTTAAAATTGTGTAGCCTAATCAACAGCGTGTCAACCATATGCTTGCAAGGTTGCAAGTTCAAAACCCCACGGGGGTCCTTTTTATTTTAAAATTCTGCACAGCTGATTTGCTTAGTGACATCTGCGTAGCCACCTCTTAATTGCATGTATTATACAAAAACTTCTTGTGTCTGAATGAAACCTTTCAACAACTTACTTTAAGTCCCCAAACAAAACAGCTAATTATATTTGACCTGCAGCTAGGACAAGCAAAGCAAGGAATGTACTTTTCTTTATATCAACAGCCCAATACATTAATTACCTTTATTTCCACCCCAATCTGTGTTTCTGTGACTGCCTTTAAAAAAAAAAAATCACACTCCAAGCAGTGTGATTTCAAGACATACCAAATATGTTTGGCAGCACAGGGAGGTGTGCAATTGGCAGATCTACTTGGTTTATCTGGTAGAAGGAAGCATTTATTTACCTATGTATGTATTTACTTGGCCATTGTGACTGCTTCTGTTACACTTACAGCACTGTGAGAACTCACCATGGTGACTAATGAATAATCCTGACTTTGTCTAACTAGAGACATACTATAGTTTGGTGGATGGCTGCTAACCTTGTTATAGATGGCTTCAAATGCTGTTAGAATTCCATTTGCATAGTGGAAAAAAGTACCTATTTATCTTTCTCTCAATTCACCTGACTTGCTCAGTCTGAAAGAAGGTTATTTAGCATGTTCACAGCAGTGCATCTATGGTGGGTTTTTTCTTTTCCTTTTTGTTGTTGTTGACTTCCCATCCCCTTTTTAATGTAGCAGATCTGCTAAGAGAAACACTCTTAGGGTGCGTCTACACTTACAAATTAAGTCGATTTAAGGAGGCTTAAGTCGACATAAAATACTCGGCATCTACACTGGGCTCTCCTTAAATCAACTTAAGATGCTCTTTAAGTCGAATTAAGGAAAAATTAGTTCGAATTAATAACACCTCATTTTAATTTGAACTAGCGCTTAAGTCGACTTTATTAAGTCGACTTAAACCAGTGGAGATGGGGATTAATAAGGTCGAAAAGGGGCCACGTCTACACTTGAAAAGTTAAGTCGACTTTTGTTAAGTCAATCTAATTTTTCAAGTGTAGACATAGCATCAGAGAAGCCACTGTGGAGGACTTTGCCCTCCCCTCTGTACTACAAAATAATTACATTCTAGTCCAGCAAATAACTTAAGCTGTGTCTACACTTGTAAATTAAGTCGACTTAAGATTGCTTAAATCGACTTAATTTACCCTGCGTCTACACTACAGTTTCCTTAAGATGACTTAAGCAAGTTGCTTAAGTCGACTTAAGGAAAATAAAGTCGACTTAATGAAAATTAAGTCCACTTTATAAAACCTCATTTTAATTCGACCTGAGGCTTAAGTCGACTTTTTCAAGTTGACTTAAGCCAGTGTAGACCTGGAGTAGCCCTAAGTCAATTTAGGGCTACTCCAGGACTCCACCACTGCCCTCCCTGCCGGGAGGGGTGGAGAAGGGGGAGCCTGGCATGCCCCACCACAGGGCAGGGCAGAGCCCTGCCCACCCTGCCCCTATGCCCTGCCAGGGTCCCTATCCCCCTTTGCCCCATTGTATCCCTGTACAATGGGGCAAAGGCTGAGCCCCCTGGCACTGGGCAAGGGGTGCCCCCCTGCCTCCATGGACCTGCCCTAGGTCCCCCTAGCCCCTAGAAGTCAACCTAGGCATCCAGTGTGGATGCTCTAGGTCAACTTTGTAAGTTCCCCCCAAAGTCGACTTTAAATTTAGGTGTAGACGCACTAAGTCAACTTAACTAAGTCGACTTAGTTAAGTTGACTTAGCTAAAGTCAACCTAAATTTACAAGTGTAGACATAGACTTATATATATATTAAATTTCAAGCATAAGTAGCCCCACTGAATGCAGTGGAGCTTCTTATAGCTTAATCTTGTATTTAAGCGTTTCGTTGGGCCTTGGTGCTTTGCCCTGGGATATCAGCAGCAATTTGAGGAAAGCAGGCACTGAGACTGGGGCGTACAACCAGTGGGATCCATATTTATGGAAATTCTTTTGAAAATCCCACACAGAGGAGGAACAGACAACAATGTAAGCCATGTCCTGTAGCACTGACTGTGGAGTGGTTATATCAATATTCAGAGAAATAAGATGTAGTTTGGGAGATCATCATTTACTGTGTATTGCCACAAGGAAAGAGGACTCTTCGACTGTAAGCATGTGAGATTCACCAGCTGGTACATCCTTGGTAGCAGGGCATGGCTATCCTCCTTTAGTGTCCCCATTTGACAGCTCTTCCAAACCTTCCTCAGTGCGCTGATATGGGAACTAAGGCTTTCCTTCTCTACTGGGTTTCAGTCATGAGACCTTGAACAGGCAATCCATCGTCTAACTCTACAGACTCCTTGCTGCTTCCTGGACTGCTTCCTACCTTGCTCTGCCTTGGGCCTCTCTCTCAGCCCTCAGCCTCTTCCCACTGTAGGAACTCCACTCCCACTATGCCTTTTTCTACCAGCTCACTGCAAAGCTCCTTAGCCCTTTCTGCTAACTAGGTTCTGTTACAGGTGAGCATCTGTAACTTCCCTGACCGGGCAGCCCTGACTCAGCAGACCCCTCCACCAACACATGGAGTCCTAGGGGAACTGACTTTCTGACACTCTTACACAGATGCCTTGGGCTGTCTGCTTACGTTCCGCAGAGAAGATTTTCCCGTCTGCAGTCCAGCTCAGCAGTCTGACTACAACCAGGCTTCTCTCTCTGAGTGAGAAGCAGAAAGCTGCTCTCTTTCCTGGCCAAGCCTGACAACTACAGATGTGTGGCGTGAGGCTGACTGCACCCACAAGCAGTTACCAACCCCTGTATACCCAGTGTGGGGTGCTATATCCCTTCAGACAGGCACACAAAATTATTTCATCTGATGCCATGTATCATGAATTTCAAGTGACGTTTATTTTGTTGGTTTTAGTCTCAAAAGTTTTTAAAAGGCTAACTCATAAAATGACTTTTCTTTCTACCTTGTCCTTCATACACAATCCTGTGCAACTAGTTTCTTGCATTATACAGGGATTTCAGCTTCCTCTGAAGCCTCAGGTGTGGCTCTGCTTTTCTGCATGACCCATGGGAATACAACGTAGTCAACATAAAGTAACGTGAAGAACAGCTTTAGAATGACAAACCATGGGGGAAATGGTTGGCAAATGAGTTAAACACAAATGTATGAGCTTAATGGAACTTAAACAGGAAACAGAGACTCTGTACAACTAATGAGCTAGTGCTTTAGTGTAATAGTCTTAAAAGTGCCACAAGACTCCTTGTTTGATTTGCAAATATACTGTATCCAAAACTTAACATGGAGTCCTCTAACGCAAATGGGTTAGCTCAACCTTAAATACATGTCACCAAAGCTAGCAATACGCATCAAGCTTCTGTTTATCAGCATTATACTCTCTGTTTTCACTGAATAAACTATGCTTATATGGTTAGTGTTGAAAGAAAACCAACAGTGTGGATACCTTGTCATTGAACTGAAATGGAACATCATGCATGATGCTCTTGTATTGTGACTTTGATAATGATAGTCTAGTCTCAAAAAAATATTACAGTATTTGAGAAATCATGGCTGGTGATTCGTAAATAAAAGTCACTATTTTGGTACAAGGCAGAAAACATTACAAAGATATGGTTGTTAAGCTTTCGTTAGCATTTCCATGATGAACCTTGTATTTTATCCATGCACTGAAAGCTGTCATAAAATATGTTCATGGTTAAAATTTACATTATTCATTATTGGACCATCAGCAACATTTTCCCTTTAATTAGAGGGGCGGGGGGTTAAAATATAAAAGCTTAGTATTTTGTTCAGTTTTAGACATTTTGTTTGTACTCTAAAAACAGGGAATTTTGAAGTCAGTTTTGCTTTTTCTAATGAAATGCAAAAGGTGTTAAACCATAAGAGAGAAAGGTTTAAGGTACTTTTGTTTGAAATTAAAACGGTTGAGATATTACTGTAATAATGTTACTAATGGGGTAACGATATAGGAACAATAATCCCTTTTCTTAACTGTTCTTTATTAGATAATATATATGGGCCATCCATTACAATCTTAATATGGGAAGTCCAGCAGTACTTTCAGTATTATCAGTTTAATGGCTTATAATCAGTAAACAGTGTTTATTGTAAAGCTCTGCAAAACCACCACAGCACAACTATGTTTGTTAAACTTTATCGAAATTGCACAATTTTTAGGTCACATTTGGCAATTTTTGCTGTCTTTTCTTGAATTTATCACCGTGACATTTCATCAGCGGTTGAGCAGCAAAGGGAGAATAAACTGTTGCATCCCCCAAACTGAAAACAAGGTCAAATTCATCCCTGTTGTGAAGTTACTGAAATCAGTGGACCTACTCCATGGATGAATATGGCACTTCAAGTAGAAAATGCTGGCTAGGTGCTAAGTGTCTGCTTTTTTGAGACAAACAAAATTATGAGTTGGACAAAAGAGTCTTGTGGCACTTTTAAAGACTAACAGATTTATTTTCTCCCACGAAAGCTCATGCGATTAATAAATCTGTTAGTCTTTAAAAGTGCCACAAGACTCTTTTGTCTTTCTACAATAGACTAACACGGCTACCCCTTTAAAATTATGAGTTGTTAAGCTCCCTTAATTCCCAAGGAAATCAACAAAGTCGAGGGCACTCAGCACTTCACATCATCAGGCCATTGGTTCTTATTCTGATAACGCACAGGAGCTTGATAACACAAAGGAGAAAGCCAGCCCTCTGATAGTAGCTTGGAGTAAAGAGTAACAGGAGAGTAATCATCAGCATTAGAGCAGTGCAATAGCCCAAATGAAAATCAAATTTGGATGACAGTAGGGAATATAGCTTGGTGGCTTTATTGGGTTTTTATCATCTCATTGCTATTTATCACATAAATCTCCTGGCCTACAAATCTATTATAAACAAAGTGCTGATTAAATTAAACTTATTCTCTAGAGTCTGGTTCTGCTGACTAGACAACATAACTTTGATAGAGGCAAGAATCAGAAATATTTATTGAACTGAACTGGAATTAGGTTGTGAGGGTCTAAATGACCCAATGAATTAAATCACTACTCTTAGATCCTTAATTTGAAATCTTTCACATCAAAATAGCTGAAAACGAATCCTTCCTAATAGATGTCAGAGGTTAAAGAGACATATTTTGATAGCCTACATTGTATTCAATGATGTAGTAACTACATCATGAAACTTCCCTCTAATTAAAATGTAAATCTTAAAGTGTTTATATTTCTTCATTTTAAACAAAAACAAAAAAACCAACCACAAAAACAACAAAAGAACCCGTAAACCTCCCCCAGTGGATATTTGTATTCCATTAAATGCTCCTATCAAATCATGATAAATCCTCAAACATTTGGCTTTCTGCACAGAGATTAGAACTCTTACTTCATGAGGATCGGTAACTCTGAGTTTTTTCTTTGATCATAATGTTAATTCACTGTAGACTCATACCTCATAATGATCCATCTGTTAAGATTTTCTCATCAGCAGTGGTTAAAATTAGGAGAGGATTTGTTGGTGGGTTATTTTTATTCACAGACACATTAATGCAAGTCCTAAAGTAATCAGTTTGCATTATGTAGCCTTTCATGCAGTTTGCACAGATTTACAGCTTGGTTGCTTTATCTAGTCTCATGCTTGTGAGACAGCTGTTAGGCATTTAGCTAATATAATTCTAATCCACAAGGGGTTTCTAGTTTGTCCATTCAAAGTAAGATACATGCTGCACAGTTTACTATAAGAAACAACTTAAGATACATTTTTTTTAAGAATGATTTGGGTTCCAGAGTTTCCTGAACAGGTTCATTAGAACTGTCTGACTAATCAGGGTATAACAGCTGTTGGCTACGCTTTGATTCTAATTATAATTTTCTCTTGGGTGTGTTTAACACATCTTACATCTTTGAAACAGCCAGAAAAAACATCTATTTCTATTGAAAGGTCACACTGACTTCAAGGGTTAGTAAGCAAAGGTTTTTTTTTTAATGTATTCAGCCTACACAGAATTTCAACACTTTTTCTGTGCAGCACTTGTCTCTTCAGCCACTTAAATGTTTACTCTTATCTCCTTTACAATCCTTTAAAGAAATAGAGAAAATGAGATTAAACCTTTTCTCATTTGATTGTGTCCCTGCCAACAGATCATATCTGCAAAAGACCATTCAGCTTTCTCATTAAAATTCACAGTCCCTAGCTGACTAAACTTAATTGGCAAGAAGTCAAGGAACATAATTGTTTAAATTATGAACATTTCTAAAAACAGTGCATTATGATGAAAGTCATCTATTTATATTGTGCCATTTCATTATGATTGGTACTTTCAACAGAAATAGATATTTTATCTTGATGTTAAAGAGGTAGTAAAGAGAAAGCTTGACAAAAATGAAACCATTTAATCTACTGAATACAATCTTCAAAGCAAATTTATTTTTTCACACAAAGTGTTACATTTGGATTTAACATTTTAATGCACTTTTTTTCATAATGCAATTTATATTTATAAGTGGCATGATAGCTTGAAAAACTAATACACATGCTTTCATTAATCTCTTTTTGCTAAAAGGCCCAAACAAAGTTTGAGAAATATTATAAACAAGAAGAATTTTGCACCTCTGATCCTCAACAAAGAAGTGAGTATAATTGAGGCTCAAGAGGCAGAAGATGAAGATTACAAAGTAGATTGCACAAATGGACATAAACTAGCCATCAGGAAATTTAGACTTGAAATTAGATGAAGGTTTCTAATCATCAGAGGAGTGAATTTCTGGAACTGCCTTCCAAGTGGAGCAAGAAACCCAGCAGGCTTCAAGACTCAGCTTGATAAATTTATGGTGCAACAGCCTACTTTGGCAATGGACTCATCTTTGATTATTAGTGATAAATATGCCCAATTGCCTGTGATGGGATGTTAGATGGGGTGGGTTCTGAACTCCAACACAGAATTCTTTCCAGATGTCTGGATGGGGAGTCTTGTCTACATGCTCAGGGTTTAGCTGATTGCAATATTTGGGGTCAGGAAGGAATTTTCCCCCAGGGCAGATTGGCAGAAGCCCTGGGGGGTTTTCACCTTCCTCTGCAGTATGGGCATGGGTCACTTGCTAATGGATTCTCTGTACTTTGAAGTCGTTAAATAATTATTTGAGGATGTCAATAGGATAGGGATCTACTGCAGGAATGTGTGGGTGAGGTTCTGTGGCCAGCTTTGTGCAGGAAGTCAGACTAGATGATCATAATGGTCCCTCCTGGCCTTACATTCTATGAGATTTTTCCTGCTTTGAAATAAATGGGAAAAATCCCATTGGTAGACACTTCAAGAAGACAGACAAGACACCAGGAATGTGATGATTTAGGCCTCCGCATGACTAAATAACATGTCTGGGCACTATCCGACAGTAACTCACCTAATGCAGGCAGGGCCAGATTAACGCACAGGCTATAGGGACTGACGCCCCAGACCCTGGCCTGAAAGGAGGCCCCAGCAGATCTGGCCTCCCCCCTCCTATTGCCCCGCTCAGCCCCCACAGCGCTGGAGGGGTGGGGCACTGGGCCAGAGGTCAGGCTTCATGCTTCCACCTCACCCCTTGGCCTGTTCACTCCGCTCCAGGGGCGGGGCCAGGATCAGCTGGCATGCAGTACAGCTCTGCCACAGCTTTCCAGAACCCATGATCCTGGAGACTGCACTGCACACCAGCCAGCCCTGCCCCCCAGGAGCAGACTGGCTGGACCAGGGCAGGAGAACAGCCTCTAGCCCCTCCAGCACTGGTCCAGGTATGGGCCCCCAGGTGTGTGAGGGGTAGTGATAGGGCAGCCTGGGGCCCCAAGGTCCCTTAATCCAGGCCTGAGCAAAGGGCAACATTTCTTTGCAATCATTACCACCTGGAGGGAGGACTGCAGTCATATTCCAATACCATTAACCTAGGCCCAACAATGATGCAATAGGATGGCTTTCCCAGTAGCCTGAAGAACCTTAGACTACGTCAACTTGACTAGACAATGACTCCAACCAGAGGGAAATTAGGCAAATTCTCCATAAAGAACAGAAGGTGGTTGCAGTAATGGAAGTGAAAACCAGGCTTAAATAGTAAAAAAAAGTCTGACGGGAGAGTAAACCAAGCAGAAAGCTCACAGACTAAGAAAGGCTCTTCAAAAAAGGCCTGAAAGAAACCTCAATCAAACAGCAAAGAGTCTGGAAAAAACTCTCCAGTCAAATGCCGGGGAGAGAGCCTAATTAAAACAGGGAAGAGAACAGGAAAACCTCTCCAGGTAGGAAGGTCTGAGCAGAGTCAGACATTCAGAAGAGAACTTAATAGACTGGGCAGAAAACAGCAGCACAGGGAAAAGATCAGACTTAACCGTTCAGTTCAGGACCCGGACTGGCACACGAAGTACACAGTGGAACTGGGTTTCCCTACTGAACTCCCAAAGCAAGCCCAAAACAAGAGTTACTGAGTCCAGGAATGGGTCTGGAGATAAATCAGATAGGCTGAGGAACAGCCCCAGAGAGAGGGAAGTATTTTTTTTGTGTTGAAGATGTAACCTTCGAGTGGGCTAAATTCATTTAATTGCCCCTCTCCAGTGCCCCACAGAAATCAATCCCAACCCCTATGGGGAAAGCAGCTGGAGACCCAGGATCCAGTCTGTACAGGACTCACGGCAAAGCTTGCTCAGAGCTACACTCACACATTAAAATACTACTAAAACAAACATAATGAACTTTATTAACTACTAACTCAATGAACCTTATCCTAAGAAAACAAACTACAATTAACCAAGAACAATCCCTTGCATGAAAGATACCCAAGAGTCCCAAAGTCTGTGTGGAGTTCACCCAACTCTCAGCTACAGTCTTTGTTCCAGTGTGGAAGCTTGAGTGGCAAGAAATAGCTGTCCTCTTCTTTCTTTGCTGGGATCCTCTGTAGCATTCCATGCAGGCTTTCTCTTCTCCTCTGCAACCAGCCCTCAGTCCCATATGCATGTCTGCAAGGTCTGTCGCAAATGACTCCTTTACATGGAGAAAACATCTTGTTCACTCCTGGCTCAGCTCCTCTCCAGAACACTGAGCACATGGTCTCCTTTCAAGGCAGCTCCTGCCTGCTGTCTGCTCAGGCTGCTGCTCTCCAGTCATCTGACTGACAACCTCACATCACACCAGCAGGGTACACTGTGGAGCATGCTCAAAATGCTACCACTCCCTGCTTCTGGAAGTTTCCAGTTGTGGGTCACTAATCTGCCCAACAACAGTAACCCACCCTCAGCAGGTCTCTCAGAGATAGCCTTTTCAGGCATATGGGTTACAAAGACATTTTTGGGACCTTCCATTAAGATAGCTGCAACTTCAGAAGGGGTGGACTTAAGTGGATGACCTGGCTGGAGGGCTGAGTCCCTGGAAAAGGAGCCCTGGAATGACTTTTGGCAGGAGCAAGATATACAGTTGCCATGGTACATGTAACTCTGAGGTTTAAGCAGAGGGGGAAGAGAGGTTTGTTTCCTTGCTGTACCACACATTAGGAGACTAGATTCAGCTTTTTAGAAGATACATTTTCTTCTTAACCTGCTTCCAATTTTAGTTTATCAGGGAGCCAGGCCTTCTATTGATCAATTGCCTGCATTGGGCACTTGCCAAGTTGTGACAAAATGAATTTTACAGCCTAACCTGTTCAGCAGGTCTCTGGGATGCTGAGAGGAAGGTTAAAAAACCCAAATTGCTCATGCCAATCTAGCAGTGAGGGAAAAATCCTTTCCCAACCTCAAAAAGGCAACTGCCATGATGCCCACTGCAAGACCAAAAAGCCAACCCTATTCTAATCCCATAATCATAGAAGTAGGGCACTTTTCTTCCCAGGAGAGGTGGTGTTCTCAGGTAGGGGAAGGACTTATAAACATCTCCTCTTCAGCATGCAGGAACCAATGAGTTTGTGCTCCATCTCTTCTGTCCAATCAACTAGCCACAAAGGTTCTCTCCACATGCTCCTGAGGAGATATAGGCATGTGTATAATCCCGCAAGACACTATGGGTTTTCTTTTCCTTGCTGTCTCTGACAATCACCCCACCCCTAAGGATGTGAGAAGGACATTGACTTCACTGACAGCAGAATTGGCCCCAACATAATCAGGATACGAATCATGAAAGAATACAGATTAAAATGTTTTCCTTATGCATCAGCCTTGGAGTGTACATCCACATGGCCAAAAAAACCTGAAAAAACAACAAACCTGCAGCACTGAGTCTCACAGCCCAGGTCTACGGACTCTGGCTCACAGGGCTTGGTGCTATGGTGATAAAAATAGCCATGTAGAATTTGGGGCGAAGGATCTTAAACTCATCTCCTTCTTCGGCTTCAAAACCCAAGCCTGAATGTCTAAACAGTAATTTTTAGAACCATAGTGCAAGCTCAGGCTGTGAGACTTGCTGAAATGCATGACGTTTCCCCCCTCCTCCATTTTCTTTTGCCATGCAGATATACCCAGTTTGACCTACAGCCTACTGACCTAAAATCAGAAGCAACTACTCTTTTCTTCACATCCTACCTATTTCTATAGTAAAAGCAGCTATACATGCATCTAAATTCATCACTGCCCTGGAAAGCTAGAGTCATATACCTCCAGACCATGGTCCCTTGCACATCTGTAATGTTTCCTGGCAAGACATAGGGCCAGCTAAGCACCATATGTTCACTCTATCCTGCTAGTATTTGTTAAACCAGATGGTATTCAAAGAATGCAACTCAGTGGAGTTCTCTGTTCATCCATCTGTCCAAAAATCCTTTTATGGTTTGCATATTCTACACTTTTCATCTCTAAACACTATAATTCAATTAAATACAAAGTAACTCTGTTAAAGTAACATTAAGGGTCAAGGATAAACCCATAAAAGCAAGAAAACAGAAGAAAAAGCAAATTAGGAAACCTTAATTAGGACATCCTTAATTCATTCCACTGAGAATAGGTATTTGCAATACAGCAGGTATGTAACATCACTTACTGTTCTGAGATAAGATGAAGAAGGTTGTAACAGTGTAACTATGCCTTGTTTATACATGAGCAAAAAGTGAGCTAAGGACATCATAACAATCTCAAGTAAATTTACCAGCTTGTGTGTCTGTCTGCTAGATTTTTGGTTTTATGTCCCAATCTCTTAATTTTTTTGAATAAAAATTCAGTAAATTGTAACAAGGTTAATGTCATCAACACCACAAGATCTTGAAAGTTTTTTAACACACTGTACAGTATGTGACGCAGTCAGGATTTAAGGAACCATTTATGATATTATTTTGTATTAATATTTTATAATTGTTATAATCCATAGGAACTATGCCATGTTTGATGTCAATAGAAAGGTAATAATTTGTGGGGAATGATCATATAGTTTATGTGTAGGATTTGTATTCATATTAGAAGTTAGGAATGTGATTGTTATATTTTAACTTGTGTAAGGTTGGGAAAATGCCCCAGACTGAATGTCTACCCAGCCATTGTCTCCTTAAGGGCCTATTAAGGAAGCTCCTCAGATAACCGGATAAAGAAGAAAACCTGTTGAGCCACTAGGACTTAAACATGTGACTCAACTCCAGTTTGATTAAGGAGAACTGCACCCAGCAGGGAGAAGGCCAGAGGTGATATATAAGGCAGCAGCCCCAACGCCATCTTGCTCTCAAGTCCTCAGTTTACAGCCAACACCCATCTCTGGAACTATTCCTCTGAGACTGAACAAAGGATTAAGGCCCACCCTGATGCTGGGTGTTTACCAGAGGAACAAGCCTGCAAACTGCTTTTCATGAACTTTAAATCATTTGTATGTATGTGATTCGCTTTGACCCTTTAACATCTCTCATATTTTGCTTCTTTTCTTCTTATATTAAACCTTTAGTTGTAGTTGCTAAAGGATTGGCTACCAGTGTGGTATTTTGGGTAAGATCCAAACCTATATTGTTCTGTGTGCTGTGGCTGGCCCTTTGGGGTCAGGAGAACCTATATCTTTAAGGGACCGTGCGGCTAGGTGGGAGCCGGAGGAACTGGAGTGCAATAAAGGGAGCTGTTTCTATTTTGGGCAGAGTTCTTGGTACCCAGTGTGGGGAACCAGAAGCCTGGTTGTGACTGATAGGGAGACTGGTTTAAGTACCACCCATCAGTGTTGGGGAGTTTGGCTCCCGGTTTTGCAGCTTGCCCTGATTTTTGCACGTCCAGGAGGGTATCCCAAGAGGCCCTGGTCACACAGTAGTTCGGCTGCATACTTTAATATCATTAAGCTTTAATACTATGTCCTTCAAAATAACTACATAGAAAGTTCACACTGATGACCACTACTATCTTGAATGAAGTTAGCTGGTTCTGGTTTGGAGTTTGATGAAAAGAATTTAAATAAATAATTTCATTACTCAAACTACTTTGTAGAATAAACACAGTTATGCAAATATAAACTCTTCTCATCCATATCATAAAAGCATATAAAAGACCAACTTTCAAATAAGCACAAATCTGAATATCTGAGATACTGAATTTCCTGTATTTCGAACTTCTAATACAACAGACATTTAATCATAGTGGTCCTGGTTTAATGTTATAAGAAGTAAGTTATGCACTTTCAGAGTTATATGTAGCACTTGTAATGCATTCCTTAACTGGAAAGTCACTGAGCTCCAGTTTCAGCATATACCTCTCAGATTGTGCCTTCCTGAAACTTCATACTTTCCTTAGAGCCAAATTAAAAACAGAACATTTGCAGTAATTCCTATTCATAATGGCTGTTTAAGAATATCCCTATGATATACATCGTGAGTGCATGATAAACTCCATGCAGCTAACAAAACGAGGTTGCAGAGCTCTACAGAACATATTAACTGCTTCCACTTTTCAGATAGATACTTCAAAAATGCCTATGTGTTTGATTTCAAGTCCTATGTCATATTTTGCCTTTCCATATCCAAGGTTTTCAAATAATTTGACTGAAAACGTGGTCTTGTTCAGCCTTCTTTCGAAATTACTTTCCAATTAACTTCCATGCAGATCTGTGGGAACTTGCCATTTATGAAATTAACCAGAGAATCTCATTGTTAAATAAAATAAAATAAAATTCACCAGTGTCTCAGCCCAAATTTAAGAGAAGAGGACTTTTTTCTCAAATAGGGCCTTACTTTGAAGGACTACTTCAAGACTCCAGGACCACAAACTATTAACCCTATTTTTTCAAATATTACATTGACTTTTAGCCAGACATCATTCAAGAAAGTCAATAAGGGTGCGTCTACACTTACAAATTAAGTCGACTTAATTTACTCTGCGTCTACATTACACTTTCCTTAAGTCAACTTAAGGAAAAATTAAGTCAACTTAATAAGACCTAGTTTGAAGTCGACTTTGCTGGCTAAGTCGACTTTAGAAAGTCGACTTAGCTAGTGTGGATGTGGAGTAGCCCTAAGTTGACTTTAAGTCAACTTAGGGGGCTCCAGGGCTTCCCCACTGCCCTCCCTGACAGGGTGGCTGGTACAGCCACAGCCTGGCGTGCCCCCCACCAAAGGGCAGGGCAGAGCCCTGCCCACCCTGCCGCTATGCCCTGCCAGGGTCCCTGTCCCCCTTTGTCCCATTGTACCAAGGTACAATGGGGCAAAGGCTGAGCCCCCTGGCACTTGGCAAGGGGTGCCCCCCCTGCCACCATGGACCTTTCCCAGGTCCACCTAGCCCCTACAAGTCGACCTAGGTGTCCAGTGTGGACGCTCTAGGTCGATTCTGTAAGGTCCCCTTTAAGTTGACTTAAAATTTGAGTGTGGACATGCTAAGTCGACTTAAATTAACAAGTGTAGACATAGCCTAAGAGTTGTGTGTCAGAAATACTGTGCACCAGTTGAAATGGTTTTCATTGCTCTTTTCCCAAACAGCATAGCATAGCATAGCACAGCACAGCATAGCACAGGGGAAGAGGAGTTGGTGTTTGTTCTCCATTTGGTTTGTGAAGTTCTTGCACATAGTAAGTGCTCAGGACATGCATGGACCAATGAAGCAAAGGATGTGGGGTCAAACAGTTTTGGTAGCTGAAGTATTGGCAGCATCAGAAGAAAAAGTCTAGATTGTTTGGGCAGGTCTTTCAAATATTTCCTCATGAATCCAAGTGATTGCTTCACACTATGTACTGCAGGGGTGAAAGACTGACTTCACCAAAGTCTATGACAAAACTTAGAAGAGTTAAAGTAACATTCTCAAAACTCCCTAGGTCAGTGGTCGGCAAACCGCGGCTCGCGAGCCACAAGCGGCTCTTTAGCCCCTTGAATTTGGCTCTTGCTGGTGCGAGCCGTGGTCCCTTTAAATGCAGACTGCTGCTGGGGAGAATCAAATCTCCCGCCCTGAGCATGCGCAGACAGAGCGTGCTCAGGGTGGGAGCGGCCTGGCAGCTCTGCCGGCCGTCCCTGCAGCTGCGAGCCAGGGCCAGGTAAGGGGGCTGGAGGGAGGCCTGGAGAGGGGGGGGGGGACGAGGAGAGTGGGTGGGGGGGACGAGGACACTGGCTGCCGCCTGGAGAGGGGTGGAGGGCCCCGGTAAAGCCGCGGCAGAGCCGGCCTGGGGGCTGGCCGTCCCCGCCCCCAGGGTGGGACAGGCAAGGTCTGCGTGTGGCTGGGGAAGGGGGGTGGCTGCGTCCACCGTGTGCCTCGTTGCCGGGGCCGCCTCCGAGCAGGGGGCTAGGCTCAGGGTGCGGGGCTGGGATGTGGCTTTCCAGAGCCAGCCAGCCAGCCAGCGAGAGAGAGAGAGAGAGAGAGAGAGAGAGAGAGAGAGAGAGAGAGAGAGCCAGCCAGCCAGCGAGGGATAGATAGAGGGAGAGAAAGATAGATAGATACAGCCAGCCAGCGAGAGATAGATAGAGGGAGAGATAGATAGATAGATAGATAGATAGATAGATAGATACAGCCAGCCAGCGAGAGAGAGAGAGAGAGAGAGAGAGAGAGATACAGCCAGAGAGAGAGAGAGATAGATACAGCCATCCAGCCAGAGAGAGAGAGAGAGAGATAGATAGATACAGCCAGCCAGAGAGAGAGAGAGATTGATTGATTTGTGGAGTGAAAGGAGATGGTTACGAATACCCTTATTAAGTTAATAACAATATACCTTCCTATATATTTTAAGTTTAAAAAATTTGGCACTCAAAAGAAATTTCAATCGCTGTTTTGTTGATATTTGGCTCAGTTGACTAAAAAGTTTGCCGACCACTGCCCTAGGTGATTTGAGATTAAGCAGCAAATTTTCAAAGGTATGTAGACACCTAAAGATGCAGATAAGTACCTATTAAGATTTTTTTCAAAAGAACTTAAAAAGTTAGACACCTAACTTCATTGGTTTTCAATTGGAATTAGGTGCCTAATTTTCATGTCTAACAAATTTATTTATCACATGAGCTTTCATGGGAGAAAATCCCACTTCGTCAGATGCTTTGTTAGTCTTTAAAAGTGCCACAGGACACCTTGTTTGTTTTGCTGAACTAGACTAACATGGCTACTACCCCTTTGTAACTTTCACATGTGTCTACTGGGATTTTCAAAAGAACCTATCTGCATTTTACAGAGTCTATATATTTTTTAAAATTTGGTCTGAAGTGCCTAAGACCCATTAGCAAAAGAAACTTACTCACTTGAAAACTTTATCCCTTATCTGTCAACTCTGACATGCAGTTCCTTCTTCATGGCTGTGAAATTGCCCTAATTTGAGACTTTGTTAATCCTCTGAATATATTTTTCTTTACTGCTAGTTTAATGCACCATTTTGCTTACAATTAAACTATTCATGAAAAAGGATATTTTCATTTTTGTTAGATTGTTGGTAGACTACAGCCATACATTCCACTCATAACAAGGAGATATGTATATATTTTTTTAAAAGCACCAATACAAATAAGGTATATTTAATATGAAAAGGAGGAAAGGACATTTCTAAGCTTTCA
This sequence comes from Pelusios castaneus, assembly GCA_007922175.1. Lineage (NCBI taxonomy): Eukaryota > Metazoa > Chordata > Testudines > Pelomedusidae > Pelusios > Pelusios castaneus. Next base: position 17,936,767 of record ML685787.1, read on the forward strand.
AGACAGCACTTCCATAGTGAAATGAGAATCCTGTATATCTTAGTTATACATGCACAGTAAGTATACTGATGAAGATTTTCTAGTGTCACTTCTAATAGAAATAAGGATATATCCCGAAGCGTGTTCTATAGAAGACTTCTGTGCCTGCCATTCTCAGCTATCATAGGATGGGGGTCTCTCCTAGTCAAGCCAAGAAACTATGGAATTTAAAGAGTTTTTGAAGAAGGAAAAAAATGTGTTCCCTAGAAGGATTTTCCTAAGCTTTCAGAGTTCTAATTGTAAGTAGTCTCACTACTTTTAAGCTTTACAGTTGAATAATACAATTGAATAATAGGATAATCTGTACAAGATGAAAGGCATGATCTTAACAAAAAAGCCAATATAAGAAGAGCAACTGAAACAGTGATACAAGACTCAGTGATTCAGTTCCAAAAATCAGAAAATTACTCGTTTAAAACCATGGTTTTCTCTACCATTTTTAACATGGGGATTTTCAATTTTAAAATAGTGTATATCCTTATCTGCAATGCAGTGGGAGTTTCATTATTCAGAGCAGTCTCAGTGTTATGACAGGTTGATAATCAGTTAAAGTACTATGAGAGAAAGGATACTGAAGCTATTCCTATTTCTTAATGGCATCTAATGATACCATGTCTTGAATGATTAAAATATATACCTGGGCTCCACCATTTAATACTGTATCTGCGCAGAATGTAGTCCACAGCCATATGTGTCCAGTTATTCAAACAACTGGATGCCACATGCACTAGCATTTGTTAAATGTTAATTTGTTGGATTTTTATTTACATGTCACTAGTTCTTTCTTCCCTCTTTTCCTAGTAAGTTATCAAGTGGCTGTTTTGTACATGTTTCTTAAGTATTATCCTGATTTCTGATTTAACATGAAGGAATCTTCCGCTAAAACATGTCTCGTGTAAGTGTTATTCTATGCTGAAAAAGACAAGTTCAGCACTTCATTAACGTCATTACTATGAGAACACCACAAACACAAAATTGGCTTGGGCTATATTTTAAACCACCTTATGGTATATCAAAATGCTACAACTCAAGAATGTTGAAATGCTTTGAGTAGGCTATACTACTTCAGATTTTGGTGTCAATAAATCTTTTTTGCCTACACCATTTAAGTGCTTCTGAAAATCCCACAGTCATAAGCTTATATATGGGCTTAGGAACCTATCTTTAGGCTCCTATTTTGAAGATGTTGGCCTTGGTGTATAACAAAGTAACTGTAAACTTTTGTAAGTCTAATTGAAAGTCTTTAACTTTTTGGTTTTTGGTGATGATAAGCATATATACAAAGAAATGTTTTAAATAAAAAATACAATTTTAGTCTCCAATACTGAAAACACATACTTAACTTCAAGTACATGGGCAGCCCCAACAAAGTCAATGGCTCTATTCGTATAGGTAAAGTCAGATAGCTACTCACATGTTCACAGGATCACGATCTTAATTTTTAATATTTTGCATCTTTGCCTGTTGCAGCTTGTAAAATTAAAGTAAGCAGTGGCATTTTATAAATCAGCATGCTATAAAATTGCAATATCACAAATAAGTCTTACAAAACCTGACCTTAATATAAAATTAATTATTTGTTTTTTTAAAATGTGACTTAGATAATAATTTCAAACAATGATTGAAATTGACTTAATTTAAATTACTCCATTTTAGCTTTGATTTAGCCCACTAACCTCATGAAGATCGGTGGCAATTTAATTCTGATCTAGAATTTTCAGTTAATTTGTATCTGTAATGTTTGTCCATTTTTTGTAAATTATATAGTTGTGACCAAAGTTATCTACAAATATTCAGTTATTAAAATCATGGGAACTATTGATTAAAAAAATCAGTCCTAGATTGATATCAGAAAGGCCTCCTAATTATGTTAATGAGAATCAAGTATAGTAGCCAGATTGCTCTGTTCCAACTGTAATTAAACGATATGGATACTGCTGAGCTCCAAGGAAAGGCAATTTGGACAAAAATTCAACAAAACTACTACATAAATTGTCAGTGTTTACAGAAATAAAAATGCTTTTGATTTTGTCAAGATAGTTTTTCACTAAATTCAACTATGAACTGAAAGTTGTTGCACAGGACAAAGAGGGGAAAAGAGCATGCAACACAAAATGCAATACTTGTTTCTTCCAACAAAGTTGAACTTCAGTTGTCTGCTTTGCTTGTATGAAAAAAGGAATGGAGGTGAGAGGAGAAGAAGGAAGGGGTGTGATGAAGCAGAGTGAGGGATACATTAATGACATGTTCCAAAGGGATAGCCATGTTAGTTCAGCAAAATAAACGAGTCCTGTGGCACTTTTAAAGACTAACAAAACATTTATCACATGAGATTTTTTGGGAGAAAATCCCACTTAGTCAGACACTTGAAGATGAGGAATTTACAAAATAGGAGGAAGACTGATGACATGGATGCTCTTCATATATCTTATGAACCTGCAGGTACTCTTTCACAAGTTTTTGTATTGGGCTACTTTATTTCATTGCTTCCAGAATGTTGTAACATTCAGTACTACTGTTATCGCTGAAGTCATCATTAATACATCACCATGATGTGAAGTTTTGATAGTTATCTCCTGAGACACTTCTATTATTTCTCTTTGAGGAGATGATACTGTGGGAGAGTTTCTTGTAAGTTTACAGTCATAACAGCGGTTAACATATAGTATGTAGAAAGAAAGAAAGAAAGAAAGAAAGAAAGAAAGAAAGAAAGAAAGAAAGAAAGAAAGAAAGAAAGAAAGAAAGAAAGAAAGATTTTCCCTTAACCTAGCCTTGATATCCAAATATCTGAACTGTGTTTCTAAAGAAAAATGGAACCTCATATGTTTCAATATAATGTCAGTATTTAGGTTAGTGATTTTTTTACTGAATTTATCTATGCTTCCATTGTGTATTTTATCACAGTTCCACGGGCAGATGCCCTAAATCTTTCTAAACAGAAAAAGGGAATGGTTTGTCCTGTGATCATATTAGTATTGTTGTATTCACCGTAGTTGTTACAAATAGGCAGAGTAAAATGACACAAAGTAATCTATAATTCATCAGCATGTAGGAGTTTAAATTCCAGCCTCCAAGGAATATCTTGAAAATTGTTGGGGAAAAAAAGGTAAAGGTTGTTTTCTCTTCACAGAACTCAGCACAAGATAATAAAATCAATTTAACCTTCAGCAGAAGAGGCTTTCACAAAATTTAAAATGTTAGCTAATAAACTTAATTTCACCAAATGTCACAAAAATCTCATGACCAGGCTTGTGAGAGAATAACCTTGATAGTATGGCCGTGTATCTAATGGCTATGTTAACGGCAGAAAAGTTCAACTCACGGTTCAGTCACAAAAATGAAAAAATAGTTTCTTCAATACCCAAGCACTTTCTTCAAAGAAAACTACAATACACATGAACTATATCACAGATGAAAAGACCCAATTAAAGAAAGTTGGGTTTTTTTAAAGTTAATGTACAGTCAAGATCTATGATCCAGAACATTTTAGTAGCAGCCTCTTATTCTGCTCTATCACCTGTTTTCACCATTCTGATGACTTTGACCTTCAAAATAAAATGCCAATGATGTTCACATTGATTTGCTCGATTGTGTCAGTGTAACAAAGCTCACCTATAGACTGATTTGACACTCTGATAACTTTTTAGCCTACAGATTATTTTTCAACAAAGAACTGTTCTTTAAACCTAATCTACGAGATGAAAAGACTATTGGTGTCATTAACAGTGCAAGACATTGTAAATGATGGCATATAGCTCAATATTAAAACATTGTCTGAATAATTTTATATCCTCTTTGAATCTCTTCATTAGATGTATGCCTCCACAAAGTGCAAATAATGTCAGAGGATTGGAAAACGTTTACATTCTGAAAGAATATATTGAATAGAAGTCCATTATGACTAGAGACTAAATGGGACTAAATAGTATATACTAGCCAAACTATGATTTTAAAGGTTTTGACAAAGTTATTTTCTTTCTAAACTAGCATAGAATTAGCTTTGTTTCTGAGATTAATTTTATTTGATTATATCACTAGTACTAGCACTAAATTAGCACTCTGAGTAACGCCCCAGGATCTTCAGGGGAAGATAAGATGCCCTTATTTTATTTTGAAGGGTTCCATCTTAAAGCTAGATGGACTCCAACTCTACCTTTTTCTGAGCAGGGTCTGATGAAAAGCCTGTCCCATCGTGGGAAGAATTCCCCTATGCTTAGGGAGCCTTTGAACATATTTGGTGGGGTGCACAAGGGAACCAAATGATCATAGTGGGAGTTGGTAAACCATAGAAGAGAAGGTGGGAACACTGAAGCAAAGGAAATTAGACTGTGATGTAATGGTTTAAAAAAAAAAGTGAGTAAACTCATAAATTAAAATCCATGTTGCCCAAACAAGAAGTGATCAACTCAGTTTACCTTTGACCACAGTGCTGTAGTTAGGAATGAGCTAGTGCACAGGGGAAATTGGGAGAAAATTGGTGAGAAATTGGATGTTGGAGAAAGACAGGACTACCAGAGATAGGGAGGAGCCCAGCGAGAGCTAAGAGTTGCAATGGTTAAAAGGAAGCAGCAACCCTGGGAAATGAGTCAGTGGCTCTTATTCCTCTGGTACCTTAGTCACTTTAATCTATAACAACCTATCTCTTGACCAGTGAAGAACACCGCTGCTTACAACACCTGTTTATCAAGTATAGCTCATGCATTCCACATTCTGCCAGCTCCACAGCATTTATAATTTTCAAAGGATTGTGGAGCTTCTGGTCTCCACAGGTGGAGGAACACTCCATTCACTACCTTGTAAAGTTGGGCAAAAATTCTCAGCGGAATCAATTATTTGTTGAAATCAAAGTTTTGGTTGATGCAAAATTGTTCATGAATTTGATACAAGTCTGCCAAATTAATACAGTGCGCCCCCACTCCCAAGAAATAATTCAGACTAGATTCACAAGCTGATTTTCGTGCCATTCACAAACTGACACAGGTAGAGAAGGTCCCCATCCACGTAGCCCAATAACATTCAGCACTTAGTTATGCGCTCACCCGTTATGGGGAAGACATGGATTCAATTCTCCTTGTCTCCCAGATGTGGATCAGGGACTTTAACGTGTCTCTGTCTCCCAGATAAAAGCCCTTAACCCTGTGGGCTAAAAGTATTCTGGGGTAGTTAATCACAAACCCTTCTGAGGAAACTGTTCCGTTTTGTATAAGATATTTCAGTGGTCACTGGGTCAATGAGAGTGATTCTGTAGACTAGTGGTTTGGACATCTAGATGGGAGATCCACATTCAAGACATCTAAGATATGGGAGATCCACATTCAAGTCCCTGATCTACCTCAAGTAGAAAGAGGGACTGAATGAGAATCTCCCACATCTTGGAAGAGTGCCATAACTACTAGGATAAAGGTAATTATATTCAACCATGAATATTTTAAAAAAAATACATCAAGGTGTTGTGATGTTTGGAAAGAAAGATATATCAGTGTCCTCAGTCACTATTCTTGCAAAATGTCAGTCTATTTTGTCCAGGTATGCTGGATTCAGTGAATCAGGTATCCTTCTTCACTCATCACAGAGAAATGGAAAAGTGCTCTTTGAACCATTATTTTACTGTTACATTGTTTGCTCTATATGTGCATGGTGGTCTACAAGAACACAAAAAGCAGCCTGATGATTCACATCCAGTAAATCACGGCTGTAATACCATTGAAATCAATAAAATTACAGCAAGGATGAATTTGACCCAGGACAATTGCAGTTCTGATATTTCTTGTAATCAACTTCCTAAACTGTCCTCGTGATCCCTCTACAGGTACAGGTGTACAGGTGTACAATGACTGCTACAATTTTTTAATAAGTGTGGTATCAACTGCGAAAACTAAAATCTGGTATAAGAAAAAAATTACACAAAATTACAATACTGTTTTGGTTATAGTGTTTCTGAGAGTCAACCGTGATTAAATTGCTGATAGTATCTACTGTTAATCCTTACCCATATTGGAGCTCTTAAAATGAACATTCTACTAAGATTCTTGTTCCTTTGGTAGTAACTACCCCCTGATAAGTTGCTGAAAAAGTTGTTTCAGCGCCTTGATACACGTTTTCATTTTAATATGGAAAAAAATTAAAATTGCAAGTTAAATACAAGCCTCTGCAGGATACCTAAGAAGCGGCAATAGGATCTCTGAAATTCCACATCTATCAGGCAATCTACCTAAAATAGATACAACACCCTAGATGTCACCTAAGACTATCCCAGTTTATATGTACATGCATGCACACCCACCAATAAATAAATTAGCCCTTCTAGCTAAAGCACTGAAAGACAATTTTTTTTTATAAATAAGGCCAAGACCAAAACACAAATTGATATGGGCCAAAAACCAAGATCTAAAGCCCTAATTATTTGGATGAATAGGGAAAGCAAAACAGATGAAAGAAAGTGGTCATTAATACTATTGTTTTCATAGAGTTTAAGGCCAGAAAGAACCATTAGAACATCTAGTCTGACCAACCTGTTGTCTATCACAGGCCACTAAATAACACCCAAACCCTAATATGTTGTTCAGTTATGTTAAACTAAAGCATTCCAGTCCTCAGGAGACTGAACTATCATGTGCCACAGTCAGAGAACAGGAGACACACAGAGGCCCCTGCAGTGGCAAGAAATTGATTATTTGAGATGTGTCCAGATGACCTTCTTCAGCACAGTGCTCCATGACCTATGCTGCAGAAGGTGAAAATGCCTCAAGGTCTCTGCCAATGTGACTGTGAGAGAATTCCTTCCCAACACTAAATCAGGTAGGCAACAAGACTCTGAGCATATGAACAAGACACACCAGCCAGACCCTAAGGAAGAATTTTTTGTCTTGCCTCAGAGCACTGATCCAGTCTCCAGTTATAGCCAATCTCAGATATTTCCATGGAAGGAGGTGTGGGGGGAAAGCCTTCCAGAACATATTCAGTCAATTGGGAATAGAGGGTAAAGTCTCTTCTGGTCCCTGCATGTAGGTGGCTGAAGCCCTGACGCATTAGATTTGCTCTCCCTGTGATACTTTAAGGAAGGGAATTATTAGGGGGATTCAGACTTCAAGACAAGAAGGCACTACTATTACCATTTAGCTAACCCTCTACACACAAAGAACATAGAATTTCTCCTAGAAGTGGATTAAAACACACCTTTTAAAAAGATACCTAATCTCAGCACTGTGGTATAGAGCCTAGGAGCTGCAGTCACAGAGCAAGACACCATTTTGTTAGGTGTTGTACAAATACAGAATAAAAAGACAGTACCAGTCACAAAAAAAGCTTACATTCTAAGACTACAGCTATTGTCAACTGACCAAGTTAAATCAGTCTTTCCATATTTCAGGCTTAAAACCTTCTGAACCATCTACCCAATAATACAACACTAGAAGTTCAATATTTTTAGAAATATTTTCATCTTCAACACAGAAATGGAAAGAGCAACAAATAGAAACTCTTGCCAAAGTCTAATAATTGCAAAGAATCAGAAAAACAGGTAGATTTTAAAAGATAGATTGATATTCTCTATACAGCTCTTAATGTCACTGGAATAAGTAAGTTGCAGCATACAAAAGAAAAAGGGAAAGAAGAACTTTAGACTATTATAAAATTTGATTTCTGAGTGGATATTTGCCAAAATGCACAGACTACCATTTTCTTGCCGTCATGGAGAAAATTCCAATGCTAAAAAATTACACTTTTATTATCACAAACAAAATGAACTCAGCCAGATCCAACAAGATGCATCAAGATGTAGCTAGATGCATGAAGACGTCAGCATACATACTATGCTTCCACATACATATAATCTAACAAAGCAACCTGACATTTTTGGATAAAAATTCATCCAAAACCTACAAAACAAAATATGTTTATTTAAAATGTTAATAGCAGCAAAGAAATTCATTCCCAAACTATGATTCACAACTGATCAACCCTATAGTTAAAATACATAGTAAAATAGAGTGAACTGATCAGGACAGATTACATCTTGGATTAGGCAGTCCCAAACTGGTTTGAGGAGCCATGGGCTTCAATCAGTGAATGATGTGCTAAATGCAAGAAACAAAGACAAAAAAAACCAGCTGAATCTAAAGCTACCCTGAACCTATGTTTAGAAAGCCAGAGTTGAGGACAGCTGCACCTGAATTTCTCTATGACCCAGCAATGGAGCTACTATAGGCTCCCAAATCCTCAGATGTCACATCACTTGTGTAGAGACCTGTATTTTTCTACCTTCTGACTGCACAGGCCCTGGTTTATACTGTGATATCCTTCAGAAAGACAGACTGCCTAAATGGCCAGCATTTGCAATATGCTTTCTCTTCAGAGACTAACAGAATAATTGTCAACAGTTATAAATTACTACACATTCCAAGCAAGCACAATTATTCTTAATGTAAAAGCATTACAGAGAAAACTTTCAATACAAGAAAAGAACCTACACACATGCTCATAAACTGATCAAACATCACCCTATTAATCCAACAAAGCTCTGGTTGTTGATTATTCCTTCAAATCCCACACAAGTGTTTTTCTTAAACACTAGCATATAGACTGAATCAAGTCCTTCCAACCCTCCCCAGGAAACAATGGCTCTGCCCCACTCCCTCCCACTTGTACAGAAAGCCTGACCATTTGCTGGATCGGACAGAAAGCTCTGAGTCAGTTTTAAGTCAGGGTATTTAACAAAAAATCCTTTGTCTGTTGGGCCCTGGATAACCCAATCTGAACCAGAATATGTGAACTTCTTTAAAAGTGCCATAAGACTTCTTGTTTGTTCTTCAGATGGTGGTAACTCTCTGGAGGGTGCATTTGCCTAACCACTACCCACTGTTCTAAGTTCCAGGAAAGCTGTGGTACGTTTCCCCCATGGAAATATTTCAATCCCTCAACAGCACATGAACATTGTATTTTTAATTCAATGAATTCCTAAAATAATTAAACTTACTTCAGCGAAGTTTAACTTAATTCAGTAGGTTTGTCCAGGATATTGCCATGCCTGTCACATTGTCAATACTACCTTTATAAATATTGCATACTTAGCTGAATATATCTATTCTGCACCCAACACTCAGGTAACTAATGTGTATAAAAATCACCAATGTTAACATTGTGGATTTGTGAGTCTCTCAGGATTAAATAACATTGCAGCAAATATTTATATATGGGTATATAAAATGCTGAAACAGATACTTACCAGTTGTTCTTACTAAATGTATACTTCTACACTTCAAATGTTTACAAGTGAATGTTCCCCTATTAATGCACAAATAAGCCATTAAAAGCAGTAAGCATAGCACTGATTATATAGAACAATAGCATCAATGATACAGAACCACATGAGGAGTATGAATTGTTAGGAAAAAACAAACATGTCCTGAAGTACTAACTGAGCTATTTAATTGTTTTGTTGATCATATTCACTTAGGCTGAAGTTCAGGAACTCCCCTCCACTCCCCAAAAAGACAAGTAAAGGTGCTTCATGAGAATGCCTTGCGCAAGGATAGTGGGACAAAATCAGCTCTCCATACAGGGTCAAGCCTTGAGCGTGCCCCTCCACATTTCCTATTCTAGTTTTTAAGCTAGTAACAGTTGCTAACTCCATGTTGCTCGCAAAAGTGGACTCAGTGGCCTTTCTTCAGTCTACTCTCCATGTTCCACCATTAGCATATTTGGACCTAACAGAGTTCTCCTTCGCAACAAACAGAAGGTATGAAATAGCTCTGTATAGTCATTTCAACCTTATTTTCTACGTCCTGCAGCTTTATGAAATGATATCCATACTAGTGGTTATAGAGGTCTTTCCTCATTAGAAAGGTAACCACTGAAAACATTTCCTCAAGTTCTTCCTCAAGATTTCCATTCAACAACATATTCCTATGCATTTAAATAAGGTTTAAATAAGCCAAAGTATTCATTCCATAAAAATCTAAAATGTTCACAATTGGGATGATAATGGAACCAAGATTCAGGAAATAACAAATGCTTTTGTTAGGATATCAAACTAACAAGAAAGGGGACTGATTAAATTTTAGAAACTGTGTGGAGAATTAAGGCTATTCAAAGTAATTTGGACACAGACCCCTTGAAATTACAATTGTCAGCTTAAGAGAATTTTTTTTTGCTAGAAGACTATAACCACAAGATCATATATGTAGTAAAGATAAAAGCATATATTATTCCACTTCAAAAAGAAAAGAGGTTGTTTAAGAAATAAAAAAAATGATTGAAGGTTAATATAGCCAAGAGAGAATATATTCAAATAATCCATGCTTCATCAAAGTCTAGATGAAACATATGTTTCATATGTTAAAAAATCTAATGCAAAGTTAAAGTCTTCCAGGTAAACCTTGAATCTGAATCTAAGAATCTGAATGGGCACGGATACTTGTTAAATTAATAAAAATAAATGAAGATAGATTAAACTGGTACTATTATAGAGGTTAAAGATCTGTGTCCTTAAAAATAAAGAGTTGTGTCATCCCGTGGTGCTGAACCATGCTTGATCTTCTTAAGGAAAGATGGCCTGAGCATAGGGCTGGCCAGAAAACAATATTTTTATCAAACATTTTGATGATTTTACTTTTTTTCCATTTTGCACTGGAACAAAAATGAAACCTTTCATTCGGGAAAAATTGTAGATTCTTAAATATTTGTATGATTGGAAAAACCATTTCCTTCTCAGTTCTACTCACATCCCTCCTATAGAATTAGTCTATCTTTCTCAGGATTGTGGGAGTGAGACTGAGTGAGTATGCTTTGCTGATCTGTGTTTCTTCCGTTGGTTTAAAAAAAAAGTTTTGTGGTGGTTGTGGGTTTATCTCCAGGATTTCTTTCGCTTTAGCAGGCTTTTTGTCTGCACAGGCAGCCCAGGAGGTCCCGAGACCTCAGTCTCTTTTGGATTCTGAGGGTTAGCTCCTTGGTCCTCTCATCACCTGCTGTTAAAATCCATATTAATTAAGTTCCTCCCTTTTTAGGAAATAAGCAGCTAGCTAGGGTCCTGGTAAGTTATGGTAAGATAAGTAGGCTTGTTAGGAGGATTCCTTTGTGCTGTAAAGCCCCAGAAATGTGGCATGTCTTGTCCTTTCACACACAGGTATATATGATAGTAAACAATGTTTTTGAATTTTTAATCATTTCCCTGAGGTCACCCTGGAGAGTGTGAATAGATTGGGTTTGCTGTCACCGAGGTCCTGGTTGGTTTTGTTTGTGAAAGTCTTAATATATTTAGCTAAGCAGTGCCCTAAAAGAAAACAGGGTGCTCCCTGAGTATGGTGACACTGTGTGTAAGTGGTTGCCCAAGAAAGAGGATCGTGGGGAGGTAAAGAACTGGAGACTTGTTCCCCTGCTTTGCTCCAGCTACCAATTGTTTTCAAAGGCCTTGGCAAACAGACTGAAAACTGTTATTGGTTCAGTTGTGCACTCCCATCAGTTCTGTTACATCCCCTTCCATTTGTGATAAACTTCTCCAATTGCTGGATATAATTTCAGTCTCAAAAAATGTTTGATTTGGATGTTAGATTGGTTTCCCATGATCAAGAGAAGGATTTTGACTGTGTAGATACCTGTTTCTCACCCTTTGTGCTTCTGATTTTGGGCCCAGATTTGTCTTCTGCATGCACTTACTATATAATTACACATATAGGCTATGTCTACACTTGAAAGTTAGGTTGACTTAAGGAGGCTGAAGTCGACCTAACTTAGTCCCTGTCCACACCAAGCTTTCATTAGATGGACTTAAGAAACTCCTACTCAGGGGGAAATAGTATTTTGAAGTCCTTCCTTTCAGTTTGTAGAGAAATCTGACAGGGTTGTCCCCTGTCAGGGTTATTATATGCTTTTTCTATTTAGCCCTTGTTATACATGTGGCAAAAGTGCCTTCCTGGTCTTTCTCTTCCTATTCCAGCTTGTATTCCTCCAGGAATGGTCTCCACATAGGCTAACCATGTGACTGTGTTTATTACTCATAATTGTGATGCTCAGATTTTGATTGACTGTTAGCACTCCTTTGAGCAGGCTGCCTCAGCTCACATAAATTGGAAGAAGAGTAATGCACTCCTTCTGAGGGTCAGGTTGATCTCCCATCCATTTCTGACTTTGCCAAAGAGGCTACTGTGGAGCTGAAGTGGCTTTAAAGCATCTGGTAATTATGCTGAGACGGGATGATATTTTGGGTCAGAATTGAGAGGGATTTATGGAAAGGATAGAGAAGAGATCACAAAGTCAGAAGTAGTATTTTCCTCAACTCTTCTTCTAAGGGCAGGTGTTAATCAGTAATTCAACTGCATATATGTTGTGACATAAGTGTATTGCTTGCATCTGCCTCCCCACTTTAAAAAAAAAAGTTCAGAAGGTTCTTTTGGACTTTCTCTGAGATAGTTATCATTGGCTGAGGCAGAGTATTGTATAGATCTCATTGTGGAAAGGGGGGTCAAGGTCTCATTGATCTTTTGAGCCAAGTTGCTCCTTTTTTGTTACAGTCTCTGCAGCCGTTACTGTTTGCCCATGAAGCTGTTCCTTGGAAGCAACTGGCCCTTGGCTTTCTTTGACTGGTATGGGGGTTTGATTTTAATCAGGACCTTTTTTGTTAGATCCAGTTTTGAGGTGTTACTTAGTTTTTAATCAAAGTCTTTTTAGTTTTTGGAGATTTTTAAGCAGGGGCCACAGAATAGGCAGCTGGATTTCCCAGAGGTACTTGTTGAACCCCTTGTTTATAACCTTGCCAAGAGGATTACTAATCTTATTTCTAGGAACCTGGACTCTTCCCTTATTGCAGCAGGTGTAATTGATTCTACTAATATTCCATAGGTCTCAGTAGGTATCTTAGCTGTCAAGCTTGGTTTTCATTTCATTCACTAGATTTCTCGATTTTTATCAGGCGGTGGAATCAGCCCTTCCTTAGGGCAGAACTGCCAGACTAGACAGCTGCATCCTTGAGCAAGCTGTTCCTGATTATACTAATGTTTCTATTTTCTTGTCTACTGTTTCTTCTGTGGATTCGGAGGTTGACAAGTCTGGCAGCTTGCACAACTTCAATGGGCCTCCTGAATTTACTTTTAATAGCTTAGGCCAGAAGTCATTATATATGCCTCTGGAAAAGATTCATTATTTTTGAATACTTCTTAATTATTATCAACAGGATGTGGAGAAGACAGTGTCTGGTGATGGACTCCAGCAAGCCAGCTTGGCAAACCATATACAAGCCTCCAGTTGCCAAAAGGATGGGTGATCTCCAGTGGAGAATTCTTCACCATGCTCTTGCCATGAATATGTCTGTGCTTCATTTGATTCCAGAGGTGCCTGTTTTGTATTCCTTCTGTGACACAGAGGAGACTGTTCTTCTCACTTGTTGCAGGTTAGAGCCATTATTTATTTTGTTTCATAGTATTTCTTGGGTATTGTACCTTGGTTTTTCTCCTTCTGTATTTTTCCTATTAAGTATAGCTTTCCACATAGTCTCTGGTATGCCTTGCAAACATTCTTCTGAGTCTAGCAAAATGGCCATTTTAAAAAGGAAATGTAAATTATTTGGTACTGGGGTTACCAAAGTTCTTCAGTTTTTTAGTTTAGTGGTTTTATGTGTTCATTTGGATTTTAGATATTATACTTTTATAAGTGATTTGGATCAATTTATGCAGCAGTGGGCTATTGGAAAGGCACTTTATAATGTTTGAGATGGGCAATTATTTTTGAATGTGTAATTTATTTTCTTGATTTTACTGTGGCTATGTGCTCATTTTATTAAAAGTCAAAGTCTCCCTGGCCTAGAGATTATTATTTACAAAAAGTAGAACAGCTTCAACAGGAAAGATTGAGAGATTGAAGAAACCTGATGACGAGGATGCTTCTTTGCTTGATTCAGAGTAGGGAATTGAAACTAGTTCTCCCATATGCCAAATGAGTGTCCTAAGCACTCGACTATAGGCCTGTGTCTTGCTATCATACATCTGAGAAATCTTCCCAATGAAAGTTTCATGAACATAAATTCCTTCAATGTTTCGAAACTGAAAAATCAGCATTTTCCAATTAAAAACATTTCACTGAAAAATTCATAACCAGCGCTACTTAAGTGACTTTATGTTGCTGTATTAAAACCATTTATAAAAGCAAAAAGAGTATTATGGGGCTTTACTTAAGAACAAGAAAACTTCACAAATGGACTTGGCAAAGTGGAAATATAACATTGTGAAAAACAAAAACAGAGAATGGCAACCTATCCAGGGAGCTTTCACCACCAGCAGCATAGCTCATGAAAGCTTTGCAAAGACAACACATCCTGGAACACTTGACTTATGAGGGAAGATTGAAAGAGCTGGGTTTGTTAGACTGAAAGGGGAGAGGATAAAAACAATTTTCAAGTACCTAAAAGGTTGTTACAAGGAAGGAGAAAAATTGTTCTCCTTATCCACCGAGGATAGGACAAAAAGCAGTGGGCTTAAATTATGGCAAGGGAAGTTTAGGCTGGACATTAGGAAAAAACTCCTAACTGTCAGGGTGATTAACCACTGGAATAAGTTGCCTAGGTAGGTTGTAGAATCTCTATCACTGGAAGTTTTTAAGAGCAGGTTAGACAAACACCTGTCAGGGATGGTTTAAGAGGGTATTTGGTCTTGCCGTGCATGCAGGGGACTGGACTTGATGACCTGTCATGGTTCCTTCCAGTTTCTATGATTCTATGAATCACAAACAATTAATATTCTTCTGTTCTATTTTATTCTTATTGGTCTCATGAAAAGGAAACTGGTGAATGACTCACCCATCAAAACTGAACAAAATAAAGCTGTAACCTTCAACAAGCAAGTTTTCACCAACCAAAGTTGCACAGGTAGGACAAGAGAACGATCCTGGATCCCTTTGGCTGGTTACCAAAGACCCCTACTTCTGCAGGATTAGAGACATATTACAGAATTGCTGACTCTTTTTATTAAGCCCCCGTGGGAAACCTGTGCTGATATTGGAACATGATAGAACTTTAATACCATTGTGGGGTAACAACTTCCAGATGGGTAGCCATGTTAGTCTATTTCAGAAAAACAAATGAGGAATCTTGTGGCATTTATGAAGACTAATTTATTAAGACACAAGCTTTTGTAGGTTATAACATCTGAAGAAATGGGATATAACCCACAAAAGCTTGTCTTAATAAATTAGTTTTCATATTTGCCACAAGACTCCTTGTTTGTTTTATGGTGCAATAATATCACTTTGAAATTAAGTTCCTATCTTTTTTCACCAACCAGCCATTCAGAATCATCAAACTTTGTAGTGTTTATTCACGAACTAATTTGACTCTATGAACACTGTTGTATACATACTTTCTTTTACTCATGTGTTGAATGAGTGATTCAAGATTGAACTGCTTCTTGGGGAGTAGGTACCCAACATAAAAAAACCCAATCATGTAAATAGCTCAAGTGAATAATAGATGTCCTAAAAGTGCCACTTCAGCTGTTTATCAGCCATTTTCCCCCTTCTGGATCCCTCACAGAGCCATTTGAACCACCCCACTTCCTAACACATAGCCTGCACATTCTTTGTCTCTTACTGTGGTTCCAGGAAGGAAAAGAGTGAGACACCTCACATGGGAGACATCTATAACCTGTCTTGTCCACAGCACCTTAATGTGGGGGAATAAAGCAAATTAACAGGACTCCTATTTCCCCCCGGCAGCCTATAATAGCTCTAGAGATGCAGGCAGAAGCTCTCAGGAGAAGGCAATTGGAGAGAGAGGGGATGAGAAAAGAAAGGGTTCAGAAGAGAGGGAGGAACAGCAAAGTCTGTATGGGAACAGCTGTTCCCCAGATGGTTTTTTAAAGAATAAAGGCTGAAACACTTCAGTAATTCCAACAACTTTATCATGGATGCCTTGTCTTATTCTATTGCCAGAAAAGGGGGAGGGGAGAGTGTGTGGAAATCACTCAATCTCTTTTTAACCCTTAACATGGGTTTCAGACCTGATTAATCAGGACACAGGAGTCTGAGGATTCTAAAGATCAGCAACGTTTACCTGCCACTGTTTTCTCAAAATGCTTTCCCAAAACCAGGAAATTCAATGCAGGTGTGGAGTTGGCCATATCATTAGTGTGCTGTGTTGGGTTTATCAAAGAGAGGGTGCACAATTACTCCCTTATCTCCTAAAACAGAAGCACATCCCCAAATTACTTAGAGGGACTCAACATATACCCTACAGCATTCTCATTCCCCCCAAATAAATGACTCTCTACTCCTTATGAAATTCCCATCTCCTCACAGTAGTACTTTACAACTCCACCACCACCACCACCAGAAGAACATCCCCAAACATGGAGCTGTCGTATCCTTGACACAATGAGAACCAATCTTCTTGTGTGCAAAACTTTGTTCCACAAAATATAAATAACAAGGGTAGGCTGGCATGGCAGGATCGATTTTTCAGATTTGATTGAGCAGTAGTGAAGACTCACTCAATTGAACCCAGAAGTCAACCCTATTAATCTTGGCCCAGCAAATAGCATAGTACTTCCGGCTCTAGTCCCTGGACTCTCACACGTTTTCCCCCTCTGGGTTCAGGAAATTCACTGCCCTCCTTCCTGCAGCTGTATCGTGATTTAAGCAGACTTCCCCAGCCCACAAGCTCTGGTCTTCATTCCAAAGAACCATTCTCCTGCACGTGCTTCCCTTTAACTGTATCTCTCTCCTCACACTCACCTCATAGCTTGGTTTTATCTGGTCATTGAGGAGGTAACCACTTGATTAACACCTGGCCCTCATTCCCTGATTGTCTTATGATCCCTTGAACATCTGTTTTCTTAAAATGGACGTGTCATTGAACAGAGGTTGGCCAAGCACCTCTAGCCTTTAACGGGAACCAAATTTTGCTCTGGTATAGGGGGAAAAAAACCCAATGTTTTTTAGTAGTAAAAGGTAAACAATGTCAAAAAGACATTGGGATTTATTGACAGGTATAGCACGAGAAACTACTTTAAACTTAGGGTTTTGTTTTGTTTTTTTTAATTAAGTATAGTTCATATTTTTCCTCTGGAACATAGTCATTTAAAGGGATAAAATGAAGTGGCAATATTTTATGGCCTGTTATGTAAAACGAGAAGGTGTTTATCTGAAGAAAAGCAATCTATGCCCACATTGTCAAAATAATGAATAGCTTCTATGCTGGTAGGTGCTTTTACAGCCAATTTTTTGGCCCAGAAACATGCTAATGTAAGCAAACTTCATTTGTACGTAAGAATCAGATAATTTAGTTTGAAAATGTAGCCCTAAGGGCTCGCTCATATTTGAATAAACTCTTATCTGAGAGCACTATTTAGTATTCTTTACTCACTTGTTAATCCTGAAAATGCCCATTGAACTCAATGGGAGTTTGAGTGACTAAAGAATGCTGAACAGGCTCCATGGAGACTGTTAAAATACTCTGTACAAAAAATTATTACTGGTTATGTTCTGCTGCAAGTCCCGATGTTTGTTTTTCTATAATTATGAGGAGAAAACAAGCAAAAGCTTAAACCTTTAAAAGGAAAAAAAGCCTTCAGTAAATGCTTATAGTGATAAAATTAGATCTACCATGGTTATTAGTTTACCAATGGTATTCTTGATGAACTATTTTGTGGATGAACTTTTAAATGCAAATCACATAAAAAAACATTTGAAAGAAATGTATGCATCAGCTACTTGCTGAATTCCTTTTGAACATAGACATACACACAAAGCCTTACATGGCAGTATAATGTAGGGCTTTTAAAACTATAAGTTTATCTCATTTTACTAAGTCTTGTTTATTTCCCCCCTTTCATATTTTAGTTTAGATTGTAATCAATAATCCTCAGTCCAATGAAGTGGAAGGAGCTATTCTACTCACTGAAATGGGCCCAGGATTTCACTCCAGGTTTTTCCAGGTGGGTAGCCAGGTTTTTCAAATTGCTGCTGAGTTACTATAGCTGGCAGAAATAGACCACTGCAGACGAACAACTTTGGAAAGTGGCATATTGTCTGGAAGACTAATTAAGTGTTATACCTTTAAAAACTAGTAATTGTACCCACTTGAGACAAACAGCTTCTCTAAGAAATGAATGATATTTCTATTTTACAGGGGGGAGGGAATCAGGTGAGCAGGACACATCAAGCTGTTTCCTTTTCTATACAACTATGCATGAGTAACAGTCTCTTTTAGGCTCTGATCTACATTACAGTTTCCAGTGAGTCAGCCTTCCAGCCTATAAAATGATACAAATAGAATTCAGGGAAATCATCTACAAACCACTGTAGTTGTTTAAGGACTTAATAACCATGAGTTATTATTTGTAACCATATGGATGCATGAAAATTCAAAGACAACATAAAAAAAGCATATAATTTGTTTCTTGATTTATGATATTTGTTGGCAGTACTACAACATACAATGCTTATATGAGCAAGTGGGACATCAGGTATGCAGTTCAGCATGGCCTGTTGTAAAATGTTTTAATAGTTAGGGATTTGCATCTATATCAAAACACCAGACAACACCAAAAAAACACTGGGAAAAATTATAAAACTTCACTCTGTCCAAAATATTCTGTTGCTCTACTAAGAAATTTTTTTACACTTAAACTAGTGGTCCACAGAACAGGTAACATTTGTTTTGCTCACTCTTTATAAAAGCATCATTCTCATGAAAATGTTTCCTTAGAGTTCTCAGTATCTTTCTAGGTCATTATTTTTGTCACAGTTTCCTGGTAAGGTGGTTCAGTTATGTTATGGGGATATCTGTGGAATGCAAATACAAACATCCACAGCACACCAAGAGATAAAATTATCAAAGATTCAATTTGCTGATAAACAGTATGATTAATAAATTCAGTTATGTAGCAAGCAATCTTCTTTCAGTGACTATTACCATTTATCACCAGATTCACTCTTCTTAATATATGTACATACTGCATGAATGTCCTATATTAATTTATTAAATGTAGATTTTAAAATGTATCATTCACCTTCTGAAAGCATTATTCCATAAAACTAATTTGTGCTCACTGGCTATCAATTAAGTTTGTGGGAAATTTTATGAGCCCTGAAATTTTGGGAAAGTGATGATGTTGGTGAGAATATAGTACAAATACAAAAAGAGAATGCCTTCATCTGTGCATACATACAAATCTTGTAGATTAACTATGCTAAGATACGAATGCAATACTGAAGAACTTTATTTCTCAGCTTAACCTTTGAAATAAATACGATCCAAATAGCTGTTGTACTGTACACAATACCAATTTGTATACTATAACAGTAGGGTTTAGTAACAAATCTGCACAGTCTTCCTTCCCAGATGCAAGTAAACAGTCAGGAAAAGAAAAAGTAAACATATCTTACAGTAATTTAAGCATAGCAGGTTAATTCAATGTGGTGATCACAGTAAGCCTCTGAAAGACTGGTGTATTTTGTTGCACATAAAAATACAAAGAAATTATTAAATAGTGTTACATTCCATGACAGAGACTATGATTGTGTTGAAAATTCAATCAGGTTTCCTTGTCAGTCTAATAATGAGAATTTTAACATGCTCCTGCCAAAAATCAGTGAAGCATAGTATTGCATTCAACAAACAGACTAAAGCTAGCTTCTAATTCTCTGGCTGAGAACAACAGAAAATATCTTAACTGTTCCACATTGGTTTATATTTGTCTGCATCCTATGCTGAGTAAGGTAAGAAAAACAACATTAAAATGGATTAATGAGAAACTACACATTTTTCAAATTCCTGAGCTTTTCTTTTTATAGTCTCACACATTAACTTACCCAACAGCATTGCACTCACTGCTAATGAAAAGAAAGCAAGCAGTACAAATCTTCTTAAGCCTCTCGTGGCAAGAAAACTATTACAGAAATGAATAGAAGGAAGTCTCTTGAGCCTTTCCCTTGCCTGCTTGTTTTACAAAAGGCGGTTAGGATCACACAGAGAAGTGTCAAAGCAGAATAAACCACTAGCAATTGGATGTATACCCTTTGGGCAGTTAGTCCTTCATAGATGATGATTCGACTTTGTCCAAAAACCAGTATGTGAGAAACAATGCAGAATCTACAAGAGACTATAGCCAAGCTTAAAACTGTAGACAAAGAAACAGTTTGCTTCTAAAAGGTTTGCAAGGGAGGGCTTGTCACAGGACATTAATTCAGGCAGCCTGAAATTACATCAAACCAATGCATCTAAATACTGTTAATCTGCAGCTTTTCTCGTTGCATTTTAAGAGCAGTTCAGCTGCAGTGTGGTGGAGCCTCTGGGCTTATAGTGTAGCTTAAGAACATGAGAGCTCTCTGCTCTCCCATTTCACATTAAAATGCATGCTAAGCACTTAGAAAAAGCATGTTGCAAAATATATTTTTTCAAGCTTTGTTGAGAGCTGCAGCTGAGCATCTAACATCGAACTCTTAATTGTGAGTTACAATTATGCTGTGTATACTGTATGTGTACTTTTATCTAAAGGAAATGTGTTTCAAAATGATCATATGCAGAGAATTCTTTTCTGAAGATCCCACCAGTCACCCTGTTGGAGCTTGCCAATGAAATAGCTAAAGAGCCACATTTATTATAATGGCTATTGGTAGGAGATAAAATAGATAAGTTTAAACTTAAATTTTCAGTTAAACTTTTCTTATATAAACTCGAGAGTTTTTAAATTACATTACCTGACTGCAAAACTTAAAATTTGACATGAATAGTTTTCTTTTAGCATTTTACTCTGCATACACATTAGAGCATTTATGTTCATACGTTATTTGAAGTTTAATTAAATACAAGCTTTAAACAGATTTATTTAAAATATTTTCTATAGGGTGGGGGTTTCCTTTAATAAAAAACAGACATCCCTGTGCAACACATTGAAATGAGGACTTTGAGTAGTGATAAATATGGTAAGCACTAACACCTATGAAAATGAAAGAAAATTCCACTTGATGGTAATGAGCTCACCATCCCCCAGTTTTTCCTCTTTAAAAGAACTAAAATTTTGGCCATTCTCCAACTTCAAAGAGCATCCATTAGAGAGAATAAATTTCCAGCTTTCAAGTTTCAAATTGTTCTGAGGTTGCAGAATATACAGACAGCATGCATATGTATAGCATTTTGGTTAACGTGAGATGGAGCTGAGCCAAATAGGATGGGTAAAATGATGGGCTGAGTCATTTTTCATTTTACCATGGAACATACTGAAAGATTACCCATGGTGACAGTAGAGACTGACTGGGCTATGGGTTATTGTGTTAAGAGGGATGGGCTCCTTCATACCAGGAGTCCTCAAACATTTTTTTGCTGGGACCCCCATATTTCAGGCTGTGATGACCCTCCCCCCCAAAGTGATGACCCCTCTCATGCCATGCCATCCTTAATAACATGCATGGGGTCTGATAGCTTATAACCCCCACCCCCATAATAATATTGACACCTCCTTAGGGGTCACAACCTCAAGTTTGGAAACTCCTGTTCTATTCTTATAGTCCCTTGCCCTGCGGTGCAAGACTCTACGGCTATGTCTACACTTGTTAATTTAAGTCGATTTAGCTAAGTTGACTTAACAAAGTTGACGTTAAGTTGACTTTGTTAAGTCGACTTAGCATGTCTACACTCAAAAATTAACTCGACTTCAAGGGGACCCTGCCAAATCGACTTAGAGCATCCACACTGGATGCCTAAGTTGACTTCTAGGGACTAGGTGGATCTGGGACAGGTCCACAGTGGTGGGGGGGGCACCCCTTGCCAAGTGCCAGGGGGCTCAGCCTTTGCCCCATTGTACCTGGGTACAATGGGGCAAAGGGGGACAGGGACCCTGGCAGGGCATAGAGGCAGGGTGGCCAGGGCTCTGCCCTGCCTTGTGAGGGGGCATGCCAGGCTGTGGCTGTGCCAGCCACCCTGGCAGGGAGGGCAGTGGGGAAGCCCTGGAGGCCCCTAAGTCAACTTAGAGTCAACTTAAGGCTACTCCACGTCTACACTGGCTTAAGTCAACTTTCTAAAGTCGACTTAAGCAGAAAGTCGACTTAAAATGAGGTTTTACAAAGTTGACTTAATTTTTCCTTAAGTCGACTTAAGCAGCTGCTTAAGTCAACTTAAGCAGCTGCTTAAGACGACTTAAGGAAAGTGTAGTGTAGATGCAGAGTAAATTAAGTCGACTTAAGTAAGCTTAAGTCGACTTAATTTACAAGTGTAGACGCACCCTACCGTGATTCTTGTAATACTGACATCCCTTGACTGTGCCAGTATTGAATGAAATTATCTGTAGGACTTGTATTCACAACTTCCATTTCTCTACTTCTTTTATAACTCTTCCATGTGTGTCATCTTGCCTTGTGGTTTAGAAAGGTGTTATGCCCTTTTATAAAAATAGCATGTGCAGGAAATAAGGCCAGGGAGAAAAACATTCCTCTGTCTCCTCAGTTGCCTTTGTATTATACTGCCCATTTACAGATCAAAGGCCTGATCTAAAGCACAATGAAGTTAATTGGAGTCTTTCCATTGACTTCAGTGGCTTTTGGACTGTGTCTAAAATTGACTGTTGATGCCTTGTTAACTGGAAGTGTACTGCAAAGTAAAAATATCTGGTAAATTATTCTTGCCAGGCAGCCATCACTGGCAGCTCCCAAATACTTATTTATTATTTATTTATTCAGGTTTCTTCAACAACAAAAAAGTAGTTCTAAGCATCACTGACAAAAATTATATAAACAAAAATTAACTTAAATCCCATCAGATAACAGAAGTGAACCCTTACTCAACATAAACCTCCTTATGTAGATAAAATTTGCTTAAAACTTCACCCTTCCAAAAACCCTTATCAGTTAGATGAACCTTACAGCATGTGTTGAAGATCAACTGCCTGGGGCAATTTTGGACTGTGGAGAAGTTTGTTTTAGAGTTTGTTTGCTGTTTTACAGCTGACTGCCCTTGCAGAAAATAGTTTAGCACCAGACAAAATAATGAGACAAGCTAAGTGCTGGTGAATTCACTGAATTTTGAATATTTAGCCTATCATATTACATGGCATAATTCTGCAAGTGCAGTTTATGAACTCCCTATTCCTATTCATGAGCAGCTACTTACGCAAGCGGTCCCACTGAAGTTAATGGGACTACTACTAAGAGTAACTGCTCACCAATATGAATAACACATTCAAAAGCAGGTCCAGAAGACTTCTCTTGCAAGGGATAAGAAGCAGTAATAGTAGTCACTTGAATATTGGTGAATAATATTAATACTTTAAAAGCATCATACTGGTATTTTTAACAGACTACAAATAGAAAAAACCTTCCAGTATAAATCCCAGCTATTTGCGCTCCAGTCAAAAAGTGATTAAGTTACAGTCATTATTTTTTGTGTCCATAAGAGGCCATGTGTGACAGAGTACAAACTGGAAAGGAAGTTGAGCTAAACTGTGACTATAACCTGGTATATATAGGGCCAAGTTCTGCCACACTTGCTACTTTTAAATAGTAGCACACTCAGTGTGTTCTCCCATCCATTTTAGCTGCATCCATCTGAAGCTGTGTTTCTGTGGAAGAATAAGTTCCAAAGGGGGTAGCCGTGTTAGTCTAGTTGAGCAGTGGAAGAATATTGGCCAGTTAAGTTACATGTGTAAGTAACTTTTCCCTATGGATGAGCTACAGAATATATCCATCAGAAGCATCTGCTAATAAAAGGTGCCAGTTGAGCTTTATATAGAGAGAAGGTCAACCAAGCTGCACTGAGGGTCTAAAGGCCCATATATCCACAATGGTTTGGGCCCTAAATGTTTCCAAATTAATTAAAATACATGCACAAAATATGGAGTATAAAGGAATATTTAGAAAAACAACCCAATTTGGCCAGTTCACATCACTCTGACAGAAACATCGCTGCAAATAATCTATCTGGAGAAAGCTAAAATTGTTATAAGGTCAGGCATTTAGGTAGGGCAGTTTGAGCTAACATCTCTGGAGTTTTACAAATTTAAAGAGCGTACCACATGTAATTTTTGTCATGTAATTGCATGTGATTTTTGCCAAATCTGACCTCCAACTCTGAAATTTTCATTCTTGCTACAAATAATTTTTAACTGCAGAAGAGCCTATCTCATTTTATTTGAATTTGTAGAACTGTAAAGAATCTGAAAATCATTTTTAGTCAGGGCCCCAGCGCCAAAAACTTACGATTTCTAAATGTTAGTTCAACTTTCGAAAAGCGTGGATTTGGACATTCAGGAAGTTTTATAAATCAACCCCATTCCAAGTGTTTCTGAGAGAACTAAGGTTCCCAAATATCATCTAATGATTACATACTATGAGCCTGGAGACACATGCTGTAGGCACTCTTCAGATTCTAGATCTTAGAATGTTTCCATAAGTTTCTCACACACACAAATTGGAAATGTATCGAATTTGCCAGATTGTTTCAGTTGGAAATAAAATGCCAGAAAAACCATGTTTAATGTTGAAAAATGTTCAGAATGAAACTTCTGATTTTTCAGTTCAAAGCTACTATTTATTTTGAAATTTCCTTCAGTTTTATTTAGCAACATTTAAAAAATTTTAAAAGCTCAAAATCAACATGAAACATTCAGATCGAATAAACCATTTTGTTCAACCCAAAATACAGTTTTTTTCCAACATTTGCTTCACCTCCCCTTCCCGACCCTCACCCCCCAAACTGCCAACAAACCCAAAAAAGTCAGTTATTCACACAACCATCACTCAAATACCCAAGGCACAATTGCTCTGACAGATTCAAACAAAATTAAATCAGATTTCTTAAGTCAGGACTAAGGGCTCTCTAGCAGAAAAGCTTACATTGGTTCTGGTGTGACCCATCTCCAGTGTCTTTCTGACTGCACGCTGTAACCATGCAGGGCTTTTTTTGTGATGGTACTCAGGGGTACTGAGTACGGGCACCTTTTTTTCACAGCAATGAGGCCACTGGCCCCAGGTCCCTGGCCAAGTACTGGAACCCTTTTTAAAAAAGAAACAAAAAACAAACAAAAAAAGCACTATAACCATGTATTTATCCTGATATGACTACTGCTGGCTTCCTGCAAGAAAAAGGGCATGTCTTAACCCAAGCTCTCAGCCACCTTGGTCCAGTTCTGCCCACCCTAGCTTCTCTGCAACTATGTTCTTCAGCATTCTGCACCTCTGCAGCTTCTTATCCATCATAAGACTGGTACATTTTGATTTAAAATTATACTTCCCCTTTCCTGAATGGAGTGGGGCCAACTCTAAACTTTCAAAAACATCATAAAACTTTAAAAATAATGTATCTGAGAATTTTAAAATAATGATTTTTATTTGCCTGCTGGTGCTACAGCTTTTGAGAGTTACATTTTCAAGCTTTTCTCTGCAAACATGAGCACTGGAAATGTACTTTTTAATTAAATGAAAACTGAGATTCTTAGGTAATAACTTGATTCCAGCAACTGGGACTTGAAGAAAAACTCCAAATATTGCAGCACTGAGAACAGAGCTACAAGAGGCAGCAGCACTGCACTGAGGGGATTATGGAGACAGCTGGTGGACTGCAGGGTAATAGTGGCTAGAAATGAGGTACCATGTTGATTGCAGTATTATAAATACATTAAGAATCTCTGTTCTGTAACATTTCCATAGTATTTTTCTTTCACATTTACAAATATTGTTTTATTATAATACAGTGCTTTTTTTGTTTAAAACAAAAGGGCCGGTATTCATATCTTGATAGTAAATTTGAAAAATGCCTCTCCCACCCCACTTCTTCCTGCACCACCCCTCTTCTTCCAGTGGTGCGCTCCATTCCCCTGTTGACAACGCCCCCCCTGCCCACCAGCTGGACCGGCAAGGGACAGGAGCGGCATGCTCTGTTCCCATTGACCACGCCCTCCCCCCTTTATGCCGGTACCCCTGCGTACCGTCACAAAAAAAGCACTGCCTGAAACTATGTAAATGAAATATAACCTACTAGTGTTAATCATGATCATGAGATTACACCGTTTATTAATTTAATATAGTCATACTATGAGATCTTCCAACTTCCAAGCCAATATATATAAATATGGTTCATGAATATACACATATGCTCACTAAAGATGAGCACTGTATGTTTATCAACTAAAGGTAGAAACATTTCTAGAGTCTGAATACAGTTTTGTCTCCTATGGGGTTTACTAGCTTTGCTGAAGAGTCTCTTTTCCCTTATTTGCATCCGTCTTTGCTGGCTATGGATACAATCGCTATGATCACATGCGAAACACTTTTGATATGCAGGACCTCATGAAGGTTTTATTCCAGCAGCAATATCTGCTACAGTACTTCAAACATCTGGGATAATGCAGTTGATTAGCACTCTGAGCTACGCTGGCTTTTTTTTTTTCCGTACATAGTATTAGGCCACCATTATTCATATGTTTATTACAACACATTATTCATTTTAACTGAATTTCCCATGAGATCAATTTACTCAGATACATGTTAAACAATCGAGAGTCACCAAATGGTATATCAAGCTGGGACAGATCCTTATCTGGTGTAAATGAGTGTAGATCCACTGAATATGAGGATTTTGTTCTGTTCTGTCCCATTTATCCTGAAAGAGAGCCCTCTTTGCTAAGCAGATCTCTTTAAAAGGAAGTTAATTTTCCAGGCCCCCTGCTGTTTAAAACACAAAATTTCTCAGTGTGTTCTTGTGGAAGAACAGCTTTGGAATATGGTGCGCTATGGAGCCTTTAGTACAATAGTACAAAAAGTGTTTTTGTGTATAGAGGGTAATCAGTATTTTAGTTTTTAATACTCATAATACAGAAATAAATGAAAATATGTAAAAGAACATGAGACCAAGACTGTTTCAACTCTATCTAGATTTCTATAAATACACAGGTGACACATTTGAATATTAGAGAGTTAGTGGATTTAGATTTAATACAACTAAATTACGTTGGTACAGTACAATGGTCTAAATAGAGCTTGACAAACAATTTCCATCTAAGCTAATTTCCAGTGCAAAATAGTGTTTTATTTCCCCAAATGAAACTTTATTTCCTCCTAAATACTCCATTTTTCAATGAAAGTCAACCCCTGCAAACGTTTTAGGTTTTGAAAACCTAAAATTTCACTATATAGCAAAACTGAAGCCTTTTTTCAGTTTTTAGTCCAAGTTTTTTCATTTTTTTTAAAAAAAAATCTCTTTCAAAATTGATGGCAGAATGTAGCTACCATTTTTGATCAGCTCTTAACATAAGTGATGACAGCAATTTTCAAAATGAAAAAGAA
Source organism: Pelusios castaneus (assembly GCA_007922175.1). Classification (NCBI taxonomy): domain Eukaryota; kingdom Metazoa; phylum Chordata; order Testudines; family Pelomedusidae; genus Pelusios; species Pelusios castaneus. Next base: position 17,964,061 of record ML685787.1, read on the forward strand.
GAAACATCTATAAAATATTCAGGAAGGACAGGCAGGGAAAAAAAGATAGAGGAGTTATTATGTATGTAAGAGTAGTATGACTGCTCAGAGCTCCAGTATAAAACTGCAAAAAAATAAACCTGTTGGAGAGTCTCTAGGATAAATTTAGAGGCAGGAGCAACAAGCATGATGTTGTGTCGGATGTCTGCTGTAGACCACCAGACCAGGAGGGTAAGATAGATGAGGCTTTCTTCAGTCAACTAATGGAAGCTTCCAGAGCACAGCCTTAGTTCTCATGGGGGCTTCACTTACCCTGACATCTGCTGGGAGAGCACTATAGCTGCACACAGACAATCCAGGAAGTTTTTGGAGAATGTTGGGGACAACTTCCTGGTGCAAGTGTTCCTCTTGACCTGCTCTGGAACTGGGCAGGATCCTCTGGGAGGTTAATATGAGGGGGAAAGGAGTCCAAGAGAGCAGGCTGTATTTAAAAGAAGACTTATTGAGGGCTTAGGAACAAACTATCCCTATGTGTAGAAAGGTATGTCAAGTGACCAGTTTGGCTTAAAAGAAAAATCTTTGATTATCTTAAACCCAAAACGGAAGCTTACAATAAGAAGAATCTTGGACATATTACTAGGGAGGAATAAAAAAATGTTGCTCAAGCACAAGAGTGAAATCAGGAAGGCTAAAGCATAACTGGAGATACAGCTAGCAAGGGATGTGAAGAGTAATAAGAAGACTGTTGCTAGGGAAAGTGTGGACCCCTCACTGAATTGGGGAGGCAACTTAGGCAGCATAGTTTGGGGAAGAGGTGAGCAGCCCTTGGTGGTAAAAGAACAGGTTCAGGATTATTTAGAAAAAATGGACATGGACAAGTCTATGGGGCCAGATGGAATGCATCCAAGCAAGCTGAGGAAGTTGGCTGATATGATTGAAAGACATTGGCTATTATCTTTGAAAAATTGTGGTGATTGGGGGAGGGAGGGCAGTGAGGGAAGACAAATCTAGTGCCCATCTTTAAAAAGGGAAGGAGGTGGATCTGAGGATCTACAGAGCACTCAGCCTTATCTCAGTCCCTGGAAAAATCATGGAGGATGGGAATCCATTTTGAAGCACTTGCAGGAAAGGATCAGGAACAGTCAGCACTGATTCACCAAGGGCAAGCCATGCCTGACCAACATGATTGCTTTTTCTGATGATATAACTGGCTCTGTGGATGTGGACAAAGTAGTGAATACAATATATCTTGATCTTAGTGAAGCTTTTAATATGGTCTCCCACAGTACTATTTCCAGTAAGTTAAAGAAGTATGGATTGGATGAATGGATTATAAAGGTGGCTAGAATGTTGTCTAGATCATCAAGCTCAATAACTAACAATGGCTTGATGTCTAGTTGGAACTGGTATCAAGCAGAGTGTCCAAGGACCAGTTCTGGGGCTGATTTTGTTCAACATCTTAATTAACGATTTGGATGATGGGGTAGATTCCACCCTCAGTAAGTCTGCAGATGACACTAAGTGGTAGATACACTGGAGGGAAGGGATAGGATACAGTAAGCAAAATAAATTGGAGGACTGGGCCAAAAGAAAATGTGATGAAGTTCAATGACAAGTGCAGAGTGCTGCATTTAAGGTGGAAGAATCCTATCTTCTACAGCCTAGGAACCACCAGCTAAGCAGCAGTTCTGCAGAAAAGGATATGGGGGTTACATTGGACAAAAGGCTGGATATAAATCAACAGTGTGCCCTGGTTGCCAAGAAGGCTAACAGCATATTTGGCTGGATTAGTAGGAGCATTATCAGCAGATTCAGAGAAGTGATTCCCCTCTATTTGGCTCTAGTGAGGCCACATTTGGAGCACTGTGTATAGTTTTGGGCTGACCATTACAGGAAGAATGTGGAGAAATTGGAAAGAGTCCATCAGAGGGCAACAAAAATTATTGGGGGCTGGAGCACAAGACTTATGAGGAACTGGTCTAATTTAGTCTGCAGAAGAGTAGGGAGGGGAGATTTGATAGCAGCCTTCATGAACCTAAAAGGGTACTCCAAAGAAGATGGAGCTAGGCTGTTGTCAGTGGTGGCTAATGACATAACAAGGAACAATGATCTCAAATTGCAGTGGGAGAATTCTAGGTTGGATGTTAGAACAAAGGTTTTTCACTAGGAGGGCACTGAAGCATTGTTATAAGTTATCTAGTGAGGTGTTGGACTCAATATCTTTATCGGTTTTTAATATCTGACTCGACAAAGCCCTAGCTTGGATGATTTAGTTGGGGTTGGTCCTGCTTTGAGCAGGAGGTTGCACTAGATGACCTCCTGACATCCCTTCCAACCATAATCTTCTATGATTTCAAGATATTTTATGCAAGTTCATTTTATTCATTTTATACAATGGTATTTGAAATTCTAAATTACTTAAATCTACAAACTTTTGCATGGTTGCATGAGCAACAAATCAAAGCTTGTTGGCATCATCTTTCTACTGTATCTCTATAGCAACTTTAACCTGTCAGCTACAAGAGCTTCTCATGAACCGTGAAATCCACATGCCACCGAAACTCTCTTTTTATGAGAATCCTGTTGATCATGGCCTGCTTTCCAATCAGTCTCGATAATTAGGTCCTTCTATTCTATGGCAACATAAAGCTGTCCTGAGGTCAAGTCACTACATAGGTTTAAAAGGGTACAATTTCCTGAGGTCGATCAATAAAACAAGAGTGAATGAAAACAGATGTACCAAATAGGTCCATAAGCCACTTTAAAATCCCTCCTCCTCCAGATACCGACTTTAAAAGTCAACTGGTAGTTTTCTGTCCCAGCCTTAATGTCAGGGCAAATGATATCAGGACTAGTCCAAGTAAAGGAACGGGGAACCAATAGAAAACAGTTTCTTCAAAGCAAAAATCCACCCCACACAGAAATTATTTTCACACCTAAAAATGCGTATTTTGTAAGTTCAATTAATGGCAAAGCCAAAAACTGGACTACAATTTGAATAGTAATAGACAGGAAACAGGTAGTGATGTCTATAGTTGAGGTTGCTTGCCCCTTTCCATTATAAGCCCATACTTTCTCTTGTAATTTTGCCAAAAATTTAGACTGAAATTCTCCATGCCTCTCTCTATCTCAGAATGACTTATGTATCAGCAAAGATGCTCCAGTCATTTCTTAGCACAGGGATTTTTAAGTTATTGAAGCATCACCATAAGATTTTTCCCCCCTACAATTGCACAGTTCACCGAAATCTGATTGATTGAATAAGTCTGATTTGCAACATCAAGTTATTTTTAAAATAACCACATACTATACCAGTCGCTGTATTCTGATTGCCTGAAAGCCATTATTAACCAATCAAAGAGCAGGAATTTGCATAAGCACTCTGAAGTTATTTTTCAATAACTGCTTTGTGAATATGAAATTGTCTCTATTATGCAAATTTCACTAATATAGTCCCACTGCTCTGATTTGATTCTTTATTCAGAATTTTAAAGTTGTTTTCCAGCAAGAAAGATGCCAACTGAAGTTCTCATTCCTCTTGCAGATATATATATTTTTTTAAAAATTCAAAATTTACATGACAGAGCAAAAGTTCAAAGTGAACTGAATGAAGCTTAAAAACACAATTCTGTTGAGGTATAAACAGGGATAAAATCCAACTCATTCTATCTGAAGTATGTTGGTACCACAAACCTATCAGGAGATCAGAGTGATAAAATGTCATTTTGTCACTAGCATTTTTAGATACAAGGGGGCGAAGTTGTTAAATAAGTTTTCATTTTTAATGTCACTCTGCAAAGTAGAAGCCCATTTTAAAGAACTATTTGACTCATCTCTCAGGCCAAGTCCTGCATCCACTAAAATTAATGGAAATTTTTCCCAGTGATCTTAATGGGAATAGGATTATTTCCCTTCTTGCCTTCCTAGCACTTCCTGCAAATCAGCCATAAACTTGTCACTAAAATAATTGTCACATTGTTTTGATTTTACTATGTTTGTTTATTCTGGGAGAGTTTATGTTGTGCATACTACTTTTCCTTAGACAGATACACTAAATAAATTGCATCATAAAATGCCCCACAGCCAATTACATTTCAAGCATGCAAATAAATAATGAAATGCAATGCTATATATGGGAAGTAACAAGATGGCCATATTGAATCCATACTGGGGTGAATTTTACAAAATAACAAGTTACAGTACTATTGCAAGTCTAAAATAATTAACCAGAATATAAACTTCATCACATATGTATGTAGTGTGTTTTTTCCATATTACCTAAAACATACATGTTAAAAATCTAGATATGTGATTTGAGCTCATGATGGGAGAATTGGTCAGGAACTTGTGACTGTGAATTATAGCTTTTGTGTCTAGGGCCAGAGAACAAGGCAGTTATGTCTCTGGATCACAGGGATATTTGCCTCTAAGTAGTACAGGATTATGTTCGATATATCAAAAGGGGGGAATAAATATTTACAGTAGAAAATTTGGAAAGTAAGCATTTTTCCAGCAGTGTTACTGCTTCTATAGGTCCTAAATCCTACTCTATGAACTGTATATAATGGAAACCATGGTAATTTCACATAATGCTGTTTGGTAACTACTTGGAAGATGTGAGAACTACTTTACTGGGAGCAATGGGATTCTCGGTGGATTATTGACAGAGCTTTGCAAATATAAGTGTTACATGTGTGGTATTATTTTAAGAACAGGAATAATGAATAAATGCCACTAATTAGCTTTCCAGTTGCATGAAATATTTCTTTTAGGACAACCATGAACAACTGCAGTCCCTTAATCTCTGGAGTTGTGAAATTTTGACAGACAGACAGAACCTGCCAAGATTTGTTATTTTATTGTCTCAAGATATCAGACACTCATCTTGAAAGCTAAAAATATGCTCACTTGGGCACAGAGTGAGCCAAAATCACAATTTTAATAGGAAACCAAACTTCTCCAACCAAAGAAGGTGCTGGAATTGAAAGTAATATTCAGAACCAGGCCACCACATATGCACTTATTCTAATGTACAGTGCTGTAAAGGAGAGGGAGATTAAGTTGATCATTGTAATGTATCTGTGAGACCAAGGGGTAGTATTCATTTAATGCCAAAACAACCCTTTTTAAGTGTATGCTCCTCTATATTAGAAAAGCATCAGCAAGTCTGAGAAATTACTGATGAAATATTCCAAAATTATGCTGTGATCCTTTCAGATTTCACAAGCTAAGTAATATGGTTCTGGAAAATGCTTGCAGAATGCTTCAGGATGTAGAGGTCGTGATTCAATAGCTGGCACTTTAACCTCAAAGCCTGTCATTACTATTTCTTGAGTTCTCATGTCTAGAGCTGCGCAAATACTTCACACAAACAGTTTATTTGCTGGAAAATGCCATTTTGATGGACTTGAAACTATTTATGAATTTGATATGAATTCATGGAATAGTTTCATCAGAAATAAATTATTGGGGAAGGACTCTGATGCTGGCAGTGAAGGACAGTGATGTTTATCCCAGTGGTTAGAGTGCTTATTGGGACCAATGACTACTCAATGTCATTCACAGCAGCAAGTCATAGTCATTCACAAAAAACCAAAAAATAGTTTGACCCAGGTAAGAGAGTAAGATCCTGATGGGTAGATCTGACCTACAGAAGCCCCAAGGTCCCAGTTCCTGCTCCATTGACTATTTATACAAAGTGGAACAGTTTCAACAGTAGAGACAGAGAGACCTGCCAGTGGGGAATTCAACCTGGTCCTCAACATCCCATGTTAGTGTGTTAAGCGCTGGATTCAAGGCTATAAAGGGAGGACACTGTCTCTGCTAGAAAAAATCAATTTCAGATATATTTGTCTGAATTTCAATGGAGTTTTTTCAACTTGCTAAAAACTTTCATAATTAATTTTCATTAAAATTTTTTTAAATATATACTTTGGAATTTCCAGCATACCAAAAAAATCAGTTATCTCACCCAGCTCAAGTCATGACTAAAGCTGGGCAGAAAGCAGTAATTCCATTTCATGGAGGAGTCAGAGCTTTCAAATTTGGTTCTGCTTTAATTAGAATGAAACCTCAACATTCTGAAATTATTTGCAAACAGACTTACTGTTTTCTGCCCAACTTTACTGGGAGCCCTCCTTCCAGGATAGTCTACATGGTGGGATGCTTGGAGTATGACAACCCAGAATCCTGAGACTATGGAGGAGCTGCAAGCCAGGTGGGCTTCCCAAAAGCCAAATGGGCAAGCTGGCAGGAAACGAGACAGGTTTCTAAGGAAAAGATAAGAGAGGGGCAGCCTGCCAGGTGGACAGAGGGAGAAGTGAACTGTCCAGGAAGCCTTGAAGCCAGGTAACCAATCGGTGAGAATGTCCTGTTTTCTGTCAGTCTCAGGAGCATACTTCATTTTGGAAACCTCAAAATTCCTGCTGCTGAAACAAAATATTTTATAACTTTTTCATGGGACAGAAATTCTGTTTCCCAGCCAACTGTAAGTTGTAAATCATTAGAAACTCCATAAGTATACCACAAAAAAAGTGTTTGTAATTAAGAGTCAAAATCCCAAAAAAGTTACATCTACAATGACTCACTTGTTCTGTCTCCAGCAAATCCATTTAGCAGCTTCTCTGTTGCCCCAGCTATAATTATTTTTCATGTCTGAAGCTTCTCTGTAATATACTAGTTGCCAAACAAGTAACTATTTACGATGGTCCCTATTTATATTGAAAATGTCACTTTTACAGAGTTCCCAGTATACAGAATTGTATTCTAGTGCAGCCAGCCATTCAATACTTGTTTGCACAATCAGTGTCCTTTGTAAAAATATCTTCTGTTTCAAATTAAAATAATTTGGGAGAAGATAAAAGAACTTGCTTTTTTCTTGTTTAGGCAGATATGAGAAACACAACTTCTAAATGGTCAAAAATATGCACATCAGGAGAACTTGACTGCAGTTGTTTAGATCAGAAAATCTAGAAGAGGGCCAGATTAATGCAGGGGCTTTAGAGGCTGAAGCCTAGGACTAAGTCCCCCTGCCCCTCCCCCCCCCCCCACAATCCAGCCCCAGAGAACTGTCCCTGCTCCAAGGGAGGCACTGCTTGGAGGGAATATAGGAGAGACTTTCCCACCCTGCTGCTCCGGCTAGCACAGCCTCCCAGTCACGCATCCCAGCTCCAGGGGGAGAGGATTGGATCCACGCTGCTCCACCTGAGCTGACTCCAATTGCCTCCCCACCCAACCCACCAAGCTGCTGTCACTGCCTTCATTTTCTGGAGAGGGATGGGGGTGAGGGGGAATGGGCTAGAAGGGAGAACAGGGATGTGAGGGGTCAGAGGAGGTGAAGGGGCAGGACAGGAGAGAAGTGGGGCAGTGGGTGGCTGGAGGGTGGCTGAGGTGATGCAGGGGAATCTGGGGACAGGGAGTTTAGGGGCTGGCGGAAGGAGGCTGGAGCAGAGGTGGATGTGAGTATGCGGGACACGGAGGGAAGGGGGAATGTAGGGAGGGAACTATGAGATCGGGAGCCCCACTGCCCAGGCTGTTACAGCTCGCAGGCAGCCAGGGAGTTCTCCAACCCTGATGTGGGCATAAGAAGAGCCTGTTATGGCTGCCTCACTGCTGCCACAGCAGGGATAGAGCAGGACATGGTCCACAGACTCTCCCCGACCCTGTGGGGTGCTGCTATCGCTGCTGCTGCTGCTGTTCATGCGGGGGGGATGGGGGTGAAGAGCAGGACATGAGCCCACAGACCCCTCCCACGGTGTGCTGCTGCCAATGAGGTGAGGCACTTTAAGTATGGTCCCAGGGGCCAGAGACCCCACTTTCTTGCTGCCTCTCCCGTCCCCCCTTCCCCTCCCCCAGCTGGCAAGTGGCCAGCCAGGGGCCCTGCAAAATCTTATAGCTCCGGACCCACCAGGGTGTTAATCCGGCGCTGTCTAGAAGAGATACAAGATGAAAACAATAGTTGTAACCTTAACATGACTCATACATCTAAACTTCTGTAATCTTTCTTATAGTTAGTAGAATAAGTAAAAAAAAAAATCATAATTTTTTTCATCAAAATAGACCCATTCCATAGTAACACAAGAGTTTCAGAAAAATTTCATTTAGAAAAAAATATAAATTAAGCATTATAAGATCAAAACATACTGTTTCAGTCTGAGTAAAAAAAATTTTTGTTTCAAAATAACTTTGTTTCAACATCTGATTTTATATGATAAATTATGATAAAATAAAAAATATTTTAAAACAATAAAATAAAAAGACATGTTTTAATTTACTAGAAATGAACTTTAAAAATCATTTCAGGGGCAATTTCAAAATTTTGGCTTTTTGTTCCAATTTTTTAAAAAAAAATTCAGAGTTTCCTGTGGAACAGAAATTCCAGTTTCTCTAATATTTTCCAGGAATTTAGTTATTTTCTTGTCAGATAATTTTATTGCTATTTTTAAAAGGACTTTACATAAGAAACAAAAGAAAGCATTGGAAGGAGAGAGGTCCATCATTGAGAAGGACATGAAATAATGGAGAAATAGTACTAAATTTATTCTCTTTGGGGGAATATTTGTTGGGCAACCTGTGAAATATATCAGATGATGATTAGCTATAGATCAGAACTCTTCCAAATGGGTGTTGCCTGTGCATAAAGTAAACCGTAGTCATATACATATTGGGAGGTGGAGAGGATGGGGAGCCAAGAGCAGTACAACTGGGGTACAATACACCCTGCAGGTGACACAGAGTCATTATGACCCAGTAAACCTATTCAGAATGTATTGTGAAGGTAATCATTTCTCACACTGGTTCACGCAGTGCCTGGATTTGCACGTGATATTAATCAGTGGTATAAGCAATTGGTGTGGTCTCCAAACCCTAAAAGATCTGCACCAACTTCAGCAGTCTTACATTGCATTCTCTGAACGCTGCAATTAAAATGTAATCTTCTGTGCAACCAGGTGAAGCAGGAGGTGGTAATTTAGAAGAATTCCACACTATAGGTATTGTGCCCATATGTAATTGGAGTGACTGGCAGAAAAGAAACATGCAAGTCTGCAAGTTTCATGGCTGTTTTTAAGTATCAGGGTTTCTTTTATTGAGTTAAATATCTGTATTATTGTTTTGCTATAATAATTAGCCAAAGGTAAAAGTCATCAACTGTAAATTCAGCCACCACTAAATGAAGCACAACTGAGAGATTACATCCACTGGTTCAAGTTGGAATTTTTATTTTCCTTTCACATTTACCAGTTAGGCTTTTGGAGATGAGTTATTTCCTTTGTTACTCTTGCTCGCTTTTTATTTCTGTTTGACATGGTCAAATAATAGTGCAAGTTTCAGAAAAATATTTACATCAGGAGAGCAGTATTGCCAAGCCAAGCATTCAGAATTTAAAGTAAGGCCTCAAAATAAAATAAAATAAAATAATCACACATTAGACTTCAATATCATGAGATTTAAAAAAAACAATATTTTGGAGCCTCTTTATTTGCCTTTTGGCTTTTTGAGCTTTAGAGTAAAATAAAAAATAAGGCACTAGAAAACTTGGATGATCTTTTTTTGTGGTCACTCATGCCAGGTTTCACTGTATTTGTTGCAAATACCATGCTATATAAACTCATTTTTCAACAATAATTTTGACCAGAAGTTAGTGAATTTTACAGCTTATGAAAGGCAAAGATTTATATGTTGGCTAGAGTAAAGGAAAAGGCATATAGTATGTGTGGTCAGAAGCTGAGTAATACCAGAGTTAGAAAACACGGTCTTCCTATTAAATATCCTTATGAAAGATCCCAGACAAAATTATACACATGTGAGCACTGCAAAAACCCATGTGTGAGCCGTTCAAAATTCTCGCATCAGACAGGATATGAATTCTGTTTGGGAAAAAAAACACTTATTATCGCTTTGTTATTATGGGAAACACATCAGAACAAAAACAGCTTAAAAACCTTTGGGGACAGTATCTTGCGACCATGTGACGTAGCCACATAAAGAGTAGGAGGAGACAAAGCAGTGCAGGCTTTGAGGCCAGCATATGAATCAAGGCTAGACAGTTTGGTTGATAAGTGTTAGATGCATTTTTCTACTTCTCTTAAGAAGCATCCTGAGGCTATGGCTTAAATATGCTGCTGAGCACACAGCAGATATGTTAGCTGGATCACAGAACCTTTAGGGTTAGAAGGGACTTCAAGGGTCATTTGAATGGGTTGGTAGAGATCATATCTCCTCTGGGATATGGAGTGTTAACCAGCATCGTAGATGATCCCCATACTTCTGCTCCTGAGCATTGGTAAGAGCTACGTTGCTGCTCAGTCACTTGAGGGGAGATACTCCCACAAAGGAGAATAAATAGAAATGAATGGAATGAAAGTATAGAAAAAATGAGGCCAAATGGAAAAAATTCCACAGCCTAAGGTAAGTAGTTGAAGCCCAAATCTCTGGATGCCTTTTAAAACAGACTGGGGAAAAAATGCACGACTTTTCATAAGAAACTATCCTGTCCTGTCCTGGCACTGGGAATGGGTTGTATTATAGAATAGGCTTTTATTATCTCCCATTTCTATGCCTGACCTAACACACTCATAAGAATCCCCCAAGTAACCTCCTGAAGTTAAAGTGAGACCATCTAACTCCCTTCATTTCCACCTTTAGCCAAGTTTAACTGTTTTTGAATATCTGTTCTGAGATTTGTATCATCAGTGAAGTGAACCTATTCTGCAGCAAACTTTGACCACAGCACACTTAAGAAACTGGGAATTCTGTCAATAATGCTGTCAACACTCCAATATGTACACAACAAATGGAAAAATTAAACCATCTTGTGTTTTCATACTTCTCCCTTAGATATATTTATAATACAGTGCTTGTAATTTTTCATCCTTCAACTGAACTTCAGTAGTTTGAAATAAATTATATTTATATTTTAAAACTATTTTACCCTTGAGAAATTTTGACAGATAATAGCAACATACAGCAGTGTTTGGGATTTCCCTCCTCAGCTTCCCATAACAGCCAGTTTCTAAGGGGTAGGAAGAAAAACATCATACAAGGTAAATGTCTAAAAAGCTTTTCTTCTTTTACCTATGCCAGATTGGCTTGGCTACTCCTTGTACAATAAAACAGGTGTTCCTCCCTTTTCTGGCTTAGCTCATGCCATTTCTTGTGATGAAATCTGTCAAACTATTAAGCAAGACTATATTTTTACTTTTGCTGCCACTGTTTCCTATATGTGTGTTCTGTTGATTTAATGCAACACATTATATATGACCTTTATGGCAGCTGAGAAAATTTTTTCTTCATTTTTTTATCTTTTCATTTTCAGTTTTAATTCAAAATGAATCCCAGAAGGTGAGTATTGGAGAATCAAAGCAATGCACTATGATCCACTTCTCCACTCTGTGCTGTAATTTTTGTGTGCACATGCACCATGTAAAAATTACTCTCCTGGAACATTCTAGAGGATATTTTTCATTTGAAACATCACTATTCACCACCACCACAAGGATTCATTATTGGCTCCCTTCTGCAAAAATCACTTAATTTACAAGCTGTTATTCCATTACTGAGATGATCTGCAGTACTTGCAAGTTTATTAAATGAGAGAGAAAACAACAGACTACTCTGTGTCCTTCTCTGGATAGGAGCAGAATGGTTAGAAGACTCAAGCTGGCTCAGTGTGGATGCCCTTGGCCTGATCCAACAAAATACTTGAGTATGTGATTAGGTCGAATGACGTGAGTGGTCCCACTGACTCCTGAAAGCCCATTCCTTTGCCAAAAGAGCCCATTATAGGGCATGGGGTACGGGCAGAAAAGGAATGGCCATTTAATAACACCTTCTCCACATAGCTGCCTCTCTGCCAGTGACTTTGATATTGTGGTGTTACCCAATTAGAATTGGGGGCCCTATTGTGTGGGGGCACTGTACATAGAAATCCATCATATCTGTCCTAAAGAGTTTACCCTTTAATTTGAAATAAGACAGCAACAAATGAGAAAAATAAATCAGTGAGAGCGGGGCTGAGGAAGGACTAGAATGACAATAAAATAATATATTCACATAGGTATGTGCTATGTGAACAACTGATGGTTCTGAATCATTTGAAAGTTTTGTTCTATATTTTTTTAAAAACTTTAATAAACAACGTCTCCTGTCCCTCAAAGCTGCTCAACCAAGCCATCTTTGACTGACTTATCTCTTATATGTTCCAAAACAGAAGAGGGTCTTAAGGAAAGATTTGAAGAATGATAGGATATGGAGTACTTCAGCAATGGGTTTTCATGCTGAATAAGCAGTGCATAAGAACATAGAGAGACATTTCGGGAGAACCAGATGAATAGGCATTTAAGGGTGGCACCATTGATGACATGAAATTAGAGGAAAGTGACACAGCAAGAGACAAGATTAGACAAGTGGGGAAACACATACAGTTTTGAAGGTCCTTAATATTGAGGAAAAGGACATTGAATTTGATGTGAAGGAAACCAAGGAACCAATAAAAAGGTTCCCAATATGGGGGAGAGAGTCAGTAGCTGTGATTTGTGTGGATTGGGTTTTGGGTGGGGAATGGGGAAGTCAAGATCAGAGATCATGCAATCTATTCCCATCACTGCAGGATTTTTCCTTATTAATACTGTTTAGTGCTTTATCCACTCTAGTGTATTTAATTAGAGCACTTTCTCTTACAAAATTCATCCTTCTTTTAAACTTACTTTCATAACATTCTCTTTTCATCCTTATAACTATTTGTCCCCAGAAGATCAGGAACCAGATTGCAGATTAGTGACCCTTATCAAGGAATTGTAAGGTGCGTAAAGATATGCTGCTTGAATTTCACTCCTGATGTAGTACGTTATATCTAAGAACATAAAATCATCTGGCAAATTGTTCTAGTTTAGCAGTCGGATTCTGTGAACCTACAGAACCATATACCAAGTAAGGGTGCTGTGAGCTCAGATGGCTGTGTCTACATCCCATAGAATCCAGAAATTGTAATACTGTGACAAAATAGCTAATTTGCCATGGGTTGACTATAATTTTTCATTCAAACTGTAAAATTCCATGTAAAACAAACTTAAATCATTAAAAAAAATTAAGTGAATCCTGTGCTAAAAGTAATTATGGAAAGTGATACATTTTTCTTCAGTGTTTTATCTCTATGTTTGTGTCTGTCATACAGATGGTTCTCTGTAAGTTAACTAAATAAAATATTGCAGGATATACTGGGACAGTTTTCAAGTAACAGAGGTGCAAAAAAGACTTCAAAGTTCATTGAAAGCTATGGCTATTACAAACTGCACTGCCTACTTTACCGAACACATGAACCAGTCATGTTCACCCTCAGATCCCCCGTGGTCTCAATGTACAATAACCTCCTGAAGAACACAGGCTATAATACTTCCCCAACAATCATTCCTAGAACAGATCTTTTAAAAAGCCCCAACTTTGATTTTAAAATATATGATACAGTGCAAAGGGTTCCGCACTGTTGCCACCTGCCCAAAATCTGAACAAACAGCCTTTGTGCAAGGAATTTAAAAGGATTTCTGCCAAGTCTCTCTCACCATTCTCAAAAGTCAGTATGTTGAGAGTTTTTCACAATTGTTCTTACAAAGCTCCCCTCAGTTGCACCTGAGAATATAAAAGTTTTTTTTTTTTTAAAGGAATGCTTGGGTTTGTGGGAAGGAAGACCAGTCATTGGCACATATCATGCCCCTCTTTCCCATCAGAATGCCATTTTGGCATGGTTCCTCCTTTCCTGCATATTCTTTTCAGGGGAAATGTACCTGATTGGTGAAGAGGAAATTCCCCCCCCAGAGATCAGGCTAATGAGAGGCAAGTTCATAATTAGAGCTTGTTGGAAAATGAAATTTTTGTTCCATGGGAAATGCCAACATTTCTAATTTGTTTTTGTTTTCCACCAGCATGAACAGCTACAGTTTTGAAATGTCTTCTGCAATGAAGATTCTGAAAAAGACTATTTCAATCTACTGCAATGTTTCATTTAGATAATGTCAAATTGTTTCATTGTCAAAACCTTGAAATATCAGATACAATATTATAATGCTATATAGACATGTATTAAAATTCAACATCAAAGCAGGAGTTAAAAATCCATTTTAACTTTTTCCTGAGGAAAATTGTAAAAAACAAAACAAAACAAAACCCTGACATTCCTATGAATCATTCTGATTTTAAACAGAACTGTATTTTCCAACAGAAACCTGTTTGCTAGAAAGATTTTGTATTACATCATTACATTTAGTTGTCCGCATCAGTTCCTGCATTTTATTTGGCAAAAATTGCCCCTCTTTCCTTTTTGGTGACATATACTCTATTTCAGTGGTTCCCAGCCTATGGCCTGAAGGCCAAAAGTAGTCTGCGGGGTCTTTCAAAGCAGTCAGCCGCTCCCCTCCTGCTGGCAGCAGAAGAGAACTTCTCCCTAAGGACACAGGCCAAGTGCATTGCCATGATGCTACAAGACCAGGGCAGGCTCCTTGCTGCAGCCAAGGGTACAGGAAATCAGTGTTCCCCTCCCCCGGCTCCTGCACAGAACACAACAAAGTACTTTACCTTGGTCCATAGGTGCTGGGGTCCCCACTGGGCCAGGTGGAGGGACATACTGATCTCCTGTCCTCCTGGCTGCAGAAGGGAGCCACTGCCTAAGGACCCAGGTAGAATGTGCAGGACTACAGGACTTGTGCGATTTGTCTGCTGCAGTCTGATGTGAGATCAGTGAGGAGACAGCCTCTTCACTTAACTCCTTCTGTCTGGCTGTGGGATGTGGAGGGGCTGCTGGTAGAGGCTGGTGGCCCTTCGGGCTGTAAAAAATTATATTTGTGACCTTCAAGCCCCAAAAGTTGGGAACCACTGCTTACTGCCTGTCTGATTAAAGGGTTCTTATAGGTTAAGCTCATCAGTTGTTTTGTATTTGATTTTTTTCTTTGGGATGAAAAATACTGTTTATTTTTCTTGTATTAAAAAGAGACCTTTTTTGCTTTCTACAATTGCCTGCATTAGATTTTGTCATTTGAAATTTCATTAGAACACAATTGTTTGTAAACTAGAAAGTTTCAAAGAAACATTAGATATCAGTCTGAATTTTCAATGGAAAATGTAATAAGAAGTATGATACCACTTCCTCTTAGAGGATAGATTTAATTATTTAGAAAATCAGAAGTAAATATATTCAGTAGCTTAGGTATTCAAAAGTTCAAAATTATCCCTTTCCAACGCTTTTGAATGCCTAAACTACTGAATACATTTATTTCCAACTTTCTAGATAATAAAAGCTGCACCCTAAAAGAAAGTGGTGTCATCCTAGTAAATATTTGTTTCATCCCTAATGAAATGAAAAGCTAAATGCTGCCTTAACTAAGGTACTGGTAATACAGTCTCCATAATATTGTATTGCCTTAGTTGTGGTCTTCTCTGATCTCATAAGCAAAGCAAGGGCAGACAAGGCATCTAAATGATTTAGGAAATTAAATGTTAAATGGAGTCCAGTCCCTCAAATTCTTGAATCTTTGGTACATGATTTCATTTCTGATACTATCTTCTTGTAGTTCTGGTTGCAGACCTCCTTCACCCCGACCTACTTAATATTTTTCTTTTTGTCCTCCCCCTTTAAAAAAAAACCTTTTTTTAAAAAAAGGAAATATGAAAAATACATTATTGTGATATTACATTTGCACTCACTATCAACAAACCTTTTTTATTTACTTATTTGGGCATTAATAGGTTAACATCTCTTAAAAGCATGTCCACAGCCATATCTTTCTCAAATGCTTTTTCTATTATTTCTAACCCTCTTCCACAATTAAAACCATTTAATAATTTTGTAAATGATTTCACCTCCACTTTTCCTTATTGATCTATTTTCCATTTCTTAACAAATGTAGAGATATACTATAATCTAATTATAGTATAATCCCTTGAATGAACAAATTTTTAAAAAATAGTATGGAGCCTTCTTCCTACTGTCATGAAAAGGCAAGCTAGTTCCAAGGGTTTTGAAGTCTCTTCAAGTATAGTTTGGATACCACTGAAATGACAAATTAGGACCTCTTCTTTTACACAAATTAGGACCTTTCTTTCTTTTGTTTTAAATAAACAAAAGCAAATAAGGCATTCACATCATAATTCCTTACTGGATTTCTCCTCTTTTCTTATATTTAATGAATGTTTATCCAACATATATCTCATAAATCACAAAAAGTGTACAAGATTTTACTCAGAACAGAATGATGATAATTGTGTGATAATTGAATAAGAAAATGTCCCTTTGTTGATCTGAATTAAAAGAACAGTAATCTTATTATAATACAGTATAGAAATGTAAAAGGGAGAAAAAGTCTAAATTACAATAAAGAATATTACTTGGGAATGTCAACTGGTTCTGAAAAGAGTTTGAGTAAACAAAATAGCCCAGAGGGTCAAACAAAATATTAAAGAGTCCTTCACAAGCAGTGAGCAATTTTCATAGCAACCCAGTATGGAATGGGACTCACAAGGTCAACTAATCCAGTCTCAGGCACTTATGGCAGGACCAAGAATTATCTGGAGCATCTCTGACAGGTGTTTGTCTAACCTGCTCTTAGAAACCTTCAACGATGGAGATTCCACAGCCTCTCTAGGCAATTTATTCCAGTGCTTAACTATCCTGGCAGTTAGGAAGCTTTTCTTAATGTCCAACCAAAACCACCCTTGCTGCAAAATTTAAGCCCACTGCTTTTTTCTCATCTTCAAAGGCTATGGAGAATATTTTTTCTCTCTCCTCCTTGTATCCACCCTCTACATTTTAAAAACTGTTCTCCCCCCCACCCCTCACCCCAGCAGTCTTCTGTAGACTAAACAAACCCAATTTTTCAATCTTCCCTCACAAATCATGTTTTCTAGACCTTTAACCAGTCTTGTTGCTTTTCTGTGGACTTTCTTCAATTTGTCCACATCTTTCCTGAAATGTGGCACTCAGAACTAGACACAATATTCCAACTGAGACCTAATCAGTGCAGAGTAGAACAGAAGAATGACTTCTCATTTGTTGCTTACAACACTCCTGCTAAAACTCCAGAATGCTTGCTCTGCTGTGGCTCTTTGGTTGTGGTTTTGGTGGTTGACAGAATTTAGCAATCACAAGATTGTTACTATGAGACTTCTAAAAATGTAAATAAGGCACCCCCTTTCTCTTAGTTGCATTCTAATCCATGCAAAACAACTGCTGGAATTTTCTTCATTGCCTCTCTCTCTCTCTCTCTCTCTCTCTCTCTCTCTCTCTCTCTCACACACACACACACACACACACACACACACACACACACACCTTGCAAACCTCCACTAGCTCCTTATCTTTCACCATATAAAATTCCATCTTTAAATCCCATCAGAATACTGCCTCTTCCTACTTATCCTCTCATCTTCCTATCATGCTACTGTCCTTTCTTCTGGTGACAACCTCAAAAGCCAGCTCATGTGGGTTCTTCCACATGGATATGTCTTCATTCCTTCCTCCATATCACTTCTATGCACAGACTAAAATAAATTATTAAAACAAATATTTAGCAGTGACTTCAGCAGTATTACAGCAAAATAACTTCCCAAATACAGTGACTGGGACAGTCAGTTGTGCTGCTCGGTTGATAGGATTAATATGAAATCAAATTAATGTTAAATATAAAAACTGTTCAGGTTTTTCATTAAAGTGCAAGTCTGCTGAATTTGGGATTGCACTTGGAGATGAAAATAAAAACCTTCTGAAGCACTGAATCATGCCATCAGGCAATATGAAGGTGGATAAGTCGTTCCCCCTCAAATTTTATGTCCATATTTTTAAGGTTTAGGGTAGACTGGGTGTATCCCGAATCACCCCTGCCACTAAACACAGTTTTTGTTTGCTAATTAAATAATGATAGCATCGTTCACAAGAATATTTCTACTTGAAAAGGATCAAGATTCCTGAAAAATGTGAGGGGAGGAAAAACATCTAGAAAGGACCTTAAAAAACACTATCCACTGTTGGGTACATCAATCAAAAGGTACAGAAACTATTAAAATGTGGTGCAATATAAATTGAAAAAGATGGTCCTAACACTCACAGCCAGTTAAAAACAAATTGTGTTTACTGTATAAATGTAGCAGAAGCTGAAACATTGAATTACATAGTATATTATCTGGTCACCAGTTACTGTTTGAAAAATAAATGTTATGCATACAAGAGTTTATAGAACATAATGTAGTAGCTATACACATACTGTGTATATTACAGCTTTTCATAAACATGCATCAAGGTGACAGCTGCAGCATAAATGCCTAGACCACACAAATGTTATGGTGATATACATGAGATGAATGGTGGTGATATACGAGAGCCAAACGATTCTGAATAATGTAAGTGATCCTGAATCTGAGTGTGCTTCACTGCCCTTCACACCTGCTACATCATCAAGAGTACTTCTAACATTTCAAATGTCTAAACTGTTTCAAGCAGCCTCCAAATGTTTCAGCTGACCCCAACATTTCACTGCCCTCAGATGCTGGACTCAAGGCATTTATATCTGGACCAGGACTGGTTTTGTAATGGTTTAGGACAAGCTGGTGGTTTCTAAACATTAATTTTCTGCTCTCTCCAAGATCTGTACAGTTGGGCTCAAGGGAAATAGGGATTGGAAGAATATAAAACAGATAGAAGGGTTTGAAACAATATCAATGCCATTTAAGATGGCCTCAAATAGTTTTTCATTTTCCTATAAAATGGATGGCATGCTCAGAGCATGACGATGACATCATGTGGCATAAAAGTTTTCATTACCATTCATTTGGAGTGCTCACATAGCTCACGCAGGACTTTGTTTTTCTTGATTAACACAGCATTCCCAACTTTTTGTCAGAAAGTCTTCACTCTATACCATCACATACTCCCTGCCTCGTCCACAGATAATTTTGAAATGCAATTTTAATTCAAATATACATCTGTTTAATTTATTTTGACTAAACTATAAGTGATATATACCATAATTGCATTTTTTATAACAGTCTGCTGTTTTTGTAATAGTACAGGTATGTTTCTGGATATGTTATGGTAGCTAGTGAATGTATATTTTTAAAGAACTGGAACATATTAGCCTTAACAGTCCATATTATATAGTATAAAAACATGACTTCAAACCTTACATTTTTAATGGTATAAGATGGGAAGTGTGTGTGTGTGTGTGTATGCAGCTGCTTGTATAAAACAGATAGAATATGCAGGTGCAGAAATATTAATTGTCACATTCAGAGCATTTAAAAGTGAATGGTTTACCAATACATTTATATCACATATATTTTTGCCCATTATAACATATTTACACATCTTAAAAAATCTACATACAGCAACTAGTATGACATACTTGAAGCTAACATAGTAGTAGAACTCCAAAGAATAGAAAACCCAACAAGAACAACAAAACCCTATACAGATTGTGTTTTCCATGTATATAACTGATATCTGTGCATATCTCAACTGGGCACACAAATATATTGTACATTCCTACCTTTGAAAATCTATCCTATAAGATCTTAGTGGCAATGCGGACTTCTTCTAGAACATACTATACTATTTTTAAACCTTAGTATCTCTTCTCTTTAAGAGTCTCAAAGAAAAAATACAACATTGCATATGTTAAGTAATTGAAATCATCCACTATTGATTTAATGTTCACTGGGTTAATTATGGCCTTGAGTCAGGAAGAAATTTAAGCATGAATTAGGACCCAAGGACGTTTCTTTTATGCCTACCACAAAGTGAGGTATTTAGGGGGATTCTTATTTAAGATTACACTTAAGCTCACACTTAAATTTAAGGCCAGACTCAAGTCCCATTGAAAATAATGGGAGGTAAACTCACACAAATATGTGCTTAACTTAAAGTTCTGTCTTGAACAGGGATAAACTGAAGCACATGTTCAAGTGCTCTCCTGAATCAATGCAGGCTAGAGTTCATAGATTCTACAATTCAGACTCCAACAAAGAGAACAATAAAGCTGCTATAAAAATACAGCTTTTCTTAGAAATATGTAGATGGGTGAACAAATTTCTAGCTACCTTTACATAAAGGACTTTATTACTTGCTACTCTGATATGTAATCTGAGTGTAATGTAATATAATAAATCTACATAGTACATAAATAAATCCAGCAGCTATTACACGTGACACTAGGAACAGAACTCAGAACTAGAGCAGGTAAAAAAAAAGTTAATTTTTTTTAAATTAACATCATTTTGAAAAAAATTCAAAGTAATTTTCTGCTATATATGATGTATCTACACACACACACACACTGTTCTTTCACCTTTCAGATAAAATAATGCAGGATTACAGAACAAGAGCTAAAGAAGACTTTCTATCAGCTTTAGTGCAATGCTATTTTATGTCATTTTTGTGCCATCCACTGTGGGTTAAGAATCAGAGACATTTGAGCTTGTATGACAGTTGACTCAACAGAACAGTGATACAGAAACACTAGCCGGAACATCACAGTAGGTCTATCCTTCTCCACTGCAGAGAAGGTTCTTCCATGTTAAGATATTAATAATCAGTGGTTTTTGCTTTTATACACATTTTATTTACATACACACAAACTTTTATAACAGGATATACTTTCAGACAAAGCCCAGTCAAGGTGGGGAGGTAATATTTACTGATAAAATATCAGTATACATAAATGTCTTTATTTGGTTACATAGGGGTTCCAGGAAGTGAATTTAGTGTGAGATTTCTGAATACACCAAGGCACTTTGGGAGTACAAATTCTATTGACACAGGAGTAAGTGTCAGTGGGATTTATGATCTTAAGTGGCTTAGAAGTTTTGTATTTTCCACCCTCTGAATGCAGAGTGTGTACATCCTATCTGCTTTCAGATAGACATAACTCTGGATGCAAGCCTGTATGTCCCAGATGTAAAGGGAGGATTATAATTTGGATTCAACATTTGCACACTTGCCTACTTATTAGAGAGCTCTGGAGTTGCATATGTTAAACACTGTCTGGAGTCCTTAAAGACCTGTTCCAGCTGAGACTGATCAATGGTATCTCTACACTTGGAGCTTGAGGTACCAATTCCAGCTCAATGAGACATACTGGCTCAATTTTTGATTGCGCTAGAGTTCTACAAATAGAGTGCATCCATGGCAGCATCAGTGACAGGAGGAGCTAGCAAGTCTGAGAATGTCTCAGATGGTTATGCACTCAAGGCAACTAGCCTCTCCAGAGGCTCATGGTGCCATAGCTACAGACATAACCTCACTTGTTACAGGTAGAACTGGCAGTTCTCCCATTACTAAGCCCTGGTCTACACTGACAGTGAAGTTCGACATAATGCTGCTTACCTCAACCTTCTGCAGCCTGTGTCTCCACTGTCAGACAGTAAACTGGAAAAGAGTGGAGCTGTAATTTGACCTGTTAACACCACCTGTAATTGGTGTTGCACTGAGGTCAAAGTCTACAATACAAATTTAGGTCTGTGTAGCCAGAGAATAGCTCTAATCTTGCTTTTCTAGTTACTCTAGTCTCCTCTTTTGCCTGCAGCCCCGGGATGTTTTCAATGAATTCCCCTCTCTGCATGCATCACTGTGCCTCTCTGTTATGCCTGTGTAACCCATATGCCTAAAAAAGGCTATCTCTTTAAGAGATCTGCTGAGGGTGGGTTACCGTTGCTGGGCAGATTAGCTACCCACAACTAGAAACTTCTGGAAGCAGGGAGTGGTAGCATTTTGAGTATGCTCCACAGGGTGCCCTACTGGTATGATGTGGTGTCGCCAGTCAGATCACATGAGAGCAGCAGTCTGTGCAGACAGGAGGCTAGAGCTGCTTTGAGAAGAGCCCATGTGCTCAGTTTTCAGGAGAGAAGCTGAGCCAGGAGTGTACAAGATATTTTCTCCCCCTAATGGAGTAATCTGCACCAGATTTTGCAGACATGCATATGGGACTGAGGGCTGGTTGCAAAGGAGAAGGAAAAGCCTGCATGGAATTCTACAGAAGATTCCTGCAAAGAAAGAAGAGGACAGCTATTTCTTGCCACTCAAGCCTCTACACTGGAACAAAGACCATAGCTGAGAGTCGGGTGAACTTCACCTGGACTATGGGACTGTGACGAAATGCACATCTGTGCAGCCCTTGGGCGTGACCTGTATAATCTTTCTGTTCAGTTTTGCAGTGTAATTGTGTTATTTGATGACAATTACACTATACCAGGTTCCTCTGTGAATGCTCAGAACATGTGCCACATGATTACCAGGGTGCCATGTTCCCTGCTGTGACATGTATGTATAGATGTAAAGCATGTTACAGGGTTCAGACTCTCAGGGCTGTCTCTAGCACAATGGCTGAAGATTTACACATCAAAGGGAATGCTAATGCCCTCCCCTGCTCAGGTAGGAGTCAAGAGAACAGGACAGTGAGGGGGAGGGGCTGTCAGCAGTTTGTTAAAACAAAGACACAGAGACTGTGAGTAAGGAGAAGCTGCAGGCTTTCAGCCTGAGAAGACACCATCCTGCAACCAACTTCAAGCAAGATCGGGGCCCTGCCTGGGAACAGGCAGAGAATGGCTGCAAGACATCAGACAGCCCAAACACCATGTGCATAATCTTGGACTCTGAGGTTAGTTTAGGTGAAGATGTTAGAGTAGTATGCGGTTTATACCCTTTATTTGATAGTGGTCACTCCTGACTCATTTGTAACATGTTGCTGCCTTGATTGGCCATATTCTCACTTGAAATCAAACTCTGATCAATAAACTAGTAGTTGTTTTACCTAAAGCTGTGTGGTCTTTAGAGGGTGTGGATGTGGGAGGCTGGGCACAATCCACTTCTTTGTTAAGTGGACGGACTGGAGACTAAGGTGATTGGGAGTGGGTCCCAATCCCTGTAGGGCAGCGGCTCCCAGTGTAGGGTCTGGGGCTGGGTGTGCTCGCTTGGGGACCAACGCCTGTGTGGCTAGTGGATTTACACCCACTGCCTGGGACCAATTACACGCTGGTGGCTGGTGTGGACTGACTCAGGAGTGAGCGGTCACCCAGCAGAGCGGGGTAAATTGGGGTTCAGGAGTGGGGTTCAAGCGGTCATAGCAGCACACCAGACTGGATTTGGGGAGCAGCCTGTCACAGGGACTCTTGGGTATCTTTCATGTGGGGGTTTCTGTAGGGATTGTTCTTGGTTAATTGTATTTTGTTTTCTTAGGATAAGGTTTATTTAGTTAGTAGTTAATAAAGTTCATTGTTATGTTTGTTTTAGTAGTATTTTAATGTGGGGTGGTAACTCTGAGCATTCTTTGCTATGGGTCCCATACAGACTGGATCCTGGGTCTCCAGCTGCTTTCTCCATAGGGATTGGGATTGACTTCTGTGAGGCACTGGAGAAGGGCAACTAAATGAATTTTAGCCCACCTGACGGTTACACCTGCAGCAGAGAAAAGCTTTTCCTGCCTTTTTTTCTTTAGAGAAGAGGAGAGGGAGAGAGAGTCCTGGATGACTGCCTCCCTCCCCATAAGCCACGGCACCTACCACCCACAATTCAATGCATTTCAGGAAGTAATGTGAGCAGTGGGGACAAAAGACCCCAAGCAAGCAATTTGCTGTGATCACTCGCTTTTGCCTTCTGCAATTCGACAGCCTAAAATTGAATTACAATCCCACCCCAGTGTAGACAAGCCCTAGGTTTGCTTAGCACTTCCAGTTATAAGATCAAGTCTTCAGTGCTCATAACTTTGTGAAACTAACCATTTGAGCTAAAATCCATGCTTGGTGACTGCTTTCAGCTGAATGGTTTTAGAAGATTTCAGCTGAAATGTTTTAGGCATTTCTGAGAACAAGGGTAGGGAAAAATACATTGTTTCTCACACATTGAATTCTGGTGACCATTTCTAAAGCTCTAGGAACCTACACTTTGTTTCAGGCACTTGAAATTTGGCTAGGCCAATGTGCCTTTTGATGTCCCCATGAAAATCTTCCCATATTTGACCAAGTTACAAGTCATTGAAAAATGGCAATTTGCAGATGCTCAATAGAGACTTCAATTTTAGCAGCAGATTGAAGTTTGGGCAATGGCATCTAAGATGGGCAGGGCAAGGAGGCTGGGACTGGAATGAGAAGTCTGAGCACTAGGACAAGATGCTACTGGTGAGTAAGAGATAGGACTGTAAAACAGGGAGAAGTTGGAGGGAAAGCCTACACATTTGTGTATGTGTCATACACACGCATGCTAAGAACTTAAATGGCCACATTCTCAGTAGGTGTGAGAGGATATAGATCCATTAATGCCAGCTGAGGTGGGCAGTTATCTACTATCTGCAGATATGGTCTTTTGTCTCCATAGGTGAAAAGCTACATTAAGCTACTGCTTTTTCTCATCTAAATGAGTGTCAGACCTATATATAGGAATACAGAATTGAGACAAAATGTTTGATTTGGATAGAATACAACCTAGGGAGATTGACTCCTAGACAAGAATAAATGAGTAACTTGTCTCTGACCATACAACAGCTATTTCTAGTTAATCAGTCTTTTTTAAAATCAATGAAACAGCTCTATAAACCATGGAAACAACATGTGGAATTTTTTATTCTCAACTCAATCTTCACTTCACTCAGACTTCACTTCTACAACCAGCCTCAGACATGATACACTGCTTTCCACAAGTTTTAGTGATGAATCACACCTAAATTGTTCCCAGAAACATAATAAATTATTTTTCAAGACTTGATTTACTTTCACATGTAACTCCAGTAATTTATGATAGATTAAATTTTGTCTTTCCTTGCTTGGAAAACAAGCATATATAAGCAGAAAGTATCCAAGAAGATGGAGCTTTCCAGTGTGAAAACAATTTTGAAAAGATGGTTATTTTATAGATGACAAAGTTTGAAGCACAAGATGCTTCTGGGAAAAAAGGGGATGCTGAATGTGTTTTGTGTGCCATCCAACTTTTTATTCTCTACACCAGCATTACTAGATACTCTCAAACTCTAGCAAACAAGCACTTCAAGAGTTTCATGAAAAAGGTCTGGCTCACTTATGCCATTTTCACAGCAGGATTTTACCCCCTTATCTTGTTTCTATGCACCAGTGATCATATCCAATTGATTCATCCTGAGGTAGGGAGAGGTACTACTGATGTCATGAGGTGTTCTGCTTCAGTCCCATTTTGCTGCAGTTGATAAGGTAGCGTGAAGGGAAAGCAATTGGAAAAGATAATGCACAGATTTATATAGGAGTAGTAGGGAAAAAATCAGCTAAAAATAGAAGGGTAAGAGACAGAATGATGGCTCATATATACTCTATTTATATTGGGCCAAATGAATCCATGGTATAATTCAGTCAATTAGCTGAGGTTATCCCAGGGATTCATTTGACCAACAGTATATTTTAGTTTAAAGTTGGGAGGTTAGAATGAGTGGGAATTGTCAGATTGGAAATGTGTCCAATTAAATTATTTTCATCTTCATAAATCTTGAGATCTATGAATGCAATGTACTCTACAAGATGTAGGTATTAATTAAAGCATGGGTGAAAATGGTGAACATTGTCACTGGTAGAGAAAAGCTACATTTAACAGAACTAAAATCTGAATGGGAAATACATTGTCGTTTATCTTAAACACCATATGTGCTCTTGTTGAATTTCAAAGGAAAGATAAAGGGTGGGAACTGGCAATGGCACTGGGCAAGGGACAACCGCAGGATTATACTACTTTTATAACCTCTTGCTTTAAAATCTGCTTACTTCCATGTTGACAATCTTTTGAAAAAACTTCAACATCAGAACACCATGTTTTAAGGAAGTGGAAGCTCCTGTATTAAAGGTCTCCCTAGATTTAAAATAAGGGCTTGCTTGTCAGACTCTCAGCTCTGCATTCCCCAGATAATTTAAATTTTTCATTCACAAAACCATTCACAAGAGAAAAATCTTGTTTTGACAGCTGAGTTTTCCCAATTGATAATTGATAAGACATTTGTTGTTTATGTTTTCTCATCCAGACTTCCAGTAGATTTTGTCATTTCAATTTGCCTAATTAAAACTTAGTAGTGTAGATTTTAATTTGTCCTTCATTCATCAGTTTGTAATATTTAAGAAAGCAAACAATAGCATTTTTCTGCTTCAGACTATAAAGTGGTTTATGTGACAGGCTAATGTTGAGTCACTTTCCCACCCAGTGCAATAATGTTAATGAAAAGGACAGACTTCAATTTCAAGCATTATAAAGGATGAAGTCTGGTTCTTCTTATAGCTGCATTTTAGCAGCTTACCCCCTGAATTACTAAAAAAATATTGCAAGCATCTAAATGGATAGCAAATTTGCATATTATGTAATCCATCCACTTTCCCTGAAGAATTTCCCCTAATACACTCCTACACATTTTCATCTGAGTGAATCTGACAAGGTCCTTCCACTCCAGCTGCTAGAGAAGAAGAGAGCTGAGACATCCAGCACTCTTTCCAGCTCTAGACCTGATAGGAAGAGAGTCCAGGCACTCAGTCTATTCATTGTTCCCCATGCACTCAGCCTCAGCAACCCTTATGGAAAGCATTTTTCATTTTCATTTTCTACCTCTAGGCAGAAAGTGAAATTGATAAGAGTCATCTAGTTCAAATACTTTATGCATAGCAATCTAGACCCCAATTGCCCACTTCATTTAATGAGACCACTTCCAACATGCATTACTTCTTCTGCTTAACAATTTATTTCAATTTGTATTTAGCTCAGATGTCCTGCTTCCTTCCCCAGTTCTGAAAAAAGCTGTTCATAGCTCAAAAGTTTGTACCTTTCACCAACAGAAATTGACCCAGCAAAATATATTCCCTCATCTATCTTCACAAGAGCCACCCAGAATTTTTTGGCAAAAACTGAATTTGTGAAAAAGGTAATTTTAAATAATAATAAAAAAAACCATTCAGATGAAAAATGTCCTACCAATTCTAGCTTTATCAGGTAAAACACCTGAGAACTATTCAACAATAACTCACCTGCAGGAGGGCTGCCATTAGCCTCTACTTCCCATCTCAAACAGCCCAACACCACTCATGAAACCACATCACCCTCTCTCTTCTGTGGGTTAAGGGACTGGAGAAGAGAGTTATGTTCTCACTACACCAGACATTAGGAGCCCTACTCCCCATCTACTTTAGAAGATGCCGTCTCCTAATCCTGATTTCAAATCCTAATTTACCAGAGAACCAGATCCCCTACTGATCAATTTCCAGTTCTAGACATCTGCCAAACTGTGACAAAATTAACTTGAACTTGAACAAAGCCAACCCAGCAAGTCCCCTAGGCTGATGGGAGGAAGGTTGAAACTCTCAATTTGCCCAGTCCAAACCAAGAATGTAGAAAAAATTCCTTCTCTCCAAAGTCAAGAAGCATGATGCCCACCCACAGCAAGGCCCCAAAGATCTGTTCCTGATCTATTCCTGGGAGAAGGAGCTTTTCTTCCTGAACCATTGAGGTGTTACTACATATCAGCAATATATATATGAACGATGTGTGCGCTACAGGGAAAAAATATTTAAATGATTTCCATCATAAAAGACGAAAAATAAAAGACAGCAATAAAAGACAGCAACAGGTTTTTTAAATATTTAACAGATCAGCTTAACATGTAAATTGCCAAATGTGACTGATGGACAAAAAAGTGTGCTCAATTGGTGATACTGTAGTCTAATATTAAAGAATCCACCACAAGTGAACACTTAAATGGCCACTGAGACCATAGGTGGTCTTAGTGGAGGGATCCAGCCAGGGGTCGGGGAGGGTGGGGAGCCGCAGCTGGTGTTGAGGGTGACCAGGGAGCTGCAGCTGGGAGTCAGCGTGGCTAGGAAGGCACAGCCAAGGTTGCGGGAGCTGTGGCCGGGGGTCAGCAGGAGGGCCAAGGATCCGGTTGGAGTTGGGGGAGGATGGGGGTTGGTGAGGGGGCCAGGGATCCAGCCATGGTTTGGAGGGTGGGGAGCCCAGTGGGGGTCCAGCAGGGGACCGGGAGGGATCCCTTGAGGAATATGGGGGACTGGTGGGGTCCTGGGAGGGGCAAAAGTCAAGGATGGGAGCCTCTCATGTGGCGTGGGAGGGCCCCGTTCTTGACTTTTGCCCCAGGCCCCGGAATTGCTAAGACAGCCCCTGTGAAAAAAGGTGCCCGTACTCAGTATCCCTGAGTACCATCATGAAAAAAAAGTGCCAGTACTCAGTACCCAAGTACCATCACAAAAAAAGCCCTGCACACATCTATATATATACAAATGGCATATGTACTGATATAACACTTAAGCTGAATAATATGCGTGTGGTCCAATTGCTTCACCCCCCAACAACTGTGTCTAAAGCACTGTGTATATTGCAAAATAGACTGGTGTGATCCCCATGGTACTGTATTACAAACAGTCAAATCAAAGTGTTTTAGATCGATTTAATCCTTCTACAATCTGCTCACTATTTTCTACAGCTGAAAGCTACTCAAGTCCAATCACTGACAATGCTATAAAAACCCAGCTGATTTATTCCCCTGCTGGGAAAGCAATAAAACAACCTATGGCTTGACATCTAGCACATCATTCAGGCAACAAATCGAAACCTTGACAACTATTCAATTCAATGCTGAATGTCTTTACTGCTACAGATATCTGCTTTAAGATATTGCTGCCTATCAGTTTCATCGTTACACTTAAGAAAAAAGTAGCAACAAAAATATAAAATAAATAATGCAGGTTTCTGAGCAATATTTATATGCTTTTGCTTAGATCCTGAGCCAGTGGGAAACTTTTTCATTTTTAATTATCTCACTGGCTTGGCGTTTTGCTAGTGTAAGTTAGTGGTTAAAGCACCTTTTCTCCCCTTGGAATCTCATGTCAAGCTCAAACTTAGGTGTCCATGAAATGAGTTTTCTCTCTAAGAACTCAGTAAGCATTGGCTCACGTCACACAGAATTTGGGTAACTTGCTCATTTCTGCTGCATACGAGTTCAGCACTTAGTGTGACAAAATTTGTCCTCATTCCTTAAAAGACACGAACCTGTACAGGGCAGGATTGTGACTACTACTAGAGCCAGATGAACAAGTTTGATTTGTGAGTTCATTTCCTTTACCCAACCAACAGATAATAGCTTATTTCCCACTGTTAAGGCCTTCATTTTTCAGAGGCATAAATATGTACTGAATTTACACTTGCCACTTTACCAGGTAAGTACTTAAATTTATCGCTATTGCGATCTATTTCTGCTTCACAAGAATGTATTTTCTTCTATCAATTGTCAACAAAAATACCCTTTATTAAGAGAAACAGTTTTATGGAGTAGTAAGTGTTTATCAATGTGCCTGTATACAAGAGAGAGACAAAGTAGCATGTGAGTATAATGTATGTGTATTTGGAAAACTATATTTTTTAAGACAAGGTGATGCAATACAGCTATGCTGGAGCATACGGGTTACTTCACTTTCAGCATGTGTAAAATGAACTGCACTGTCACACTGCCACTTGGAAGAGAGTTCAGACTCTTGTTAGGTCCGAAGCTCTTGGTCAGCACTATATATCTTTCTTGAAAGAAAAGAACATGCAACATTGTTCCCTAGTGATCCCATTCTGGGAAGCTATGTTCAAGCCTTTCTCCACAATGAGCCAGGTCGCCAGGATGGATACATACGTACATACATACATATATGAGAGAGAGAGAGAGAGATGAGAGCACAGAGAGTTAAAGTGTTAAAAAAAAGAAGAATTTGGGAAGATCATCCACAGTATAGTTTGGAAGCCTCTGCCTCCTGGGAGCGGAGAAATATATATAAAAATAATTCCAATGGCATGTTATTTAAAATCATAGTAAATGATGAATTTACAAACACTACTTGTATGCTGACATTGAAATTTAAGTGTAATTGTAACCTTATATTATCCTGCTTGCTCTTAGAGAACCAAGATAAGCTGGATTCAAGATGTCAGTCAGTCTAGCAGAGCAGAATGAGTGAGCAAGCAATTTATGCTAGGGTGCCAGCTACTGTTGAGAATTTCAGTTCAGTTCACCATATTAATCTGGCTGATGAATGGTAACTGATCTAAATAATTTTTATATCTCAAAACCCCAGGTGAGGATAGAGACACTTTCCAAAACTCTTTTCCCTGTGAGGAAAATAGTGAGGGAGGAGACCTGAGTGACTAAACCGTTTAAAAGTGCCACAGGACTCTGTTGTCTTTGTACAATAGACTAACACGGCTACCCCTTTGGAATTTGAACTAGCACTTGTTACTCATTTAATTGTCATCCTTGGCAGATTCAATGGAGAAAAATCTGTGGCTATGTCAATGAGTCACCAACCACCAAGGGAAGGTATTATAGAGGGGAGGGAGGGAGAATTCTAGTCAAAGTTAGATACCAATGGGTGGATACTGAGCAGAAAACATGAACAACAAAAATTCAATTGAATAAGGCAAGAGCAATTTTTACTGTAGATTTAAAAGAAAAGTTCTTTTCTAACAGAGCTAACTTTTTTCTTTCAAAGAAGTCTATGCACCTACAATCTCTGTCTCGCTCTCTGTTACAATGCTCCTTTCCTGGGAGCCCTTCAAACACTAACTCAAGGGCAATCACAAAAGTCTGTTTGCTTGATCAAGGTTTACATTTCTTTAATAGAGTTCATTAAAAGCAGTACTTTTGGGAGAGCTTGTCAAATAATTAAAAAAACAATTTTGAATATGTTGAATATGGGTTATTATGTTTATAGGAATCATGTAACTCTTTAGCCATGGGTATTTGGGGAAAAAATATTACTTTTCCTGAAAGCATTGATGAATCCTAAAAGTTAAATAATTATAAGCACATATACTTGATACTGGACATATTATATTCATTACTCTCCTGTTCAAAGTGAGTCAGTCACGCAAACAAGGAGATTAAACAATATCTTCTGGCCTAGGTGATCAGCTGTATGCCTGAAAGAAAACAGTCCTCAAACAAACCTTAGTTCTGACATTCACTGAGAGCATTTGATAAATTCCTATGAATAACAAATATATATATATTTTTTAAATCATGAACGGTTTGTGCCAAGATGTTATAAACAGGGCCTTAAATGGAATGACTCAATGTTTAAAGATGTTAATCTGCTGGATTGGGACATTATGGCCAATGAATAGTATTTTGGTTAGCTTTTCTCTACAAAAATTGACAGCTATCAAATCAGCAACAATTAATAAAATCCTCAATACAGTTGGCAAACAACTAATTAATTTAACTTGCTAGTAACTCGGGTCAGGTATCTGAGACAAGGATTTAACCTTTAGCCAAGAAAAATCCTAGTTTTTACCACAAACTATTATCTCAAATTCGATAGCTTTATTATCCAATTACTCTAGAGTGAGCTTTTCTATGCCTTTCAAAGTAAGAAGCAGATGTTCCAGCAGCAGAAAGTGTTTATACTGGTGATGAAACACAATTCATGACACATTATACCCAAGGGCATAAAGTTGTTTGGTTAAGCAACTATTTTCACAGCAGCTGAATAAAAGGCTGACTATAAGAGTCTATGCTGAGTTACATAAAAAGGTTCTAATTCACCGTTGTTTGGCAGAAAATATTAACTACTAGTAAACCAAACTACAAGGAGGTATATGTATTACTAGCCACTGAAAATCAAAGCAAAAAACCCACACAAATTGCTTAAACCAGTTGCAGAATGCCAGATTTGAAGTGTCAAAAAGAAACAGTTACTTACTTGTAACTAGTGTTCTTCGAGACATGTTGATCCTGGCCATTCCATGATAGATGTGAGTGTGCAGGGATCGCTGGAGATTTTTTCCCCTAGAGTACCTGTAGGGTTGGCTGTGGAGCCCCCTGGAGTGGACTGCCCTGGTGCTCTATATAAGGCTCAGCCAACCCTACCCTTCCTAGTTCCTTCTTGCCCCCAATTCCGACATGGGGTAGGAGGGAGGGAATTGGAATGGCCAGGAGCAACACATTTCGAAAAACACTACTTACCGGTAAGTAATTGTTTCTTCTTCTTCGGGTGATTGCTCCTGTCCATTCCATGAAAGGTTATTCACCAGCCTTACCTTAGTAGGAGGGTTAGAATTACAGCCTCACAGAGTGCAGAATAGCTCTACCAATTGCCGCGTCATCCCTTGACTGCTGGGTGATTGCGTAGTGCGCCACAAAGGTGTGGACTGGAGACCACGTGGCTGTCTTGCATATGTCCACTATTGGCACTTGGGCCAAAAAGGCTGTCAACAACACCTGGACCCTCACTGAGTGAGCTTTAATCGTTGGCGGGCATACTTTTGCCAGGCTGTAACAGTCCCTGATGGACACCGCAATCCAGGAGGAAAGGCATTGAGAAGAAACCAGTTCGCATTTCATTCTGTCCACCACTGCCACAAATAACTGAGACGTCTTACAGAAGGTCTTCATACTGTCAATATAAAAGGCTAACATCCGGCAGACATCTAAAGTGTGCAGCCTACTTTCCCTGTCCAAGTCATGCGGCTTGGGGTAGAATACTGGCAGGAAGATGTCCTGGCTAGTATGAAACTGTGAGACCACCTTTGGCTGAAAAGCAGGGTGTGGGCGCAACTGCACCTTGTCCTTAAAGAAGACAGCGTATGGAGGCTCAGATGTCAGGGCCTGGATTTCTGACACACTCCTGGCTGATGTAACAGACACTAGAAACACCAACTTCCAGGACACATACAGCAACGAACAAGACACCAGCGGCTCGAAAGGCGGCCCAGTTAGCCTAGAAAGAACAAGATTCAAGTCCCACTGCACCACCAGGGGACGTAATGCCAGGAACATCTTATCCAGCCCCTTCAGAAAGCATTTGACCATTGGGACGGAGAAAGTTGGGACTCGATCCACTCCTCTGTGGAATGCCAAAATGGCTGCCAGATGAAGCTTAACTGGTGCACGGATTGCCGGAGATTTTTTCCCCTAGAATACACGTAGGCTCATCTGTGGAGCCCCGTGGAGTGGCACCAAAGCAGCACTCTGTATAAGGCTCAGCCGACCTTTGCATGCCGCACACACACAGCTATCATGGAATGGACAGGAGCTATCACTCAAAGAAGAAAGTATCCTATTAAAACCTACCAAACAATATTATCTATTGGGTGGGACAGATATTATGGACCAACGGCTCTGTTAATTCCACATAATTTATAGATGGATCATTTTAAGAGAAGTGAGAGACAAAGAAACCATGAACCAAGCTCTTTGCATGTTCTCACAGCTCTGTTAGTCCAAAATAACCTTTTAAAATTAATATTTATTACACTTCAGTGAACAAAGGTTTGTAAATTAATAATCCTCTGCTTAACCTGAAGCTAAACATTATTAAATTGGTGATCTGAAATTCATGCAGGTCATAAAAGAACAGACAGTGGGATATTCACTTTCCCTGATCCGATGGCAGTGTTGTGCAGAAATTTTAAATGAATCACCGATTAAAATAAAGATTGCTTCTTTCAAGCATTAGGCATACCACACACTCGTGTATTCCTTTCAGGCTGCATTAATGCTCAGTCAGAGTTAAGATTAAACAGGCATAAAGTGCCACTGACCTCTTCTAGACAGTGGAGCAGTTTTTCTTTTCTCTAATATATACTTTTTCAAATTTATAAATAAAATGGTTTTGCAGGGGGAGAACAAAGAAAAAAACAGATACCACCGAGATATTAACTGCAGACTGTAGGTCAAACCAAGCACACAAAACAAAGTAGTCATCAATACAAAGGAAATATCAAACAAGTTCTACAGAAAACATGAGCTGCATTGCTAAAAATAAGTTGCACCTCTAGTGTTTCATCAAGATCAATGATGCCCACAGTCAAAAGTGCTTCATTCCTGTTTAGCATCCTTACAATCAGAACATTCATCAAACCGCTAAATGGATTAAGAAGGTAAAGATCATACTCGGATACTGCCCCTAATGTGACTGTAAAGATGCATTTCTGCATAGTGAAATTAGTCTTTTAATGTTTCTGCCATCTAATTTATTCTGGTAAGGAGCTGTAAAAATAATGGCAGAGGTGTTTGAGTATAAAAAGGCTCTTGGCAAGGAACAGTGCACAAGTTTGTTTTATATTTATCACACTTTCTGTTGCACTTAGATCATCATTTTAAAAATTATCTCATTTCTCTCTTTTATGTTTGTGGACATTAAGGGCAACCCTGCCAGGGCTGTAAAATAAAACAAACAGCATTCTGTAACTTCTCTAAATAATCTTTAATAACTGTTTAGAACTCAAACTGACAGTAAGCTAGTAATAAAATGCCTAATGCCATTTTATAGGTCACATAATGTGACAGTTTATTTTAGCTCAGCTGATCAGTAGCATGGGATAGCTCATGGTATTCACTACCTTCCGTTCATGGCTTCAAAACTGGTAACAGCTTCAAAGTTACTTTTTATATCTTTCTTAGAGACCCCACAGTACATAATGGTCTTTTCATTTTCTCCATTCTAACATAGCAGCATCTAAAACAGCCTTTAGAGGTACACACTGGTTTTCAATTAAAAATCATGAGCCACAATACATATGTACTAACTCTTGGAATAACATTTAAAATGTTCCAAAGGGGTAGCCGTGTTAGTCTATTGTAGAAAGACAACAGAGTCCTGTGGCACTTTTAAAGACTAACAGATTTATTTATCGCATGAGCTTTCGTGGGAGAAAATCCCACTTCGTCAGATGCTTTGAAGATAGGAAAGTTAGTAAAGCATGCATGTCAGTGCTCCATAGAAGGAAGTGGATAAAACAGGGGCTTAAAACTATCCAATTAACCTCTCTAAATTGTGTATTATCCATAGCTGGAGGCATTTTAGCTACAGGAGGAAATGATCAAATGAGTATCCATGCCAGAGGAGGCATCGCTGCACAACTGAGAACAGTGTTAGCATCCACTCGCCTGTCATAGATTCCATATGGTGGGTGGTGTAATCAGAGATACATACAATAGCTCGCTTAGGAAGGTAAAAAGGGCTCCCCAAAAGATATTACACCGACTACCTGAGCCTACCAGACCAACCTTGGAGAAAGGTTGTGAGGCACTATTAAGGAATAGAGAGGATGAAGGTAGTCACAATGGGTGGGGTCAAAATGGACTGTTGGGGAGAGGGAGAAATGGTGTGTGATAAGGGCCATTTTAGGGGTGGCTAACGCAGCATTAAGCCCTTGAGTCCTGGCTGAAATCAACAGATGCTGAAAAGTTAATTAATTGGGACCACCTGCTTTGACAAAGAGGCACAGGTCTGAGCACAGCAATTAGCTACTCTGTGACAATCTCAGATGGGTAGATGCAGTGTAACAGTTTCTGCTTGGTTTATGTATTTTGGACCCTATCAATTTCTGGTGTAACTCCACTGATTTCAAGACCTCATATAATCAGAAGACATCATGCTAAATAAATACCAGTTTTCTTATCAATCACAGGAGAGAATACTACAGGTGAATAACCATACCAGTGCTTTGATTTCTTATCACCACCAGTTTGAAGATGAGGATATAATCTCATCTGAATTATACTGCTCATTTGTCATTTCCCAAACTAAAAAGAAATGATTTTTTCCCCCCAGTTGCAGATATTTTCACTAATTCTGTACCTCTTCTTTCTAGACACAAAAGACCAAATTCATCACTGCTGCAACAATTTTACTCCAATTGCCTCAGGAATGAATGTCTGTCCTCAAATGGATGTGTGCAACAACCCTTGAAGTTCTGCTCACACATTTGAAAGGAAGGCTGCCCCAGTCATCAGAATGCTAGCGTCGCACTTAAAAAACCATCATTCAATTCATTGCTCTGCCAAAGACTTCTGGGCTAACTTTGGGCAAGTCATTTAGAATCAGATTGTGGAAGTTATTTAGATGTCAAAAGATGTAGATTGGTACCAGGTAGGATTATCAAGAGCATCTACATGCCTAACTCCCAATGTTTTGAAGATCAATTTAAGGATAGATGTGCCTTGAAACTCTAGAGTCCTCAAGGAAAGTATCACAGGGGAACATACTGGTTTCTTAGAGGATGAAAAAGATCATTAGAAGCGCTTAACAAATTGTGTTTGTTACACAACAACATGTGTTGGGAATATCCGTCTCTCAGTGGAACTAGCCTGCTAAAAATTAACTTACCTATTTCTATAATGCTTGATTATCAATGTGCCACAAGTCTTCATTATTTTGATCAAACTACTAACTGTAATATCATGTCTTGCTGTCAAAACACGCACCAATTTTATCCTAATTTATAAAAAACCTTTTGCAATGGAGGATGACTTATCTCAACTCAAAAATCATTGACAGGAAATGCCAGTGTGAAACATTACAATTGTATTTGCAAAAGTACAAACTATCTGCAAGCAGGGGTACCTCTATTGTATCTTCCAAAATAAAAATAAATGCATCCTGAATAAATAAAAATAAGCAAAGGTTGTTTGATGAAGACACCATGGAACCTTCCTAACTCAAACTATTCACTAGAATACATTGCAGATCATTGAATTTTTCTAATAAGCAAGCTAACCAGGTAGAAAATCAAAACAAGGACACTGTACTGAAAGTGTATTTTGATCATTTTTGACAACTGTCATTTGGTTTGAATTATATTTCAAACACTAATGGACAAGCCAATAATAGTAAATTTTATCAAAGTTGTGGCTTCTGAGGTTTTAAGGTCACGGTGTGGCCAGTTAGTATGACTTCTTGAATAACTCAGCCCAAAGAATTGCTCTGTTTTAGCAATTGAGACCCCACTGCAGCATTCTTCTTATATCTTATTTACTGAGTCTTTTCCAGAGAAATGGGGTAAAGACTGCTTAGTTTTGTGAAAATTATCACGTTTGTAAAATAGCAAAGTGAGAATCAGTGAGGTTTCACTAGAGTTAAAAATATGACTGTATATAATTGAATGAGGCAAAGAGGGACTAGCACAACAGATGGGCTTGTAGTATATTCTCTCCAGTTCTGGAGTAAGGTGTCAAGTTATATTTGGAAGGCGATATAAAATACAGAAAACACTAAGATGACAATATATACATCATTTTTATATCCTTTATAATGAAAAGGATTAAATGCACAAGTAGAGAAATCAACTGCCGAAGGGTCAGATTCTCAAAAGGCAACTAAAAGAGCTTTGCCAGATTAAAAACTGAATAATGATTTCAATATTTTCGCCAAGAACAGAAAGAACAGTTAAAGTAAGAGAATAATTAGAGAGGCTTACCCTCATACCAGCCAGGGGGTACTACTGCATAGTACTGAAGAAATGGACAAACGTATTTCACCTTCCTTTGAAGCATCCAGTACAGATCACAATAAATGTCAGTATATTAGAAAGCAATTGATCTACTTCAATATTTCAATTTGAAAATTCATAATTACTGAAAAATGGTCCTAACAAGCCTTCTTTTCCATGTTGCTCTGTGAACTCACCAGGGAGCCATGGAAATAATTG
This sequence comes from Pelusios castaneus, assembly GCA_007922175.1. Lineage (NCBI taxonomy): Eukaryota > Metazoa > Chordata > Testudines > Pelomedusidae > Pelusios > Pelusios castaneus. The sequence continues at coordinate 18,001,484 of ML685787.1, forward strand.
AAATCAGAGATGGAAGAAAATGTAGGTTTTTCCTATATAGTACATTCCCTAATGCTTTGTTCATTCTCCTTTACAAAGTCCTAAGTAACGGGCCTTTGCTCTGTCCCTTATTCTGCACTCTGTCAGATCTTAATATCACGTGGAGTAGCACCTTAATTTTCAAACAGCCCCACTAGAATCCATGACACTATTCACACAGTATGCTCCCCCAAGTGAGTAAGGTTAGCGGAATCTCTCTCTCAGGCTGCGTCTATGCTGGTAAATTAAGTCGACTTAAGCAACTTATCTCCAAGCGACTTAATTTACCCTGCATCGACACTACAGTTTCCTTAAGTCGACTTAAGCAGCTCGACTTAGGACTACCCCAGGGCTACACCAATGCCCTCCCTGCCAGGGAGGGTTACAGGGGGAGCCTGGCATGCCCCCCCACCTGGCAGGGCAGAGCCACCCTTCCCCTATGCCCTGCCCACCCTTCCCCTATGCCCTGCCAGGGTCCCTGACCCCCTTTGCCCCATTGTACCTAGGTACAATGGGGCAAAGGCTGAGCCCCCTGGCATTGGGCAAGGGGTGCCCCCCCTACCCCCGTGAACCTGCCCTAGGTCCCCCTAGCCCCACAAAGGCAACCTAGAGCATCCAGTGTGGACGCTCTAGGCCAACTTTTTAAGTTCCCCTTTAAGTCGACTTTATTTTTAAGTGGGGACACACTAAGTCAACTTAGTTAAGTCAACTTAGTTATGGTCGACTTAAAATTACAAGTGGAAACATAGCCTCAGTGATTGCTGATTATTTTTTTAAAAAAATAGTAAGTTTGTCAGGCATTGTTTGTTCTTTAGAAATCGAATGCTCATTTTCTACAGGGTTCTGTTCTTCTCTAGGTGTGAAATAAATAATATTTGTTCATTATTTTACAAGATAATTAAGTTAGATTTATAGGATGGCTGTTGCCAAAGTCCCACTTTTTCTATTGGAGATTTTTATAAACTTTTTTCCCCGGTTCCATGTTAGTTTACTATGACTTCAGAAATAATTGTCAGAGGCTAGTTAATTCCTTTAACATCATAGAATGCAGATCATCCAAACACACCAATTAGTCCTTTATATGTTGAGGTCCATCAAGTAGGTCTTACCCATATTTTTTTTTAGCAATATAAAGTCATTATTTCCAAATTGTCCAACATTTATTTTCCTTAATTTTCTTCTTAAAGAAGAGTCCTTTTAAAGGAATTCAGTATCTCAAATGATTTTAGTCTCAATTTCATTTCTATACTTGTGGGCATGTTCTGCTTCTACTACTATTGTGTTTGCAAAGCCATTTAACAAAGAAAGGGTCATCTTTTGAACCATGTTCCCTCAGTGCCAGATGATTCCTGCCATATCTGTAGTGCATGCCAGACTAATTAAAATTATATTTCTTCTACAAGGAACAAACATTGTTGATGAGTTTTATAGAGTGTGGCCATTTACTTTCTTCCTCCAGATATAAGCTAGTGAAATGGGAGTGATAAATGGATTTGAAGATAAACGGAAGTGGCCATCTTGTCCCCACTATGATATAAAAAACTGTCATAAAAACAAATGATGTAGACTCCCTACAATACAAACCAGAAAACCCTTTACAGCTTTTTATTAGTCTGAAGGAAGATCATGAGTCTCAAGTCCAGCATGGCTAGCTACAATAATGAGTAGGATACCAGAAATTATCCTCCCTTTTTCTGAACCTGTATCCTAGTCACTGATCAGCAGTACTGAATCAAACCACTTTCATGCAGACTCATTCTATCCTTTTGTTTCCATAAAGTCTACACAGCACCTCAAGAAACAGCAAGCCCCTAAGGAAAACTACTGCTTCCAGAAATATCAGTGGTAAGCAAAGGAAGAGCCCAGGTTGATAATGATTGTTATTTTCACACCTCTGCTCCATAGGCTTCATTAAATGCTAGAAAAAGTGTGTCTTTTGTCTAATTGATTTTATTTTATTTTTGTTTTAAGGGAAATAGACCATTTAATACTATGAGAGTTGTATTCTCCTAAGCCATGTCACCTAGTGTGATACCAATTTAGAGACTCAACTGTTTGGAAGGTAAGTTGAAAAGAAAATAAGTGTTCTGAAGCTGTGGGAGATATAGAATGCTGTCTTGACCATGCTGCTTTTCCATTTGATGCTGATTTAACGCTCAAGGGAAGACATGGAGGCAGAGTTAAACAGTGTGTTGAACTAAGTAGTAACTGAAAAGTGGCACAGTCTGGAGTCACCTCCTGAACACTTTAGGAATGTTTTTGTTCTTTTCAACAACTCAGCTTGGCAACACTTAAGCCTTGGAAAAACATTGAACTTGAAAGCTGCTCACAAATAGAATGCAGTTCAGTTCAGTCCAAGGCAGGCAGACCCTTGTGGGTAGAAGGGGACAACATACTTTCATAAGATTTGAAGACCACTGGGTAAATCAAGAAATATTTAGACCCTGTTAAATTTAAAACCGCTCTCTCTCTCGTCAGCTGCATTAAGATCTCCATCAAAAATTAAAAATCAATGTTCTTTCCATTTAACATATAACTTAAAGATAAAGAGGCCTATATGAGCAGCAAGCTATCATAATTTCAGAACATGTAGAAAAGCTGATTGAAGTCTGGCTTTGGTCTGATAAAGGCATTTATTTGAGGCTAGGGCTAAAGATGAATTATAAAGACTAGTGTCTATTTACAGCTATGCTAAAAACAAAGTTACTCAGGGACAAGCTGAAAGGAAGATTTGCATGCCATCTTCTTAAAATTCTACCACCAAATCAAAGGGAGGATTTGGATGATTTCTCTGCATTCTTTGTCACAGGTAACAACTGTCCCTAGGCAAAAACAGGATTGGAAGAGCAGTTCTTCAATGTTCTAAAAAGCTTTTTTTGTGTGTGTGTATTGCAGTACTGAACAGAGATCCCACTTGGGGTTCAGGGTCCCGTTGTACTAGGTGTGTATATGGATAACAAAAAAGATGGTACTTATCTCCAAGAGCAGAGGTAAGGCTAAACCCACAAAGAGAATTAGGCATTACAATGTCTAGCTCTTATGTGTCCCAGCATCCACTGGACGCCACAGCACCGAGTTAGAAAGCCAGGTTCCTCATATAATGCAGGGGAGAGTTAGGAGCCTAAGAAGGAAATCTTCAGAAGCCAGAAGGCTACGTAAGAGTGAAACACAAAGGGGAGGTCTGCTGCTTAGGGCTCAAATTCACAAAGTCTATGTCTACACTTACCAAAGTTAGCTTGAATTAGTTAATTCGAACTAACTAATTTGAACTAATTTTAGTTAGTTTGAATTAACTTAATTCAAACTAGCATGGCCCCACTAGAATGCTAGTTCAAACTAGGCAAGTGCCATGCATGGCACTTGCTTAGCTCGAATTAGTGAGTTACATTCAGCTCAATGTGCCGGTTAATTCGAACTAAGCAGTTAGTTTGAATTAACATGGCCACATTGACTTAATTCGAACTAACTAGTTCGAATTAAGGGTTAGTTCAAAGTAAAATGACGTTTTACTAATTTGAACTAACTTTTCCTTAATTTGACTTAAGGGACTGCTTAAGTTGAATTAAGGAAACTCAAGTGTAGACACAGAGTAAATTAAGTCGACTTAAGTCTGCTTACGTCGACTTAATTTACCCAAATTCCAAAGGGGTAGCCGTGTTAGTCTATTGTAGAAAGACAACAGAGTCTTGTGGCACTTTTAAAGACTAACAGATTTATTAATCGCATGAGCTTTCGTGGGAGAAAATCCCACTTCGTCAGATTTTCTCCCAC
>ML685787.1:18005672-18152932 GCA_007922175.1 Pelusios castaneus
ATCTGACGAAGTGGGATTTTCTCCCACGAAAGCTCATGCGATTAATAAATCTGTTAGTCTTTAAAAGTGCCACAAGACTCTGTTGTCTAATTTACCCAAAGAGACTTAAGCATCTAACTCCCACTGATCTGTACGTGGGTGCTGGAAGGATGAACATATCTCTGCATGGGATTCTCAGATGCAAACCCTTTCCTGGAAGTAAGTGCCTAAGCCAGGTCAGCCCTTCCTCATGAAAAGCCAGAGACACAGCCACACCATTGTCATTAACCACCAGGATGTAAGACACACAGACACAAATTCCAATTCTGCCTAATTCAGAGATCTTAAACCGAAGTCTCCCACCCCCCAAGAGAGCACCCTGCCCACCAGGTTATGGGTTATTCTGGGTCAGAAATCTCTCAGTCTGTCCTGCTGGCAATGTTCCACTTTGTATGAATAATTATATTGTCACTGGCCCGGAAGGATAGAGACTTTACTGCCCAATGTTTAGGGCACTCCCCTGGTTCATGGGAGAGCCAGGCTTGTTATCTTTCTCCAAACCAGACAGAGCAAGGATTGGAACTGGATCTCCAAAGGTCCCTAATCACTGGGCTATGGGACAGAAGTCCCAACCTGCTTGTCCCAGCTCTCTTTTCTAAAAGACCCAGTCTGGTAGGCTTGATCATAGCATGCCTAAGTTCTAAGAAGCATCAGAACTCAAGCAGCTTTTTGCCTTCATACTGGTGGAAACTTAGGAACCTGTAGGAGTTTGGGAGTCTGGAGGGTTCTGTGGCAACTGAGTGTTGATTTTGTGAAGGTCAGTGGTAACTACATGTTAGACTTAGGCACCTGCGTACCTCTGTAGATCTAGTCCTTACAGTTTTAACAATGGACCAGACACATGAGTGAGGCTGTAACATGCAGCAGGAAAAAGTGGGAGAAGTAGGTTGCACTTTATAGGATTATGTGGAACCAAGGTTTAGGGAGACATACATCAAACTTTGTTTATCATTTAATTAAAAAGCATAACACATCCTTCTGTATATGGTGGCCAAGCAAGAATTAACAATGGTTTGAAAGAAGCCATGGGGAGTCCTGACAAACAGATTTTAGAAGCACACTCCAGGCTTAAACTATGGAAAGGAGGAAGATATGTGCTTGTGAGAAAAGGATACAAAAGGAGTATCAAGGCTGGCAGCACATATACCGTACATTATTAACGTTTTCATTGATCTCCATGGCAAATTTAATAGGCACATGTGGTTATGTAGGGGTAAATCATAGTCCTGTTAATGTCAAGATCAAATTCCCACAGACTTCAGTGCTACCTGGATTTGGCCACTAGCCCTGAGGTGGAAAGGAGAGTCAATGTACATTAGAGGCCGATTTGACTCTAACGACTGATCTATTGAGAGAATGAATACCACTTCTGGGGACATATTAATTTTAATATTATTTATTTATTTTGTCATAGTTCTTTACCTTGTAAACCTAAACTATTTGGACATTTTTTAAAACTTGGATTATTCACATCTATTTCTGATCATTCCTGATAGCCATTCTACTTTATCATATAAATTTGCGCGTTATTGACACAATGGGCTATAACGTCTCTGAAGCCATTCTGATGTACTGTGTCAACAACTACTAAGGGACTCTTTACTCTGTATATTATTGACAGACTCATCAAATGTGGCCACTGCACATGCTCCAAGAATGCATGCCAGAAAATCTGATGCCATTTTTAGTGCACTGAGGGCAATTTTCTTGACAAAAGGATTCTATTTTGGTTTTTTCCTAAAATACCCAAAGGCATCAGCAATATCCATTACAGCCATCCATAACTAGAATGGCACTAGCTTTTTTCCCAATAGCCATTTTTGTATCACAGATACTGTATTAACCAGCAGTTACCCATGTTCACAAGATGAGGTATTCAATGCCATTGAAACAGAAAATAAAAAGAATTTCAAATTCAACACTAAAAGTTGCAAAGTTACCACAAAACAGATCCCTGAGGACATAGCTTCATCTGGTACCAGTATACACAGAGCTGGGAGATGAAGTGTAGAGTGTGTTTCTGTTTTATGGATGCATACGTGCAGGTACATGACCCTAACAACCTATGTCAGAGAGGCAGTCCCTTGCCACTGCCTGCCCTACATCAGATTTTCATCAGAAGAGAACTATTTTAAAATGTTCTTGAGGCTTGACTGGAAACTCACTGGCACAGGTACTTGTAGGGAAGCAACGAACCAACGTATCCAGAAAAAAGCATGACATAGCTACTGGATCTCACCAGGCTATTCTGGCTACTATTACTTACAAAATAAGGGTAAAATGAGAATGTAAACCATAATAAGATAAAAAAAATATTGGGATAGGAGAATGCAGTTATACACAGAATGGGAAGAAGCCAAGATCTATTGTGAAAAGTCAGTAGCAGAAGGAAAAAAAGCAAGGGCACTATTGGAAAATCAGAGAAGGAAAGGGAGTCCCAGAGGAGCCTGTAATAACTCAGAAAAGCTTTTAGTAAGCACCTGAACTCTCAGATGATTATGCAAACTACATCTTTATTGGTTCACCCTAGTCCTGAGGGATTTTTGGGTTTGGTTTTCTGATTTGCTCCCAATACCTAGCACTATTCAGATAACACAGCACCCTTTATTATTTAGTAAAATTTATCTTTATTTGTTTGATTTGCCAATTATAAAAACAAAAAGATACCTTGAACTTACAGCCTGAGGTGATTTTTTTTTTAAAATGACAAATATGGTGTTTAAAGAATTTATTGTCATAATTTAGTGCCTCAAATGTTCTCATTCTCCAATTTTCTCTTTGTTGGGATGTTAGCAGCCAAATTCCTTGCTAACTTAGTTACACTTTAGTTATACCAGCAGAGAATTTGGTCCTTTGTACGTACCACAAGCCAAGCTCTTTCCAGCACTATGGATAGAGTCTACACTGATTCAGGCAAATTCACCACTGCCAGTTCAATCTTCCGGGTTCATCAAGACCCGTTCAATTGATCTGGATTTCAACCTAGTAAATCCAGCCCTGGAAGAAGAGTAGCACTGAGCTGAAGGGATGGCATTTCCCTTTGACTCAGTGCAGTGGAGACAGGGAGGTATTAGAGAGTCAAAGGAAGATATGCAAGTTATTTTATGTAATATTGTATCTCCCTTCAACTGCCACTGAAAATGGTGGCAACTGTAGACAACATCTATGACTGCCATCCTGCCAAGAGACAGTGCAGATTGCTGCTCTCCAATGCACTCTGCTCAATTAGGTTTAATTCAAATTTTTACACAAATATTTTTGTTTTTATTAGCTCATAACAATCTCCTTTTCAATCAACCAAGGAGAATGGAATTTAAGATTAATTTGAAGGTCATTCTGCTTTCCCTCATTCCCATACATACAGCTGCTTTTGCAACCTTTGGAAATTCTGCTTTATAAACAGGCCAATAATTAAAATAATTATTTTAATTGACTGCTGTCAGTCTCCCATAGACCACATATATGAAAGGCAGGGGGAAAGGAGCCTTGTTTGTAAAAAGTAAATATTAAACATAGCAAGATTACTACTTCCAAGGACTCTCAGCTAAGAAAATATTAAAAATGCCCTCTTTTCTCTAAGCAACTGGTTATTGCTAGCAACACTCAGCTGGAATGATTCAGAATACACAATGGACAGACTGAAGTTTACTCTTAATTTACAAATAAACCAATGTGCGTGACACCTGTTCCCTGAAATGTGAGTAGTCCTAGGAGAGAGCTCACAACTCTGCCAAATACATAAACAGCCTTTGAAAGCTACTTGTTAAAGTAGTAAAAGGACTCTTGCAAATAAATCTTTATAGATCCTTTCCTCCTACAGATACTCATATACAGCTGCAGTAGCACATCTATAGAGGGTTATCTCATAGTCATACAAATGCCAAATGTATTAATCATTGAGAATCACATTGCAGTGATATAAAAGTCAAATGCATTTTCAGCAATGCCTCTTATATTCACGTGATGCTCACCCACTGCTCTTGTGCAGTACCAACATAAAAAAGAAAACACAACACAAAGTATAAAAAGATCATGAAAAATCCTAAATTTCCAAGAAACCACTTTGCTAAAGCCACTTGAAGATTGGAAAGGAAGAATAGTTCAGTGGTTGGGATGCTATCCTAACAATTAGGGGACTTGGGTTCTAGCTGTTCTGCCACAGACTTCTTGTGTGACCTTGGGAAAGTCACTTAGTGTCTCTGTGTCTCAGTTCCCCATCTGTAAAATGGAATAATTGCACTTCCCTACCTCAAAGGGATGTTGTGAGGGCAAAACTTAAATATCATGAAACTGAGTTACTAGAGTAATGGGGGACATATAAATCCCTTATGCTAGAAAGATAATATATTCCCTTCAGTCCTCTCTCATTCAAGCCAAGGGGCAAAAAATGTACTCAGTACTCAGAGGGCCTAAAAATACAGAAATCATTCCCATTATAAAGATCCCACTGATACGTGGCGTCAGAAAAAGGTTCACAGCACTAGTGGCAAATGGTATGAGTTTATAGCTTCAATTTAATCCTCAATGAAAAGGACAGACTTTCAAAACAGTGCAATGATATAGTTAGACATCTTCCATTAAACTGAAAGGACATAGCATAGTCACATCCCCTGAATGACTTTGAAAATCTCAACCAAGCCATCCATACTCATTTACACTCAATTCAAAAGATATAATATTCATTAATGAGTCCTGGCAAACCTCAGTAGGACAATGTACAGTCACTTGCGTTTGTTATTCCCTCTCCCAAGGCCTGAACCCAAAGTCCACTATGTAATTGGAGAGACTGCCATTGACTAAAATGGGCTTTGGATCAGACTCTAAGACTTCAATATCTTCCTCTTATTTGATATGCACTAAATTATCTTCCCCTATTTCTATTGTATGAAGAGAACTATGAAGTTCTATTGCTAGTTTTCTGGACTCCAGTTTATCTACTCTAGTTATTGCTTTCTTTGGAGAAAGAATTACATAAAATTATAAGGTTTGGACTACTCTAACTCATATTTAACATGTCTGCTAGCTAGAGAACGCTTTATTCAAGAGAATTGCAAATTCCTCATGGAATATACTGACATTAGTAGATAAACACCTGCTGCAATGGCATAAAAGTGAATGGAAGGCTATAGCTCCACACAGCAAAATGATTGCCATTTCTTTGCGTTCCAAAGCTTACGTTCGATGTTTCAAGTGATCTTTCTTGTACCTATGTATGTGCAAAATAAAAATTGCCACCATAGTTAATAAAATATTTGCAACATACAATAAAAGTAAAGCTGTGCATGCCGGGCTAAAATTGTGCCTCCATGAGGTAGAGCTGTGTTGGGAGGAGGTTTACCATTTTAACGGTGGGATGTGGAAATAATAATTTTCACTTGAACACTCCAAATCACTTTTCTTTAATGGGGTTGTTTTTTTTTTTTTTTTTTAACCAAATTCCAACTTTTCCCCCTAGCTGCTTCCAGGATAGAGATATACCGGTAATCTCAGTAAGTATTTTCCCTGTTCTTTTTGTACTCCCAAACAGATTAACTCTTTTTGCTCAAGGTCTTCCCCAAAATTCTTTAAGCAGAAATGAAATGCAAGAAATTCCAGTCTGAATTTAAGAAAACTGGATATTAGAAAGAAACTTTTTTTTGTATGTAAAGTGTACAGTGCTCCACTGTAATAAAGGTATATATTACATAATGCAGATACACTCAGATACATTGCATTATTTAAAAAAACAGATTACCAAGAAAACTGATTGGATTCCAGCTATGTAGTTATAATCTCTCAAACTGGAAATTAACTAATAATCACTATACTGATATTCAGTTGGGACTGATAATGATCTGAAATAATCTATTTAAGGAAAAATATATTTAGAATATGTTTCATGTTTTTCCTGTTCATTTAACCATTCATCATATTTGCATATAAAACAGGAAAGGGCCCTTGCGGGATTAGAAATCCTGTACAAATATTCAACACTGTTGGCTGCTTCCACCCAAGCTGTGGTAATGCTGACAGATTCTTTGAAGTTGCTGGAGCTCAGGGAGAAGCAGCAAGTCTTTACAGAAAAGCTGGTATTTTAGTGCAGGGGAGAGGATCGCTCCAGACTCTTCCCCCTTCCCCCACTTGGCTGGAGCCAAGTTATAAAACTAATTTTTTACTAAAGACAACCTTGTGCCCTTCCACAACTGAAATCACAACTCAATCAACGTGGTTAAAATTGAAATTATAAATCTGTTGAGAGGAACCTTAGTATTGTAAATCTCTAAAGCCAATGGTGACCAACATTCATTGAAAATTAACTGAAAAGTACCAAATTAACTGCATTTTCAAGATTTAATTAAAAACTTTCCTATTTTGTGTTTTCAGCTAATGAGTATTTATAATAATGGAAAAAGATTATTTAGTCATATGGTCCAGTTTCATGCTGTTTCAGGATTAATGCCACAATATATTTTCTTGAGTCTTGTCCAATCTTGTCAAATAATGTCGCTTCCATCACTTTCCTTGGGGACTATTATACAGTGTAACAGATTTAAATGCACTTGTTCTGAGAGCTGATTTTTAGTCACAATCAGAAGGCTTTCCACACAATTTCTCTACATTATGTTTCACTTTATTTGACTCTATTACTCTTAGTGCTACTCTAAGCAAATCCATATCATCTGCAAACTTTACTCATTTCTGGTAAAAAGTATAAACTTTGGGTTTTGCTAACCTCCTCACTAACCCAGAATGCCCAAATAATAACAGTGGCAGAAATGCACTTTTCTACCTTTAGCTTTCTACAAGATTGTCGCACTTCCTTGCACAAAATGAGCAGCATGCCTCTTCATGGAGGCAAGCCACTGAGGGCATCACACACTGATTCTCTCCACATCTCATTAAGCACCAGTTTACTTCCAATTCAAGGCATTGTTCTTAATCTGCAAACACAATGGAGCAGGAGCCTGCTGTCAAAGACATCCATGATATTCAAAGACACTCATGCTCTTCTGGGACATTGCAGTTAAACAGACTCAGGACAAAGTTAAATATTTGACCTTGAAACAAGAAAATATAAGACTGAACCAAAATCTTCTGGTTTTTAAAATACATCAGAAAACTACAGCCAATATTTTCCTACCATAAAAAGGGGTAACACTAATATTACAGGATCTACACTAACATCAGAGAAAAAGGACACACACACACGCCCCCTAAAACCTAGGATAGGTAAAGAGCAAAATTCACCATGGCCCACCTTCATTATACTCTCTAATTATATATTCCATGAAGAGGTACAAGGGTGACAAGCTGTGTAGAAAATCATAGGATAGAAATTCACTCTTCTTCCCCCCACACCAATCCCAAGCAATGAAACTTTTTCTGTAGGGAATTGTGCTGGGGAGGAGACGAGATACAAATGATCCATTCTCACAATCGAGGGGGCAGGAGGAAGGCTGCACATAAGCCACATAATCCACCCATGGCCACTTGTGCTGCTCAAGAGTAGCTACAGATCTTACACAAGCATATGTCTAGTGGCTCTTTCCTCAGATCATTCCAATTCAATTTATGTGGCTGCATTTACACAGAAGCATTCTGCACCCTGTTTGCCAGCCTCTGCACAGAAACAAGGATTTAACTACTTGAAGACAATATTACCTTCTAACATTCTGGAGAAATGATCCCTCTAGAAAATGGTTGAGGCATAGTGTTAGGAAGTAAAAGGAAAATTGAAATACTGCTGTCCGAGTTGTACATGCTCATTAAACAAATAGGCCTCCACTCTTCAGAGCAGTCTACCTGGGACCATCATTAAACTCGTTTTTTAAATGGTGATAGTGAATGTAATCTGATCAGGCACTACAGTCGTTACTAGATTTCTGTCTCCCCTTTCTCTCCCCATTAAGTAGTTATCAAATAGCCAACCATTTCAACCCTTAATACCTCCAGATGAGGGAGACCATATGGACACCATCATCATAATGTCTAAAGCACAGTGTCTTCTCTGTTATCAAAGAATTGATCCCATAAGTCTAGCAAAAGTGTAGATAACTGCACTGTTGTCCTAAATCACTTCAGACAAATTCACTTAATTTCAAAAAGAAAAAATATAATATAGGAAATTTACAGTATTAGTCTCCACAAACCCTGCAATTTCAAAAAGTAACATTTTATCATTTATCATTAATTTTATTTATATATAAGTGCGTGTGTCTCTGTGTGTGTAATATGATCTGTCTGTTATTTCTGCATCTGCATCTGCATCTACTTATGCCTGGTTGGTGTTTAAGAGAAAATTCAAAAGAATAGTCCCTGCTCAGGCACAAGTACAAAGAGAGATGGTGGGGAGGTAGGGGTGGAAGAGGTTTTTAAGATACCTTTTTTTTCCCTTCAGATATTAGCACTTTTTAAACACTGCTGTTCTTTAAAAAAAAAAAAAAAACCAAGTTACAGCTTGTGGGTACCAAGCTTGTTAATAGGACAGGAATGGAAAAGCAGAGGCCAGTGCTCAAAGCCATCTGAACAAAGAGCAGCAGCAAGGCGACAATGGATACAAATAGCTTGTGCTCAAATGTCCCCTCTCAGCCTAGGACACCATGTCCAAAGAGCAACCCACTAAGGCAGCTTCCTCCATAAGCCCTTCTCCCAGTCCTCCTAGAACACCAGCACCAATTCTCTGGTTACACCCAACACAGTAGCTAGGAGCAGGAGCACTGTCTATTCAGCCTGCTCTGGATCATGGGTGAACACTGTTCACAAAGTGATCACTCTATAACTGACCTATCAGTCCCCTTCCTCAAAGAAAACGTGTACAATACTTTCAAAAGACAAGCCTATGAGCTTAAATTCATAACTCTGCTAGACACAATCCATTCTGCAGTGGTTAAAGTATAATTTGATGGGCCCCGGAACCCTCCTAATCTCTGGGCCCCCTTCCCGTATTGTCTGGGCCCCCTTCATGCATGTGTGGGCCCCAGCCCAGATAGGCATTTGCAACCACTTCTCAGTACCACATGCATCGATTATTGCTCCATAAAAATATTTATAATTTTATATGACGTTTATGTCTATAGCAATTATTGTTACAAACTAGCAAACACTGCATAACACAATAAGTACTGTGATTAACAATGGTGGGGTGTAGGAATATACGTTCTGCCAGATTTTTCTATTTTTAGGGGCCCCGGAACTCTGGCCCCCTCAAATTTGGGGGCCCCCGGAACTGCATTCCGGTGCATTCCCCCTTATTTTAACCCCTGCTGTTCCGTCTTCTACTCAGCTGGGACACTGAGTATGTTTACCAGACCTAAAGAAGAGATCCCAGTGGGCTCCAAAGCTTGTTTCTCTCACCAACAGAAGTTGTTCCAATAAAAGATATTACCTCATTCATCTAATAGCTCTCATTCTTTAAAACACAAAGTCTGGCTCATATCCCTATTAACACACAAATAGCTCTGTTGACATAATACATCATAATCGCTGCAAAGTCACTGCATCAAAGATCCACTTAATATTTCTGTGCTGCAAATTGATACAGTGAAACATAACAGTTCTTCAGAAGCTAATCCAATTTACTGTATCAATGATTCATACTCAAGTGTCTTTTGATTCCTCCACATGCAACAAAACACCTTGAGTGGTATGCAGGGAGTTAAAGGTAAAAGAAGTAAACTGTATCTCAGTCCTCTTGATACTGTGAGTATAGCCAGAAATGTAAATCTCATTTTATTTTTTAAATTTAATATTTGTGTTTCTTTGGGAGTCCTGTTATGTAAAAGGTGAACAGATCTTAACCAAGGCCCTACTTAATTCATGATATTCCGCATACTGCAATATTAGGCTTACACTACAATTGTAACAGTGGGGAGAAGGACCCCGCTCTCTGCCCTGAGGGGCCCACAGAGGAAAATCAAGGAAGAGTAATAATGCACTTTTACTTTAAATAATAAGGTCCATTATTATTGTTTCACAGTTTCCCATGGCTTGTCCACAACTCTGCTGTAATTTTTGGATAATCATCCTGTGAATCAGAGAAGTCCTTAATCTTAACTTATTTTTAATCAGAGCACAGTACATCCTCGGCTCCGAATGAGGCAGGGGTGCTTTGGTAAAAATAGCATCTGATCATATAGGCCTTGTCCACACTACAAAGTTATTGCGCGGTAAGGATCCTTACCACACGATAACTATCAAAGCGTCCACACAGGAAAGCTTCTTGCCGTGCAACATGTAAACCACCCCAGATGAGGGTGGTAAGGCTTACCACGGAACAGTTGTTCCGTGATACAGCCTGTGTGGACGCTTGCTGCGCCATTGACAGCCTCCAGAAATGTCCCAGAGTGCCAAACTGGGCCACTCTGGGACATTGGAGCTGTCAAATATGTCAATTTCACTGCTTCTAGCCGAGCACTGAAACTGACATATTAAAATTGCCAGGTTCGGCGGCTGGGGGATTGGCCAGCTGAACGGGCGAGGGCAGCCGGTTCGGGCCACCCCCCTAGTGAAGCTGCAGGGCTTCAGGTGGCAGCGGGAGCAGAACCCGTCACCACCAGAAGCCCCGGGGCTGAGCTAAGGGGCTTCAGGTGGTGGCGGGGGCTGCGGTGCTTAAGTGCAGCCCCCACCGCCACCCAAAGCCCCGGGGCTGAGCTAGGGGGCTGGCTGTGGGCAGTACATGGTGGGACAGGTGCCCACCATGCACTGCTCTTGTATCGCAAAGGAGCATTCACACGGTAAACGCTCCTTTGAGATATAACCAGCAGGTGTGTACTCACCAAAGTGCTATATTCATAGCGCTTTCCTTGTCCCGCAATAGCTTTTATTGCAGGACAAGTTTGTAGTGTGTACATAGCCATAGATTGTATCATAATGCAAACTTGCAAGAAGGGCACAACCAAGCCTAGAGAATGCCAGGCATTTTCAAACTGTTCAGTGCTTTAACTTTGGGCATGTATTATTAAAATGTAAAATAAACTCAATTCAGAAAAAACTGACCCAGCTTTAAAACCTGCCAGGTGTCATTGTAAGGCTGCTACAGGATCAATCATGGGAGCCGCTGCACTGGGTCATCATGGCTATCTCTTGGTCCAGCTGCCTGTTTCTGGACACCAACCTTGGAGATGTGTCAGCACAAAGCTGCTGTAACTGCTGCATAGCTAGCGTTGCTGCCACCATTGACGCTTCTGTTGATCAGCAAGCTATCAATAGCAAATTTGTCTAAATGCTTCTTATGGCCAATTTATTAGGTAATCATATCTCGATATTTCACAGTTGTAGAATGATTCATCTCTCAGGCTATGTCTACACTTACTAAAATTAATTCGAATTAGTTAGTTCGAACTAAGTAATTCGAACTAATTTTAGTTAGTTCGAATTAACTTAATTTGAACTAACTAAAATTAGTTCAAATTAGCGATTTCCATTGATTTCAATGGGCTGGTTAGTTCAAACTAAGAAATTAGTTTGAACTAACATGGCCACATTGGTTAATTTGAACTAACTAGTTCGAATTAACCCTTACTTCTAATACCCTATTCGAAGTTATTAGTTCGAATTAAGGATGCCCTTAATTCGAACTAATTAAAGCCTACTGTAGCCATGGCTTTAGTTAGTTCGAATTAAGCTTCCTTAATTCCAACTAACTTGCCAGTGTAGACATAACCTTTCTGCCCTTTCCCTGATTCTATTTAACTTTTTAATACCAGTGCTCTCAACTTCTCATAAAACTAACCAATGATTGTCAAGTCACTTGGCTTTCCAGCCTGTTTCATTGCTCAATTGCTACTCTGGAGAAGCTCTACAACTTGAGTGAAATAAAAAATCACTTTAGTCCATTATTCCTGTATTTTTATATCATCAATAAGCTTGGCTTGGTGTTTATTGACAAACATACCTGCAGCTATTAACACAGCTCTAGAACCAAATATAAAACTAGTTTTTAAAGAATCTATGGCTATGTCTACACTGGCAAGTTAGTTCGAATTAAGGAGGCTTAATTCGAACTAACTAAAGCCATGGCTACACTAATAAGTTCGAATAGGGCTTCAGAAGTAAGGGGTTAATTCGAATTAACTAGTTCGAATTAACCAATGTGGCCATGTTAATTCGAACTAATTTCTTAGTTTGAATTAACCAGCCATTGAAATGAATAGGGATCACTAATTCGAACTAACTTAGTTCGAACTAACTTTCCAGTGTGGCCATGCTAGTTCAAATTAAGCTAATTCGAACTAACTAAAATTAGTTTGAATTAGTTCGAACTAACTAATTTGAACTAATTTTAGCAAGTGTAGATATAGCCTATGAGGTCAAAGTTAACCTGATTGTTATTTCTGGTATTACAGTTAAGTAAAGAGCTTGTTATGGTCTGATAGTCTTTAATAAAGCAATACAACCAGGAATAACAAAGACCCTACATTAAGCTAAGTATATTACTAATGGCTATTAAAGAAAACATACATAGAAATCTTTCTTATTAAAAGTAGCCCATCTAATATAAACTAGGAAAAAGTCATAAAAGTTTGAAATTTTAGATTGTCATTTTTCAGGACAGAACAGTATGTTCAGTAAACCAAAGTCTTCACAAAGAACATAATTTATATCACCTAACAAACTGTTTTAGTGCTCTACAGATGGATATCATAAACAATCAGGTGGTAAAACCATGCCGTCTATGATAAAAATGTGAAATCACAGGGCAATTTAAAAACAGATGGAACTATACCTTTCCTAAAATAAGATTATCCAGGACACAGATGCACATCTCCATTATCGTTTTGTAAATGACAACCCTGGAATAGATGGCCATCAGTATTTGATTTCAACTTCATATTACATCTCTCAAATTCTATGGCAATCCATAAAGCAATAAGAGTAGGAAAGAAGGACTTTTATATCTTGTTGACTACAAAAATACTTCCCATCCAAAACTTCATTCTATTATCACAATAATAAAGGTTTCGTCTATCTCCATGCTTTTATTTATCCTGGCAGTGAGTTGTTTGGTTATATCAGCCTTTTCTAGTTACACTGCATGAGGTAAATGTTAATGCAATGGCCATGCAACATTCAAACAAATCAGAAGAGCCAAGAATAAAAGATAGATGTAGCAATAGCTATAGCCTTTACATTTTATCATAGGACATTGTGCTCTGATTCTCCCTTAAAATGCTAGTTAATTGAAAAGAAGGTTTTCCTTCCAATCTATTTTAACTGTGGACCTTTGGTGTCTATTTCCTAACAATTCACATCATGTGCATATGGGTAAGCCAATTTAACTGGCCCCTCTTAACTGGAAAAGTGATCTAACTCTCTCTATTATTTTGGCTGTTGGAATCATCATCAAAAGATGTCATATATTCAGAACAGATCTCAGATTCACTTGAAGTGTTAATGTTTAAGCTTTGCCGGCATTTACTTTACCTTTACTAACTCCCTGGGTACTGTGCGTCTGTCTGTTTCACATAGGTACTCTTTATGATGACTTTGCAGAGAGAGGTGCCCCTCAAACATTGTTGGCAGCTATATGAGTTTTCAAATAAAACTAGCAAAGCAATTCCCTTGGTTCTGTATTTAAAAAAATAAAATAAAATTGGAGGTTGCAAGAGATGTTACATATGTCAGTGCTAAATACGTACTCAGAGCACAACACTGTGGCCAATGTAGATGCATGTTACAAAAGAAAATACTGATTGCAGTGTAGGTGTGAATGAAACAACCAGAATGAAATGAGGTTACAGAACAAAGAAATAGAGCTGAAGTTGGATTAACAGGATACTGAAACAAAAGGGATTTGTGGTATCAGACAAACCTTGAATAGATGAAAAAGAAGATAGCAAATATGTTGGCATTACAGTTGTATAAATAACCAATTTTGGGTTCAGTGGCCAAACAAAGTCAAAACATTGTTTCAGGTCAAACAAAATAAGTTGTTTGACTTAATGTTTTGAGGATTTTTTCTTTTAAAAAAATGAAATAAAATTTGAAATGAAAAGTAATTTTGAATCAAAAAGTATAAATATGTAATTCTGCGTATGAAAGGAGACTAACTCATGAGAGATTCCCTAGTGAATTTATGGCCTTTTTATGCCACTGATTGCAGTGATAGAGAAGTCTCCTAGCACAATGGGACTTTGCTGGGAATCAGTCTTTCATTATGTCTCAGCTTACTCCCTTCCCTTGCCTTTTATAAGGCATATCAAGGTAGAAGACTACAGGGAACATGTGTGACAGAATTCCACTGAGTTACAATCGTCATCCACTAATATAGGGTCCATTAAAGACCTATGTCACTGATGTAATTTCGAGCTGGCAGCAGTTCTAACTTCTGTCATGCTCGTAACTAACCCTGAGTAATGGGGAACTGGAACTTTATTGTTTCCCTCGCCCAAATCCCACTCCCTCCTGGCCAGAGCTGCATTGTTGTACAAGAAGAGAAAATTTTATCATTGGGTCAAGGCTTAGTTCTCTGCAGTAGCCACCATAAAACAAAACAAAACACCAAATAAACAAGCAAATAATTTCCCCACATTACAAGATTCCTCAATATTTTGACGAGAGGTATCTGAGCCCCTCTATGTGGTAGTCGCAAGTAATATTCTGCTTTTAAAAAAGGTGACAGCTATTTTTTCATTGGTTCTGTTAAAGAATGGTAGAAAACCTGAGGTTTTTCCATTGTGTAGTGTTTTTTGTTTTTGTGACAACATACAAGAATAGAAGCTTCTAAAAATAAATAAAAAAAATGTAGAGCTGGATTGGAATTCCAGAGGTCATCAAATCCATCCTATCTGCTGAGGCAGGATGAAAACTACCTAGTCCATCCCCAACAGGTGGTTTTTTAGTTTGTTCTTAATCTCCAGTGATAGGAATTCTACAATGTCCCCTGGTAACCTATTCCAGTATTAACCATCCTTATAGTTAGAAATGTTTTCCAAATGTCTAATTTAAATCTCCTTTGCTGCAGGTTAAGCCTTCTCCCACTTTCAGCTAATATGGAAAATAACCGATCACTACCCTCTTTGTAACAGCCCTTAACATATCTAAAGAATTGTCAGTTGTCTTTTCTCTAAATTAAAAGTGCCATGTGTTTTTTACCCTTTCCTTATGTCAAGTTTTCTAAGCCTTTTTCATTTTTGTTGATCTTCTTTGCATCTCTGTCCAATTTATTCATATTTCTCTTAAAGTATGGCACCTAAAACTGGATACAATTTCCCAGATGATATATCACCAGTGCTGAATTAAGTGGATCAATTATAACTCATATCTTACATACAGCATTCCTGTTAATATATCCCAGAATGATAGTAGCCTCTTTTTTGCAACTACACTACACCATTGGCTCGTGATCACTTTGTGATCTACTATAATGCTCAGATCCTTTACTTCAGTAATATGGCGCAGTTATTTATTGTCCATTTTGTAGTAGTGTACTCAATTTTTCCTTTCTAGGTGTAATATTTTATATTTGCCTTTATTGAATTTTATCGTGTTGATTTCAGATCAATTCATCAAGGTCATTTTGCTTATGAGAATCTCATGTGTGACTGTCAAAATTCTTACTAAAATCAAGATATATTATGTCCTCTGCTTCCCCCCATCCATTAGGGCAGTAATCTTGACAAAAAGGATATTAATCTGATTTGACAAGAACATGCTGTATTACTTGAAACTCTATTATCCTCTAGTTGCTTACAAATGAGGTTTGATTATTTGTTCCATATCTTTCTAGGTATCAATGTTAGGCTCATTGGTCTCTAATTCACCAGGTCCTATTTGAATGGCACTTGCTTAATTCGAACTAATATTTTCTAATTCGAATTAAGCTAATTCGAACTAACTAAAATTTGTTCGAATTAGTTAGTTTGAACTAACTAATTCAAACTAATTTTAGCAAGTGTAGACATAGCCATAGATTCTTAGGAAGGATATTCACCCCAATTGATTTTCGCTAGGAGAAGGTGGTTACAACATTGATGCCTTGATGTTTGAAAAAAAATAATAAAATAAAGACACTGTTCATTTTTCATTTCTGTCTGGCAAATATGACAAAGCCATTAGGCTCCTCACTTCAGCTATTATGAGTAGGTTGTATATACTTTTAGATGACAACCCAGACAAAAGTGATCTATCTGGAGCATTACAAAAACGGTAAGCAATTTATCCATACTTCTCTCCATTAAATTCTTCTAATTGCTGACATCTTGAGATCCATCCTTGTAGACCAGGGGTTGGCAACCCCCTGCATGCATGCCAAAGAAGGCATGTGTGCCTATTCACAGCAGCACACAGGGCTCCCGGCCCTGCAATGCCACATCTGCTACTCCCTATTGGTCCCACCCCCAGTGAGGCCTGAGCCAAAAGAGCTGTGCGTGTGCCATGGCTCCTGGCCCCTGCTGGCCCCACCCCCAGGACCTGCTGAGGGTTGGGGGGCCGGGCTGGTACAGGGGCTGGCAAAGGTTTCTGACCCCTGCTGTAAACCATAAAAGTCTATTTTCTTACATGCAACTTCCTGATTTGTGCCCCTTATACTGTGTGAGTTGTGAAACTGCTGTCATCCCACCTTTTCTTTCAAAGGCTTCCTAAGTGACACAAAAACCCGATTAGAATAAGGCATCCAATTAAAAGGCAGTTTAAAATGGCCCGTCAGTCTGATTTGCAGAAGCTGTCACAAACTCATAAGCAATCCAGAGTACAGTCTGCTATAATTTAAAAATCCCTGCTGTTACACTAATGAAATGCCTTTTGCATACCCCTTCAATAAAGATATATGGGAGGCCACATAAAAATATGATCCTTTAAGGAATCATAGAAAATAAAATCGGGAGATCATCTAGTTCTAATCCAACTCCCTGCTCAAAGCAAGGCCAACACTAATTAACTCATCCCAGCCAGGGCTTTGTCAAGCCACTCCTTAAAAGCCTCTAAGAATGTAGATTTTGCCACTTTCCTAGGTAACCCATTCCAATGCTTCACCATGCTCCTAGTAAAAAAGTTTTCCTCAAATCCAACCTAGACCTCCCCCACTGCAACTTGAGGCCACTACTCCTAATTCTGTTATTTACTACCACTACCACCCTAGTTCCATCCTCCCTGGAACTCCCTTTGAGATAGTTAAAGACCACTATCAAATCCCCTCTCAGTCTTCTCTTCTGCAGGCTAAACAAACCTAGTTCCATGATCCTTTCCTCACAAGTCATGTGCTCCAGACCCCTAATCATTTTTGTTTACCTCTGCTGGACTCTTTCCTGTTTGTCTACATCCTTTCTGTTGTGAGGGACCCAAAACTAGACACAATACTCCAAATGAGGTTGCACCAGTGCCAAATAAAGGGGAATAATCACTTCCTCAATCTACCGGCAATGCTCCTAGTAATGCAGTTCAATATGCCTGTGGTTTCCAAACATTTTTTTTCAGGACCGAGTTGAAAAAAATCATTTATATTTGTGACCCAACAATTATATCTTTGAGCAATGCATTCCAGTCTTTTGGCAGTAGCAGCAGGGAGCTCTGCGACCCAGGACCTGAGGGTCTGAGACCCACTATTGGGTCCCAATCCTTGGTTTTATATATGTCATTAGCCTTCCTGACAATACAGTCACACTCCTGACTTCTTGTCCACTGTAACCTGAGGTTCTTTTCTGTCAAACTGCTACTTAGCCAGTCGGTCCCCAGTCTGTAGTAGTGCATGGGATTCTTCTGTCCTATGGCCAACACTCTACACTTGTCCTTGTTAAACCTCATCAGATTTCTTTTTGCCTAAACCTCTAATTTGTCTAGGTCACTCTGTATCCTATCCCCGCCCTCTAATATATCTACCACTCTCCGCCCTCAATTTAGTACTGTCTCCTCAAACTTGTTGGGGGTGCAGTTCTCCCCATCCTCATTACACATACCCATGGCCACTTTTCCTCTATATTCCCTAAGGAACAATAAAGATTAGACAACAGAGTCCTGTGGCACTTTTAAAGACTAACAGATTTATTTATCGCATGAGCTTTTGTGGGAGAAAGCTCATGCGATAAATAAATCTGTTAGTCTTTTAAAGTGCCACAGGACTCTGTTGTCTTTCTACAATAGACTAACACGGCTACCCCTTTGGAATAAAGATTAGGAAAAGAGGAAATGAGCTTGAAGACTATTTAAAATACTCTTGTTAATGGAGACCAAATACTAAGGAAGGTGAAACAAAGATCAGAATTCACAATTGAAAGCAAGATGATGCCCTGATTATAAGTTAATTAGGCATTGTGAAAATGTAATTAACACCACAGGGAAACTCAACCCTCCTCCCATAGATTGACCTTGTCATGGATATGTATTACTTTAAACCAGAGCTAGAAATCTAGCTTCTAAAAGCCTAAACAAGAGATAGTCTCAGGGCCTTTATCATGCTAGGCACCATGCATACATAAAGAGACAACACCAGCTCTGAAAAGTGTATAGGCCAAATAAATGAGAGAGACAAAGGGTGGTAGAGGAAACAAAGGCTCAAAGAGGTGAGGTTTCTTGCCTAAGGTGGGAGAGCTGGGAAGAAGAGTCAGACCAGATCAGTGCCCTATCTGATGGCCCACAATGCTTCTTTGAACTGTGTGTAAGATTGCTGTGCATTGTTAACACAGCTATTCTGTTTAATCTCTAAGGTGAGCGCATTACATAGCAGGTGAAATGATTCTACTGTTTTCATACCATTTTATTAAATCTGCAAAGTGTTTCGTGAACTTTGAGTCTGAATGGTAGTATAT
The DNA here is from genome assembly GCA_007922175.1 of Pelusios castaneus. Lineage (NCBI taxonomy): Eukaryota > Metazoa > Chordata > Testudines > Pelomedusidae > Pelusios > Pelusios castaneus. The sequence goes on from ML685787.1 coordinate 18,024,431, forward strand.
AAGAAAGATGCTATTGTATACCGTTAAAAGTATCAGTGGAAAAAATAATGGGAAATCCATACTTTTAAATAATTTCAAATCAATATCAATTTTATACTAAAGAAAATAATAACATGGTTACAAATACAGCCCTACAATATTTTTAAAAAACCTATTAATGAAGATTTTCAAAAGCAATAGAGTTAAAACTTCTGAGCTTCAGCATCTCCACTGTCTCCTTGGGTGAACTCTGAATTGTCTGTGAGACAATAATAGCTCAGATCCATCTCAAAACTGCTAAATCTATTTAGAAGCTCTTCAATGATAAATGGATAACTCAAGAGTTTTCAGCACCTGGGTTAGTGCACAAATAAGACTCCTGATAAAGGTATATCTCAACTGCCAAAAAACTAAAAATCTTTAAGCTTCAGAATTTTAATATATACACAGGAGAATTGATACAAGACATCAAAGGAAAAAAATGGTGCTGCCTTCAATTGCTTATCAGAATGTCTTTCAAACTCCAAGCTGTGGTAATGGCTTAAATCTAGTAGTGCTATGGCAACCCAACTCTTGATGGAAGTTTAGTGTTATTAGGCTTAATTCAGCCATATGGGAAAACCATTTCCTGCTGTGATGAAAGAATTTTAAAACTTAGCAGGTTAAATATTCAGTTGATGTAAACTGCAACATCACTGATTTAAAAGCAGCTATAGTTATTGACGGCAGTGGAGGATTTAATCTATTTGCGAATTATACTGAAGAGAACTTGATGCATCCTCTCCATTGACAACCATCTGATAAATGTAAATACCCCCCTTTTCTATTTTTATGAGGTTGTTAAGTTTTGAATTCTGACAAAAGTTTTCCAACGTAGGTGCCGTCAATGGAAGTGCGCCCTTCTGAAAAGCCAAGCCACTTTTATTTAAATATGAAGTTCAGAAGCCAACATTAAACAACTAAAATTTTCAACTTTTTATTGTTTTGTTTTAGCAATACCTGTATGCTATATATTAAATTAAATGCCTGGGAAGTCTTCCTATATAGAGAGTTGTTATCATTTGCTGAAACACAGCAAAAAGCTTTGGGGTTTGACAGAAATAGTTCAGTGTAATTGATAAATTCTTTAAAATGAATCATATAAATAACAAAATTTTAAAGCTTTTTCTCCATCTACGAAGAATTCTGTACTGTAGATCCTCATGAACAGTTGTTCAACATCTGAATCATGTGCAGCAGTGCCCTCTTATGGATACCATATAATTAACAGGAGAAATGAATATATCTGACAACTTGAATAAGAAGGATGCAATAGCAGATCTATTCCACTCACAATATTATAACCCAGCATTTAATGGACCAACTGGGAATCTATTGCACTGAGGTGAATTATAACAACACGACTCCTAGCTAGAAGTATTGTTGCAACAAATGTTCAAGATTGGCTCCATACTTACAATTGACCCCAGAGATTTTCAGACACTATTTGAAAACAACCTTGGTGGGAGATCTCCAGATCACCACAAATATTTTTTCAGTATACCTTCCATCACCATAGATTTCTCAATCAACAAATCAGTCTTCCTCTATGTGTACCCTCAAATCAGTCAATGCCTACTCCATGCTTTACTCTCTCCTGCATTTCTTATCATATAGCAGCACAGTTCAACCAGGCACACTTCCACATGGGAGCCAATCAAGTGTCTTGTCCAGCAGCAAATCTAGGATCTGGTTGGAATCCATTTGGAGAAGTATAAAATAATTGCAACTGGCTTCTTAAAGTATCATAATGAATACAATCCATAAGTGGGAAATCAGGACATCTACAAAACAAAAGCTTTATTACAGAATATTACAAGCTACATTTGCATAAGCAGCTAGAAGGGGATACATTTTCCCAACCACCTGAAAGATTTAGAGCAAGCAACAGAAAAATGTGATTGGGCCATTTTTAGATGAAGCAGTTTATGACAGGTATATGGCATGCAAAACACACTGCATTACGAGACTACTTGTTGCAACCATTACATAAATAGTTGACAATAACTTTGGGCTGATGTTGGTTTTGTTTGTTTGTTTGGGGGGTTTTTTTTGAAGAGATAAAATAGAGTGCACAATAGTTTAGGGTGAATTTAAAACTATGTAAGTTTAAGGAAACCAGTTTAGGATGTTTATAACCAACACATTGCTCTCAAAACTTCTGCCAAGGAAAATGCTGGATTATGGACCAAGTATTACAGATTGTAATCAGAATAATACGTCATCAGGATGATATCTTCTCTACAGGTGGAAATGATGAAGCACTGTTCAGAAATACACCTTATGGTTGAACAGTTGGGACTGCAGGTGAAAAAAAGATGATCTCTTCTTTACAGTCACAAGTGACTTACTTGTCTCCTATGGTCAATAAAGTCTTGCCCAACTAACGTGACAGAATTGAGAATCTTTAAAAGCCCCGTTTAATTATTATGTAAAGTTTCTAATTGAACTGGAGTACAGAGATAGATCCAGTTACTCCACTCTTTTAAAAAGATGCCATTTGGGCTTGGATTGACAATTTTTATGGCCTTTGAGTACACTAAAGACATGACTGACATCTGCAAAGTACATTTTAATCCCAGTTTGGAACTAATGTTCGCATGTAACATCTGTAGCTATAGGGTGCTCTTATTCAGTGGGAAAACTTATATTCAATTTTGACAGCTTCTGCAATTGGAGAAGCACCTACTGTATGTATAATACGGAATGCTTCTCAAACCGGTAAGAATTGTCACAATGGAGTATAAAAACAGTTTAAGTTAGCCAATTGAGCCATTTAAAATGACAGGTGGGATTGAAAGGTCAATTGTCTCCACTTCCAGAATGAGCTAAAGCAGTAAAAAAGAATCTTGAGAGAAAATGAGGCTCTGGCTGTTATAGTTGCATTCAAGAAATTACATGAGTTTCTGTATTGAAGAGAGATTGCATTGATTATTACAGATCAACCATCTTCTAAAAGAGAAGGAAAAAAGGTACAGTTTACTAAGCGTCACTGTTGCTAGATTACAGAGTTGAATCCTACTACCATGACATCAAGTAAAAGCAATAAACAAACATACTTTTTCCTTGGGTAATATATTATCCTGAATAATGTCACTGAAGACAAAATATCCACAACAACTGAATCCCATTTTCAAAGGCTTTTTTTTTTGGAATCATTTGTTTTTTTCTTCAGAATAAATTGCCGCAGAGAGTCTGAAAATGATTGTCTTATAAAAGATTCAATTGTCTTTATTAGGAGTTTTTGTGAATATTTAAGCCATACACACTGCAAAAAGATGAAATAACAGTTCAGACCAACAATATATTTTGGTGCTTCCATGTGCTGGTGTCAAATTTTTGCAAGACTGATTATTAGTTGAACTGTGAAAGAAAATGTGAAAATAGATCATTACTAAACACTACAGGATAGTTAAAATGAAGACTTTCAGAAGAAGTTGTGTTTGGTAGCCAAATATATCTTGGATTAAAAAAAAGAATTGGTAAATGCGTCTCACCTGACCTGACATTCTTCACAAATGGTTCAGAAGCCACAGCAGAAATGTTCATAGGACAAATGAATATTCTTGAGAATAATCATTGCATACTGAAGATGGCCAGAGTTAATAAAATAAAATACTACTGAGTCCAAGAAAGTAGCACTTTAGAAACATTTATTTTCTGTACACAGACTTCCAAAAGAAATCACATTAGATAATGATTCCTAATTTGTGTGTCAGGAATTTTAAATGTTGTTAAACACAGGTTAAGCTATTAAACCTACCCAGCTTCAAATTTGTAGCAGTATCCTTTATTCAAAATATTTAAAAGAGTGATAGAGAAAGGTAACAGTTAAGATGTGTTATTGAGTCTATTGAGTCACTGTGAGGCAAGGTTCTATCATTTCTTTGGGTTTTTTAGTCTTACCTGATCTAAATAATCTGCCACTTCTCAAACAACTCAAGGAAGTCCCATTGTGTTGTGTGGGAAATTATATCTAGAGGACCAGATTCTCTTTTTACAAAGAAGAAGAAGAAGAAGAAGAAGAAGAAAGGCAAATAAGGTAATTGCAAGAAAAAAACAGACACAAATAGGAAAAAAAAAGGGAAAAGGTAAATAACAATCGTGTACTCTCATCTGAATGAGAGACATTAGATGTTACGTGTGGAGGGAATGGGGGGATGGGTAACCACCAAAAGGTCATTTGATCCAGTGATATATCCTATGATTATACATAACATTAGACTTCAGAATTGCCAGACTAGCAAATTGCTTATTCTACTCATTATGGGGTGGCTGGCTCCTAGGCAGGGTTGAAGGGGTGGTGGTGGTGGTGGTGGTGGTGAAGAGGAGAGCTTCTTATACCTTCTTAACTTTATTTAAACACCTACTCAAAGATCATATACACTATGGCACAGACAAGTTCCCAAGGGGTAGCCATGTTAGTCTAGTTTATCAAAACAAATAAGAGGTCCTGTGGCACTTTGAAAGACTAATAAATTTATTTATCGCACAAACTTTTATGGGAGAAAATCCACTTTGTCAGAGGCTTGAAGATGGGGAATTTATAGAATGGGAGGAAAATAAATGCAGGCAAGTGTAAGTCATAGGATCAGGTCAGACTGTTACAGCAAATCAAAGCAGTTGTTTATATTCAAACACTGAGGATCACCATATAGAGAAAGGTGAGGTCAAATTACTTTTTCTAATGAGAAAAAAAATCCATAGTCCCTGTTTAATCCTGAGGCAATGGTGTCAAATCTGCATATGAATTCCAATTCTCTGATTCTCTTTGAAGCTTTGATTTGTTATCCATTTGTTTGAGCACAGCTATTAACAAATCATCAATGGAGTGAGCAGGGAGATTGAAGTGTTCCCCTATTGGTTTTTGGCTTCTCACTATTACTCACCTTAGCCATTGACAATATACCTCACTGGGAGAGGATCGCTTGATCTGCACACTTTGGCTGCAACTACACTTGTAAATTAAGTCGACTTAAGCTTGCTTAAGTCGACTTAATTTACCCTGCATCTACACTACAGTTTTCTTAAGTCGACTTAAGCAGCTTACTTAAGTTGACTTAAGGAAAATAAAGTCGACTTAATTAAAATTAAGTCGACTTTATAACACCTCCTTTAAATTTGACCTAAGGCTTAAGTCGACTCCCTAGAGTCGACTTAAGCCAGTGTAGATGTGGGGTAGCCCTAAGTCGACTTAGGGCTACCCCAGGCTACACCAATGCCCTCCCTGCTGGGGGGCTTTTGTACAATGGGGCAAAGGCTGAGGCCCCTGGCATTGGGCAAGGGGTGCCCCCCCTGCTCCCATGGACCTCCCCTAGGTTCCCCTAAGCCCCTAGAAGTCGATCTAGGCATCCAGTGTGGACACTCTAGGTCGACTTTCTAAGTTCCCGTTTAAGTCAACTTTAATTTTAAGTGTAGACGCACTAAGTCGACTTAGTTAAAGTCAACTTAAATTAACAAGTGTAGACATAGCCTTTTTGACCAGGACAAAAGGAGGTCTCCTAAGCACCTCTCTTTCTATCCGAAATTACTGACATGTTTTCTTGTCAGAGATAAAAAAACTGATTGAATCTTTCCAAACGCACAACACTTCTATTTGGAATTAGAGATGGAAGCTCTTAAATATAAAAAGGTATTCCCTTAACTATAATTTTTACACTTTGCCTAAAGTTAAACTCAGAATATTTCATTTGAAGTTACCAAAGGAAAAAAAACCCCATCCAATGAAAATACTAAAAACAACAGCAACAAAAATCTACACCAAAACCCCCACACATAAGCTAAATTCTTGTATGACCTTCTGGGCCAGTCAACCATCAGCAGCCAATTTCCTATGTGAAAGCATCCCAGTACCCCAGATATTCTAGAAAGTACTTCTTTTTGTACCATCAGAGACATTATTTCAGAGACATATGGGGGTGGGGTGGCAAAGTTTGTTTTCCTAATGACCATACCCAAATTCAGTCCGTGTGTGTGTGCAAAAAGAAGACGACTTAATGAATAATAAAAACCGTAAGAGTCTAAGAGGAAGACAGCAAAATTAAGGGTGGAGAACGAACTGCACCCCTTAATCCATAGCAAATGATGGCCTTAATTATCATATTCACAATAGACTTTGTGGACTTCCTGGGAATGCAAACTGTTTTCTCCTCCAAGATTCTCTTAATAGCATTTCCTACCACCACCTTTGTTTTAGGAGATGTCATGACAGAGCCCTTTCTCTTCTATCTCAAATTTGCTTGGACAGGTCTGAGGAAACTTCAAGCTGGCCAATTAACAATGAATGGCCAACAGATATGGCTGCTCCACGGTTTGAATGGGTGGGTTTATGTATCTTAATGACAATCAGATCCAGGAAAACTATTTCTTTGGAAGGGGAAAGTCTAGGTTGGATATCAGTAAAACTTATTCACTAGTAGGGTGGTGAAGCACTGGAATGGATTACATAGGAAGGTGATGGAATCTCCATCCTTAGACGTTTTTAAGGTGAGGTGCAGCCTGTCAAATCCCTGGGTGGGATGAGTTAGATGGGGTTGGCTCTGATTGAGCAAGGGATTAAACTGGGTGACCTCCTGAGGTCCCTTTCTTCCTTAATCTTCTATGATTCTGTGAAATGGAGGCTTGATATCAGCACGCTTTCTTTTCCTGTTAAAAAAATATGTCCTTAAAAGTTTGCAAGTGCCATCTCTGATTAGGAAGAGCCCATCCATTTGCCCTTCCAAGATTCAAGGGGAATTTTTCAGTGCTGGGCAATATTCCATGATCTAGAGCAGGTGTCAGACCACATGCAGTGCCTTGCAGGAAATAGATGTTGTAATGGACATTACTTTCCAATAAAAAAATTTCCAACAAAGAGACATGAAACCATCTAAGAGGTTTAATGTGTTTTATAAATAAAAATATGTTACAGTGTGGTATCCATTTCTAAGTCTTGCACTTATCTTTAATTAAAACTGGAGGTGAAGCTAAAAACAGAGTTAGGTAAGTAATATTCATTTCAAGTTTTGGTGAATCTGTGTTTAGTAAAAGAGAACCTTAGTTAAGAAAATCCAAGTGGATGTTTGTGACTCTCCAGTATGAAAACATCAATTTATCAAGAGGAGCCAAGAGGAGACGGCAAGCACCCTCTACAACTCTAAGACTGAATATACATTTCTTTAGTAACTTCTGGGTGCTCTTCACACCATCAATGAATTTCATAGGTAAACTAGTTTGTGTATTCATGTAACATAAGAATTTCCTACATTTCTGGCAGCTTTCAAGAAATATTATCTATGTCTTATTCTGTATGATTCAGCAGTGAAGAGAACAATAAAGGAAACTTCAGACACACAGAGCAGTGATATCATAGCAAACCTGTGCAACATTCCATGTCGAGAAAATACTGAATGATTCCTTGTATGCCATTTTATCATCAGGACTTGGCCCTCATGTGGAGTTCGTCATCGAAATCATGTTATTAAAAACAAACCAGCCACTCCAGTTCAGCAGGGGCCATACGCTTACCAAGCAAAATCAGAGGCTGAAGCTCAATTACTCAATCTACTTCTTGCTCTGCAATCTATAGACACTGTATTGCCATGAGCTGTTGATCTAGCAAGTTTAAAAATAATCTGGAAATATCTGAAAATTACACTTTCTTAATGTTGAAATGGTTAACTCAAAAAAGGAATCTGAGTGTGTTTATCTTTTAAGCTAAGTGTTGCTGTGAGATGTTGACATTTAGAATTCTGTTACACAAAAATACAGCTCTCAAGTACATACATTTTGAGACTATAGAACCCAAGTGTATTAATGTGTCTATGGCAGCATAGCAAAGACATCATTGTGTCTTGGTATTGAAAAAATAAACATTCTTAAAACTGATATGATACGATCAGAACTGCTGCAAGAGGGGGCACACATGTATGAAACACAAACATCTCCTGACGGGCCTCATTCCTACTTAAAATATGCCTATGGAAAAAGCAGTTTTCCTACTGGATCATACCCCAGGCTCCACAAACCTTGCAGTAGCTATTCTTTGATAAATCATTGCTGCTGTTGATACAAGATATGGTACTTTACTATATAATATGGCACTCCCAGTAGTTTTCAGGTTTTGGGAGACAGGGAACATCATCATACTCTCAAGATGGTGTTCCTCACCTTTTAATAAGCTAATCCAGAGCACATGTTTATGGAAGGCTGCATGGTATGTGGATTTAACTGACCTAGACAACACAGAGCATGGCTAATGAGAGATCTTTGATGAAACAAGAAAATCTCTTCTGGCAAAGACTGCAGTGACCAGATCCCTTTGTAGTTGACAACAGTACTGTCCAGAAAGCCCTAATCCAAGAGTCCCTTTCCAGGAGGCTTACAGTGTCATTTCCATAAAGCTAAAGTCCTGAGAGTCCAGAGAGTCCTGTCACACAGTTACCTTCTACTGGGAGAATATATCTACCCTGCTCTAGTTACACTGCTAGATGTTAGAAAGCATCAGAGCAAAATTCAGTCAGTTTTATTTTGATTTTTATTTACATTTCTAAGTACTAGTCAAATACATAAGCATATTTAAGCTTAATGATATTGTTTTCACATTTCTTATTCATTACTGTCCTCTATCCTGTGCACAACATTCCTGACATCTTTTCTTTTAGTCATGGATTAGATGGCTTTATGGGAACTGAAAATAAATAATTTTATCCTTAAGACAAAGTACCAAGTTTCAGAATATCACACTTGTTTGGATCCTACCAAATGATAGGACCATAAAAGAGATCTGCTAAGCACTCCACCTGTCAACTAGCATCTCGATGTGTCTCTCATTTCAATCTAGGGTGGCTGGTAACATAATACAATGCATCTGTAAATCCCCAAGAAATTCAACTCAGGCTAGGAATGCACTATGGTACTAAAGTTAGCATTTAATACAAAACTCTAAATGGTCATCTTTAAAAATATGTTTTTGGTTGCTAACCTTAAAGTGTGGCTATGGCTAGAAAAGTGACTACATATTTGTTAGCTCCTTCTTGGTCAACATCTCTGTTCCCCACTGTCTTGGCGTAACATCAATTTAGGTTACTGAGAAAAGAAGCTTTCCTGCTGTTAACCTACTAATACAGCTATAGAAGAGAGAGTTGCATTCTATTTTGCCTTTTGTTGTTAATTAACAAAAGAGATCATTAAGTTCTAGATGCAGAACCATTATTATTGGTGGAGATGTAAAAATCAGCACCTGTGCTTGTACAGTACGCAGCACAATAGGACTCCAATCCTAATTTAGGCCTTTGGACCATCATGATGCAAATGATCCACAACCACAAGTATTATAAACAGTTTCATTTTCTGGTCCCCAATTCTTCCTGCAGTGCTGACATTTAAACAAATAAACCTTTCATCTTACAATATAGTGATTTTAATGTGTAACTCATTTGATGAGACCAGGAATTCCTTCCTCTACATTTGCTTTCTTTGGGTTTTTATGTCCACTGTTACAGTGGCTGTTCCAAGGTTGCTCCTAGTCCTATCCAATGAGGCAGCTGAAAATTATGGAGTGAAAATCCAGCTGTCAGTGTAATACAGAACCCTATAATGGAAAATAGAGACCTGCAATGCCATTATACATGCTCTTTTCATTGTATAAACATACTCTATGTGTTACGTTTTGCTCTTAAAATAGAACCTCCCTCAAAGTAACACACACTGAGAGGAGAGCGTACCTCTAAGTATGCATGTGGTTGCTTTATCAAAATGCAAAAGGTCTAGATGCATATTTGTGTGTGCAAGGAAACCTTGTAAAGCTCTCATTTAGAAAATGGCCTTGTTCCATCCTTTTACATTGTCATAGCGTGGCTTTTCAAACTACTTATTGGTTCCTTAATCACCACAGCAAAATACCCAGTACATCAGTCACAGCCTTCTCCATTCAACTGATCAGGGACATTCACTCTCTCAGTGATCTGCAAATAATTATCTGGCCAAGCAGTGAGGCCCAAAGGCAAATAGATCAATACTTCACTTGCAAGCTTGCTTTCAGAGCTGAGAAAAGACTTGATTCACTTTATTTCCTATCACTCTGTGTCTCACTCATGAATCAATTCACACTTTGGAGCTCCAAGATCTAATTCAGCATGTATAATCATTAGCAATTGCTGCAAACTTTGATTAAACTTTTAAATTGCCTCTTAATATAATTTAAATGGAAAATATATTGATTAAAGTATCTTAAAATGTAACCTGGTAAATGAGAATGGAAAAGGTCTGGGTAACTACTTGCAATGACAGCAGACAGCCTTTCTAGTTTGCTAGAATGGCATTATGTGAGTTTTATCTAAATAAAACAAACAATGAAAGCCTATTTCTCTGGTTATGGATTCAGAGGCTATTGAAAGAGTTCTCAGAGAAGGAAACAATCGCACACACAAAAGGACCTTTTGCATTTTGTAACGATCAGGTAGCTCCTACAGTATCTCTTTTCTTTGCTCTTTTTTGTCCCTTTGAATTTTCATAGGTGCAATGAAATTCTAGTTACATATTTCTTTTTGGGAATGCTTCCTTCAGGAAAAAAAAAGAAAAAAAAAAGACTCTCTGGCACTACTGTATGCTAAATACCTGACCATCCGGTCAGATAAAAGAAAATTAATGTAGTAGGTCTTAATCTGCTATTTAAAAGGGCCAGGTGTCCTGATTCTTAACATTGTTGTCCAGACACAATAATTCAGGAACAAGAACATCACAAAATTTTAATTAACTTTTAGTACAGAGGTTGCTTTTTTGTCCTTTCCCAACTAACAACTGAGGATTCTTCCTGCTTAATAGGACGCAAACCTGAAGTCTACCAAAAAATGTCCTTTTCTATCGACACATACAGAACTTGCCCTCAAACGATAATCCCTGACAACTAACAAATATATAGGTCCCAAAAGACCAGCAATACTATTCCTAATCAACTAAGAGCAATTCCTGCCAGAAAGCAGGGCCAGAGCATATTGCATGATTTTTCAGGAAAAGAGCAAGTAAAACATACTAACATTTTTAAATGTATGTAGAAATATACACGAAGTTGATTTTTCAATGTACATAAATGTTTCTTACTTTTCAAAAGCCATTCAGCTTAAATGTAAGTTAAATGGAAGTGGAAGAGATTTGCAATGTTTTAAGAATACAAACTATTTTAAAAAAAAAATGTTTAAAAAGCTGCTCTAAAAATGAAGCTGCAGCTTCATAGGTTTTATGGATACAGATGTAAAGGAAAGGTTTTATGGATACATATGTAAAGGAAATACATTCAGAAGACTAAAGAGTCAGTATTTGGTTTATTTGTAGGTGCTAGTAATTCATTATATTTTCAGAGGGACATTAAGAAAATAGAAACATTTTCTGAAAGGCTTATATTTATTAAAGAAGAAAATGGTGCTATGAAATTAGATACAAAAGGAAGTATACCAAGAAAGAGCTTTGTTCTAAACAGTTTCAGAAATAGAGATACATGCACCAAAGAGGAATATTAATAGTAACTGCAGATGTTTTCCTAAATCCATCACAAGTAGCAGGGAGAGGTAATCACAAAGATGTAACTAAACACAAAAACACCATGTTAGTCATGTTTCACAACAGTGATATATAAGGAGCAAATCTACGGTTAGTATAGGTCAGTGTAGATCCATTACAACAAGGCAATGGAGCTTCAGCAATTTAAAACAGCTGAATACTTAACTATACTTTTAAAATTATGTGCGTGTGTGTAAATAACCACTGTTTCCCTGGTAAAATTTGAATATCACTTTCAACACATAGGCTTCATTTTTACCTTCTTGTAATTTAAAAAGGAAATAAACTCACTGTTTTAGCTGAAGTGTCCATTCCAGTTCAGTGCAATTATAGTAAAAAAAAAAGAGAGAGAGAGAGAGAGAGAGAGAGAGAGAGAGAGAGAGAGAGGAAGCACAGCAGGGTTTATTTGTGTGTGTGTTCTCTGAGAATGGAAATGATATATTTTTCCCATTTAAAAAAAAAAACACCTTGTATTTTCTGTATATAGATTAAAAAAACTCAGACTTTGAAACTTAAAATATAAATAGGCCTCACAGAAAATTTGGCAATGGTCAAGTTTTGGAATAAAATTGATTGAAAAAAATATGAAAAACTGATGTTTTTGTGCTGGAAGCTTATAAATGCTTGTGCAGACAGGTAAAATTCAAGTTCCCCAGTTCACCTGAACTGACTTTAAAGTGGTATTTTTAATTGACCTTGCAACCAGAATTTTGATAGAGCAAATATATTTTTAGGCAAATCTTATTCTTCATCTCTAAGAAATCACTTTAAAAATATTTAGATGACATATATATATGAAAAATCTGGGCCTGTCATGGTAATGTATCTATATACAGTGTTTACTTCCATCATCTTCTGCATAACTAACTGTACATTCACAACTCTCACTAGTATGAATATAATTTTTCCACACTCCTCTGAGTTTTTAGGTTCCAGACCTGTAAACACACATGCCTGACTTAAAGAGCAAAAGCAATCCTGCTACCTTCAGTTATTTCAATAGAACTATTCACAAGCTTAAAGTTAAGCATGTGTTTGCAGGATTATGCTTTAGACTAAACTTTTCAGAGCAGAGACTGTATCTTTCTTTGTTTAGATAGTGCCTAGAATTTTTTTCCTGCTATCTCAATAGAAGTAATAACTATATTTAGTATGATATTAATATACCACTGTAAATATAGCTCTCTTCAGGACAGGACATTAAGCCCAGTTGGCTGATAGTAGCTATTCTAAGAGGTCACAAGGTTTGAAACAATATCCTGCTCCTGATGGAGGAAATTTTATTATAGGTGTAAGAACTACTGCCAGAATGATTGAGGTCTGATTTTTTTTGGAAGATTAATACATCTCTTGTATGTTTCACTCCGGTCAAGAATATGTGAATAGAACGAGACATACATCATGGTAATCAAATAGGATTCCAATTGCCGAAAGTGGTGGGCTGAACAAAGCTGTAAAGTGTATCTGTGGGCCTGAGCCTACAAAGTATTCTCTCAACAACCTGCACACTCTCCCTAAAATTGCCACTTCAACAGTGTACAAAACTTATCCCTACCAGCTACTCCTTGATAAGCAATCAGACATACTCAAATACTTTAAGAGAGGGAGAAAATAGTCCTTCTAACTGATAGGAGTTAGACATAATTTTTTCACTAAGTATTCAGAAATATAAATACAGCTTCTGTATATAGATTCAGAACTGAAACAAGGAAGGTAGACGTCTTTAGATAGTCACCAAGTTAGTTATCACAGGGAGCAGAGTACAAATGGCATTTCTTAGATTAATATTGATCCTAGTAATGATGAAATGAAAATGCATCAGAATAGGTGATGCGAATAAAATAAATAAAAGTAACAGTTATCTTTCTCCTATTCTGGCACTGGTCAAGCAAATAAGTCTGTAAAGAGAGAACTAAGGAGATGGATACTGGGGAAACATGCTGATCTACACTATCTCTGTCAAAGAGGCTTGCAAGCAATAAGACACTGCAGTGACAATCAAGAGATTAGTGTTCTAGCCACGGCTGCCACTGGCTCATTGTGGGACCCTGGGCAAGTCACTTCATTTCTCTATGCCTCATTGTCTGCCCCCATCTGTCAAATAAGGGTATTAATACTTGTCCACTTACGGATGAAAAGCATTACGTCAGTACTATTATCACTACCATTAGATGTCATGCAAGGCTGTCAGAAAATTATCCCGCTTAAAAAATGTATGTAAATTGATCCATGTGACAATGTACTGAAGATATCCGTTGTACTAGTATGGTGCTTCCTTAACAATAGCCTGCGATATTTCTAACAGTCATACTCAAATGCATTTATGATATATACACTTTATAGGTGCAGTAATTCTAGTGATGTCTACGGTAGAGATATCAAGAAAGTAAGACAGGCCAGAAAGCCAGACAGGCTGAACTGAGGCAGAGGAGTAACTGATATTTCAGTTCTTTGGCAGTGCCAAATACAGGAGGGAAAGTTCTGTTTCAGTTGAATCAAATCTGAAAGCTGTGATCTTAAGCAATACATTCCTGGCTACATAAACACAGTCCACAGCTACATAAATATTTTCTTAAACTGGAGACAAGATTAGCCATGCTCTTTCACATTTATGATTCAGGACCGCAATTAGCTGTTGACCAGACTTTTGTTTGCCAGCTTATTCCTACTCACTTATAAGTGCTGCATCTAACAAAGACTAGAAAGCTTTAAGTAAGTTTCAGAATCTCAGCCCCACCCTAGAAGGTGAATGGCAGTAAGGAATGTAGAGTACAGAGCTGCTCCTGACCATGCCTCCTTCCTCCCCTCCATCATCTGGCTTCCCCTGCTAATGCTAATGGAAGCTGAGCAGCACCTTGCAGAATTGGGCCTTTAGTTAATATTCTTCCTAATGTCCCTCTGTATATACACCTGGAAAAATGAGTCATACTGTCATGACCTAAGCCATACTTTTTCAGCATTAAAGAGGAGGGTCCTGGTAGGACATGCCAATATTTACAAAAGCATCACATTTTTATTAATAATTTGATTTCTACTAAGAGTTATGCATGAGACAAAGCCCTGCAATTATTTCTTAAGGTTCCACTGGTAACTTCCCTTCCAAGGTCTGTGTTGTACAGCTCATCCTTATCCTTCACATGCTAGTACAAATATTTTCAAATGTAATGTTTCAGATCAAATACATTTACAATAGAAACCCTTGAAATCTTACCAATTACCTTAGGTATCTATTTAAGTATTTGAAGTTAGATAATATGAGCATTTAAGGTATGTCCTACTGAAGAGCAGGGAAGGAGGAGGGCATACTGCAGGTACTGAGGGCTGTTCATTTATCTTAAGTAATCTGGCATGGTTTTTAAGGGCCACCATCGTATTTGAAATTAGCTAGGCAAAACAGATTGAATTAACAAAAGTATGGGTGAATTAACAAAGAGCTACCTGCAACTGGATTGAAGTCAAAAGGAATTTATAGTGTAGAGCAAGATGGTGGGGGAAGGAGGAGAATGAAGAGAATATTTAGGTTAGATACTGAGGTAAGGAGTTTAGTGAACAGGATTTGACAGAATGTCACCTCAAGTAATCAATTATTCAGAAGCAAATCACTTCATTAAGAATGTTAGTATACAAGTTACATAGAGAGGGCCAATTTATAGTCAAAGAACATATATGGTAAACATGAGAACTCTGCTTACTACCGTTAAATAGATGATCCTTAATTTAATTTAATTAATTTAATTTAATTTATTTATTTTATAGCAATGGGGTTGCTCAAATTTAGATATTTTTTTTCTATCAGCAGATCAGGAAATACCAGATGTTCAATAAATAGTGGCTTTAAAACTGTGCAGAAGACTCGGTAGAGGGCATTGTGTTTCCCTTTGTAATTAGAATATGATAAAAAAGTACCATATGATAAAAGACTGAAAAAATTTATTACAAAAATGAGTTACACAAGTTTAGCCTGACATGTCATCCTCCTTCACACATACTGGTTGGGGAACATACACCCTTCAGTGAATTATTGTTTCCAGAAAAGAACAGACTGAGGTATGCCCATTTATGGCAACTAGGGATATGCACCACAGTTTCAATACAGAATATAAAAAAGGGCTGAAGTCATTAGCAGTTTCAAATCAGGCTATCAGGTCCAAATCAGACCTACCATGCTGTGCAACACATTAAATTTAAAGTTCTGAAACGTAATGCATGCCCATCTGCTCTATATAAAGCCTGGAGAAAACTTATTGTGGATCCTGCCTCTTTTTCTTCCACATAATTGCTTTCTTTAATGCTGTAATCACCAAGGGTAAATAGAGGTTGAACTGAACTCTGCTAAAGCTGAAATGGAAGCCAAATGTGATAGGGCTCAGATTTTTTTTTCTTTTCATCTGGAGTTCTTATAGTAGAGCCCACTAGGAGTACATGCAAACATACCTCAAATCTCTGACATTCATTCTGGATTTAAATACAGATTGGACATGAATGCCATGTGGATAAATGGCTGCAAACAATCTAGAGGAAAATAAGTGCTCAGGGAGATTAAGAGATTTATTGTAACCCTTCTGAAAGCTGTACCTTTCCACAGCAAGAATCATCATTTTTCAAATCACTGAATTTAAAGGGGCGAAGATTTATATGTTATTCTAGTAACTAACCAAAACCCACTAAGTACTTAGTATATGTACATTATTAAATAGTTTATGTAGTCATTCTTCCTTCTGTTTAGCAAAATATAAATGTCATCGTGAATATCTGATCCTCTTGTATATCCATATGCTGTATTTCCATAACAAGTCATAGTTTTTCAGAACTAGTTAGCCACCTGAACTTATTGCTCAAAACTATTTACTGAAAACACAGGTAAAAAGCAGCTACTATCTGCTTTCCAGGGCTGGATTATCACAGGGCTTGTAGGAGGCTGAAGCCCCAGACCCCAGGCTCCAGCCCCTAAGGCCCTGAGTATTTCAGTCCCTGCCACCCCACTCAGCCTGGCACAGTGCTGGCGGCACTTGGAGGGGGTGCTGGGAGGCTGGGCTCTATGGCACTTGGAGGGGGCCAGAGGCTGGGCTCCATGGCACTCTCACCCCACCCCTGGGGCAGCTGGTTCACCCCAGGGGTGGGGCGAGACGGGCCAAGGCATGTTCGCTCCACTCCAGGGGTGGGGTAGGCTGGTGTGCAGTGTGGCCTCTGGAGAAGCCTGCCAGGGCCTGTGGCCCTGGAGGGACACAATGGAGGTCCTACTGCACATCAACCAGGTCTAGTTCCACCCCCAGGGGCAGAGCACCCAGCCCGAGGGGGGGGAGAGGGAGAGGGGGTAGGAGCACTGTGGAGAGCAGCCTATGCCCCCAGGGGCCTCCCAGTGCTGGCCGTCCCACAGGCCACCATGGCGGGGGTCCCCACAGTGGCAAGGAGCCAGGGGCCCCCACTGTGGTGGAAAGCCTGAGGCCCCAAGGCCCTTAATCTGGCCCTGCTCCTATTTACAGAGCACATCTTCAGTGGAAGGGAGACCGCAAGTGGAACTTTGCTTCGCAATTCTCCTGCCTTATACAAATATTGTTTTCTCACCAATTTATGGCCCAAATGGGAAAACCCATGGAGGGGGCACACCACAGAAAACCTGTTAATTTGCCTTCTGTAGTTTCTGTCGGATTCTTCTCTCAAGGGTAAGAGGCTTTGGAAGCACACAGAAGATGAGATGAGGGAAGGGAATAAGAGTGGAGGCAACTGCAAACTCCTTTCTTACACCAAAAGTTCCATGAAAAAAACAGTCATATCAACTGGTCTAAAGCTATCTGCTCCACACTACCCCAAGCACACACAAAACAATAGAATCGCTACAAAGATCCAAGGCAGCACTGCCTAATTCACATGCATACATTTACCCTTTCCAAGAAGGGTAACATGCATGCAGGACTAATTACGGATGGCCCAAGAACAGTAATTTAGAAGTAAATTTTCAAATAAGAATCTTTCCTGGTTTAGAGAGTACTGGATTTGCACAACAGTTGTTTAATGTTAGGTTTGAAATGACTAGACTTATTGGATCCCTTGGTTCAAATGCCCAGAAAGATTGATGTTCTCCATCTTCACACAGATAAGCAGAACACATTACCATTTACTTGGTGTTTTTTGAAGAGACGAGTATAAACAAAGGGCCTGTCCAATCTTTATGGATATTAAAATCCATGCAAGTTTTGCCTAAATAAAGAATTAATAGGATTGTGGAACGGATTAGCAGCACATCACACACCTGATGGGCACCTCCTGGTGATGTTACGGGGAACTGGCTCAAGTAGCCGTCAGGTAGTCTGAGCTCCATCTCACCACATCCCAGCTACTTAGCCCTCCAGCTAAGCACCACTCCTAGGACCTCAGCCCTCCAGCTGAGTCCCTATAAATCCACCCCTTGTATACCATAGCAGGGCAACAACCCCGCTACAGACCTGAGTAAGTGGACTTGTATATTCAAGATCACCACAAAATATCATAGAATCATAGACTCGAAGGGACCATGAGAGGTCATCAAGTCCAGTCCCCTGCACTCATGGTAAGACCAAGTGCCCTCTTAAACCATCCCTGACAGGTGTTCATCTAACCTGCTCTTAAAAACTTCCAATGATGAAGATTCCACAATCTGCACAGGCAACTTATTCCAGTGCTTAATCACGCTGACAGTTAGGAATTTTTTCTAATGTCCAGCCTAAACTTCCCTTGCTGTAATTTAAGCCCATTGCTTTTTGTCCCATCAGCAGCGGTTAAGGAGAACAATTTTTCTCCCTCCTCCGCGTGACAACGTTTTAGGTACCTGAAAACTGTCATGTCCCCTCTAAGTCTCCTCTTTTCCAGACGAAACAAACCCAGCTTTTTCAATCTTCTCTCATAATTCAAGTGTTCCAGAGCTTTAATCATTCTTGTTGCTCTTCTCTGGACTTTCTCCAATTTGTCCACATCTTTCCTGAAACGAGGCGCACAGAACTGGACACAATACTTCAGTTGAGGCCTAATCAGGGCGGAGTAGAGTGGAAGAATTACTTCTCTTGTCTTAAAACACAGAAACTGAAGAACACATGGAATGCCAGGAATGAGACATAAAAATGGCAAGAGAAGGCCAGGCTGGGGAAATGTCATTAAACCAATTGTTCTGAAATCAATCTGAGAAAAAACTTCTCAAGTATTCTCTGCCCACATTTCCAAACTGCTTAGAAGCCCCTTCTCAGCTTCATTTTTAAAATTCTCAGTTGTTACTACCAACATTTCATGTTATGTATGGCATCACTCAGAAGTTGTCTGACTCTTTTAACCCTAAGTGGAGGAGAACATTTCAATCTCCCTGGACACTCAGTAGCAGACTTAAAAGTTGCTGTACTCCATCAAAAACCTCAAAAAGGGACTTCAGCGTGAAACTGCAGAGCTGAAACTGATTTGCAAACTTGACACAATCAGACTGGATCTGAATAGGGACGTGGAATGGTTAGCACATTTTAAAAGTAATTGTCCCTGTTCACACATTTTCACCTTCTAATCAACTAGTGCGAATGATATACCCTAACTGAATTGACTTTGTTAGCACTTGCCCTCCTTCATCCTGGCATATGTATATATACACGTCTCAACTGTAGTTTTCACTATATGCATCTGACAAAGTGGGTTGGAGCTCACGAAAGCTTATGCCCAAAGAAATTTGTTAGTCTTTAAGGTGGCACAGGACTCTCGTTGTTTTTGGTGTATACAGACTAACATGGCTACCTTTCTGGAATTAAATTATTCTAGATCTTTGACAAAAATCTGTTCAACCAAATTCTGAGGGGAATCTGTATACAGCATGATGAACAGCTAACCCTGCAAAAAGACCTGCACTACCATTTTAACTCAAGCTAGCCCCAAGATCTAGATATTTCTATTAAGAATAAGAATAAGCTGGCATGAACTCTGGCTAGAAACCACTATCATGTCAAGAAGTGTACATGAAGAAACCTATACCTTGTCCATGCTCAGTGCTTAATTTGTAGTGAAAAAGTATCAGGCTCAAGTGATTTTTTACATTCATAATTAATGGAGCAAGCCCAGAGGTGCTGGAACTGTAAACTGCCAGTCCTTGAGGTACTGAGGCGCACGCTGGCAAGACATTGTGCAAATTAACAATGCCGATGCTCCACAATGCCCTTTTTGTAATTTGTCTCACGGAGGCCCATGGAACAATCTGTATATTCCAACTCCGAGAACTCAAATCAGGGGCAAACAATTTCTACCCAGGCTCCACTGCAGATTTCCTGATGTAACAGAGAGATGTAAATTGCTGGACTGAATCTTTGCAGCCCAAATGTATTTTCAGCCTGGACAGCAAAATGTTATGGCTAATTTAGAACCATTTACAAACAAGGCTTTCTAAGAGAAACAAAGGAGAGAGAGAGAATGAGAATGTGCTGGACCAAAAGCATTCCCTGACTTAATGACCCAACTACAATGGTAAAGTCAAAATATTTCATTTCTGACTAGTACTCAGGTCCTCTGTGCTGGGTCAACTTCGCTTAGTTAAGTGCTCTTACTTAACTACAGAAATTCTGCTTGTTTTGTTTTTAAGTTACACAGTTTTAATTTGTGGTGTTCATAAAACTTTAGAAGTTTACAACTGTTCTCCAGAACCTTTATTTCTGAGTAGTAAGTCTTCAAATGCCAGCTTTGCAAGTCAGGATAATACATCATTTTCCAAGCTTGGAATATCTAAAAAAAAAAAAAAATTCAGCTTTCTCATGTTTGTTTGTAAAAAGGATCACTGACATCAAAAGAGTTGGAGATAAAAATCCAAGAGAATGTAATGAATTATTATGACTATTTTTATTCTCTAGAAGTGAGAGATTTTAAGTTCAAACACTGAGAGCTGATGTACAGTACTTCTGTTACTGGGTTTTAAATATCATGGTTTTAACTATATGTTCCATATGTTTTGTTCAGCTACAAACTTTAGATGGTGGTTGGTTCAAATCTATTTTCATAAGACACACTCAAACTTATTTTTAATTAATGTGTCAATGGTTAAATTGAGCCATTGGCTCTACTCTTTAGAGCTTCAATAATTTGCTTTAAAAATTAATTCTTTTATTAGAATTATATTGAAATGCTTTTAATATTTGTACTGTTGTGCATCATCAGGGACAGATATGTTTTAATGCTTCTTTGATCAATGGAACATCTGCTGATACCCCTCCAATCTCTGCTTTTCCCTTTGTGACTGCTACTAGTGTGAGGAGAAGAAATTTGGAGATGTCTGAGTGCTATACTAGAATAGTTTTGTTCCTTAATTTAATCTTTTTGAGGTAAGGAGTTTCTTATCTATTTAGTTTAAACTAGGTAATTTGCCTTGGAGTGAGAAAGAGGGTCTGTTGGTGTATGTAATTGGTATATACAAGAACACAATGCAAGCAATTTAAAGAGCTGTAAAAATATTTAGAGGGCTTTAAAGTAAAGTTTGTTTTAATTTTACATTTGAAAGCTCTTTGAGAACAGATTTATTTGGGTAAACTGTCAAACTTATGTTGAATTATATGCAAACTTATTTTCTGGAGATGTGTTGTTATGGGGAAAAAAAAATAGCGTCCCTTGTTCACGCACCCAGTCCCCAATATTTGCTAAATCAGAGTGTCCTCTAAAATTTTCTTTAAGCCTGAGGATTATCTCCACATTTTTTGTTCTTCATTTTATATTCCTTTTCTTTTAGCTCTATAGTCACAGCTGCCTTTCTGTTGCCTACTACAAGAGACTCCTTCCAGGACACAAGATCACAGAGCTCTTGCATTCTTGAACAGGATAACCTTAAGTCAGAACCTCTCTATGAAAACAGCCAGTGCTGCTATTTATAAAGTTTCTGGAACTATTGAACAACAAAGATACGTCGCAGGGTAAGGCAGCATTGCTTAGCTTGTGGGCCATTTTTTTGAAATAGCACAGGCCTGGTCAGTGTTACCTTCGATAAGAAGTCTGGCAGACTACTCGAAGGAATGCTTCTTTAGACAAGGATTACTATCTTTTCTAGAATAGCCACTTTTTAAGGCAATTATTTCTAAAATGCCAAAACAAAACGAAGAAGGCAGCACTGAGAACAGCCTGAAGTAGATTGAGGAATCCTACCTCCAGGCTTCAAAAAATCCTCATTTTGGTAGATCCCCAAATGATCATGCCTGGATCCCAATTATGAAAAGGATGTGGGAGTGGAAGATACTAAGCGCCCTGCATAACTGGGTCCAAAAGAAGAGTGTTTTTTATTGTTTTGTCGCTGTGCCCTTTCTCGTTTGCTATATTTCTAGAGCCTGCTAAAAGAAAGGCTCTACAAACACTTTTAAACAGTCCAAAGAGAAATTATAACACTTTGTTAAAATCTTAAGAATTTATTGGATGGTGAATTTCTTGGAGTAAAACGTGTAAGAAAATGAACGGGTACACTCGGTGATGATTACACAATCAGGGAGTATATCAAGTGATACTCTGAACAGCGAAGCAGTGAAGAATTTCAAATGGGTCACTGGGTAATAAAATTGCAGATGAAATTCAATGCTGCTAAATGCAAAGTAATACACATTGGAAAGCATAATCCCATCTTCCAGAGGAGGAGCCATGTTAGTTTGTATACAACAAAAACAAGAGTCCTGTGGCACTTTAAAGACAAACAGATTTCTTCAGGCAGAAACTTTCATGGGCTGCAACCCACTTTGTCAGAAGCATAATCCCAACTATACATATAAAAGTATAGGAATTAAATTAGCCATTACCACTCCAAGGCTATGTCTACATTTACTTAAGTTAGTTTGAATTAGTTAATTCGAACTAACTAATTTGAACTAAGTTTAGTTAGTTAGAATTAATTTAATTCAAACTAGAAAAATTTAGTTGGAACTAATTAGCGAATTCGAATTAGCGAATTGCATTGAGTTCAATTGGCCGGTTAGTTCGAACTAAGCAATTAGTTCGAACTAACATGGCCACATTGGTTAATTCGAACTAACTAGTTCGAATTAACCCTTAGTTTGAATAGCATATTTGAATTTATTAGTTTGAATTAAGGAAGCCCTTAATTCGAACTAATTAAAGCCTGGTGTAGCCATGGCTTTAGTTAGTTCGAATTAAGCTTCCTTAATTCAAACTAACTTGCCAGTGTAGACATAGCCCAAGATCTTGGAGTCATCATGGATAGTTCTCTGTAAACATCTGCTCACTGTGTGACCAAGAACAGAGGAAAGTGATACCTGGACTACTGTGAAAAAAAGAGAAAGGAAATAGTAATGACCCATATAAATCACAAGATATATTACCAGACAGAACTTTAAATTCTGTGTGATCATAAGAATTCTGTGCCCACAAGGAAATGTAGTTTCAAGACATGAGTGGTGTCCTCATACCTCTGCTCACGGTGGGAGAAAAACTGGACAGTTGAGAAGAAATTAATACCTTGAAATGTTAATAATAGCTATAGTGTGTGATCATGGCTCATGTGATTGGTTGCCTGCCAGATGCTAAAGCAGAAAAAGACATCATATTAAAAAGGGAGACAAGTGACTGACAGAGTTTGGAAAGAATTTGCAATCATCATAGTCTATATCGAAATGAGTGACAAACACAATAAGAGAGCAAACCAGGCTTCAACAACCAGTAAATGTAAACAAGTACAACTAAAATGCTAGTTCTTTTAGAAATGATACTGATGCCACACTCAGGAAGAAGTGAAGAATGGCAGATTAGGAATCTCCATACAGCTTAAAATTCTGTAGTTTGATGAAGACTAAGGACAGAAGAAGAACTAGCTGGCCAGAAAATGGAATTTCTGCCTAGTGAAAAGTTGGGTTGTTTTATCCCTAATCAGGACAAAAAGTCAAAAGCTATGTCCTTTTGGAAACTCCTAAACACCTAAAAGTTTTATGCTGCTGGGAAGCCAACTACCCAGGGAACTCGAAAACATCCAGCTCCGTAGCACTCTGCCAAGGCAAATTGTGAGCAACCCAACAGAGATCCCAGGAAGGCAAACAACCCTGGAAGCCAGTCAGGCTATGGGAGAACTGATGGGGATCCCGGAGTCACCAGAAAACCAGTCAGGCAGTCAAGCTGGCCAACCAGCCAAGTAAGATTTGCATAATCGATATATTACTGTATGTGACAGTCTCTACCCTGTGTTCACTCCTTTTACAAGATTGATATATTTTGTACAAAGTGTGCTTTGTGAGATACAATTTGAAAACTCAATTTGCTGATCATTTATTTTCCTGGTAAAATAACTGTGCCAACATTCATGCAAAGTTATAAGATTCCTCTGCTTGGTGTCATTAAGGCTATGTTGACATTATAAAACTTTGTCGACATAATGTATGTCGACTTTCAGCCACCACTACAACGGTGTCCACTCTATTATTGTTGGGTTGGTGCAGTGAGTCCTCACAAGGACTACTTCCATTGACCTAAGGGCAGTGTGGGGGAGCTGAGAGCACTGACTGTCAGCTCCCTGCAGGGAGCCCATAGGCTCCTGGTCTCCCTGTGCATTGCCCCCTATTTACCAACCCCAGCCATGGTTCAGGGACTTCCCCACTCCCAGGCTGGAAACTGGCTGTAGTCCCCTGTGGCTTGCCCAGTCCCATCTTACAGTCAGGGGCTGGAAGACAACTGCCTGCACTCTGGCTACCAATGAGACTGCAGCCTCCTGCACCCTGGTTGGGAGCCAGGCTCCAACCACTCTACCTGACTTCATAGCAAGGTGGCAGCCACCACTGGCTTGCTGGGGACCAAGGTTTGCAGAGGGGCTGCAGCCTCCTATTGCTGGACTCACAGCCGGGTGGCAGCTGCCTGTGATCTGCAGCCAGGAGCCCAACAGCTTCAGGAGCCAGGCCCTTGTCAAATTTCACTAGTCTAACAGAGCAGTGAAATTGACAAATATGACAGCTCCTCCACTCATCTAAGGGGACACAGTGTCTCCTACTGGGCATTACAAGACACATTTCTGAGGAAAGTATGGGACTGGGAAATTGCTGGTGTTGCTCTGCAGTATAATTCAAGAGTGGCCAGTTACAGCACTCAGGCAGAGTACAACTGGGAGTAACAATGCAGGAGGACATGTGTGACCAGACCAGGTATGGTAGCTTTCACAGCAAAGCAGTGTAAAAGGCACTCTAGGTTGGAGATTGTTCATTGGTCCAAATTGTAGCTTGGGTTACATGACAGTGGTGCAGCGAGAAGGGTATATGAACAGCTTGTTATTTTAACTGAAGTTTACACTTTAAGCACTTATATAGTCATTTTAAGGGAGTCTCAAGTGTGGTGGCTGACAATGGCAAAGAAAGATTACAATTTATTGTTTTCTGTTTGATTATTTTGGGTAAGGGAAATAGAAACAGTAAAGCATAAAAATAAATTATCAGGAAAAACAACTGCAAAGTTAAAGCTGGCCAGATCAGAGGCAGCAGAAAGAGAGAAAGAATGTGAATACCAAAAATGACAGGTAGAAAGAAGATAACAAGAAGCCGAAGCCCATCAAAGAGCCATGTAGCCTGAAGACAGTGGCTGAGGAGAAGGAGAGGAAATACAATCTCGAACTGTTAGAAAAACATGGAAAGATCTTGGAGTCACCAGCATCTCCCTCCACTCAAGGAATCCTCAGCTAGGAGAAGTTTGTGTCCTGCATACAAAGAGACAGACAATACTGAGGAATACTTCACCACTTTTGAAAAGCTATGTGAAGTTCATAAAATTCCTGAGGACAAGAAAGTACTGATTGCAAAACTGCCTGATAAAACTTTGAATGTATTTAATGAAATGCCAATTCAGGAAGCTTTGATACACTCTGAATTTACGAAAGCTGTTTTACAAAGGTTTAAAAATTTCTCCTGAAATGCATAGGGTGAAATTTAGAAATCTTACAAGGAGTGCTGGAATGAGTCAAAGTGTATATGATTATAAGACTCAGACTTTAAGGTCAGAAGGGACCAGTACGATCATCTAGTCTGACCTCCTGCAAAATGCAGGCCTCAAAACCTCACCCACCCACTCCAGCAATAGGCCACCGACCTGTGACTGAGTTATTTACCTCCTTAAATCATGATTTAAGGACTTTAAGATACAGAGAATTCACTGGTAGGTGAACCATGCCCTGTGCTACAGAGGAAGGCGAAAAACCCCCAGAGCCCAGGCCAATCAGCCCTGGGGGAAAATTCCTTCCCGACCCCAAATATGGCGATCAGTTAAACCCTGAGCACGTGGGCAAGTCTCAACAGCCAGTTACCCAAGAAACAATTCTCTGTAATAACTCAGAACCCACCCCATGTACTCTCCCCTCTTAGGCCACTTGTATATCCACCACACGTAGCCAAATATCAGTCAATTTCCAAAATAGGGTAATCCTACCATCCCCTCCATAAATTTATCAAGCTCAATTTTGAAAGCAGTTATGGTTTTTGCCCCCACAACTCCCCTTGGAAGGATATTGCAGAACTTTACTCCTCCAATGGTTAGAAACCTGCGTCTAATTTCAAGTCTAAATTTCTTGATGGACAGTTTATAACCATTTGTTCTGGTGTCCACATTGGTGCTATACTCAAATAATTCCTCTCTCTCCCTGATATTAATCCCTCTGATGTATTTATAGAGAGCAATCATATCCCCCCTCAGCCTTTTGGTTAGGCTAAACAAGCCAAGCTTCTTGAGTCTCCACTCATAGGGCAGGTTTTCCACTCCACAGACCATCCTTGTAGCCCTTTTCTGCACCTGTTCCAATTTGAATTTATCCTTTTTAAACAGGGGGGACCAGAACTGCACACAATATTCCAGATGGGGTCTCACCAGTGCATTGTACAGCAGCACTAACACCTCCCTGTCTCTACTTGAAAAAGCTCTTCTGATACATCCTAGAACTGCATTAGCTTTTTTCACGGCCACATCACATTGGCGGCTCATAGTCGTCCTATAATCAACCAGTACCCCCAGATCCTTCTCCTCCTCAGTACGTTCCAACTGATGCGTCCCCAACTTATGGGAAAAATGCTTGTTATTTGTCCCTAAATGCATGACCTTGCACTTCCCGTTATTAAATTTCATCCTATTCCTGATACTCCAGTTTACAAGGTCATCCAGATCTTTCTGTATGGTATCCCAATCCTTCTCTGTATTGGCAATACCTCCCAACTTGGTGTCATCCGCAAACTTTATTAGCACATTCCCGCTTTTTGTCCCAAGATCAGTAATAAAAAGGTTGAACAAGATCAGTCCCAAGACAGATCCCTGAGGGACTCCACTGGTAACCTGCCTCCAGCTTGACAGTTCACCCTTCAGTATGACCCACTATAGTCTCCCTTTTAATCAGTTCCTTATCCACCTTACTATATTCATATTAATCCCCATCTTCTGTAACTTAACTAACAACTCCCTATGTGGAACTGTATCAAATGCCTTGCTGAAATCTAAGTAAATTAGGTCTACTGCATTCCCTTTATCTAAAAAATCTGTTATCCTTTCCAAAACAGGAGATCAAGTTGGTCTGGCATGATCTCCCTTTTGTAAAGCCATGTTGTATTTTATCACAGTTACCGTTATCCTCTATAGCCTTAAGTACTTTCTCCTTCAAAATTTTCTCCAAGACCTTGCATACTACCGAGGTCAAACTAACAGGCCTGTAGTTACCAGGATCATTTTTATTTCCTTTCTTGAAAATAGGAACCTCATTAGCGATTCTCCAGTCATGCGGTACAACCCCCGAGTTTACAGATTCATTAAAAATTCTCGTTAAAGGGCTGGCAATTTCACGAGCCAGTTCCTTTAGCATCCTCAGATGGAGATTGTCTGGGCTCCCCGATTTAGTCGCATCCAGCAGCTCAAGTTTGGCTTCTACCTCAGGTATGGTAATTTCCACTTTCATGACCTCGTTCCCATTAGCTTCCCTACCTCTATCCCCCAGCTCAACTTCTCTCTCATTGAAAACAGATGCAAAGTACTTATTTAGACATTCAGCCATGCCTAGATTATCCTTGACCTCCACCCCATCCTCAGTTTTTAACGGTCCCACTTCTTCTTTCTTTGTTTTCTTCCTATTTATATGGCTAAAGAATCTTTTACTATTGGTTTTAATGCCCTTCTCAAGGTCCAGCTCAGCTTGACTTTTTGCCTTTCTCACTCTCTCTCTACATGTTCTGACTTCCAAAAGGTAGCTTTCCTTGCTGATCTCTCCCCTTTTCCACTCCTTGTACGCTCTGTGCTTCCTCCTAATCGCCTTTCTGAGATGCTTACACATCCAGCTTGGTCCACAGCTCTTGCCTATGAATTTTTTCTCCTTCCTTGGAATGTAGGCGGCTGACCTAATAAGAAAATGGGTGAAAGGAGAAGGGGCTGAAAATTAGAACCTATTGCTTGATCTCATTGCTCAAGAACATTTCTTGAGCATATGCATTGATGATGTAAAGATAGTCTATGGGATAAATCTGTAAAAACTCTTAGAAATTGCTATCGGCTGACACCTTTGAGCAAGCCCAGATGTCCAATGACCAAAAACCCCAGAAAGAGAGGCACAAAACCAATGTAAAGGAAAATCCCATTTTATCCCTGAGGAGAAAGGATGGTGGTTGGGAGACTAGGCACTCACCCCACAGAATCATAGCTTTCCTGGGAACCCCATCACAAATTGATGTTCTCCTGGAAATCCCTATCACAAACCTCCTGTGATGAAGGACAGCCCAGGAAAGTGTTCCCAGCATAAGTCCACTGAACACCTGAGAAGTCAGTCCCCTAAAATGAAAGAAACCATGCACTATCTAATCCATGTTAATGCAGTTGTTCTTAACACAGATGCACCAGTGGTGCCTACAATTTACCTGAGGACTTTTGTGGGAGCTGACCATGTAGAGACAGATATGGAGTTTATCAAGACTGACAACATAAATAACAAGGACTACATAGGGTGAAGGGACTCCAGTGAACAGATTTCTCTGGTTAAGCAGGGTGTGATCCAAGAAATTGACATGTTACCTGGCCTATTGATATAACTTATGGTAATGGAAGTGTAACCTGGGCCTCTTGGGATAACCACCTGAATATGTAAAGATCAGGGCAAGCTGCAAAAAGGAGAGCAGATTCTCCCAGCACTGGTGGGTTACCTGGAGCTAAACTCCCCAACCAGTCACAAACAATGCTTCTGATCCCCCACACTGGGTATCAAGAAGCCAACACAAAATATACTCAGCCCCCTTTACTGCATTTCAGCCACTGGTCCCCAATACAGCCACTGAGTCTGGTAAAGAGAGAAATTGCTTAAAGCTCCAAGCTCTTTACCCAAAATGGTTTCTCCTGAGCCACATTACACAGAACAGTGTAGGTTTGGATCTTACCCAAAATACCACGCTGCCAGCCAATCCTCTAGAATCTAAAACTAAAGGTTTATTGTACAAGGGAAGAAACAAACTATGTGACTACTGTTAAAGGGTTAAAGTAATCACATACATACAATGATTTGAAAGTCCAGTATATCAGGTTTCCAGTAGAATTTGAAGTTTGCGGATCTTAGGCTCACATCCAATACCTGGATGGGTTTAAGTCCTTGTTTCACAGCTTCAATTGTTAGAAATCGAGTTCAAAGGAATATAGATCATATAGTCCAAGTGTAGAGTTTGTTCTTGTTCTCCCATAAGAATTAGCAGGGTGATTCCAAACCAGTGCTGGCTGGGATCTCAATCCTGTGGCCCAAACTTTCCCTGAGAAGACTGGACAGATGTGAGACAAAGGGATTATGTTCCCAACTTCTTTTTATAGCTGTAGCAAGGTGGGCATTTGCAGGTCATCTCTTCATGTGGGCTTTGATGACAGTTCACAGATACTGCCTGAAGTGAATAATAATGATATTGTCCTTTGAAATAAAACCTTCACTGCTTGGGCACCACAGGTAATTAGCTGCATTAGCACCATTAATAGACAGTTTACACTGGTACATCAAAGCTCCAGCTAGATGTTAAGGTTCCCTCTTGACCTCTTCTAACAGAACTATAGTGACAGATAGGGAAGCAGTTTATTTACCTTGCTAATCTCTAACAAGATAGATGTAAACATCATCAAGTAACCACTAAAACACACATGCATATCAAAGCACTAGCTTACCTGTAACACTACAATATACTTTTAAAGGTTAGATTTGGGTCATGTCTTTTATAAAATGGTTTGGCCTTTTTGGGCATAGCATGACAGCGAGGATCTAGGATTCCTGTACCTTCACCTGAACAGCATGTAGAGTGTGACGGTCTAGTAGGTGATTTGACTGTAGCAGTGCTAGTAGATTGACCAGATGTCCCAGTTTTATAGGGACAGTGCAGATATTTGGATTTTTTTCTTTTATAGGCACCTATTACTCCCAGCCTGTGTCCTAATTTTTCACACTTACTATCTGGACATCCCAGGTGCTGGACAATATTCCCACTGAAATGCTGAATAGGAATGATATTTGGCATATGTCTAAGGCTGCCACAGCAGAAGGGAATATTGTGCTGGGATCTCACATGGGATTGCTGAAATCCCAGAAACTGTTGAGGGAGATAGAGAAGTTCTCTCTGATTCCTTTGCAACAGAAGTGAACCATGGTGTTGCCAGATGTGGGAAGGGCTGAAGCTGGCTCCTGCTCAGCGAGAGAAAGGTAGCATATCCTCAGGGCCAGGGCAGAGGAGGTTATTCCTGTGACTGAAGAAGCTATCCCAAACAGGGATGTGCACAATGCGGGGAAGGGGCCAGCAGGGTCACAGACTCCCCCAATAATAGTTGGGGGCACAGACCTCCTCTAGCCCCCAGGGCTGCAACAGGGAGAGACGACAGCTCTTATGGCTCTGGGGCCATGGCAGGGTCACAGAAGGTGCCCTTCCAAAAGCAGCCCAGGATCCCGGCCTGCATCACACTATAGCGCCAGTCCAGCCAACCTTGGGCCGGGCCAGTCCCATGATACACTTCCCTGCAACTCGAGCCTTCCCCTGCCCCCGTCTAGGGACAGAGTGACTGCTCAAGTGGTCAGCCCCACTCTCCACTTGCCCCTCTCCATCCTTCTGGGGATGGCCTGGGACAGGGCGATGTCGACGTGGTGGCAGAGTGAGGGGGATCAAAGCAGGCTGCTCTTCCAGCAGCCTTGGGGCACTGTCCAATGGATTCGGAACCCATGCCCACCAATACCACTGGTAGTAATGGATACGGTGGGCCCTATTTACCCACAAAGGATATAAATATACATTAGTGGTGGTGGATTTTGCCACTAGAGAACCTGAAACAGCAGCTCTGTATAACAAGTTTTTGTTGAATTAGCCCTTATAATTATCTTTAGCAAAGTGGGTTTCCCTAAAGAGATTTCACCTGACTGAGTCAAATTTCATGTCTCAACTATTCAGCAAGCTATGGACATTACATGGGGTGAAAACTGAAAACTGCCCCATATCACCCAGAAACCAGTGGTTTGGTGGAAAGATTGTATGGGACCCTAAAATCCATGTTGTGGAAGTACGTAAAAAAAGGGGGGGGGGGTCAAAATTGTTATTAACTGTTATATTTGGTTATAGGGGGGCACCCAGGCTGGAGAACTGAGAGGGCACAGCTGTTCATCAGTCCAGATTGTATCCTGGGTAATGTCACACTGTCTTCAGTAAAAGGTTCTCTAATATCTTATATGGTACAGTGCTCACCCTAAAATCTTCTTAGAGAACATTACTACCTATGGCTATATCTACACTTACAAATAAAGTCGATTTAAGCTTGCTTAAGTTGACTTAATTTAATCTGTGTCTACACTACAATTTCCTTAAGTCAATTTAAACTGCTGCTTAGTCTTAGCTCAGGCTATGTTGACTTAAAGGGGACCTTGCCAAATCGACTTAGACTTTAAGTCGACTTAGCAAAGTGTAGACATAGCCTATATGAGGGACTGCATAGCTATTAATGGATTTTTTGTCCCAAATTCAATAAGACTATCCTGAAATTATGTAAATTTGATAGCAATTTATGGTACCGCTATACCAGTATGTCATTAGAGATGACAAAAGAGGTCCTAAAGATGGTCAACACCTTTCCTCCTCTGTTGCTAGAAAGCTTGAACTTAGTCTCTGGATCTTCAACTCATATCATATCCCTCTACTGAAACCTTGAGAAAGCAACTGTTAAACTACCTTCACTTTGTAAGTGTGACTTCTATATTAAAAGAAACTACATCCAGGGGAGCGTAACAATATCAAGACCAAGAAATCAATATATAAAAGTCATTCCAATACACCATTAACTCAGTGCTCTTCCTCTGCCACTGAAAATGACTTTCCACACTCAAAACCTTTACAATATTTATTTGTAAAACTGGAAATTGGTACTGAACAGAGTCATGCAACAGCACATTTTTTAGGTCTCCTGACATCAGCGTTATACAAGCCCTATTTTACATAGGTTCAACTTGTCTACATTAGAGGTTTGCACAGTTAAATTGATGTAGATACGACTTGTGCAGATGTTCTTAGTGTAGATATGATCAAAGCAAGTTTCATCTTGCCAATTGCCTTTGAATGCAAGCACCATATACCTGGCATCTGTGCTTGTTCCCTTTTTTCTTGATTTATTTAATTCCAACAGCTTCCAATCAAACTAACTGAGTTGTCACAAAGAGTGGATTGTTACATCAATGAATTCATCAGAAAAAGTGTAATTAAAAAGTAAATCTTTGTAAGCATAAGTAGTGCTTTAAAAAGAGCACTATCTTATGATATTTTCATAAGCAGTTGTTAATGTTAATATTTTAATAATTGGCATAATAGAATGATGAAAAAAAAAGAAGCCAAGTATATTGCAACAAGAGCAAAAATTAGCATCTGGGCACAGAGACAGTGCATCTGTGATGGTGCACAGCATTTAGCTGACTTGTTCAGAGACAGTTAGCTATGACATTTGGAAGTCATTACAGAATACTCAGGAGGAGTCTGTTTGAGGCCTTTTTTCAGATGCCAACAGCTTTATGATTCAAAAAGTAGAGCTTTAACTCAGAGGATAAGTCATCCTGAATTTACTGCTTACTGATTTTAAGGAACTGTCTGAGAATTTGAGATTAAAAAAGGAAGGGAAGACCACAAACTATTTGAACTCAAAGTAGTGAAAACACTTCTTGGGATTAGAGTTGTGATAATAACTGACTGACTAATAATTTGTTGGCAATTCAGAGAAATTAAAACAGTGGTTTTGGATCAATGCAAAACCAAAAATTCTGAGAGAATCAAAAAATTGAAAGAGCTAGTTTGGGTCAAATAATGTTTTCTTCAAGCCAAAACAAATCCTGTGCTTTGATTTCCAGTATTTTAAAGTTTTATGTAAAAGAATATTGAAGCAAATTTCAAAGTAAAAAGACATTTCAAATTGAAAAATTGCAACCTTTCAAACCTTTTTTTTTAAAAAATTTTTAGTTGGGGGGAGGGGGTTGACATGCACAATTTGGCAAAACTGATGCAAGTTCCTCAAACGTTTCCCTGTTGACAAAGCTGCATTTTTCATTGTAAAAAGTTTCAGCTGAATTTTTTTTTCCCATTTCTACTCATGATGCAGTTTCTTGTACTTTCTTCTGAAGCCACTGTTGGAGATGATACCGACTAGTTTGATCCAGCATGTCAACTGCAGTGTGCTCCTATGGGCTAGCAAAATATGCTCTCCTCTGGCAAAGCACAAACTTTGTCTGTGGTTCTCCCTCATCTTTTTCAGCCCCCTGTTGGTAAAAGAAGCTATGATACAGTGGAAAGGGATGATGCAGCCACTGTTAATTAAACAGTAGATCTAGGCTAGCAGTTTATCAGTTGATCTATCAGACTAGGATCCAG
Source organism: Pelusios castaneus (assembly GCA_007922175.1). NCBI lineage: Eukaryota > Metazoa > Chordata > Testudines > Pelomedusidae > Pelusios > Pelusios castaneus. The sequence goes on from ML685787.1 coordinate 18,057,808, forward strand.
CTATCAAAAGACTATCATTTTGAAGGGATAGTTAAAGGATATGGATGGTCATGAAGGAGGCATAGAGGCAAGTAGAATCACAGTCTGGCAAGGGTTGTGCACCAGGGTGAAGAGAAAGAAATCATAGGTAGAGAACAGCAATACCGGTAGAACCTAGGCAGTTCCATTAACTTTGTGAAGCTAAATTCAATGATGGTAAATAAAGGGAGTGTCAGTTTTTGCATTAAGTGTAATATTTGAAAGACTGGCCTTCATGTGAGAGGCTAGGAAAATACTGGAGTTTGAAGTGATTCAGGTTTCTTAGCTATAAAAAAGTTGCCATTTTGTGGCAAAAAAATTGAAAAAGAATTAATATTTAGATTTTAAAAAATTGTTTAGATCTTTGCACTGGTTTATAAGAATTTTACCAAAGTGATATTAAGAAAGATTTGATAGTCCTTCTGAAGAGCTAATATGTTAGATTTGGAAACTAAATTCAACCATTAAAATATGAAACCGATGAATTTTATTCCTAGTTTGGTTATACTGAGATTTGCATTTATACTTTGGAGTAACTACTGAGGCTCAATATTTAGTGCTGAATTATGAGAGTAACAAGTCTACAATTAGCAGGTTGCACACATGGAACATTTAACGGTAACATATGCCGCCCTTTAAAATAAAAGGTTCTAAGAATACATGCACCTGTGTGCACACACGCACACATAGTGGACTGGTTTACATTACAATAATTTTAAATTCCAATTTATAAGAATGGAATTTTTGTGTTCCCGGGAAGACTTAGATTTCAGTTTATAATAGAGTAAATAGGACTCACTATACTGAGTAATTCTTGGTCTGAGTTGTGAAATCAGGAATTGAATAAACGCAGAGTTGAGTTATTTTGGATTATCTTGATTAAATCAAAAGATCTACTGCTAACTGCCTCACTGAAGTAAATGGCTCCTACATTTCAAAAGAACAAATAATGCCTTAGAATGCTTTTGTAGAAAAAAGTCATGGGAAGTGGTATTATATTCATTTTTGTCCACTCAGTTTCTATATGCCAGTATTTTCTACCTTATTGAAAATATTGATAGAAACTATTGCACAAGGAAGCAGTTTAGTTGTACCAGTGCCTATTTTGTTCACATTGCATTAAAGGAAGGTCTAAAGGGTTTTCCCCTCTCAGTTTCAAAAATTCAATACAGACACTGATATACCTGCAAAGAGATGCAGTTTTTGCCACAGTAATGCTGCTGTTTATTTATACTCTATTTTTTTCTGATAAACAGGCTTTATACTTGAGCCAATATAATTAATAATTAAATAACATATATACAGTAAGTTACAATACTAAAGTATAGTAACTTTTGCTGTTTGGTTTATAACTAGCCAATAAAAGCTATGTCATATTTTGAAGATGAAGGTTATAGTAAGAAATTTTACTTAGTCAAATATTATACAGCTGAATCCTATTTCTGTTCCAGAAGTTATTGCAAATTTGTTTAGAAGCAAGTGATGGATGGTTACTTCAAATAAAGCTGTTCTCAATTTCTATCATCGCTTTCGGAATATAAAACTCAAAACTCTTCTTGCTTTGTGGGAATAATTCACACAGATGACACAAAACAAGGAGCTGTTGCACTCAAACATTTTCACCAACCTTGCCACTGTGTATTAGCTTCAAAAAAAGCATACTCCTCTGCAAAGACATTCCAGATCAGTGAAATTTAATCAGTAAATCACTGTACATCGGAACAGGATTTTCTACTGCAGATGGCAAGCACTTCACTGTGCCAGACAACACAGAAGATGCCCGGTATTGCTGATGTGTAGGCTTTAGAAAACTCTCGCATGGGACAAAGGCTTCAGTTTATTTTTATGGTTTAATTCATAGCAGAATTTAGTCTATTAAGAATGATTAGGCAATAAACCATGACACTGCACTTAAACAAATGCCTTTTATAATCAGATTTTGTACATACATAGGTATATATAATGGCACTTCGATAAAGAAAGCAGCTCAATGGCCTAGTTTAAAGGTTCATAGTGTTATTTAAACAACAGTTATTGCAGACAGAATGCTGAAAGTATTCATCCATGTGCATATGCTAAAACAAATGGGCCAGATCTCACTGAGAGCCACTCTAATTTTTTAAGCGAACAAATCCATACTGAAATCCTGCCTAAAATTTGATTGGTTTAGATTACCTCTTCCCACACAGCCTGCTCCTGCTCACACTGTGCCATCAGTGGGTGGAAAAGCATGTGACACCCATCCCAAAGCCAAACAGATTCCACAGGGAGCCGTCTGAGCTCAATCATCCTTATGGATCCCTGTGTTTTCATGCTGACTCTGCACGTAAGCAGCACTTCTACAGAGCCCAGGCAACATGCTTGACCCTAGTTTTTTAAACAATTCCTATTTTTTGAAGATTTTTTAATACTCAAATATATCCAGTTTGTAAAGGATTTGACACATAAAGAAGACCTATATTTTAATATATATCCCAAATAAAGGGAACAAACAAATTGTAATAGTTATCTTTGTAAAATTAGCTATTTTAAGGTGGAGCCTCATCTCATTTCAATATCAAGGGTTGATCAAGGATGGAAATGGTGTTTGTAAATCCCTTTGTATGAAGATGAGAGTATATGCCACTAGACTACATTCTGTCTGCTCTCAGGGGGTGGCTAAAATGTACCATTGCATTGGCTCTGAGAGTCTGCCAGGAAAATGCAGATGAATGCAGCTTAATTTCTATTCCATTTTCAAAGGAGCAACAAAAAGCAAATGAAAACAATGACATAAAAATAAAAGCTGAAGCAGTACTGAGATTTTGCCATCTGACCTGCATATTCCTAATTCAAGGATATAAAATCAGTGCAGACAGAAATATGGAAATAAGTTGGCAAAGAGAACACTACAGTTGTTTGCTCATGATACATTGTGGGCAGAGTCCCTGATTTTCAGGTTTACGCTTGCTCTCTAGACATAGTATAAAGTTACCCAGGCCCATATTTTCAGCTGTTCTCTAAATATAAACTGGTATGGCTCAAAAACCCTGCCTTTGTGCAACCAACTGAAAAACTACATTCACAAACATGGAGTTAGATGTGCAGTTACCTCCATTCTGAGGGATGCAGCCATAAATCATAAATAGTGCAGGGATATTTTAGAGGCCATAAGAATGAACACACTATTTAAGACAACTCTGAAATATAAATACCCGTGTATCTTACATATTATTCACTTCATAACAAGTTCTGTTGCTGCCATGGCATAAAATACAAAAATAAACTTGTTTTTCTTACAAGAAGTACTATTTATAATAACATGAATTGGTATACATTGCACTAAAATAGTCCAATCTGAACTTCATTAAAGACAGGGTGTTTTTCCCCAATAATCTCTGTGATTTTGATGATTAGTGTTATTGGTGTTTAAATCATTTAGCAGATTCTTAATCTGACTGATGAACAGATCCATAATACCACTTGTTAGCTGTTCTACGCTTCTAAAAGACAGCGTTTGGGGTTTTTTTTCTTTTGGACTTTTTTTTTTTTTTAAAGCGGAAATGAGACATCTGCACCCACACATAGTGAAACATTCATTATCATTATATTTTCACGACATTATCACATTATTTCCAACAGATTCTCAAATGGTGAGCTACTGCCCTGTGCATAGAGCCAGCACAAGAGCTACACACCACTTAAATCCTGTTTTCAGGATGTGTATTGTGTACGAGCCTTGTACTAGATCCTTTGCACAGGTTGAATTTCACCCCAGGAGTAGATTTTAGTACAGAACATTTTAAAGTGTACATTTAGTTTGAAGAAAAAAAATCAACACAATCATATATGGCCTCAGTCCTGTAACTTATAGCATGAAGACAGACTAGATGCACACATATAGAGCCCCATTTGACTTCCATGTAGCTCTGCATGTATATAGCAGACCACCCAAGCATTACATGTGCAGGATCAGGGCCTAAGAATATAAGATATTAGACAGATAAATATTATTAGCTTAAGTTCTTTGGGCAGAAACCATATCTTTTGCTCAGTGTACGTTATCTATCTAGAACAATAGGGCCCTGAACCACGACTGGAGCATCTATGTGTGTCACAGTACAAATGATAAATAATTACATGAGCCTAGATGAAACCTTTATATATTCCTCCCTTTATATTGGGGGGGAGGGGTGGAATCCCCAAATGATGTTAAACAATATTGTCCCACATTGGTTCCTTCTACGTCTCTACATAAAGGTCTAAACGTGCTTCTGTTACAAGCATTTCATTTGCCTTCATTACATAAATGAAAATACTACACCTCATGACCAAGACTACTCACACAGAACTCTTATAGGATGTCAGTTGGTGTCATTAACATAATAGGATTTTTAATCCACCCCCCACTGAAGTTAATGAGAGTCTTTTGATCAGTTTCAGTGGGACATGGATTAAACCCTGAATGAATAAATAAATCAAACAGGATTAGGTTTGGAATGATTTTCTTACCATAAAGTGTAAAGTTCGCTAGCAACAAAAATACCTTTCTACACAGTATTAATGTGTTATCCCTATATGCAGAATAATTAGAATCAGTTATGCAAAGAGCCAATTTGATTAACTTTTGCTATGGCCTTAAAATATGAAAAGTACACTATTAAACTTCACAACTCAGTAACAATCTGAAGTCACCAAAAGACATTGAATAGGTTTATACCCTGTAAAGTCCAAATGGAGTGTAGGAAGACACAGACCAACAACTTTGTGCACATCAATGATTAAACCAGTATCTTTGAAACAACAAAGGCAAAAAACCATTAGCAAGAGGCTTAAACACTCAGAATGGGTCTGATCCAAACTCCCAATGGGATTCTTTCCATTAACTTAAATGCACTTTGAATTGGGCCAATATGAAGTTTAAATTGTTGTTACCATACATTGTTGTATTTCTCAAATCAATTAGCTACCACACAGTATGTAGTGAGCTAAAGTGTGGTATAACTCCACTAGCCTTGCACAGAAAATTATATCATAAATTTAATTCCAGTTGTTTTAATCCAATATTTACTAAAAAGAGAATGCTAACATGAAGATTTACGTCATTTAAAAACCTTAAAAACATAATGCTATTCAGTGTTATAGGCATAGGACATCAAATTTGCTGCTGCTGCTATTTCTCATTGGCACAGAAACTGAAATATATGGGTGTATAAACCAAGAGTACTGCAAAAAAGAAACAGCAGAAAAATACCAAGATAACAAACATTTTTCATGTGACACATTTGTCAAAAATCAGTTAATGTTGCAAAGAATCAACAAATGTTTAAAATTGTTTAAATATGCCTGCACAACCTAAGGAGACCATTACACACACCTCACACAACACAGATTATATATTAAAAAAGCTTACCATTGTCATTTTTAAGGTTCCCATTGCTGAGCTGTTTTAATCTCTTCTGATGTGATTTGCCGTTATAGTGGATTTGGGCTTGAGCAGCAGAGTTCAGCTGAATGTTACAAACATCGCACAAAGTGAAATTGGTGTGTTTTTTCTCCCTCTCTTTCTTTTCCTCACTGTCATCAGGTGTCAATGCTCTCTCACTTTCCCTGTCTGGTACACTTGTGAAATCTGGAGCATAGGTATGATTATCACCAGGTACATCAGGGCTCCAGGGCTTCTTCATATTTTCTTTTTTTTTTTTTTAAGAGAGAGAGAGAAAGAGAGAGAGAGAAAGATGAGCAATATACTGTTTCAATAGTTAAAAACAAGAGGTAAGTGCTATGGTTAGTCTTTTTTTTCTTTTAGTTCTTAAAGTATACTGTTCCTTTTGACACATTTTGCTCCCCCTTGGTGAATCTTACTTAAGCCTCTTAGTTGAGCAAATGCAAGTATTTACACATTTTAATAGGACCTTTAAGTGTGTCCCCAGAGTTATGCTATCATTGCAAGATCCTTTTCTAATTAAATTCTATTCTGACTTTGCAGTTATTTTGCTGTGTTTGTTCATTCTCCAAACCAAAAAAAAAAGTAAAGATGAATCATTATACAGAAGAAATATTAATCTGGTGGATAGAGTAACAGAGTTCAGAACCAGGAAGCTTTTGTTCTGTTCCCAGCTCTGCTATTCACGTACTGTATTTTGGGCAAGTAACAATATTTCAAGTCTCTGCACCTTAGTTTCTTTGCATGCAAAATAAAGCAGGGAAGAGCAAATCATGGCCATGTGACTTTCTAAAACACTCAGTTTCATTGATGAGGATTAAATAATACCAAACTTTATTCTAATAGCTGTACTTTAAAACATCCAAGGTACATTGATTTGGGACCCATATGCAGACTGTTGCTTCTCTCAATTGAAGCAATGGTACATGGCACAGCTTGCCTTAACCCAATCCAAACTAAAGCTGTAAAATACAGCTCATTTCACCAACCTCCTCCAATAAAGAAGGAAATGGAGACCTCTTGGACCACTACTCAACCCCAGCTCTTCCTAAAGAGTCTTTCCCCTTAAGTATTAAATTCAGCTCCCAAACCACCACACCACTTGATTCCCTTCCCTCTTATAGGGTGCTGTGAGGACTCAATTCTCTACAGCTAGTCCAGCCTTAGGTTTCTGCATTAAGAAGAGGTACTTGTATTGCTTCTTCTAGCCAGAAGGGAAGTTAACATTTTCCTTAGCATGCTCTGGGTGGGAGCTACAGCACCTGACTAGTAACCTTCCCTGAGAAAGCATAATTATTTACTAGAACAGAAGCACATTTTACATATGACATGGAATGTGTATCCCTAGTTTGACAAAGCCATGAAGGAGTTAAGGGACAGAATTGCTACCTCCTTAACTTACCTCCTTGGCTGTGGCTAACGGGGCAATAAATGGGATAACAAGCTGCAGCTGGGGCAGATCAGGGTGGCTGTCAGAGAGGCTGAGTACAATCCCTGCATTAGCAGCAGCAAACAGGTAGAAAGCTACCCAAGGAGCAGGATTTGAAATTCCCTGGGCACTGTGGGGAGGCTATGGAGAAGGGAAAACCCTGCTAGCTGCTGCAATTTTTTTTTCCTCCTGCTTTCCATAAGCTAAATTCCAAAGGGGTAGCCGTGTTAGTCTATTGTAGAAAGACAACAGAGTCCTGTGGCACTTTTAAATCTGTTAGTCTTTAAAAGTGCCACAGGACTCTGTTGTCTTCCATAAGCTAAGAAAAGACTGGACTCCTAGGATCCTGCTACCAAGCAGGGGTAGAACACCATATTTGAAGATAGTGGGAGCTAACGAAAAAGCTAAGAAAGCAAGTTCTTAAAAGGGAAGTGGACTTCCAAGAGCTTCAAGAAGAAATGAGATTGGGGTTGGACCCCCTGTAACATATAGTTCTCTTTATGATTAAGTACCATGTTATCAGTTTTGCATATCATCTAGTACTATAAGTAGGCTACTGTTAGGCTCTGTGGGTAGGACAACATGTAACTATAGTCCAATATTTCTACAAATATTGTGACTTGGCCTACAGGGCATAAGCAACATATTGCTTTATCAGTGGGAGAGCTGCAAGGTACAACCTGGAGGCCTTGTTACAAGATTTCTGTCAAAACCCATGGGAAAACTGGAGTCTACTGCCAGTATTCATGATTTGGTATGCTGAAGAGACCAGAACTATAAAAAAAATCCTGCCTCTACAACTTGAAAGCTGATCATTCTTGTGTTAATTACTTTAATTATGGTAGCAATGCTCATTTGCTCTCCCTGCATTTGGCTGGACTGCTTTCAAATCAAAATCTAAATGAATAATAAAACCAGGAGTAAAATATGAAACATGGCTCTGTTTTTGTTTAGATTTTACCCATTTTCTCCTTGTCTGCTCCAAAATACTTTAATGAGGGAAAAAATTAAAAAAGCATTATTGCTCTTACTTCATTCTTCATGAAGCATAATTTATGAAAGGTTATCTACAAATCTAGACCCTGTTTTTCCTCTTATAACCCAGGTAAACTCAGTTGAGAAGGGAGAGAAAGCCAGCCTTCTAGAAGCTAAAGTGAAATGAATGCAAATATGAATTTTTAAAATTAAAGCAGGTAAAATTGGGCAGGCCAGGCAGGAGTCATATAAATCAGACAAAGTCATACTCCCTGCACACACAAAATTAATTCATTACTGAAGGAATACACCATGGGCTAAAATGCAATACCAAGTGAGGTACAGTTCATTAGGCAAAATACCAGTTCTGCAAACTCAGTGGATACATGTAGTTTTAATTAAGAAACTTTATGGTTTAAGTGGAAAAACTCAATGCAACTTCAAATATGGTGTCCCGTCTGCTGCCCCAGGTGATTTGACCTCACCTTCCTCTATGTGTTGTTCCCCGGTGTTTGAATCTTAACATCTACTTTGATTTGCTGTTACAGCCTGACCTGATCCTATGTCATGCACTTCTCTGCATTTAATTTCCTCCCATTCTGTAAGTTCCCCATCTTCAAAGTGTCTGACAAAGTGGGATTTTCTCCCATGAAAGTTCATGCAATAAATAAATGTATTAGTCTTTAAAAGTGCCACAGGACTTCTTGTTTTACGGTCAAGTCAGCCATACTGAGGAAATGGAAAGACATTTTCTTTAATAGAAGAGGGTTGACCAAGGCTCTCTTTATTTCCAGATCCAGACTAGGACTAGGTTTATGCCACAGTTTGAGTCCAAAAGTGAATGAAGATTAGGCTTCAGGTTTTAATTTGACTGCGCCAAAATATTGAAAGCCATTCTACCCAAATGGCAGAAATTTCTTGTCCTCAGCTGCCATCTCAAGTCTTTGGCTATATCAGAACAAGAAAACATTCACTGAACTGGAACCACAACATAAGGGGCAAATTGAGAGATGAAAATTCCAATCCTGAAATTTGAGAGAGTTCCAACCCAAATTTCCAGATTTGCTTATTCTTCCATTAATATTAGGATCATTTATGTAAACTGAAAACATTTACTCAAAGTAGTTTGCTACAATTATGCAAAGAATAAGCACTCAAACCTAGAGGTGGCTCAGCATTTGCTACTTTTAGTAAAGTCAGCATCTCTCAAAATCTGCTGAGTCTGCTTTATTGGATTATTTTCTGTTTACAGATACAATCAACTCTGTGTTTTATAAGATTTCAGAAATCTAAAAGAAGATTAAAACACTGCATGCAGGACAAATGCCAAATAAAAAAAACCCCAACAACATAAAAGTGAATAATTGTCATTAAATAAATGTATTATACCAACAGTGATAATGGTGTCTCTTTATTGGGCCAGATCACATCCCCCTATAAGAAAACCTGTGAGAGGCAAAGGGAAAACTCAGTCTTCTTGTGGAGCTGCTGCCCCCTTTTTTGGGATGGGGGAGGGGAGTTGAAGTAAGGATTTCCCTTAGGGAAGAAAAAGGGATCACCCAAAGTTTAAATTCTCTGGAATCTGCTGGAGGTACCAATCCATCATCAGAGAGCTATATTTGTATCCATCTAGCACAACATTAAATGAAGAAATTTAGCATTCAATCAAGTGTCAAACAGAAAAATAAAATAACATACTACTAACATTTCTAATATTATTAGAAATTAATTAGATGACAATAACTTGTCAGAAACACCAGTTTGTATATACTGTCCAATACCTAATATCTTTTGCATTGAAAGCATCCCCCACTAGAGTGCAGTATGATTTTAAGATTACAAATACAGTATCTCTCTAATCTTACAGGGTTATGGGCATGGAGTTACTGTAACATTGTGTGTCTCCTGGCCAATATATTCAGCTTTATAAGGAAATATAATACAGTAAATTATACATACATGGCTAACATTTTTTCAACTTTCATGCAGATAAGTAGATAACATATGTCATAATAGGACATCACTAATATTAGAATTAATATGGCAACTTTGTATGAGTTATTTTGTAGTATGCAATAGAAATAGTCTAATCTCATTTTACAAAAAGAAATAAAAGGCACAAGAATGGAATGGAACAAAATAACACATTAGAAATAAATAACTCAAGCTCCATCATTTGATTTGTGTTTGCATTAGACACCTGTGATGGCATTATTGCTGTAAAACACTGACTATTGCTATCTTTTCTGAAATCTGGGTCAATGAGGGTAGCATTTGCAGCAGCAGAGCAGGATGACCAAGTTAGGCAGAAGAAGTATGTGGTGGTGGGAGGGGAGACAAGAGGAGAGGAGGGAAAGATGGAGATAAAGGAGAGAACTTGTTGTACATAATTTGTTATGATTTTAAAAAAATATTTGCCAGTCAACCCAGTATTTTAGAAGAACAAACAAAAACCCATTACATCAAGCCTTCACAGTACAACTATAGTAGGTTGACTCCCAGGAGGACTAGTACACTAACATCCTCATATGACTATATAATATTGAAGGGAAAAATAAGGAGCCAGGTAGTCTCAGAAGACCACCCAGAAGGCTTCTAAAAGGGTATACCCACAGTTGCACACCTACATTTTTTGGTGTCGAACACACTGATATTTGAGTGAAATTCTGATTCTTTACACAAGCAAATTCAAGTCTACAGTTGCAGGAAAAATATCTCATTAATACTATTTGGTAGTTCCATTTGCAATGTTTAAAAGTAAACACCAGACCTATTTTTTAAAAAAAATAAACTCTTTCAACTGATACTTAATTGACCTCCATTTTCCATCCTACAAAGAATTATTAAATGAAAATTGTTTCCTTTCCATTATAACATAGAATTTATATTCACTGTGTTAGATTAAGTGACATATAATGGATAATTATTACCTTTATGAACAGCTTTATTTTGGGTCAGTGACTATGAGGAACAAGCTAAGTTCTCAGATGTTAAGAAGAGCAGTAGAGCACTACAGTTTAATTAGCAAAGAACTGAGAATTCAAAAATTCGAGCCAGATTAAATGGCATTGTGGATAAATGCTTAGGCCTGTTTTCCCTGGAGCTCTGAACTCAGTTCTGGTTCAATGAGGCTTACCAGTAAAATGAACTTTGCATGACAGGATAGCTTTGTACAAAGCAGAAAACTGTCCCACATGGAAAACCAACACAGCTACAATTTGTGATGTTTGCTGGCTCAAGTAATACAGCTTGCTACACACTGAGGATTTTGTTTCTGAAATGGGATTGGAAATGTGGGGTTAGCAATTATATCCCAGACATGAACCAACAATTACTTCCCATGGTTCAGGAAAAAGTGCACTTTCCAATCAGGGAAAAGGAGAGAGAACTCAATTTTCTTACAGTATTGCTTTGTGTTGTTAGCTGAGTGTCTTGTGAGTATAAAATTATCAAAGTCAGAACTATTCTCTGTTATTCTGTTTTGCATAGCCATGCAGATTCAGTCCATTAACGAGGCTACTGGAGCACAACAGGCTTCACAGGAAGAATAAAGTGTTGCCAGCAGACTACTGGGCTTGTGAGTTGGTGATACTCAACAACCAGACAGCCAAATACCAGTGTCTCTTAAAGTCTCTCTTCCTTGGCTTTGTCCACACCAGTTACCATGACAAACAAATGACCAAAAATAGTTGAAACATAGGGAAAAAACTAGGTCACCAGCAACAAAGTCTACTAATTGCAGTATAAATTGCTGGGGGGGGGGGGTGTCTTATACAATGGCTATACAGGAGGAAAAGAAAAATGTATTCACTTCCACTATAGCATTCTCAAAACCCAGAGTGGCAGAACTTCTCTGGGCAGTTAATAATCCGGATAAGCCAGCTAGTTTCCATCTCATGACAGAGTCACGTTTTTGTCGTTGTGAGGAGTTATAAAACATCATGCAACTAAGATGGCTTGTAGCTGAAATAAGTGATGGGCCTCTGGAGGTACAGTCTTAGTTCTTAGTAGCATAGCCTCACCTACATAGTCTCTGCCTGAGTTTCAGTTAGTGACACTTGTTCAAGTCCTATAGGCACTGGGGGTTGCCTAGGCCATGACTTGCAAATTAATCCTGTGTTCTCCTGGCTGGCGAAAGCCCTTCGAGAGATAGGGGAACTTTTACTGGAGATGAATGTCAAAAGGGAGCAAAGTCAGCTTCTTTTAAATAAGCAGTTATTAGACCTTCAAAAACCATCTTTTGACATACACTATCCAATTATCAACTTGTCTCAAATTTCCTCCTTTGGGGGAAGGTTATCAAGAATGTTGAAGCAAAACTCCCTCAGTGATAGCTAGAATCTTCAAGTCTCTTCAAACTCAGGCGATTTGATTTTAGGCTTGGAAGCCGCATTTGTGGTGTTGATGATCTCCCTTCGAGGATTAATGAATGTGTTGTCATGGTCACAAGGAGAACTGCACTTTAGCCCCCTTGTATTCCCTCTTGAGTGAGTCCTTTTAGTTTGAGGTTTTGCTACCTTTGCCCTCCTATCTTCACCCCCGCCCCCCATGGCTGGAACCACATGGACTATTCATGGACTGTATCTGCAGCCCCATTTACCAACTGTGTTAACCCAACAAGTATAACCATGTCCACATCTGTACGCCCTTTTATTCTGAGGCCCTCTGACAGTGGCTGATTAAAATGACTCAGAAACAGATTCAATACAAAGTGTTATTTATTTGTTCAACCAAAGGTACACAGCAATCAATGAAAAATGTTCTAACAATAAAGATCTAGATGCCGATATCGCCTGATTTTACCTTTAATCTTTCCTTGTAAAATTTGATATATTTCATTCAATCCAATTACCTCTATCTCTGGACTGGGAGAAACAAACTATCCTGCTGCATTCTTACCTCTTTCGATGTGTCTCTGTCAGCATCAGCATCAACTCACAGGCAGCTGCTGACAGGCCTCTCAATCACCTTTCTACTCTAGGACCCTGGGGCAGGATTTTTTAGATTTTATTATCCTCTTTGATCTTAGGCTCGGGTAAGCCATTCTAGACTAGATGGAGCGAGGCAGGGCACTCCCCATTGAACAGCTCCCTACACTGTTCCCTTAGAGGGCCTTATCTCTCATACTGTTTCATTTCCTGTTTGCGTCCCCCTACCACAGTTTCCTTTGATTTAACAATACACAATTAGGCAGGATAATATTAAACAAGTACATCAAAGTGCACATGATATTTATAAAAAAAAAACCATACACATAAGCTCCCTCATTCTCCCTGTGCCTATATTGATTTTTTAGATTGTTGCTGATCAAATTATTGACCCTACAGCATAGCTAGAATAGCATGAGAGGTTCTTTCCGTTCTTTCTGAGAGATCACAGAGGTTAGGATTGGGCAATTTTTCATCTAGTTGAGGAACATGGAGTTTGTTCTGTCACATTCATTCATTATGTATCTAGTATATTTGCGAGGGCTCGTGACAGTATATGAGTTATGGATATTTATTATGCTTATATCACTCATCACTATATTTCTGTATCTTCAGACACTGCTAATGTAGAGAAACAAACTGTTCAATGTCTACAGTGACTGAGCCATAGTAGAGACCCACTGAGATGATGCTCATGTTGTAGGAAGCAATAGAAAGAAATGTTAGCAATTATACAGGAAAACCAGATTACTATGGCTTGCTCAGTATTTGTTTCTAAAGTTTGCAACCTGGCTATCTTGTTGGATTCCCAGGGGTGTATGGATACCAAGGTACAACAGTTATTGATGCCTTTGTCACCTCGAGGCTAGGATAATAGGGATTGTCATAGGGCTCTACATTCAACCATGTAGATACTGCAGTGACCACAAAGTAAAGTTCCACATTTGCAAAGCAGAGTTCCATGCAGAGCGGACATAATATCTGTGCTTTCTGATCTGCACTGGCTACAAGTTACAGCTGAGTGAAAACTCAGAAATTCCCACCAGAAATTCTAATATTCCAGCTTGTTTTTGTTCTGAATCAGGAGGAAAAGTTGAAATACCAATATTTCTCCTATCATGAGAATTTCTGAAATTTTTTGATTCAGAAATGTCAAAATATTTCATTTTGAGTATGAATCAATTCAACATTAAGCTGCATTTCCCTATAAGGCTGCATTGCTTCATGTGAGCTGCTGTTCAGGCAAGTCCTGCCCGCTTTTGCTCCTATTGGCCAGACATCCTGTACAGGTTATATTTCCTGTGATGCACCTGAGGCCATGTGACTCCCATGATGCACCATATTTCTCAGTCTGAGACTAGAGCATGTTGCATCATGCAATCAGGGAGCTGGGCTCATAGGAAAGAATGGGAGCATGAGAACTACAGCTCACATGAGGCATTGAGGCATCATAAAGAGATTCAGATTAAAACTTTTCAAGGAAGTTCAAGAAACTTAAATATTTTGATTCATTTTGGGTCAATGCAAAATGAATATGCCTACTGAAAAGACAGTCTGTCAAAAAATTCCCATGCAGCTCTTGATGTTTTAAAGTGAAATTTTGACCCCAACAGTTTTAAGCCTTAAGTGATATGGGTCCTGGCTACTCTATTCTATGCAATACTGTGGCCGTCTCACACATATACTGTGAGGACTAATCAAGTGAGGGATAATTGTAAGACCTTCTGACTGAAAGGCCCTTAGGGCTGGGAGCAACTTCCCTCCCAGGTGATCTGAGTAAACTTTAGGAAATGCTGCAAGACTCGCCTATTTTCCCCAGGTGGATAAGTGTGGATTTATTGGCGGGCATGATAGATTATAGGATTCTTTGTTAACTCAGAAAGATTTATTATAGTTTTAAAGTGATCTGTTTTTTAAGATCTGTTTTGTTCTCTGTTGGTTAATTGTTGTCTTTTAAATAGATGTAAGTAGAACTGGTTCATGGGTGATGTGAGAAACTGAAAGAAATAAACACATTACAAAACTGGACAATGTTAGCAGACTCTTCAGGTCATACCCCCAAAAGTTGGCCTGGGAGTTATTAGTTAATGCTGAAATTGAGGCAGAGGTTGGTACTTCTCACTGCTTCCTGCTATATCTAATCTTTCGGCATTTCTAAAGCACCGATCCTCGTGTTCCATGTAACTGATAGAGAAGATTATCCCAGCCCCATCCACCAAAAAGCAGAGGAACGGCTTGAAAAAAGGAAAAGAAAGATTGGTAGACTGGAGGGGGGTGGGGAATATCCATCTTATTTTCTATTAATTTTTTCATACCATTACCTTTCCCTCCTTCTAGTCTGAACACTGCTATTAGCCCTCTAACTGTTGTACCACCACAGTCAATCACGTGAATAATAAAAACACTGTCATAATCTCAAAAACTTTTGCTATTTTTAAGAGAAGACGACATCAATTACTAGTAACAATTGTTCGGTGTTCCTAGCAGGTTTTATTTTTATTTTATTTCTTCCCTCATTTTAAAGCTGATGTCTTGAGAATTCACGCCAGGATGGCCTCCTTATAAACTAATTCCTATAAGAATAAGTTTCTACAAATTCCCAAAAGCTGGGAAAGGTTCACCATATGTTGGTGCATTTTTAGCAATACTGCAGAAAATGAAACCTGGGGCTTTTTTTTTTTTTGGCCTGGAGAGCACTTAAATCTTTCAAGACTGTGTTTTAGTATTGCAGCATATGAACAGATTCCATTCTATTTCCCAGTCACAACACTACACAACATGTATTCTGAGAGGATCTTACAGCTAAACTAAAAGAAAAAGTTCATCATTCCTCGGTTCAGTAGTTCCTACATGCCAGAAGCAACCTTATCTCAGCCATCTCATAGTCTTAAAATACACTGCAGCCATGTCTTTAATTGAGTTCTATAAAAAGAACTAAGCACTAATCAACACCATATGTTATTCAATTAGATAGTAATACATATATATTTCTCCAGCCTGTGTTAACATAATGGAGCACTTTGGGTGGTTTGCAACTATTTAAGGCCAAGTAATTAATTTGCAAACATCAACTTTTAAAATCTGAGGAACACTGCTGTGATGACTAATTTCTCTGCAGTCAGAGTCAAACCCCAAAGTCCCTACTTGGTTTTTATTGTGTTCTTATTCAGACATAACCCCTACTGAAGACAAAGGAAACAAATAAATAAATAAAATAATGCAAGAGAGCCCAGCCACCCCCTGAGATCATGCACAGAAAGGACCCCTCACTCAATGACCTTGACATTCCCATGCTGGGAAGGTAAGCTGCCTCTGTAGCATCATTGTCATCCCTTTCACCCCCAGGCTATAGGTTTTTATTCGATGAGTCTCTATCACTCAATGGTTAGGGAATTCACCCAGGATGTCATAGGACTACGTTCAAATCCCTGCTTTGAAACAGGTAAAGCAAGAGCTTAAACCTGACTCCCATGTTTCCTGTATGCCAGCCGTGTGCTAGAACCACTGATCTATTGACTATTCTGAGGTCTCTCCTTCTGTCCATTTTTGTTGGAAATGATTTAAAGTCTTCAGTTTTGTCTCAAGGTGAAATGGCTAAGCATGCTGTCATTTCAACAACATGGCCATAAAACAGAATTAACACAAAAACTCCTTACAGAAATTCAGATTTAAAAAAAAATAAAAAATGAAGCTCATTTACGTACATGTTTTTAAAAAAATCTTGCAGAATCAAGAAATTTAGGTTTGAGACAGAAATGTCATCCTTAATCAGGAACTGCATCTAGTGAAATTATCCGACAATATATTGAACATAGATTCGGCTAGGCAAATGGTAATAAAAGGTGACAAGGAAAAGATACTTTTATTTTTTATTTATCAAGTAGGACTGAAATTTGATTTAATTATTAATTGGTTTTCTTTACACACTAAAGTGATTATTTTTTCAGTTTTGCTAAAGGATTTCTTATTGCTCCCAGAGTTGAGTTGCTATTGTGAATGAAGAATTGGGAGTTTTGGAAGCATTTCAACTAGAGAACAAATAACCTTCAGGGATTCTCCCCTTCCTTAATTTTTTGTTATAGAAAAAAAGCCTTTTAGACCTTCTTCATCATACAGCACAAGACTGATTCACTATAGAATCAATTCTCAAACCCTCAACATTAGTAAGGGCTACAAAATTTAGGCCCATATTTGAATAGTACAATTATATTTGCACACAAGCAATTGTTTTCATCCATGGAGTTTTAAATTGCTCAGATAGGTCTGACAACATTTAACAATGGTACTGTTTTTATTGCCTCACTGCTCTCACCGGACCATTTACTGTTGAATTTAATGGAGAGCAGATCACCTTCCAAACAATGTAAACATATCAAGGTAAAAGTTTATTATGTTAATAAAGGTTAGCAGATGTTTTTGCTAGTGTATACCAGAAATTTAATTATGTCATTTTTTAAATTGCTACAGTGACTTTGGAGGAATTCAGCACAGGGTACATTTTTACCATAGCACCTGTGGAGATTGGTACATAACTCCTGTAGACAATACACTGGGAGTTTTTTGGACTCTATTATATATTGAATATAAGCTTTAAAAATATATTCTTCCTTATGTATCTTGAAAATTCCTATCTCCTTTTTGTGAGTTTCCTGGCTGATATAATATATTCATTCTTGATGTCAGCTACTGTAATTATCTTAATAATTTGCCCCTCCTTTCCAGCAATATTAGGGATGTAGAGAGAAATGCCTGGATAAATAGGTCAGTTATTAACAACAGCCAGTAAAGAGCCGAATAACAAATTTTGGGCAATAGTCCTCTTTGTGGTCCTCCTATTTTTAATTCATGTTGACCTTGGCAGAGTACACTACAGAGGCAGCCTCATAGTGGACCGCAATGGACCGCAAAATCAGTACGTTTGCAGATGTATAACAGAGGTAGGTATTCGGTAAAATACTTTTCTGTTGATATGATATTTCTATAATGCATATCACCACAATAGATAGAAGTCATGTGTTTCTAGAAAGCATACCCAACAGCAATCTAAGTGTGAGACAGAAATCTTACTGGAATATAAATTATTATGCATAATTTAATATAATTCTATAGACAAACCTGAGTTTTTATATCCATATACTGCAGAACGGGTTACCACAGTTACATACATTTTAATCAAACCCTGAAAACTCATCTGTATGTGCCCATAATGATAAGAAGTGAATCTAAGAAAACTGTGTATGAAACTCAAATTCCTTAATATTCTCTGCTAATTCCAGTGGATCACCCCAAAGATTTACACTTTAATCTGACAGAGCATGGTTGAATTTGTATGCTCTGGTGGTAGCAGGTCCTATTAATCTAATATAACGCTATGAAGAACTTAATACATTCACTTCCTCATGTAAAGCTATAGGTTTTGATCATAGCTAAATACTAGCAATGCATCTGATTGAGGTTGCAAAGACGAGATCACATGTGTG
Organism: Pelusios castaneus; assembly: GCA_007922175.1. Taxonomy (NCBI): domain Eukaryota; kingdom Metazoa; phylum Chordata; order Testudines; family Pelomedusidae; genus Pelusios; species Pelusios castaneus. The sequence continues at coordinate 18,076,063 of ML685787.1, forward strand.
TTTCTACAAGAGAAAGTTTAAATTGGTTACATTAAGATTTTCTGAGTTCTACAGCAATGATGAGATCTAGTCCCTACTAATGTTGTCTAACATAACATGATAGGAAGCCTAATTTGGTTAGAATTCTTTTACTCCAGTGTAGTTGAGCTAGAGCCATCAAAACCTTACGGAAAAGTTATTGGATCGAATCTTCGTGACCTTAGGAAGCAATACTTAATCAATCTACAAATTTTGCCTTCCAAGATGTAGCAGGATTTTGCCTTCTATGTGTGCACTCAGAAATCGAACACATATTGAACATATACAAATCAATAACACCCCCCCCCCCCCAAAATAAAGGAAAATGCGTTGGTACACATTAGAGATCTCAAGCCAATACTACACCCTAATACATGGGTTTGCATTTCTGTTTGCTTTGTAAAAATCAGTCACTAGTGTATACAAATCCAAGTACAAAGAATTTTCCAAGATATTCAACAATGTCTACACACATCTGGGAAGTTAATGAAGCTCTCTAAGAGTCTGCCAAACGTAATGCTCAAAAATAGTGCCATATTGTTGCTAGAAAATAGAAAATAAGTTTTAGAAATGGGGGAAATATTTTGGCTTTTCTTCAAGAATAAAAAAAATCCACTTATTTCATTTTTTACCCATGTGAAACTATTGTTGTCCATATATTGTCCTCATGATCCCCACCTCATAGTCCCTTGTTCCCTTAAAATTTCTTCTCTGCCATGTCATCCTCAACCTGACAAATTCTCCATTAATATTTATGATATAGCCATGGAGTACTTTATCCTACTTCCTTCCCATCTCTCTTTCTTTTCCAGTCTAATGTCTTTTACAAAGAAAATTAAAGATGTTCTTTCTAATTTATCCTAACACTACTTTAAAAGTAGTAGTTTAAAAGTATTTAATCTAAATAGGAATTTCATAAAAATCACAGGAAATATGTTTTTTATGTATACATACAAACACATAGAAGCAGACGTTATGTTTTCCTCCACTCCCTGAGACACCCCTGTAGTAGCAGACTTGCAGTGTGTTGTGGATGTTCAGACCAGATCCATGAACCTACTGTAGTCCTGAAGTTGTTAAATATACTTATCCGCTGGAGCCGCTCTGCTACAACTGCTGAGTCTGCAAACTACTTCAAGCTCCTTTGGCTCAGCAGGCAGACTTCAAAGTCCAACCCACCTGATGAGGCTGAATTCTGTTGAAAACCTCTGAGAAGATCTTATACATGGCAGAGTATAAAACTGTAAAACCTATGGAGATGTTTCTAAATTCCTTCATCAAAGCTGATTCAGCTGGACAAGATCTGTTATAAATGTATAAGATCCCTTGAGACTTGTCAGAGGAGTTGATTGTTTCAATTCAATAACAAATCACCCCTAAAATTAACATAAAATATTCCTTTGTAGTGTAGACTATGAATAAAATAAAACAGAAATTCTAGAACAAGCAGATTTTGAGACATGGTTTTACAAATAAAGGTTAGAAGACTTTACAAAAAAACATACTCCAAAAATAAAAGGATCTAGCTAAAAACTAGGACATATACAAAGCTTCAGTCTGAAAGAAGTTTGTTTTTTTAAAAAAAGATAGAGAGGTGTAAAAATGGAATTTATAACAGCAACAGGTTTAAAACTAGGGTGATGAGATGTCCTGATTTTATAGAGACAGTCCTGAAAGTCAAGGCTTATATAGGTGCCTATTACCCTCCATGCCTTCCTGAGTTTTTTCACACTTGCTATCTGGTCATCCTATTTACGCTCTTTAACTACTAATTTATTTATTGTTGTAACTCCAGAATGTGGAAAACATCACACTACATAATAGATGTCTAAACATATAAACCAGTTTCTGCTGTCATTTATGATGATGAGAAACAGAAGTAAGTCCATTGAAGTCAATAGAGCTTCACCGGCATAAGCCTATGCCTTATTGCCCTGTCTCATGAAGCCTTAAACAGGCAAGAAGGATAGCAGCAAAGAGCATTTCAATAACAGGTTGATCAGGTGTCGACTGACGGTTGAATATTAGTTTGGCAGATTAAAAGCTCACTGGCAATGCCTTTATGGCAGGTTAGATCTAAATGAGGAAAATATTCCCATGGGTATAGCTTCCTGCTGTGTGCTCTGTAATATTTTTGAAGCTAAGGATGAAAAGCTTCTCCCTAGGTGGAGTGCAGAGGCAGATCGCCTTGTGGCTGACTATGAACAACCAGATGTTAGGGCTATTAGAGGGTCACACTGGGGGGGCCATTTGAATCAGAGAGGCCTTGAGGAACGGTCTTGACAATGAGCACCAATAAGGTGTCCTTGAAAACAGCACTATGCCATGCTATGACTGCTAGACAGCTTGCACTGTTTATCAATGTCAGCTGCAATCACCATGTGCAAGAGACAAATAAAGATTGTTTATCCTACTCAGAGTACGTCTTTATTAAATAACAGTTATTCACAACACACATCAAAAGCTGAGCTGGAGGAAAGAAAGTAGTGAGGGGCTGTGTGGGCTATAACAGCTGGCTGTGAGTCCAGCTATCATTCTGGAAGCTGTCTGAAAAGGTGGAGTGAACAAGGTACTGAAATGGGCCAGGAGTTTTGTAGGAATGTGTGGATTAAGTTTGGTGAGGGCACAGAAAGCTTCTTACAGGGGTGGGCGGGGTGAGCATATATGAATTTATTCTGCAGCACAATGGGTGACTTTAGCAACTCCGTTTGATTCTCCGTGGCTTTTCTTATGTGCTCATGACCTGCTATCACTCACTCCTGATTTTCTTTCCTCTACTGCCCTCCCCACCTTTTTTTTTTTTTTTTTTTTTTTACTTTTGGTCACACTGTGCCTCGATGGTCTTTTTTCCTTTTTCTTTTATTCCTGCCTCATAGGACTGGAAGAGTTCTTAGAACATCTCCTCTTTGCTTCTCTGTGGTTGTTCTCTTATCAGCTGCAGGTGCTCGGCAGATGTGGAGGGTTTTCCCCTCAAGAGCACATCTGTAAAAGCACAATAACAATTAATGGAAGCATGACTGTCAGTGCACTAACAGCATTGATTCATTAATATAAAATGCACCTCTCTCTCACTGTCTCCCAGCAAGCACACCACACAAGCAGGGCATGATGAGTTGTGCTTGGGAGGAAGGGGCCACTGAAGCTGGTTCTGGGTGATTGGGATATTCATGCAGGTAGATAAAGACAAAAGCCAAAATTGTGCCAAAGTTTCCCACAGATGGAGGCCATAGAAACCAATATCTCACTCCTGAGAGCAAGCAGAGATGCAGGAGTCCCTATGCTGCTTGCCTGTGTTCTGCTTTGATCCCTTACAAGTGATTGCCAATTGTCACAGGAAAGTTTTCTACAATGGGGGAAACAAACAAAGCAGCTCTACCAAGGAATCAATGGCAGAGGATTGCCGAATACCTCCAGGGAAATACTTCCTAGAGATCTCTCTGGAGGATTTGGTGAAATCTCAGTGTGCATTAACACACTTTTCTGCCACACTGCTTAGCTTCACAGGGGAATGGGAAGCACATACAAATGTGGCTGCACTTATGCATTTTTATCCCTTCAACCAGCTAGACAATGGAACAAAAAAAGGCCAGCTGTATCTCATATAACTGAGCAGCATCAGCTTGAAAAAATCACTTACCAGAGCTTCCCCCTCCTCTCATCTTGCACTCCCGAGCTGAAGGACTGGAACTGGCTCAAGAAGCTACAGAAGAGGTCCTGACTTCACACATCACCAAACAAAACAATCCCCAGCTCCCTTTCATCCTTCAACACAAACTCCTCATCCATGACTTCTTAGTTGGTGTCCGCTGTCTCCAGGCCTACAGAAGTATTCACAGGTCTCTGGGCAGTAGAGGAGGGGTCGCTGCCAAGGATGCCTTACAGCTCCTTATACAAGCAGCAGGTCTTTGACCCTGGACTAGAGTCTTTCGGTACCCCAGCCACAGCTCCTTGATTTTCTCACAACATGGCAGCGTGTCCCATTCATAGTCCTTCTCCACCATGCCAGAAGAAAGCTAACTACAGCTATCAAATGCCTTTGGCTAGAGCAGAGCCGTGACTGTACAGCCTCCTCTCCTCAGATGCTGATCAGATCCAGAAGCTCTGGTGTGCTCCAAGCAAGAAACCATTTTATGTGGAGCCGCCATGGTCAGCTGGGAAGATGTGATGTGAGTTCTCCATGGCAACCAAGTAGGAAGTGGAATTTCAAAAATTCCAGGGAAGGGAGAGGGGCAGGTGGCTGCTGGGCAGTGGAGTTCAAGCTGATGGACAGAGTAGTCAGGATGAGTACTGTGGGACAACTTCTAGAGGCCATTTACCATGACATAACCAAGAGTGGTGTCTACACTAAGACTTTGTCATTAAAAGTTTGGCACAAAAAGCCAAATGCCTGTCATCAAGGTTGCTTTCATAGAATCATAGGGTTGGAAGGGACCTCATGAAGTCATCTAGTCCAACCCCCTGCTAAAAGCAGGACTACTCCCACTAAATCATCCCAGCCAGGGTTTTGTCTAACCTGGCCATAAATATCTCCAAAGATGGAGATTCCGTCACCTCCCTAGGTAACCCATTCCAATGCTTCACCACCTCCCTAGTGAGAAAGCTTTTCCTAATATGCAACCTCAACCTCCCCACCTGCAACTTGAAACCATTGTTCCTTGTTCTGTCCTCTGTTCCTACTAAGAACAGCCTAGCTCCCTCTTCTTTGGAGCACCCCTTCAAGTAGTTGAAGGTTGCTATCAAATCCCCCCTCAGTCTTCTCTTCTGCAGACTAAATAAGCCTAGTTCTTTCAGTCTTTCCTCATAGGTCATGTGCCCCAGCCCCCTAATAATTTTCGTTGCCCTCCGCTGGACTCTTTCTAACTTGTCCACATCCTTTCTGTAGCGGGGAGCCCAAAACTGGACACGGTATTCCCGATGTGGCCTCACCAGTGCCGAATAGAGGGGAATGATCACATCCCTCGATCTGCTAGCAACGTTCCTACTGATGCAGCCCAATATGTCATTGGCCTTTTTGGCAACAAGAGCATACTGCTGACTCAAATCGATCTTCCCATCCACCATAACACCCAGGTCCTTTTCTACAGTGCTGCTACTTACCTGATTGGTCCCCAGCCTGTAGCAGTAAAAGGGGTTTTTTCCATCCTAAGTGCAGGACTTTGCACTTGTCCTTGTTGAACCTCATGAGATTTATTTTGGCCCAATGCTCCAATTTGCCTAGGTCTTCCTGAATCCTGTCCCTGCCCTCCAGTGTGTCTACTGTTCCCCCTAGCTTGGTGTCGTCTGTGAACTTACTGAGCGTGCAATCGATCCCATCATCCAGATCATTAATTAAGATGTTGAACAGAACTGGCCCCAGGACCGACCCCCGGGCACTCCACTTGTTACTGGTTGCCAACTAGACATCATGCCATTGATTCCTACCCGCTGAGCCCGATGATCTAGCCAGTTTTCTATCCACCTTACAATCCACTTGTCCAATCCATACTTCCTTAACTTGCCGACGAGAATGCTGTGGGAAACCGTATCAAAAGCCTTGCTAAAGTCAAGGTATATCATGTCGATGGCTCTTCCCGCATCCACAAATCCAGTCATCTCATCATAGAAAGCAATCAATTTGCCCTTGGTGAATCCATGTTGACTGTTCCTGATCACTCTATTTTCCCCCAAGTTTTTCTCTATTTTGTTGTAAGGTCAGGGGAGTCGGGTTTGGGGGGGAGGGGGGAGGGGGAATAGTAATCTGTACACTACCACTGTTTTGGTGCAAAAAGCTGAGTTTGGTTGACAAAAGTCTGTAGTGTAGACCAGACCTTTCATGAGTAAGGACCGCTCATGTGAAAAAGTTTGCAGAATTGTGTTTTAAAGAGATTTGGTAAAACAGTAAATAATAAAACAGTAAAAATGTTCCAACAGGTGAGTAGTATGAGTGAATTATTCTGCAGGACCAATCTGTAACTGTTTAACATTAACTTAATCAATTCTGAGCTAATCAGCTATTTTTAGTTTTCTGGGAAGATTTATAAACTATACTGAATTAATATTTCCATGCTCAAGATTTATATTGTCAGTGAGTTTGCTTCTTTTTAAAGAAAATTTATTTTCTGATGTAAAAAATGTTATTAGAATAAAGTGCAGGCACTGGAAAAAACAAATAAAGCAAAACAACACAATATTAAATTCTAGACAACTTCATAGACGTCTGTCTATATTATTTGTTCTTTGATCTCCTTGTCACACTCCTTGTGTGTTTATTACAGAAGCATAGAAAGAGTAAATACAGCAGGCAGGCAAAGCCATCAGAAACACATTCAGCCTAAAAGTAAACAATTGACAACTAACCTTGCCCCAAGCCTTTACAGATAAGAGACTGTTCCATCACTAACTGCCACTTCCTCATGTAAATGAAAGCATCCTTCCCCCAATTAAAATTATTCAAAAGAGTCCTAATAATGGAATTTGCAACTGCTACTCATTGTCAGAAAGGAAACTTGAATGACTTACCTTGCAGCATAGCAGTATGAGCTACTTCAATGAGTCCTGCTCTTACAGTACACATCTGGAACCAACATACATTGTCATCAACTGCTTTTCACAAATCACTTGATTATTGATCATTACACTTATCGCTCTTCATTGACTGAACCTCATTTCACATTACTGATCTCCTGCTGCTTCAGCAAGTTCCTGGTATTTCTCCCGCGGTAAGATTTCACAAGCAGAGTAGGCCAGTGATCCCTTTTATTATTTCAAGATTTTTTTATATTGATCTGCAATTTTCTTCTAAGAAGAAAAAAATACATTTGTTGCAAATTAAACTTCCAAAGATTTCTACTTGTAAGTAAACAATGGAGGAAAACAAAGACCCAAGATGTCCTAGCCCAAGACTGTAGATTGATTTATATTAAAAACATTTTTAAATATACACATTTATTCCTAAATGCAAAAGAATCAAAGTCTAACATTTATAAATTCATGTTTAGATAACTTTTTCAAGTAAATTGTGAATGATGCCAAATCAGCAACCCTGGAGACTTCCAGACAGGCCTCTGTCAACAAGAGGGGCAGCAGCAGTGCAAACTCCTCAACTTTTCCCCATCAGTATACCTCTACCCTGACCCAGAGTCCCCAGCAGGGGCTGGGGCTGGGGCTGGATCTAGCCACTGCCGACCCTGCCAAGATCCTAGGGCCGGGGCTGGGTCCCACCACCTCCGGCTCCCGGCCCCGGATCCCCAGCCACGGTCTGGGCTAGATCCAGCTGCTGCTGGCCCTGGCCAGGCCCCAGGTCCCCAGCTGGGGTTGGGGCCAGATCTGGCCACTGCCGACCCTGGCTGGGCTCCAGGTCCCCAGCCAGGGTTGGGGCGAGATCCTGCCACTTCCAGTGGCCGGGCCCTGGGTCCCAGGCCAGACTTAGGGCACTAGCGCTTGGACTCAGGGCCCATGCTCTGTGTGCCCGTTGCAAGCGATGCCACTGATTTTCACTCTCTCCCATATCTTTCCCAATGAGATATGTGTTGGCTCTGTGATTACATTTTTATGAGTTACTTTCTCATTATGTTTGCCCACAATGTGTATTCCTTGTGTTAAATAAATATTGATTCTTTGGCTAAGCATCCATCTGTTTGCCTGAGCAGCACAGCAAAGCTTGTTGGTATTTTCCTCCAGTCTGCTTTGTAGATTCACTTTCACAGTTTTATTAATTCTATCTGTATACTAAATTTGAGAAGTAATTCTTCCACTCTACCCTGTGCTGATTAGGCCTCAGCTGGAGTATTGTGTTCATTTCTGGGTGGCACATAACAGGAAAGACAACGACAAATTGGAGAAGAGCAACAAAAATGATTAAAGATCTAGAAAACATGACCTATGAGGGAATATTAGAAAAAAAGAGTTGGGTTTGTTTAGTGTGGAGAAGAGAAGGCTGAAGAGACTTTTAACAGTTTTAAATACATAAAAGATTGTTACAAAGAGAATGAAGAAAAATTATTCAATTTAACCTCTGAGGATAGGACAAGAAGCAATAAGCTTAAATTGCAAAAAGAGTGGTTTAGGTTCGATATTATGAAAATCTTCCTATCTTTCAGGGTAGTTAAGCTGTGGAACAAATTACCTAGGGAGGCTGTGGAATCTCATCTCTAGTGGTTTTTAAGAGAAACACCTGTAAGTGATGGTCTAGATGATACTTAGTCCTGCGTTGAATGAAGGTGACTGAAATAGAAGACTTCTCAAGGTCCCTTCCAGTCCTACACTATGATTCTATGATTTAGCTAAACTGCTTTGTTTATTTGCCCTGATTCAAAAGCTCTTCCAAAGCACCCAGCTAGTCAGACACTCATGTAAAGCTTCTGTAGCAATATCTTCATTCTAAGTGATAGAGGAAATCAGAAAACACAAACATAAGAAATTCCTCCATCCTCACTCTTCTGCCCCTTTTCGTGAAAGATTGCATCTGGTTACTATCCCTTTTAATCAGCAGCTCCATAGCAATCTAGCAAGCACAGAAACAAACATAAACATACCCCTGAAGTAAAGACAGCTCCCATCTATGAATATTATGGGTGTGTATGGGGTGCAGAAGAAACAATCAAGCTTCCATTTTTATCCAAAAAGAAAGCATTTCACTTGCTTCTGCCTACAAAGATTATATTATAACTTTCATTATTCCTTTATCTTGCAGCAGCACACAGAGTGCTTGGTGCTGTCTATTTATCGCATGAGCTTTCGTGGGAGAAAATCCCACTTCGTCAGATGCTTTGAAGCGTCTGACGAAGTGGGATTTTCTCCCACGAAAGCTCATGTGATAAATAAATCTGTTAGTCTTTATAAGTGCCACAGGACTCTGTTGTTTTTCTACAATAGACTAACACGGCTACCCCTTTGGAATGGTGCTGTCTAGACATATATAGAAAGACCTTTCAATCTAAAATTACGTAGACATGAAGACTGGAGACCTATTCCTGCAGTTGTTGAAAGTTGTATCGTTTGCTCACAGTATGTTGTCACAAAGGTACATTAGTTTATAAAGAAACCAGGCTTGATAGAGAGATTTTGGGGAGAAATATAGGAAAAAAAAGAATTTGAACTCACAAATAGAGTAGAAGGCAACTCTTAAAATTAAATTCATTATTAACTGTAAAACTGAGATGCTGGAAAATAAGATCAAGTATTGTAAAGTATTAGGATTGTTGGAAGGTTTAGGATACAGTATTGGATTTTTTTTTATTACTAGTGATACTTCAGGAAAATACATTAATACTCCTAATGCTGCAAGAGGTGTTCTTGTAATGCCTCCATTTAAAGAACAAGATTTTTAAAAATGACTAGGGATTTCATGTGTCCAACTGCAGACACTTCAAAGTTTCAATACTTGCTTTCTGAAAACCTAGCTCAAGATGTCTAGAAGACGAAGATAATGTGAGTCTGAATTACACGCTTCTCTTCAGTTTTTTCCCTTTTTTATGCTTGAAAATTCGTAAATACGTGTTTATAGATTATTAAGTTTAAATAAAATATTTTGCAAGGCCAGTTACAGAAGAGAGGCATGCAAATATATTAAATTATTTACATGGACACTTTGTTACTTATGTTGGATTAAGATGCCCTTCCAAATGCATTCACTGGGTGCAATAGTACAGCGTGTCCTCCAAATCTGCTAAAAGACTTTGAGAATCCATTTATTGTTGCAATAATACATGCTAAGACCTTTCTGTTTCAAACAAGGAAACATGCTTTATTTATTTCTTTAACTTAATTAATTCATTACTTAATGTTTCTGCAGTGATTTGAACATATAAACTTTTTACAAATGCTAAGTCAGGTGTGTCAAACATGCAGCCTGCAGGCTGAATGCAGCCTACAACCCTCTTCCATCCGGCCCTTGACTGAGGACCCCCCCCCCCCCCCACACACACACATAGGTCTCGCTTACCCAGTACCCCATAATGCTGTGAGAGTGTTAGGTCTCGCAACTTCATGGAGTGCTGGGTATGTGAGACTATGCCCTGAGAGACCACACTCTCTCCCTAACAGAGAGAGAATGGCATTGCAGAGTGCAGGTTCGTATACACAGCACTCCATAATGCTGTGAGAGTGCTGTAGTATTTTGATTTATGGTATGTATGGCTCACTTGAAGTACATTTAAGTCAAACCTGGCCCACCATAGCAAATGAGTTTGACACCCCTGTAGCTAACTGTTGTTATTATCATCAACTTGTCAGGACAGATTTTCAGTTATTCTTCTTTTTAGGAAGTTATAAGGAAATATTGGATGAGCTCAAGCAATTGAGAGAATGGAGACAAATGAGCATATACGTACTTAACAGGCAATGTTTTCCCATTTGTTTTAAGGAGCAGAATTATCATTTTAGATAATTTTTCCTTAATTTATTCATGTCCCATGTTTCTCTTGCCTACACCATTTTCAACTCTATTTTTCTGATTAAAGAGGTTAATTTATTAGAACATATATATGATCTCACAGTAAAATAATTGAGCAAGTATTCTGCAATGGGTTAATAACATAGTAAAAGCATCATGACTGGTTAATATTAAATCACACAATGTTTTAAGATCATGTGCTGCGAAGAGCCACAGGAAACACAATTAAGAGCTACCTCCAGCTCCTGAGCCTCAGTCTGAGTATCCCTGTATTAGAATATTGTAGCTTCTGTTATGAATGACTTGCCTCAGCATCCTAGTGTTATGGTTATCAGAGTGATATACCACATTAACAGTATATGAAGGAAGTTTTCCCATCCTTACATACACATTGTAAATTGCCTCTCAAAGGTCTTAAGGGTAGTTCCAAATGGTAGTTCCAAATAACTTCATTGTAAGATAGTGTGTGAATCCTTCTAAATTCCCTGTCAAGAAGCTAAGAAAAGATCAGTGTCCATCTCCTGCAGTTATAGATATTGAAGTAGAAATGCTAAGTGACTTTTGGAAGGCCAAAGAGTAAGTCAATGCCAGAGCCAAGATTAGAATTTAGGATTTCTTAGGGTAAACCCCAGCACAAAAGAAAAAAAACTATCATTTTGAAAAACAAAACATTTAGCACAGTAAATGTCAGTAACTGGAACTGAAATTGCCATTGGATCAAAGTAGGTGACCAGCTCAACAAAAAACATCAGCAGTCCCCTTTTTGAACACACTCCCATCCTTTCCCCACCATCCACTGCAATTGCCTGTGGGCAGGCAACTAAGAGCTGATATGGGTATGTGACAAATGAATGATTTTCTGACCTAGTCTCAGCCATTTCTGTTATAAACTAAATTCTGTTTAAAATGTCATCAATATCATCTGTCAAAAGAACAAAACAGGAGTAGGAGCATTCCCCAAAAACCTTAGCATTACCCTGTTAATATTTTAGCACTGATTTTCTAGAGCTAGTTTTAAGTACCCAAATGGAACGAGATTATTGTTTCAAACTAGAAGTATTTGTTTATTTATTGTTCCTACTCTACCACAGAATATGAATCAGGCTTATCTTAGTTGTCCTGGTGTGCAGTATTTCCAGTACACATTGTTTGAACTCTGCATAATCAGTATCAACAGTATCATAACCACTACTTTCTGCAGAAAAAGCAGCACTGACTATTGCTAGAGGGGTTGCTCTGAATGTCTCAGGCTATGTCCACACTAGCAATTTAGGTCGACTTAAGGACCCTTAAGTCAACCGAAATTACTCCCTGTCTACACCAGACTTTCATTAAGTTCACTTAAAAAATTCCTTATGTCGACTTAATAACAACCGCCCATTAGGTTGACTTAAGCCTTAAGTCGACTCCTTAAATTGACTTAAGGACGGTATGGATGGGGAGTAACCCTTAAGTCGATTTTATTAAGTCAACTCAAGGGCGGTTAGGTCAACTTAACAAAGTCGACTTAATCCACTTTGTTTAGTCAACTTAATAAGGTCGGCTTTAAGTCGACCTAAAGTCAACCTTATTAAGTTGACTTAATAAAGTTGACCTAACATTTTCTAGTGTAGACATAGCCTCTGTTTGTTTGAGAGAACATTCTGATTTCCCAGTAACATTTTCTAACCCAGCTGTCTTGTGGATGTTTCATCATTGCTGATATGCACATTTCTATACATCCATGCAGGAGGAAGACTACTGTGAAATCTGACAGATTCCCCCCTACCCCATCCTGCTTCATGATCTTCTGCAGTGGAAACACAGGTCAGAGATGGAGAGATGATGGTCAGAGCACTTTTCTGATGGGTATTTTAACAAGTTTATTATGCAATACTTCTTAGTTCTTCACTTTGAATTTAGCATTCATCAAATTCTGCAGATATGCAAAAGTCTACGAGTCAATTCAAAAAAATCAAAAAGAGGTTGACTATAACAATCCATGGAAGTAGTGAAGAACTGAAAGGAGACATGAAACGCAGCCCTTCTGGTTCACAGAGTACCAGCAAACCTTTGGTTTTAATTTATGTGGGTTCACACCACCTGAGCTTTGCTTTAAACTTCACATGTGAATAACTAGAAGGGGGAAAAAGGCAAAACCTTAACAAAAGTGAAGAGTTTTGCTTCATTTACAGTTAAAACCATAAAACCTGCCCAGCACAAATGGAGGTAATGGGGGTATGTATGAAAATCAGTCCAGATTCACAAATCATGGTGAACCTGAGCTAAGTTTCCATTTGCTAATAAAACAACTCACTTGATTTCAGGTTTAATTATAAAAAGCTTTCACACATCTAGTTCTAAAGCTTGGAGTATGATTTTAAAAATACATTAAATCCACTTTAGAGGCCAGGAAAGAAGGGGGATAAATAACAGAACTACCAATTAATTTGAATTTTAGAGGAGTCCAAAATACCCCAGTAAATCTTCATTTCCTTATTCCTGTCACTCATAGTGATCACAGGGCTTTCTCCATGCATCTTGCTGACCACAGGACCATGTTGGCAGCAACTCTTGGAGGACAGATAGTGTTTTCCCTTATGCCTTGGATCTAGTATCGCAAGTTAGGTGTCTCTTAACACGGAACCAGGGTTACTTTTCCTTGTTTTTGAAAATGTGGAACAATGAATTATCTCCCAAAGAATCCCAAACCAACAAGGTCTCAATGGAAAAGCTGATTCATAAATCCAGAGGAAGTCATATTAAATCAAAAGGAAACTATAAAATCATATAGCATGTGGTTTAACTCCATGACAGTTTAGCCAGATAGGATACAACTTTACAGTTATAGATTTAAGTTAGAATTCACTTGAATCCTAGTGGTGTTTGTTTCATTCTATCAGGTTCTTTCTTGCTCTTTTACTGATAACATTTTAATATCTAAAAGGCCTCTGTAAAACATTTCTTTCTCTTCCTCCTTCTGAGAGCTCCTGCAGTCATTCTGAAGTGTGAGTTGTGACCACACAGAACCATATTAGCTATATTGTCTTGGGCCACATCCACAAAGAGAACATAATGCACATAGTGCAATATCTTTTGAAGTGTGTTAACCTCTGTCCCTTTCTGGGAATAACCACATTGTATATCACATTTAATTAACGTCCCATTCCACTGCAGAGCAGTAATTTCTCTTCATTTTTTATGTCAGTAATTCAAAAGCTCTTTTCAGCCTCTATGGCTGTCAACCTTTTTCTGTCAATACCTTTATCCAAAAAAAAAAAAGAGAAAAAGGTATGATAATAGCCCTATCTAAGGGATAGTTCATCCTACATGTGCATAAAAGGTAGCATTTTCTGCATCATTATTGTGAAAGGATTATAATTTTCCATAATTCCCTATTTTCCATTTGTCCAATTTGTATAGAAATTATTTCTTAATGGACAGTATGAAGTTCTGTCTTAGTTTCAAGGACAGAATCTTACTGAGATGTTGCCACTGCCATACAAATACTGAAAAGAAGGACAAGTGTCTGAATGCACAAAAAATAAATGGATGATTTCCAGCTGAAACTGCAAGCAAAATTCAATTGTCTCTATTAGAATTTAAGCAAGACTCTATGAATCGCAATCCTACTATTTATACAAGCTGACTGATGCTTCAAATTTTTAAAAAATGGAAATTTGAAAAAAATGTGAAAAAAATTCCACATTTTTGTGAATTTCCCTCCTATTTTCTGACCAGTTATAGAGCTGATTGAAGTTTTAGAACTTCAAAATTTTGTAATTTGCAAAAAGGGAAAAATTATGTTAAAAAAGCCTTCCAAACATCTTTCCTTTGTTTAATGCCCCCCCCCCCTCCATTATAATCTTTCAAGAGCCCCTGTAGACAATAATTGCAGTTTTACATTTTACTCAAAAAGTAACTGACTACTCCAGCACTGCACTACCACCACTGTTCTTATAATCTTCTAAAGATAAATGGCTCAAAACATAAATAGAGGGAGGAATTGAAGCCCCAGGGGAGTGCTAACTGCAAAACCCATCTCTTCACTTAAACTTTATAAAAATACTACCCCTTTATCTTTGTTTTATTTACTCACTCAAAAGCCTGAACATGCCTCTTACCACCAAGGAATGTAGAGAGGTAATTATAATTGGGTTGTTGTAAATGGATTTGTTATTTTTCACTTTTGGAAGTTGCTCAGATGTTACAATGAGGAGGGCGAATAGAAGAACCTATTTAAATAGGAAATGACTCTTGCTACCCTGATTATATGCTAAGAAAAAAACAAGCTATATTTAAACCAATTTTCATTGAAGAACTGAAAGTATTTTTGTAACAAACTGGATTTGGATGCATTCTGTGTTTATTTCCCTTCATTGGAGTGATTGTTTAAAGTCTATTGCATTTACACCAATGAAGAATAATGCTGTAATTTCATTTTATTATTACAGTAGTGAGATTCACCGGAGAATATTTTAATAGCAAAGACAGTGCATGCTTGAAACTTTTAATCTTAGTTAAGGGAATACTATATGTTTATTTGACCTATTTCACCAAAGTAATGAACACCCACAAATTCAACTACTGGCATTTGAAATAAACAACGCTTCAGAACATTACAGGTTTGGACTATAACTTTACATCACCCTGTCCAGCTGCATTATTCTATATTCATTGTAACTGGTTTGTATAGACCGATAAATAAATTGGGCCCATTTCCAGACTTTTTGGTTTACCTCCATCTCCTACTTTTCTGCTTGCCATGGATGTATGCAAGAAACAATTGATTGGTGAATATTCATCTAGCCTTTTTTTCAAGTATTGGGAAAATAGCAAGAAAACAATACAGAACTGGAAAGGTGGGGGAGGGAGCGATGGGACAAAGACTTTCAATTTGATCCATCTAATCAGACACCTCAAACAGTCACCCAGTTCATTTGTTTTAATTACAATTTTTGTCCACATGAAAAATATTAGCAACTCAGATTGTTTTTCACTCATTGTCACTCAGAGCATTCTGATTCCCAGGCAGGCAGCAGAAAGTCAGTACACCTATCCTGTTTCTCATGCAGAAAGTGTAATGTCTTGGAACACAGATTCCAAATCCTTATCAGTACTTTGGAAAAACCAGACAGACTGACCTAAAATAATCGTTTCCAGAGTGCATTCTGTGATAGGACTTTGAGATTATAGGAGCAGATTGACTCCTGAGCCAAGCTCTGTTCTGAGCGGAGTGTGATATGTCAGAAAGCCAGTTCCAGCTCTCTAAGTCTGAGTCCTACTCTACACTGAGGTGCGATTTCGGCAGCAATTGAAGCTAGATATGCAAAGTACTTAAAATACCTTGCGTATCTCCCTCTGATTGCGTACTGCCTACTTATCACAGTGTCTTCATAGGTTGAGTCGGGGGGAAGCCTCTTCCCTCTGACTCAGGGCTACATGCCTTGCCAGGGTGGTCTTACTTGATTGACTGAGAAGAATTGATTGGGGAAGTAGAAGTAAATGGCAACCTGGGCAGCAGCGACCATGAGATGGTAGAGTTCAGGATCCTGATCAATGGAAGGAAGGAAAGAAGCAGAACACACACCCTGGACTTCAGAAAAGCAGATTTTGGCTCCCTTAGGGAGCTGATGGGCAGGGTCCCATGGGAAGCTGATCTGAAGGGGAAAGGTGTCCAAGACAGCTGGCTGTATTTTAAAGAAACCCTGTTAAAGGCACAGGAAGATAACATTCCGATGTGCAGAAAGAACAGCAAATGTGGATGGCGACCAGCATGGCTTAGCAGGGAACTCTGCGGGGAGCTGAAACATAAAAGGGAAGCTTACAAGAAGTGGAAGCTTGGACAGATGACAAGGGAGACGTATAAAGATATTGCTCGGGACTGCAGGGATCAAATCAGAAAGGCCAAAGGACAATTGGAGTTGCAGCTAGCAAGAGATGTGAAGGATAACAGAAAGGGGTTCTATAAGTATATCAGCAACAAGAAAAGGATCAGAGGTGGTGTAGGTCCCTTACTGAATGGGGCAGGCATCCTCGTGGAGGATGATGTGGAAAAGGCTGAAGTACTCAATGCTTTTTTTACTTCAGTCTTCACGGGGCAGGCCAGCTCCCAGGCTACTACACGGGGTAACGCGGACTGGAGAGGAGAGTGGCCCTCGGTGATGGAAAGTCAGGTTAGGGAACACTTAATGAAATTGGATGTTCACAAGTCCATGGGGCCGGATGAACTGCATCCGAGGGTGCTGAGGGAGTTGGGGGAAGTGATTGCAGAGCCGCTGGCCATTATCTTTGAGAACTCGTGGCGAACGGGGGTGGTCCCGGAGGATTGGAAAAAGGCAAATATAGTACCTATCTTTAAGAAAGGGAAAAAGGAGGATCCGGGGAACTACAGACTGGTCAGCCTCACCTCAATCCCTGGGAAAATCATGGAGCAGGTCCTCAAGGAATCCATCCTGAAACACTTGGAGGAAAATAGAGTGATCAGGAACAGTCAACATGGATTCACCAAGGGCAAATCGTGCCTGACCAACCTGATTTCCTTCTATGATGAGATGACTGGGTTTGTGGATGCGGGAAGAGCCGTTGACGTGATATACCTTGACTTTAGGAAGGCTTTTGATACGGTTTCCCACAGCATTCTCGTTGGCAAGTTAAGGAAGGATGGGTTGGACGAGTGGACCGTAAGGTGAATCGAAAACTGGTTAGATCAACGGGCTCAGCGGGTAGGAATCAATGGCTCGATGTCTGGTTGGCAACCGGTAATGAGTGGAGTGCCCCAGGGGTCGGTCCTGGGGCCGGTTCTATTCAACATCTTCATTAATGATCTTGATGATGGAATAGACTGCGTGCTTAGTAAGTTTGCGGATGACACCAAGTTGGGGGGAATGGTAGATACTCTGGAGGGCAGGGACAGGATCCAGAGAGACTTGGACAAATTGGAACACTGGGCTGAAAGAAACCTCATGAGGTTCAACAAAGACAAGTGCAAAGTCCTGCACTTAGGACGGAAAAATCCCATGCACTGCTACAGGCTGGGGACCGATCAGCTAAGTAGCAGTGCTGTAGAAAAGGACCTGGGAGTTATGGTGGACGGGAAGATGAATATGAGCCAACAGTGTGCCCTTGTTGCCAAAAAGGCCAATGGCATATTAGGCTGCATCAGTAGGAGTATTGCCAGCAGATCGAGGGATGTGATAATTCCCCTCTATTCGACACTGGTCAGGCCGCATCTGGAGTACTGTGTCCAGTTTTGGGCTCCCCACTACAGAAAGGATGTGGACAAATTAGAAAGAGTCCAGCGGAGGGCAACAAAAATGATTAGGGGGCTGGGGCACATGACTTATGAGGAGAGACTGAAGGAACTAGGCTTATTTAGTCTGCAGAAGAGAAGACTGAGGGGAGATTTGATAACAACCTTCAACTACTTGAAGGGTTGCTCCAAAGAGGAGGGAGCTAGGCTGTTCTCGAGGGTAACAGAGGACAGAACAAGGAGCAATGGTTTCAAATTACAGCTGGGGAGGTCAAGGTTGGATATTAGGAAAAACTTTCTCACTAGGAGGGTGGTGAAGCATTGGAATGGGCTATCTAGGGAGGTGGTAGAATCTTCATCTTTGGAGATTTTTAAGGCTCGGTTAGACAAAACTCTGGCTGGGATAATTTAGGGGGAGTGGTCCTGCTTTTTAACAGGGGGTTGGACTAGATGACCTCGTGAGGTCCCTTCCAACCCTATTATTCTATGATTCTATGACTTCCTGATCAGCTAAGTGGGTCTTCATAGACTCGCTCAGTCGATCAGGGAGATTGATCTGATGGTGGCGAATTTGCTGCCATCAGTGAAGACAAGGTCTCAGAGACAGTCCTAGGCCCAATGACACCTAAACCTGATGTCCAGCAGCTCTAACTTCCACCACTGGCTTTGAGCATTAATGAAACTACTTCCAGTGGAGGATCGACAGAGGAGAGTGGAGCTGTGCCATTCCTTTTCCCTGCAATGACATATCCTCAACCTAACCCTACATCAAGAGGTGGTGAGCACAGAGATGCGCTTCTATGGAGATTTCTCTGATGATGATATGCATCTGTATTACACATCCTTTATGTCTCTTCAGAGGCACAAAGGGACTGCAATCAACCCTGAGGATTTGGCTCTGAGTCTCAACAGAGCATATCAACACTGTCCTTAGGACACTCAGGCTATATCAACACTGCCTCTGGGAGTTTGCTTCCCAGCTCAGGTAGGCTATGTCTACACTTGTTAATTTAGGTCGACTTAGCTAAGTCGACTTAGCATGTCTACACTTAAATTTTAAGTCGACTTTGGGGGGACCCTACAAAGTCGACGTAGAGCGTCCACACTGGATGCCTAGGTCGACTTCTAGGGGCTAGGTGGACCTAGGACAGGTCCACGGTGGCAGGGGGGGCACCCCTTGCCAAGTGCCAGGGGGCTCAGCCTTTGCCCCAATGGGGCAAAGGGGGACAGGGACCCTGGCAGGGCATGGGGGTAGGGTGGGCAGGGCTTTGCCCTGCCCTGTGGGGGGGTATGCCAGGCTGTGGCTGTCCCAGCCACCCTGGCAAGGAGGGCAGTGGGGGAGTCCTGGAGAGCCCTAAGTCGACTTAGAGTCGACTTAGGGCTACTCCAGGTCTACACTGGCTTCAGTCAACTTTAGAAAGTCGACTTAAGCCAAAAGTCAACTTAAAATGAGGTTTTATAAAGTCGACAACTTTTCCTTAAGTCAACTTAAGCAGCTGCTCAAGTCGACTTAAGGGAACTGTAGTGTGGATGCAGAGTAAATTAAGTCAACTTAAGCAAGCTTAAGTCGACTTAATGTACAAGTGTAGACGCACCCGTAGACAGATAACATGGTAATGGTTCCTGTGCTAAAAATGGCAGCGTACCCAGAGATAGCACAATCAATAACTTGGGCTAGCTGCCTGAGTACCCACCCACCCAGACCCTCTGAGTTGCCCCCTCACAGTCCCTTCCCATGCTACCCTCACCTACATTGTTATTTTTAGAACAGGGACTGAGCACAGCTAGTACATGTCTCTCTATTTGAGATGGGAAGCACGGTCTCAGCTGTAGTGTAGTCAGACCCACACAATGAAAATATGATCAGTGACGCTCAATTATAAGTCACTAACTGAACATTTCCCAGGCAATGAGTCTGGTTGTGTATAGCACATCCTGTGCTGTGGGGAGAGCTGGGTGACAGGAGTGGAGAACGAATCCACCCTGCACTCTCCCAACAGAAGAAGCTCTTTTCCTGTGTGGCTGGCCTGAGCTGGGCTCATCACTCCAGAAGCTATGATTTAACACAGAGATCACCTAGGTTTGGCCTGACCAGCTCTCTATCTGATGGAGAGGCAGCCGGGCCAAGTTTGAGTGAGTTATGTTAAGAGCTGGTACCCATGGTTGCAATGCCACTCAGATTTGGCCCAGCCACCCATCCATCATGAGCGGGTCGGGGGGAGGCAGCTAGGCCAAACCTGAGTGGCCCTGCACCCTGTGTACCAGGTCACCATCCCCCAATGGGGAGTCAGGCCCAATCCCACTGAATAGGAGCCATCATTGTGGAGTAAGTGTTGGGTGGGCTCACTCCCCAATCCTATCCGTGGGACATTTCCTCTGCAATGGGCCAGGGTTAGAGTTGCAGAAAGGGGGTAAAGGATACTGCTGCAGATGGTTGATACCTTCTCTGTGGCTTAAAGAAAAGAAGATATCAGAAGAGAAGGATGCTGGCTTGTGATTTTGACCTTCCGCCCACTGCACAAATTTAGTTCGTCACCAAAAAAGAAAAAAATGCAGTTGATGAACCTCCTTAGTTAAAAGTTTAGGAGCCACTGAACTTTCTAATAGTTGAGTTTTGATTTAATAATTCCCAGTAACTATGAATACAACACAAAGCATTCATCTTCTGAAAACAATGGAGAATGATGAGAGAAGAACTTTGAGAGGATGAATACACACATGTATTTAACATTATCCCCACCTTTCCAAATAACTGTTCTTCACAGTGTAAGAGAAGATATATGACTTCATCTACATGTAAATGGTGTGTGCTATTGTTCACTCTAGATTCAGTGCATGTCCTTTGACACTAAAGAAGAAATGTCAGGAGAGTAGTGTCTCTTGTGAGTGAGAAGGTAGTGAGGCTTTGGACAGGCATAGATAAGCTTTTTTTTTTTAAGCTCAGTTCATCATTGGTCTCTTTGCTGATGTTCTCCCTGCTGAGAACATAGTGTTCAAAATTCAATTTGACTCTTCCTGGATCTGTTTACTTGACTGGCTGGGGTGATTGCTATCCAAGTAAAATGTAATATCTGGCAGCACTGGAGCCCATTTTCCACAAAACCCTATAACCTTTTCAGTAGACTTTCAAGTTACCTAATTATTTTGGATGAATCCTGGTCCCACTGAAGTCAGTGTCAAAACTCTCATTGACTTCAGTGGAACCAGGATTTCACCTTTATGTTTAAAGGCTCTTTGCGCAGTTTCTCCTCCTGTTTGATCCTACAGAGAGAGTACATGGACTGATTCTTTTCTCACTTACAGTGATTTTACACAAGTGTTATCATTTTTACCAACTTCGACTGAAAGTAAATCCAGAACAGAATCAAAGAAACCCCACTCCTTTTCATTCTGTCTGCGTCTTGCCCCTCAGCAAAGCAAAACTATCCCACAAATTCCTCCCAGCATGTCTGTATCTAATGCTTTTGCCCATACAGTGGGAGTTTTCTAGCAATACTCACAGCTGGTAGCACAGAGAGATTCAGTCTTTTGTGTGCAGGAGTGTGCATTTAGGATTGAGAAAGAGGAAAGAGAGGGAAAATGAAAGAAAGTGATACCACTCACTGACCTTATTCATAGCTTCATCAAAGCAACTTGGTGTAAGAGTCAAGAATAGTGGTATTGTGACCAGATGTGGGTGAATAATTAATATTTTGGTTAGCTAGCCCATTGGCTAGAGCATTCACCTGGGATGTGGGCCATTTATTGGGCCAGAGAGAGAAAGAGAATGACTCTATAGTCTAGTAGTTTGAATCCTCCCAGGTGAGTGCCCTATCTCTGCTACAGTGACTAGGTATTTTATACAAATACCAGAATACCAATGATTAGGGCAGACCTAAACACATATACACATTTTAGACAAATACCCAGAATACCAATGATTAGGCCAGACCTGCAGCGTAGGAGACCATCATGCAAATCCTTGCTCTGAATCAAACAGGATATAAATAGTCCTGGTTTTGTGAATAGCACCTCAGTTCAATTCTGAATCTAGCTCCCACCTGCCAAAAATAAACAAGTAAATAAAATGGGGAGGGGGCAAAACTATTCATACAGCTTTCATTGTGAAAATTCAGAAAGCACTATAGATTCAGCTAATATTGTGGGCTTAGAACTTCATTTTGTGCTAGTTATATGGACATATAGACACAGGTGCAGTTACTGAGTAACAAGCAAATCTCCTGCACTGATACCCCTGGCAGGTATGGATGCAAAGCCATTGAATTGATAGCTCTAAGTGTCATCTCTCATCCTTCAGACCTATGAAGAAAGTCCTTCATTTGGAAGAATTTATGCAGGGAGTTGGCACTCAAATCTTTTTAGTGAATAGTATTGAAAAAGCATCTGTATTTTGGTATCTATTATATGCCACCAGTAGTAGTTAAGTACTGAATTCATCTCTCAGAATCACAAAATAGACTCGTTTTTGCCATCTCTTGGTTCAGCCATTATGACTAGAAATCTGTTGACAGACATATTAGGGAAGGGTTGTGCAAAAAAGGCAAAACTCAAGAACACAAGGCAGAGGAGGAGAAAATAAAGGACAGCATGGAAAGCAGTAAACTTACACACTGAGAATGCTAAAGCTAAAATGCTGCAGGGACTTATGCAGTAAGTATAAAACTATGACTAATATTTTAAAATCAATATGAAGGAAATTTTTAAACAAAAGGTCATTGCAAACCAAAATAAATAAATAAATAAAAAAATCAAGATTCTTTGTTTAAAAGAAATGTAAATATGAAATGTTTTAACTTCTCAGATTGTTTTTGCCACTAACCAGTTTGTGAAACAGACATTAATTTGCAAAACCTTTTATAGTGTCATCAAATCTGCATTTTTCACTGAAAAAAGTTTTGGCAGAAAAAATTCACCCACTTCTAACTGTGAATTTACTGCAGGATCATGCAAGAGAAAGGGGGAAAAAAACTAGGATGTGAAATGGGAAAGTACCTATTAAAACACATTGTTTATAATGCAGGGACAAGTACCTTTATTTTTGTATAATACTCTGTACTTTTTCAAGTAGTTTGTCCCAGCAAGAAAGCCTCACCTTCCACAGCCTCTTAATAGCATATGCTTTCACCACAGCTGGGTACATATATTATAAACAGGCATTTAACAGTGATAAAGACATTAGAAAGCATGAAGTCTCAGCATGACACAAGGCCAACAAGAGCTTAGGATGAAAAACAGAATAGAGAAAAGAATGATTTTAAAAAAATCAGTACTGTATGACAGAGAGACACTTAGACCATAGCATCATAGGGCTGGAAGGGACCTCATGAGGTCATCTAGTCCAACCCCCTGCTAAAAGCAGGACCACTCCCACTAAATCATCCCAGCCAGGGTTTTGTCCAATCAGACCTTAAATATCTCCAAAGACAGAGATTCCACCACCTCCCTAGGTAACACATTCCAATGCTTCATCACCCTCCTAGTGAGAAATTTTTTCCTAATATGCAACCTCAACCTCCCCAGCTGTAACTTGAAACCATTGCTCCTTGTTCTGTCCTCTGTTACTAATGAGAACAGCCTAGCTCCCTCTTCTTTGGAGCACCCCTTCAAGTAATTGAAGGTCGCTATCAAATGCCCCCTCAGTCTTCTCTTCTGCAGACTAAATAAGTCTAGTTCCTTCAGTCTCTCCTCGTAAGTCATGTGCCCCAGCCCCCTAATCATTTTCGTTGCCCTCCACTGGACTCTTTCTAATTTGTTCACATCCTTTCTGCAGTGGGGAGCCTAAAACTGGACACAATATTCCCGATGTGGCCTCACCAGTGCCAAATAGAGGGGAATAATCACATCCCTCAATCTGCTCGCAGACTGCTTCTACTGATGCAGCCCAATATGCCATTAGCCTTTTTGGCAACAAGAACACACTGTTGAGTCATATCCAGCTTCCTGTCCACCATAACCACCAGGTCCTTTTCTACAGCGCTGCTACTTAGCCGATCAGTCCCCCCACCCATGTCAGATAGTACCTCCCAATATCAGAGGATTCCCTTTTATTTTATTTATTTATTTGCCATTGAAGGGTTTTGCTCTGCACGTTCTTA
Source organism: Pelusios castaneus (assembly GCA_007922175.1). Taxonomy (NCBI): domain Eukaryota; kingdom Metazoa; phylum Chordata; order Testudines; family Pelomedusidae; genus Pelusios; species Pelusios castaneus. The sequence continues at coordinate 18,099,779 of ML685787.1, forward strand.
AGGAGAGATCACTATGGAGCTCAAATGTTTTGCCACTTTAAACATGTGAGAGAGCCCTTCTGAACCTTAAGAAAGAATGTGCAAGTATGAATAACAGTATACCATATAACTCAATTTAAATAGCATTGATTTACTGTGTTTTAAGGTTACAATGCTTGTTTATATTTCCTTTTAGGTTTTCTTTGATACTGCCTGTATTGTGTTTATCATCCTAATGTATCTCTGAACACTTTGTATAAACACTTTAATTTTGCAAAGAATGGTTATTAATAAAAACAAAATATTACACTATGTTTTTAGCTTTCTTTGGAGATAAAGGCACCTGTTTTAAGTGGAGAGTCCTTATAATAAAGCTACAGCTCAGCCTCTCATTGACTGGAAGTACATTGATGTGCAATATCTGTGATCTATGGCAAAGACATATCTGTACTGGGGCAAAAACATATCTATACTGGGGAGAGATGAGAACAAGTTTACTAAGTGATGTATCCAGACCTCAAGGGGTTTTTTTGGGGGGTATGGGAGGGGGACGAGTGGGGGTTAGTATAGTGGAGCAGCAAAATACCACTCACCTAATATTAAAGAGTCACAGCTGGTCATTAACAACACTATGTTGAAGGAATAATAGCAAAGACATGCAAAAATGAAACTAAGAACGTTGGCTGCCATTTATTCTGTCTTATCGAGGTGTGTATGCTGTACCCATCATAAGCACCTATAATTAACAATTATTATACCTGGAAGATTCATTAATACTGAGAATCTTTCCTGTGGTTATGTTCTATGAGATTAATTACTGCTCACAAAGTCTGTGGAAATGATAAGGATATGTAGTATCAAGAAATAGTGGCTGGTGACATTGGGTCAAAATCATCTTTGATGTAACTCCACTGAATTAAAAACTTACATTAGGGTTGAATTTGGCCCATTGCACTTGGGAAAAAACAATGTAGGAATAATGTCTCTGGGCACTCTGGAGAGTGTGCTCAGGAGTGGGTCCAGCTATACCTTTTTAAAAGATGTAGCATGCTGTCCATCCATCTGTTTTCTCTGAACACTAGCCATTGTGCTTAGAGGGTGGGAAGAGACATGCCATCTCAGGACTGTTTGAGGGTATTGCTGACAGAGCTAGACAGCAACAAATACACCTCCATTGCACTCAAGGGTTATGTCTACACTTACTAAAATTAGTTTGAATTAGTTAGTTTGAACTAACTAATTCAAACTAATTTTAGTTAGTTTGAATTAGCTTAATTTGAACTAGCATGGCCACACTGGAATGTTAGTTCGAACTAAGCAAGCACTTGCTTAGTTCGAATTAGCAATCCCCATTCATTTCAATGGCCGGTTAGTTCAAACTAAGAAATTAGTTCGAATTAACATGGCCACATTGGTTAATTTGAACTAGTTAGTTTGAATTAACCCCTTAGTTCAAATACCCTATTCGAACTCATTAGTTCAAATTAAGGAAGCCCTTAATTCGAACTAACTAAAGCCTAGTGTAGCCATGGCTTTAGTTAGTTCAAATTAAGCATCCTTAATTTGAACTAACTTGCCAGTGTAGATATAGCCAAGGATTACAAGCAGATGCATTATGGTTGTCTTCTGCATGGTTGGTGAGATTGGGCTCCTGGCAGCAGTCGAACTTTGGTTAATGTTAAAATGACTGAAATAATTTAAGGCCTGACTCAATGGCCTCTGAAATCTAGGGAAGAACTCCCATTGACTTCAAGGGGCTTTGCAAGCACATTTACTTACAATCGTATAGGTGTGAAAGAAACTTATAGCATATTATTAAAATGTTTGAATTGACTGCCAGGGATAAACCAGTCTTGGACAGTTGGTTACTCCTTTGAATCAGAGTAACAGCTGGTGAACTCACAGCTACAGGCAGCGCTGGTATATGCGGGAACAATTTAGCATTTTGAATCTGACCCATATACTGTCACTATTCCTTCATCTACTGATAAAGGAGTCTGATCTCATGTTGTTAGCATGCAGTTCTGACTTGACAACCATGTTAAAACTACATGATGCATTCCACAGAAAGTTTCTGTAAACATTTCTTGGCAATTGTAACTGATTTGACACTGACAGTGAGCACCGACTTAAAATGCACACAGATTACTATCGGTATCATCGTATTTCTTGATGTCAAATGTATTTGTCATGTAGGTTTCTATATTCATTACAGTTCACAGGCAACTGTCATATCTCAGGAAGATTCTGCAACAATTTTGGGGGCTCATAAATAATCAGAGGAATGCTCTTTTCTAATAAAGGGACTAAGAAACAAAAGCATGTTTTTAAAACCAATGAAATTTATGACTGGCAAAGTTATGCAAGAATTGAATGAAGCAAGATGAATCAGAATTGTAAGGAATTCTGGGAACCAAGATCAAAGCAACAAAGTTAAATAATGTATTACATTCATAAGGCTCCACAGATGTGTATGTCAATTTACAGATATATTGGGACTTATTTACATCAGGGTATATCAGGAGTAACTCTCCTGATGTCAAACCAGTGAAAGTGAAAACAGAATCAGGCATCAATTTATAGTGATTCTGATCATTCCAGTTTTTGCACATGTTTTAGTGAAATACCAGTGTAAGTGAAAACTGAATCTGATAAAAAAAACCTCTACAGAAATGAAAGAATAATATGAACTTTCAGTTTTATTTGTAAAAACTGGTGACAAATCAATAAGCACAGGTAAGGAAAATACAAAGCTTCTACATTGGAGTTTGATCCTGGAGTTGCAGATTTGCTAGCCCTAAACCAGAAACTTATAGCAATAACATTTCTTTAAGGGGAATTCAGTAAATTTAAAAGAGAGCTTTTCACAGTGGGTGGTGGTCAGGAGGCTAGAAACCATGCAAATTGTATTCCTAATGCCTAGATCCTGCCTTCCCCAGGAAAACACATAGAAAGATATTGGGGAAGAGGAAAAAAAATTCATTGAGGTTTCTCTTGCTGAATTTTCTTCACCCTCTCAAGAGACTCAACACCATGATTCCATGGATTCCTCCAAGACCTAAGGAATCTGCTGGGAAGTCATTTATGTAGTTGCAGTGTTATATATATCCCTCTTCTATGCAAGGGATGAAAATGCCATTTCTTCTGACTCATCTCTCCCTCTCCTCATCCCTTACCTAGTCCCTACAGATGCCCCTCCAAATGAGTTCCATCTTATGTATAATTTCCCTATTACTGTTGCTGTTCCCTTTCCACCGTCCTCTGTCTATGGGTCTGTCCATAGGCTGTGAAATTGTCTCATTGCAAGGACAGTCCTTTGAATGTTTGGAAAACACCTAAGCCCAGATCCTCAAAGGTATTTAGATGCCTACCTTGCACTGATTTCTAAGAGTTAGGTGCCTAAATACCTTTGAGTATCTGAGCTCTAGCACACAGTAGGCAGTACTATACGTAATGTTCCATGCCACTGGGTAACGTGAATTGAACCTTGGATTTTCAGCCTTAACAGCACATGCCTCTTCCAGTTGAGTTAAAGAAGTCACTTTCACAGTGGCATATCCACAACTGACCAAGCCAGTCTGGAATTTAGATTGCTCCTGGACCCATTGCAGATTCTTTTCTCTCACACAACAATATGCACAAATAACTCATTCTACCATTTGTAGCTAGCAAGGGGACTCCATGCTATTCTGGTGGACAATGACATGGCCTCAGTAATTCAAGGCTTCTTTACTCTTGGATGAATTACAGCAATGCAATCTAGTTTGACACAAAGCCATCAGTCCTCAGAAAACTGCAGCTAGTACAAAATGCAGCTATGCACCTCTCCAAGCCATATAGACTATTGCAAGCACATCGTATTGCATTCAATGGCAGGAGTCATGATTCCAAAAGATGTCCTAAAGCCTTGGGATGATGAATGTGGTTGACAACACCACTCCTCAGGCACAAGGTGGCTGTGTTTGTGCAGGAAACAGATGTTCTTCAGAGCCTGAACTGAGCATGTAGAATCCTCCACAGGAACTAAGCACCAAAACGCTACTCACTTGTCATTCCAAGTATTTTTGCTTCTATAAACGCATAGCATGGTGCACATATAATTTAATAAGAGAATCTACACTGCTCATAGTTTTTCCTCAGAGGAAGATGATGAAAAAAAAAAAAAAGAACAAACCACTTATAACAGATGAAAGATACATTGCTTAATGCACTACTAGAAGATTGTTCTGATATTACAATGCAGTATAAAAGCCTGGATAGAATAATAAAATAAAAATAAAATAACATTTAACTGGCTTGACAGATTTGGGAAAAGGAATGTGTTCGCTGTAATACAATCCCATAGTACGTATCTTGATTAACAGATAACAGATCCCCTTATGCTCAGGTTTCTGAGATGTACATGAGCCACAACTTTAGGGACAATGCTACAAAGGGAAGAAAAGAGGAACCTTGCTATTATTTTTATTTTCTTCAGAGCAAATCCCATATCCATTTTTATTTGAATGTGCTCATATTTTGCCTATCTTCTGTGTGGGAACATTTTTGTGACTTGTTATGGCAGAATAACAACATAAGAATGGCCATACTAGGTCAGACCAATGGTCTATCTAGCCCAGGATCCTCTCTTCTGATTGGGGCCAATAACAGGTTTATCAGAGGGAATGAACAGAACAAGTATCCATCAAGTGATCCATCCCTAGCTGTTGCTCTTTCCCAGCTTCTGGCAAACAGAGGCTAGGAACTCTTCAGAGCAGAGCTGTGCTCTCCTAATAACAGGAGGCTTAGAACTGTGCAGAATTTGGAGGCAGATTTTGTAATACATTTCTACAATATCAGCACGCAATCCATGGGAACACTAACTACTGTTGTAAAGCAAATCAACCCCCCCCCCCTTTGCATGCTAGGGAATACTGGAGGAAAAGCACGACATCCAGACTTCTCCGTAAAATAAAAAGGTTAAAAAAATATTGAAAGCATTTCACTGGTGCATCTAAGGAAGAACCATGGAGCTGAGTCTCTCTATGGCAGATTCATTAAGTGACAAAAATCTGTAACCCCAGAATTAGGAAATACTGGCAACTGAGTTACCAATGCTAAAGAGAATTACATGATAGGAGGCAAAATTAATTCCCTTTCCCAGAAGTTTTTTATTTTCTTTTGACAAAATGTTAACTGCATCTGCATACAGTTCATTCCAGTGCAAGGAGACAGCATATGAACTACACACCACCTAAAGTAGGGCATAAGTGGTTCTTGAGTGGGACTTAACTGGTGTATAGGCTTTGTGCTAGCTCAGAGATGAGTATCACAGAGGACAATAACTGGGTTATCTCAATTATAACTGCTTCACTCTGACTTGGAGCTTATTCTTTTTAACAGAGATGGGCTCCATTTTTTGAGTCATCACAGTCCAGGAATAATTAGCTTATATACAATCAATGAAAAAAATCAGAAGTTAAAAATAAACCTGTTCTAACAAAACCAAACAAGAAGGAATTAAAAACAAAAAGCAGTCAATTCAGTTGTTGGCGGCTTTACTTATATCTATCTAAAGAAGAAAATCACTTATTCAACCTGACAAAATTTTCAATGCATTTTAAAAATAATGTTTATTTCTAGATCAGAAAAAATAAATAGCATGCATTTGCTTGTTCTTTAGCATGTAACTGACAAGTCTGGTCATTCAACATCAAGGAAATCATAGTTTTGATGAAAAGTCAGAATAATAGAAAAAGTAAAGTAGAAGAGAGGAAAAACAAAATATACTTTAATACTTAGACAGCCCATTGATACTATGTTCGCCAGCTTTGCTGTAGGCTGAAACTGAGGAACAGGAGTTCAGCCATTTTTTATGTGACTCATAACACTTTTCAATCTGGCTGGTCTATCCCAATATCTCATGAGTCATCCTGCTTTCAGTTCATAGGATTTGCTTCCTTTTTTTTTTTCCCTTCTTCATCACTGACCAAAAAAGTGACTAAAATGAAGGGGTTCAGGTATTTCATTATTGCCCTGATTGTAAAGTAAAGCTACTTCCTTCCAGGATCAATTACAAGCTCTTTTATGAACTGAATCCCTTATGGGATGCATTTAAGTAATTTTTACCTTCTTGTGCCAATACAATGACCCTGTACTTGCAAGAGCGATATACAATTGAAGTCCATTTTATATATCAATGAGGTTCATGCTCTGAGTAGAAAAATTCCCCATCCTGCAAAAGTTTTCAAGGTTTCAAAAACTTTCCATTTGCCCATATAGATAAAACTGGGACTTTTGAAGATCCTTTGTAAGGATTTCTATTGTTTCTTTTACAGGGTAGGGTGACGGGAGGCTAGACCTTTGATGTGGGTGTCATTGGGTGTTTGAGTTAAAAAAGAGAGGAAAAGCAGCCACCTGTGAGAATCTTGAATTCTGTGAATGGAGTGGGACTGAGGAGGGAATTAGCCATAAGAAATCTTTAAGAACTCTCCATAGCAAAATTGACTATGTCCACATTTTCTTTCTCTGAATTTATATGGCACTAATTATACACAATGGACAAGATTTTCTGAAGACATTTTTTAGTGTCCTGTTTTTAGTGTCCTGAGATACCTTATTTTTAGAAAGTACTGAGAACAAACACACACTGCAGATCAATTCCTTTTAAAATTGTCTCAGGCTGGGCACTAATCATTTTTTAAAAAATCATGACCCCAACCTGTGATATATTGTCAGTCTGGACATCATGGCACCAAATTTAATATAATTAATTTATCATCAATACAGGGGAGTTCAAATCTAATATAGAAAAGGGAGAGATATTTCAGCTGACAGATTTTCCCAATTGAGGGTGTCATGGCTCTACAAAACACACCTTATATGTATCCCATAATACTTTATTCAGGTTTATCAAGAATTTTCATGCCTCTCTCTCTCTTTCTCTGCATCATAAGAGTGTTAAAAGAACTTAATAGAAAATGTCTAATAAGGGGCTATATGCTTCCATTTTTAATAAACTGTTTTCTTTCCTTCACCTTCACAGGAGCCAGTCCCAATCTATTGCTTCTTGATGATAGTTCAAACTTGTAAAGAGATCAGAATCTATAAACAGTGCTGCACTTTAGAGACTCTTTCAGCAGAAGAGATATTTATTCCTTCTCCCTTCATCAAAACTGGCAATGATTACTCACATGTGAACGTATAAAATAGAAAATATGGAAAGGGGGGGAATTATTGAATATTCAACTGACACTAGTGCAAAACCCAGATCACCAACCTGCCACTCATTTTTCAAAGAAACTTCAAGATAAGTAATTCATGAATTACTAACTTAGAAAACTACACAAAACAGTACAGTGAAAAGTGACAACAAAATAAAAAACATTAAAAATAAGTCAGAGAACCAGTGAGGCCTTTAACAGGGTATAAAAGTAAAACTATACATAACATAAGAAGAAATGATTGAATAACTAAATGTGTTATTTGCATGTGTTTGATAAGGAGAATATCAATAATGCATCTTCATAGGATGCGTCTGTGGGTATCAGTGAGGACAAATTGAAAAAGACTGAACTTCCACGAGCTTTTCTTCATACCAGAGTATCTTAGCAGACATAGACAGTAGTACAGCATTGCCACTCATTTCTGTCCCTGATTTGTTACTTCACTGAGCCCAGCCTGGTCATGTCTCTGTGCAGTGTCCAGCCATACAGTCGATGGTTAGCCTTTAGGTCAAACTGACCTTGGCTGTGTTTGCATTTTTTAATATTTTTTTTGGCATCCTCTCATCTGTTTGTCTTCTACAGTGTCCCCAATATCATATCATAATCTTCTCATTCTGTTCTCATAGGTTGGTGGCCTATTGCTGGAGTGGGTGGGTGAGGTCTTGAGGCCTGCATTTTGCAGGAGGTCAGACTAGATGATCGTACTGGTCCCTTCTAACCTTAAAGTCTATGAGTCTATGCTCTCCTTTTAACATCTCAATTTGTCTTTAAATCATTCCATTTTACACCTGCCATCTTCCAAATAACTCTACTGCCTCCTATCTTCCAGTTTTACTTGGCTTAATGATGATACTCTTTGCCAGCTTTAAAACTGGTATAGTCTATTTGGATTTAAAATAAATGCCAAGAAGATGAAGCAGTTGCATGTTGGAAAGGGAACCATATATAAAGTGTTGAAATGCAGCAGCAGTCATAGAACAAGCAAAATCTTACACCTACCTAAAAAGCTTGATTAGTGCCAATGACTCCATCAAGGATTAGGTAAAAGGAGACATGCCTTAGCTATGAGTGCTGCACAGAAATGGATGGAATTATAGATTAACAAAAATATTGTTAGTTACCAAAATGAAAATATATCAAACTAGTGTCTTAGCAATATTAATCTATGGTCTGAAAACAGCTGCATTAAAAGAAACAGGAGCAATGGTGAAGATAAAAACAAACAAAGCACTAGCTATAGAAAGGCTACATCCAAGGAACATAGGGATCAAAGTTGAGAGTTCATTTCAGATAGTATTCATGAGGTAAAAATTAAAGTTTTATCATGATCAAAAACTGACCAGACAAACAAACATATTATCATTTTTATCATGGCAAAATATGTTCCAGAGCCAATGTTGTTTAATATAATGTTGTTATCTTAACAAGGTGGCAAGTAGTAAAGTGACAACATTTTCAGGATATCCAAGACCAGACTTGACTGTGAGAAACCTCAGAGGAATCTAGCCATGCTATGAAAATGGGCAACACACTGGCAGATAAAATTCCAAGGTGATAAAGAAAATTAAAGCATATAGGAATAATTTTGCTATTTGGACACCTTTCTTCACCACTTTTTTGTTTTGTTTTGTTTGTTTGTTTGTTTCTGAGGCTACCCCAGTTTCCTGGAATCACAGCAGGTGAGAAATCAGGCAGGTAGCAAGATGGAAACTTATACTGCCCTGAACGCTAAAGCCCACTGAAGTGAATACGAGTCTTACCACTGTTTTTAATGAGCATTAGATCAGGCTCATAATGTCAATATATACAACTTCCACTTGCCCGTCCAAATAAGGTTGCCTATGCTCCAGGATTGTCCTGGAGTCCCCAGGAATTAAGAAAAGATCAATTTTTAATGAAAGTTATGTCATGTGATGAAAGCTCCAGGAATACTTCCAACCAAAATTGGCAACCCTAACACCAAACTACACACATATATACTCACATTGTACGTTAGTACTCACAGTCATACGTCACCACCACACAAACTCCACTCATATAAACCCATACGGTTTCATGCACATATCATTCTAAAAACCAAACAAACAATTTTCGACCCATCACACAAAATTCACATATCTAAAACATCCATGCCTATCATAAATGCTTCGACCATCTGTAGACATTGTCTGTGAAGCACTTTATAATAGGATTAAGCCTGTGCAGTTCACAATTGCTATAGTTTTGTTTTGTACACATTGTCTTGCTACAACATTCAGGCACAACAGAGTGCAACCGGCTGAGAAATGCAACAGTGGAGACATTCACATCTCCAGAAAGCAATACTGCTATGGTATTTCCCACAGAATTCCTTAATGAAAGAATAAACTTCCATAGACTCTCCAGCACTAAATCAGCTCACATACTAGCCTTGCTGCCTCTCTGGCCAGGCTGACGTACCTTCTGGGAAGTATCAGCCTGCTCCATGTCACACATCATATGTCATTGATGACTTGAACCATTGCACTTTTCCCCTTTCCATCTCCACATCAGACCTTCCAATACTGGGGGTCTGTATATTTTTTTATATTCCTAGGTATTCATCAAATAGTTTGGATGTATAAAATTTCATACTATGGAGTACATGAGCAGTTTTCAAATTTTTTACTTTGTCTTTTCACTCTTCATTATTATGTTGTGTTGTTGGTCACCTATATCATATTAGTATTCTTTCTTCTCATTTATTGCATAACTAAAAACTTTTTAAAATATGAGTGTGATGGGGCATCTGCTCCACAGTGGCACTGAAGGGGTTAAAAGTAGTCTAGAGGGCTATGTCTCCACTTGTAATTTTAAGTCGACTTAGTTAAGTCGACACTTAAAATTAAAGTCGACTTAAGGGGGAATTTACAAAGTCGACCTAGAGCGTCCACACTGGATGCCTAACTCGACTTCTAGGGGCTAGGGAGACCTTGGGCAGGTCCACGGTGGCGGTGGGGGAACCCCTTGTGTGCAATGGGGCAAAGGGGGACAGGGACCCTGGCAGGGCATGTGGGCAGGGTGTGATGCTGTCTGGATTTAGGGAAACATTTATGATATAATTTTCTCTTCATATATCATAAATGCTATAATCCATAGGAACTATGTCGATGTCATGTTTGGTATCAATAGAAAGGTAGTAATTTGCTGGGAATGATTATATAGTTTATGTCTAGGAATTGTATTTGGATTAGAAGTTAGTTTAGTTAGGAATTTGGTGTTATATCTATACTTTAACTTATGTGATTTTATGGAAATGTCTGAGAGAGGTGGCTGTGTAAAACCATTGTGTGCTTAATGTTAAGGAATGTGCCAGCTACAATGGGCCCAGGGAGTATCCTGATGAGCCATTAAGGACACAATGGTTGTATTCCTTATGTCCTTAATGGTTCATCAGATTACTCCCTGGGCCCATTGTAGCTGGCACATTCCTTAACATTAACTTGTAAAACCATTGTCTCCTTAAAGTATAGCTATAACACCAAATTCCTAACTAAACTAACTTCTAATTAAAATACAATTCCTAGACATAAACTATATAATCATTCCCACCAAATTACTACCTTTCTATTGATACCAAACATGACATAGTTCCTATGGATTATAGCATTTATGATATATGAATAGAAAATATCATAAATGCTTCCCTAAATCCAGACAGTGTCACACAGGGCTCTGCCCTGCCCTTTGGGGGGCATAACAGGCTCCCCCTGGCAGGGAGGGCATTGGTGTAGTCCTGGGATAGCCCTAAGTCGATTTAGGGCTACCCCAGGGCTACACTGGCTTAATTTGACTTTAAAAAGTCGAATTAAGCCTTAAGTCTAATGAAAAGGTGGTTTAATAAAGTCGACTTAATTTTCATTGTCGACTTTATTTTCCTTAAGTCGACTTAAGCAAGCTGCTTAAGTCGACTTAAAGAAACTGTAGTGTAGACACAGGGTAAGTTAAGTCGACTTAAGCAAGCTTAAGTCGACTTAATTTACAAGTGTAGACACAGCTGAAAAGCTGTGCGGAAATTGTCCAATAGGATAGGGCCTGGGAGGAAAAGTCAATCAGGGCCCAACAGGCTCATATACAAAAAGTTGCAAGGCAAAGCAGAGCAGTGACTGCCTGGAGCTCAAAGAGGGAAAGCTGTGCCCTTGTCTACACTGGAAAATTTTGTCAACTCAAGTTATAATGGTGATCAAAAAGTACTGTAATTATAGCGCTTGCGCCCATACGCATTGCACTGTGTCGCTGAAGGGTGTCCACACTCAGTGCTGTAACATCAACATTCAGAGCAGTGCACTGTGGCCAGCAATCCCACTGTGTAACTTGCCACTTTATGGTGCGAGGTGCTGTATGAAGGCCAGGGCCAGATTAACCTGCCTGGGGGCCCTGTGCTGCCCCCCACTGACTGGAGCCTCAAACCCCACTACAGATCCCCCCTCCACAGCATGGTGGCCTGCAGGCAGGCCCTGGTTGGGAAGAGTCTTGGGGCCAGAGGGCACTTCTGCCCCACCCCGCTTCAGGCAGTCTGCCCCCAAGAGGCCAGCTGGTGTGCAGTGCAGCCCCCAGCGCAGCTCCCCCAAGGCCATGGGCCCTGGAAGGCTGTGCCAGAGCAGAGGCTGCACTGCATGCCAGTTGGCCCCAAACCCCAGGCAGAGTGAACAGGCACTGGCCTGCCCTGCCCCTGGGGGCGAATCAGAAGTCCCAGAAGCAGGGCGGGAGCACAGAGCCCAGCCTCTGGCTCCAGGCCCCCTCAGCACTGGGAGGCCAGGAGCACACTCAGTGTTCCCCCAAGCCCTGCCAGCACTGAGTAGGGTGGGGGAGGATCAGGATTATCGCAGGTGTTCTAGGGACTGGAGCCAGGGTCCCAGCCCCTTTAGCTCCTGAAGAAGGCGTTTGGGCCACAGGCTTGACATCCTGTTATGCATTGACTTCTGTCCTATCAATCTGTGGGTTTCTGACTGCATTTTCAGGACATATTTTAATGTTGCTGAGTGCCTACCACCTCATTGATGGATCCTGCAGTGTTCTCCACTGTTGTTCTGTGTTCTGAACATATTAGAGCTGATTGCAAAGTATATCATGACCCCACCCAATCAGAACTAGAATCTGAGGAGCCTGATCTATTGTGTGCAATGTAAACAAACAGCATTGGATTTCTGCTTGTATTCAACAAGCATTTGCACCTGGTGTACCACCCCTTTTGGGCACATCAGACAAGCACTGAGTGTTGGGACTGCATATTTATGTAGGTCTGGGATGATTAATAGTGACTGAAGAACTTTGTGTATTCGAAAGTCACCTTCATGGAACTCTGTGCAGAACTTGACGGCAGTGCAAAGACACCAGAATGAGAGCTGCCCTCTCAGTGGAGAAGCGTGTGATGACTGCCATGTGGAAACTGGCAATTTACAACTGCTATCAGTCAGCTGCAAATCCGTTTGGAGTCAGAAAGTCCACACTGGCATTTGTTTTTGCAAGTTTGCAGGGCCATTAATCACATTCTGCTACGAAGGACTGTGCAACTCTGATTTCAAAAGGGCAGCCATATTAGTCTATTGTAGAAAAACAACAGACTCCTGTGGCACTTTTAAAGACTAACAGATTTATTTATTGCATGAGCTTTCGTAGGAGAAAATTCCACTTCGTCAGATGCATTGAAGATGGGAAACTTACAGAATGGGAGGAAATTAAATGCAACTCTGGGCAATGTTCATGAAAAAGTGGATGGCATTACAGCAATGGGGTATCTTAACTGTGATGGATCAATGGATGGCATGCATATCCCGGTTTTGGCCCCAGACATTTTGTGATGGAGTACATAAACAGAAAAGGATACTTCTCTATAATACTGCAGGTACTTGTTGATCACTGTGTGCATTTCACTGACATCAACATGGGTTGGCCAGGAAAGAGACACAATGCATGCGTCATCAGGAACAGTGGTCTGTACAGAAAGCTGCAAGCAGGGACTTTCTTTCCAGACCAAAAGATTCCATGGGGGATGTTGAACTGCCCATAGTGATCCTAAGAGACCCAGTCTGCCCCTTAAGGCTCATGAAGTCTTATATAGGCAATCTGGTTAGCAGCAAGGAGCATTCAAATATAGATTGAGCAGGTGGCAAATAACCATTGAATGTGCATTTGGCAAACTAAAGACTCACTGGAGGTGTCTTTATGGTAGGCTAGACCTCTACAAGGACAATATTCCCATGGTTATAGCTGTTGCTATGTGCTCCATAATTTATGTGAAGCTAAAGGTGAGACGTTTGCCCCTGTCGGGAGTGCGGACCAGGATTGCCCTGCAAGTGATTACGTGCAGCTTGATCTCAGGGCTGTTAGAGGGTGTCTTGAGGTATTCTTTTGACAATGAGCCCCAATAAGGTGTCTTTGTAAACAGCAATGAGTCATATTGACTGCTATCCAGCTTGCAGTGTGTATTGATGAGAGGGGCAACCAGCATGTGGAAGAAACAAATAAAGAGTGCTTATTCATCAAACATTATGTCCCTGTTAAATAAGAGTAACTGACTACAAGCACAAAGATGGGGCTGGGGAGAAAGCAGTGAGGAACAGTGTGAGTTATCACAATTAGGTGTAAGGCCAGCTATCATTCTGGCATTTACGTGCTTATGACCTGCCATCATTTGCTCCTGGTTTTCCTTTCTGTCCTGGCAATCCATGCATCTCCATGCCTTTTTTTCTTTCTTGTCTGCCTGTGTGGATTATAAAAGTTGTTTGCTCTTTGTTCCTCTGAGGTCTTTTTTTTTTATCAACCACAGCCTTTTGGCAGCTGTTGGATGTTTGACCCCCCCCCCCCCAAGGCCACATTTGTAGAAGCATAATGAACAGTAGCATTATTGTGAATGCACTGATACATTACTGTTAAATATACCTGCCTCTCACTGTCCTCTGGCAAATGCACAGCTCTACAGTGAAGCAAGGCATGGTGAGTTTTTTCCAGAGGCTTGAAGGGGGCTATAAACCTGGGGAAGAAGTTACAGGCAGAAGATGGTTTGGGGTATTGATGCAAATGAAGAGGGACAAATTTGTAAATTGTGCCACCATTTTCTGTAGGCAGCCGCCAATGAAGCTGATAACTCACTCTTCAGAGAAAGCTATTGTACACTTCCTCCATGAGAGCAGCTTCAAATCAAGTCCCAATGCTGCTTACCTATGTGCACTTTGGTCCCTGCACAAGTGATTGCCAATTGGCATGGAAAATTTCCTTCAACAGTGGAAGAAGCTAGGCTGCTCTGCCAAGGAACCTTCAGCAGCAGATTTGGGAGTACCTCCAGGAAAGTGCCTAGCTGAAGAGGGGGATGGGTGTGATTGCAGTGTGCATACCAGCACTGTTTTGTTGATGAAAGCTTACTTTGATTGACAAAACTGTGTAGATCATAGGCTGAGAGGCCTGCAGCACCTGAGACAGAGAAATTGCTGGCAAGAGACCAGGGGAGCCAGAAAAGCTTCCTGGAGGCTGCTGAGATTGAGCAGTAGCAGGCCCTGCAGACAGGCAAAGAAGTTGCTAGGGCTGGAGGGAAGTGGCTAGGGAAACAATAGCAGGGATAGGAAATAGAGGTATAGCAGAAAGCAGCGATCCACAGGATACCTGGGGAGGAACCCAGAGTAGTGGGCGGGCCTGGGTCTCTCACCCCTCACTAACCGCTGGGGAAGTGGAAGAATAAGTTGCTGCAGATGCCAGTGAGGAAGTGGTGGACAAGATACTGCAGGAGCCACTAGGGAAAGTGGCAGGACTCCTGAGAAGCCAGATCTCCCCTGGAAGGAGGGAAGATGGATTGTGGCATGACTGGAGGGCTGAGTCACAAAGAGGATGCTGCAGGTCCTGACAGCTGTGGGAAGGGCTACAGGTGATCTGTGGGGGAAAAAGTGACTGTGTGCTGACAACAACCATGGGCTTTGGCCTGAAGCTAATCCCCAGATGAATAGCAGGAGGCACCAGTCCAGCTGTGAATAGTGCACTATATGACACTAAGCATAATAAATAACTACTTTCCTGATACAACTTTCTACACAAATAATGGTGTGTGCCAAAATTCATAACAATTCTGGAATTTGAAAACATTTCCATGAATGCCTGGTGGTCACCTGAATAATACTCATAAATACCTAATTATATCTAAGTAAAGAATTGATCTTCAGGCTCATGATCATGAATATACTCACAAATCAGGTTTTTCATTATTTCACCAGCTTTCTTTTGCACTGATAACATCACAGAATGACATATTTTAGAATAATACGAGAATGAAAAATCAGTATTTAGTTGTTTATGAACTAAATGTTCCTATTCAGCCTTCTTAAGACTACTGTTATATATTTTTCAATGTAATTTAAAAGTACCCATTTTGGCACCAAATCAGGAAAGTACCGCTATTCAGGAAAACAAAAAAGGAGGCCTGTGGCACTTTAAAGACCAACAAATACATTTACCGTATTTCATAAGCTATGGTGAGCACAATCCCACTTCATCAGTTGCATGCAATGGAAAATGTGGCTTGTTACCAGTATATATACATATAGAGAAGTGTGGGTCACAAAGTCAATTCAAACAGATTCAGTGGTTAGGTCTATTAGCCTATCTCAGCAAAGTAAATAAGTTGTCTTGATTCAAACAGTGTGGAAGAGGGAAGCAAGAACTGAGAAGGGTAATAGAGGGAAAAATCACTTTTTTTTAATAGATAGCCATTCCAGATCCCTATTCAAACCCCCAGTGTGAAGGTATCTAGTTTGCATATGAATGCCAGCTCTACAGTTTCATGTTGTAATCTGTTTTTGGAGGTTTTTTTGCTGAAGTACTGTTACTAGCATGTTTTTTATAGAACGTCCAGGTAGATTGAAATGTTCCCCTACTGGTTTTTTTTAATGTTACCATCCTTGATGTCTGATTTATGTCCTTTTATTTTTTTGTGCAGACAGTACAGTTTGGCCAATGTATGAGGAAGAGGGGCATTTTTGTCACATGTTGGCATATATCACATTGGTAGATGGGCAGGTGAATGAGTCCTTGATGGAGCAGCTGTTTGGTTAGGTCCTTTGATGGTGTCACTTTAGTAGATATGTGGGCAGTGTTGGCAATGGGGTTTGTTGCAGGGATGAGTACCTGGCTAAGTGTTCCTGTGAGTATTTGCTGAATATTTGCTTAAGTGCCACGGGACTCCTTTTTTGTTTTGCTGAAATAGACTAACATGGCTACCCCTTTGGAACTTGTCAGTATGCAGGAAGACACTTAAGATATGATTAACTTTAAACAAATACTAAATAAAAAAGGCCTGAATCATGTTGTGAATTTAGAGATAATCTTTAATATTTAGAGCAAAGCAAATAGAGAAGCCCTGAGTTATAACAGAAAAAACATAGGAGAAGCTTTAGTCAGCCTTGTCTTTTCTTACAGATTTACAGCAAGGCTCAGGGGTCCTTGGGCTATTCATTACTGCTTTGATTATAGCCTTTAAAAGTTAAACACTTTGCTGGTTTCAGTACAGCAAATTCGAAATAACCCAGTGAGCTCTGCAATCAAGTCTACTTTTTTGTAGTCAATATGATGTTATCCAACTCAGCTGCATTACTGGAAATTTAGTGTCAAAAACATATTGGAGAATGCCTATTTATATTTCATGAGATTACTCAGCACACTACCAATTTTCTGCACACAAAATTCCAATATTAAAAAAAAAAAAGGCACTATTTTAAATGCAACATTTAGCTGCTCTGTGCAGAAGATGAACACACACAACTACCATGAAGGATTCTGTTAAAAATTGTGGCAGGAGGTTACCAAACTATTTGTTCTAATTTATGTGGAAAATATTCAGCTGCACACGAACATCAATCAGAATGATAAATTCCAACTCTGGTACATAAGGCCAATTCATGATTGAAGCTGACACAAAGAACCACTTTAATCAACTAATAATCACTCTAAACTACCTTCAGGAACATCCCTGTAGCTACAGTATTTAGATTAAGTGTCAAGGCGCGATCTGAACTTCTTATGAAGCAGGCAGCTTCACTTACAACAAATCTCTGTTAAATTGACAAAGCTAATGCACCTGGCAGCTATTCAACACATAATAGTTTTTAGACACAGAATGCAGAATACATTATAGCATTGTGCTAGCAACACCAGTTATGGCTGATGAGAAGGAACTTTCAGTAATCACTTTTGTAACTTTCTAAAAGATATTATTACCCTTAGGGCTGAAATCTCTCCCACATGTGTTTAGCCTTAGGGTGATTTTCATAGAGGATCCTTGTGCATGCTGATAACTCAAAATATATTTTATAAAACTTGAAATTTGGCAGGGGTGTAAGCTAGCCCTTAATGAGACTAGGTGTCACAGAATTTTTCTAAAGAAAATTTATTAGGAAAATTCATAAGAAATACTTATTAGCGCAAAGCTCAGCATAAAAAAAATACAAAAGTATATAGATGCAGAATACATGCAGAAATGTACTGTGCTATAAACAATACAATAATTAAGAATTTCTGGTTTAACTTTTTTTTTTTTTTTTTAAATCACTCTGACAGACACCTGGGTTATCTGAAAGGTGAAGTATAAGTAAGATGCAGTGAACTCAAGTAAGCATAATGTCAGAATTCAGGAAATGTATATACAGATATACAGATTGAATATGTGTATATCTGTAGGTATATCAATTGAATGTGTGCATATTTTTTGCTCAAGTTCCAAAGGGGTAGCCGTGTTAGTCTAGTTCAGCAAAACAAACAAGGAGTCTCTTATTGCCTGTCATTCCCACTGTCATTCCCATGTTTCCTCAATAACTCACCCACATTGCCTTGAGTACATTGTATTTTCTACAGAATCTATATTGTTTTGTGAAAAAAATCTGCTTTTGAGAAAAGTCACAATTGCCTGTCTCGCACAGCTGCGTCTTCATGGGAAGTATGTAGAGCTGCCTGGGCTCCTGCACAGTGGCATAAGCAGCAGCAATTCCTTCAGGCAGAGACGATCTGTGTAGAAGGAGAGGGATTCCCTCAGGCCCATCAGTAAAGAAAGGGAAAGAGGAAAAAACTGAGGGATAGTATTTGCTTATCATATTTATTTCACTGATATTCTTGACTGGTTTAGCAATCTCATACTGCCACAGAAATTAAAATACCATTAAACTTTCAGCAGAATTTACAGTTGCATGTGACACAGGAAAAAGATTAACCTACCAGAGAATTTAAGAGTGCTTAATAACCCACAAAACCCTACGCATGGAGTAATACAAAACCCTATACTCAGTCTGAGCAACTGGACAAGTTATAGTTATTGTGGGAACCATTAATCTGAAGTTTCCTGATGGTTGTGTGTAAATTTCTGTCATAATGACTTATTTATGTAGTTCTTTGCATTTAATATACTCGTGTTTATAAACAAAAGGCACCACAATGACAAACCATTCTCCAAGTTCCACTCTCAAGAAGTAAATGTCAAGTTGCAGAAGAGTTTTAAGTAAATGCAGTATTCACAGATATGCAACATAAGAAAAAATACTTTTTGCTTTGTATTGTGCATCACGCTTTTGTGTGCACCTTGTTTTTGGCTGGCCTGATTTAAAGCAATGGCAATTTTTATGTATACAAACTGACTGCAGTTAAATCTATAAATAAGTAAAAGGTAAGATCAGGAACCATTCAATATTTTAGAAATATGTGTATGGAAACATTATTTTTCATTATTTTTCTGATGCTGATTTTAAGCCATTTAGTTATGCTGTCTGGGCCAGATCCTGCAGGATGCTGAACTCTTCATACAAAGTACTGAGCATGTTCATCTTCCATAGTTGTTACAGGAAGATGAGGGCATTCAGTGTCGTGGAAGATTTAATGGCAAGTGCCATTTAAACTGAGCTTGGGCCTTGCACTGACCGTCTGCATAGAAATGAATTTCAAGCATGGTGTTTATGGTGTTGCCGCAGTGTATTTTCAGTAGCCCACCTTTGCATATGAACCAGAATGATGTCATTGTAACCATAAAATACAAAGCAGCATCTGAGTTGTTCACCTTAAGAGAATACCACTAAGGATCTTTAAGGCTGCCTCTGCATTTACTTGAAATACTTCTTTTATTTAAAAGGAGTATTGAAAAAAAGATCAAAAGCAATGATTCCCCCCCCCCCCCCCCCAAGAATAGTGTAGTACTAAATGTTCGTGGACAGAGCAGAGCATCTCAATGAGAAACACAATACTGAAAGCTCGTTCTTATCATTATTATGTATTTCTCACAACATGCTGGGTGGTGTACAAATACAGAAGACACAGCTCCTTCTTCAGAGACCTTATATGCTTAAAAATACCTATCTTATGTATTCTCAGATTTATAGCTTTGACCAAAAAATAAAATAAAATAAAAAATCAAGCCTAGTGTAAGTACTCAAGTTAGTGGGAAATGAGCCAGCTTCTACAAGGGCTGAATTTGGCCCACAGCTTTTCTATCATAATTTATTAACCTAAAGAGAAAAATTGAAAACATTGTTTAAGATTCTGAACAGTTAGATGATAGTCTGACTTAAAAATCACAACCATATAGTTCAATCAAATATTTGAAAAATCAGCTTTTTCTAAAACTGCAGATCCAAAAGTCAAGATGACATGCTTGTTTTATAACAGGAAAAAGTGTCACAGTCACATAAGGAAGCATTCTCTGAACTGGTGAATTTACTACAATTTAGTAGATTGCCACTTCATGTTTCTGATGATGTTGTGTCAAGTGATAGGCTTACCCTTTCTTTCCTGACTTGTGATTGGACTTGGTGAATTTCATGGTGAGATCTGTGAGTCAGGCAAGGAAGATTTTGTTATATTCACTGAATTTTAGGGGATAATGAGATGAATGCTCCTAATATCTAAGAAGGGCATTCAACACATATTCAAAAAATCATGGGATAACTTGCAAGTGTAAAATGCCATCTTTTAGTACCTTTATTGCTATGTACTAAATGTCCATCTTACCCCAGACATTGAAGCATTGACCCCATTATTACTCATTTTATTTTTCTAGTTTCAGATCCAAAGGTTCCTGTCTTCACCATACCTGTTTCAAATTCTACACATCATTTTGAAGAATAACAGGACTTGTCCCCAACATTTGCATTTTTTTCTATATACTATATCACAAAGGGTATCATTTGTGAATGAATTAATGTAAAATTGACAAAAGTAATGGAACAATAGTGCTGGTTGATGTCAGTCTCAGGCAAAGCAAGTTATGTGGTAGGTTTCTGATGTACATAAATTGAGATTACGTAGAAAAGAAAAATACTTCTTGCCTATATAAGATTCAACACCTCGAGAGGAAAGACAAGCACAATAAACCACTCAGTTCAATTGTATTTGTTTTGTATTTTTTAATATATATTCTTTTCAAAACAAATTTAAGCTTATGTGATTTCCAGTATTAAAAAGAAATCTACCACTACCTAAGTAACACTGGGAGTACATTTTCTCCTTAGACCATCAGGAGAGCAGAGATCACATTTATCTTCAGAGTGTGACAGAAAGCAAAATATCTCTGTAACTGGCATGTTGGCTTTCAGACAGTATAGTTGATAATTTATTTCCTTTCAGCTATCTACACATTTTAAAATTAATGCACTTCTCAAGTACTATATCAAGTTAAAAATCATTCCATTTGAGTTGCATAAAATTACAAACCACTTAATTATTGCCAGGAAAATGAAAAAAATAAAATTAAGGGAAAAATGTCCTATTGGTCGTTATAGATACACATGCACACAACTAGCAGGAAAATAACTGCAGAAGTGCAGCCATAAAAATCAATTACAATTTTAGAAAACCTTAACATTTAGGAAAGGCCGAAGAAGCTTTCCTACTTTTCAAAATACCAAGAAAAGTCAAAACCCATTTAATAAAGTCAATAAAAATGAAATTTGAAGATTACCAAGAGGATCAATTTAATGAAATTGCAGCCAAGCCTCAGCAAGAAGCTCAACAGATTCAAAAGCATTGTGACAAAATGCGTTTAAAAATGACTGAAATCTCAACGGTCCAGGGCTGATGTTGGCACAGAAAACTGTTGCATGTTCAAGTCATAGGGGCCAAACTGTATATACAAGATTCACCTCCACAAACTGGTCTCTGTGTCTCACTTTAGAAAGGATATCTATCTTTCATTACACCGCAGCAGCATTCCTTCTAGCCCCAGATGTAGTAGGCAAGCTGGGAAGAACTGGACAGGAAGAATTTTGCATCATCTTTCCACGTTCTTAGCCTCTAGCTGTATTCTGTTTCCATGCTCCACTTCACACACCGAGGAGGTCCCACTCAAACGGAAAGCACCCTCCCTATCCAGCCTCACCCTTTCCCCAGCCCCCTCTGGCCTGCCTAGACCCCGGTGTGGCTTTCAGGCCAAAATGTTTGCTCACTCCTGGTCTAGGGGCTCAGACTTTCAGACAGGATGGGACACCAAATGGTCTAGCCTTCAGGCTAGGCTGGGCTATCTTCCAATCTAGTGGTTCTGGCCCTCAGGCAGAGCAGAGGTAAAGCAGGTTTCCTGGTATAAAGGCTGCCACCAATCGGTGGTGTTGGCAGGAAATATAGGGGAACCCAGGCCTACCCTACTCTACCAGGTCCCAGCACAGGGACTTAACTGTGGCAGATGGTTCTGCCCTAAGGTCAGCAGGGAACAAGCTGATCTGGTTTCAGGCAATAACACCATTGGACTGTATCTGGTATCCCTAGGCTACTTCCTACGGTCCCCTCTGGATGCACCTCTTGTGCAGGGTCATCCTCCATTTCCTTGGAGTATATTGCTAATGTCAATCCCAGCAGCTCCTCTCTATCTGGGTTGGCTGGTGGGTCTGGTGCTCCCTACCAGTCCTCAGTGTCATCAGGGTCGGCCTCCCCTTCTGGCTCCAGGAGCAGGCAGGAGATACGTCTTCCCCAGTGATTCCTGTGCAACTGAGCTGTCCTGGCCCTTTACTTTCAGCATGGTTGTTCTGGCTTGACTCATAAAAGGGCAAGTAGAGGTTTTCCCTATCACTCTCTGAGGGAGGCAATGCCCCCCTCACTACACTGGCCAAAAGCTGGTAATTTCCTTAGCTTTTTAATGTTCGTTTTCTCCTTTTTCTGTTCATCCTGCATCAGTATTGGGCTGAATGAGCTGACATCCTTTTAAAAATACAGCCTTGCCCTTGTGAGAACATCAGCAACAGCTAAAACTTTGTGGAGATTTGGACAAAGCAATAGTTCAAGAAACTGATTGAAGAAACAACCTTTTTCTGCTCATCTTCTTAGCACTGGCCCTCACAAATTGACAGCACAAAGATTCTAAATAGCAGGATAGGCTCACAATTCATCTTTCACCTTACTGCACTAAATCTGGAGGTGACGTGTGAAAACATAGGTTTTCCACATAAAATAACAAGCACTGTCAGGACAGAATGATTGAAGTGAGCTTGTTTTTTATTGGACAGCCTAAAGATAATAGATAGTGTATAAAGAATTCCTACAAAACCTCATACAATATCCCAAACTTTTAATGAAGCTTTGAAGAAAATTTCTATAGGAAGATTTAATAATAAATCAGTACTTCTTGTTAAAGATACAAGCTGGGAAGCCACCTCTGGCATGAAACATTTCTCAATATATATGTGGGGGGAGAGAGGGAGCCGGAGCCGGCTGCGGGGAAAGGAGCTAGACATGTGGGACAGGCCGGTCCAGAGGCTGGGCCCCACGTGCTCTGCCCTTGGGCCTGCCTACTCCGCCCTAGGGGCGGGGAGGGCCAGCCCAGGGACCGGGCATAGCCCTCTTGCCCCGCCCTGCCCCGCCGCCTTCAGCTGGGTGCCAAAGGCAGCGGGGCAACCATGGGAGGAGGGGCTGCGGTGCGCGTGTGGGCCCCGCACTGCACCGCTGGAAGTGGGACAGCGCAGGGCCCATGTACCCGCAGGGCCTGGGGCGATTGTTCCGTTCACTCCCCCAGGGATGGCCTTGCTACTCATGACTCCCCTGTTTATGCATCCAAGGATTTCAATAGCCCTTTTGGCCACAGCATCACACTGGGAGTCATGTTCTGTTGATCTTTTTTTCAGAATCACTGCTTCCCACCAAAGTCTCTCCTTTCATGGTAGTGTGGCCTGCCTACACACACACACACACACACACTTCCCGATCCCCTCCCCCCCCCCCCACACACACACACTTTCTAGCAAATGTTGTTTCAGGTGTTGGTCTGGTATAGAATCTGTTGTCCTTCCAGGCCAGTTGTGATGGTTATGATCACTGAATCCATGTAAGCATGGATCAGAGGGCCTTTTTTCAGCTTGTTCACACGGAAGGTGTTTATGGAGGGTCAGCGCTGAGACTCTGCCTATGGGTTTCTGAGGGTGCTCAGGCACCCCTGCAGAACTGCTCAAACTCTAGAACCATAAGAAGTCCCACAGAGGGGCCTCAGCTAGCTCTCTGATCCACAGGTAAATTCACTTTCAGATTATTTTCAAAGCTCTCTCCAATGACTTATGTCCTACTCAACTTCTCAACAAATTCAATTTTCCATTCCATTTGTTTAGTGCTTCAGCATATTATAAAGTAACTCATAGTTAACTCTACCAAGATTAAGCTATGTCATATGCTAACGTCTAATGCACTTTGGTTATTCTAATTATGAAACCATTACCAGCAGGCAATAAAGTGTGTAATTGATTGCAAACAAAATGCTTTTCCCTAGATACAGCACTTTACAAGTATGTCTAAAATGGTAACATATTTTGTATCATATTAAACATATTTTAGAAATGTTTTAAAAGGCCATAAATTAAAGTTCTGTTATAAGAGAAACAAGCTTTCATAATGTTAATTTAAATGGTCACAGATCAATTGTGATCACAACATCAGTGAAAGCATTCCAGGTACTCTCATCATCATATAAATGTAAATTTTAATCATCATATAAATTTAGCCATGATAAAGTACAGGCATTTCAGACTTTCCGGCCTTGATCGAGAATCACCAATCAGCTAGGACAAAATATTTTATTTTTATCTTGAATACATCACATTAATGGACTAGATAGAGCAAGCTAAAGTTTCAGAGTAAAGGATGGCTTGCAGCTGCACTACCACAGGAGCAAGTCAGAGAATGAGTTGTGACTGAGTCACAATTCCTTCCCTGCTCCTCCATTGTTCTGTAGGAGGAATAAGTCATTTAACTTCTTTTCATGAAGCAGTTTACACTGGCTATGCACCTAGTAGTCAGGCTAATGAGTGGGCAAGTGAGTGGAAATAAGGCTACTTCCACTCCCCAATTATGTCCCCAGGCTGGCTGTTCTTTGCTTACAGGGTGTATCAGGAGAGCATCCCCTAGCTATAATTCTCCTCTGCAGCCAGAGTCACAGTTTAGCAGGGCCAAGTAGGGGAGGGAGAAAGACCTCATAAGGTCCATGACAGTCTAGACAAATGTGACTGAAGTATTTTTTTTTTTTTTAAGAGTTAATGGTGGTATTTGAACTCCTTTACCATGGGCAATGTGATTCCAACTTCTTCTGTGATACAGTAAAATATCAGTCTTACAGAAAGTCCACCAGCTGAAGCGTGCATGCTTGTCCATAGGGGATCTTGATGTGAATGAAGCTGGATGGAATTGTATGTTTTAGAATATAAAGTTCTGATACTTTAGTTACTATGACTTTAGATTCAAGGCTCGTTTGAAATTACAGTTGGATCATGAAGGGTCACAAAACATTCATCCTTCATACAAACACACTTACTAAAGTAAGGGTAGTTAATAGAATATTAGGGTTGGAAGGGACCTCAGGAGACCATCTAGTCCAACCCCCTGCTCAAGGTAGGATCAACCTGAACTAAAGTTAGACCTCCCCCACTGCAACTTGAGATCATTGCTCCTTGTTCCATCATCTGCCACCATTGAGAAAGTCTAGCTCCATCTTCCTTGGAACCCTCCTTCAGCGAGTTGAAGACCACTATCAAATTCCTTCCCTGCACCCCCACCCACACACACACTCATCTCTTCTGCAGCCTAAACAAGCATAGTTCCCTCAGCCTCTCCTCATAAGTCATGTTTCTCAGTTCCCTAATCATTTTTGTTTCTCTGTGCTGGATTCTCTCTAATTTGTCCCCATTCTTCCTGTAATGGGGGCCCCAAAACTGCACAATACTCCAAATGTGTGACCTCACCAATGTCAGACCCTTTTCTGCAGAGCTACTTCCCAGTCAGTCAGTTTCCAGGCTGTAGCAGTGCATGGGATTCTTCTGTCCTAAGTGCAGGACTTTGTATTTGTCCTTGAACCTCATCAGATTTCTGAATCATCCAATTTGTCTAAGTCAATCTGTATGCTATCCCTGCCCTACAGTGTATCTACTACTTCCTCCAATTTAGAGTCATCTGCAAACTTGCTATGGATGCAATCCACTCCATCCTCCAGATCATTAACCAAGATGCTGAACAAAACTGGCCCCAGGACCTCTCCATTTTCTATCAGCTGCCAACTAGATATCAAGCCATTGATTACTACTCATTGAGCCCAATTATCTAGTCAGCTTTCTATCCAACATTTATCCAACCCATACTTCTTTAACTTGTAGGCAATACCATAGGAGACCATGTCTTTAGCTTTGTTAAAGTAAAACTATATCACATCCACCACTTCCCCTCCTCCACAAAACCAATTATCTCATCGCAGAATGCAATCAGTTTAGTCAGACATGACTTGCCCTTGGTGAATCCATATTGACTATTTCTGATCACCTGCTTCCCTTTCAAGTGCCTCAAAATGGATTTCCTGAGGACCTGCTCCATGATTTTTTCTGGGAACTGAAGAGAGGCTGAGTGGTCTGTAATTCCCCAGATCCTCCTCCATTCCTATTTTGAAGATGGGTACTATATTTGCCTTTTTCCAGGACCTTCCCCAATCGCCATGAGTTTTCAAAGATAATGGCCAATGGCTCTCCAATCACATGAGCCAACTCCCTCAGCACCCTCAGATGCATTGCATCTAGCCCCATGGACTAGTGCATACCCATCTTTTCTAAACAGTCTTGAACCTGTTCTTTCACTACTGAGGGCTGCTCACCTCTTCCCCATTCTGTGCTGCCCAGTGCAGTAGTCTAGGAGTCACTTGTCTGTGAAGACAGATGCAAAAGAAAACGTATCATCTGTCACTAGACTGCCTCCCCCATTCACCTATAATCGTTCATCAAAAGCTTTGAGTACTTCAGCTGTTTCCCCATAATCTATTGTTTTAGAATAAGACACTTAAATTTAACATTTGAAGCACCTATTTAACCTGGCATTTTTAGAACATTCCTTGCCCCTCAGTATCACTGCAAACAGATTTTTTTTAATGTTATTTTGTTCATTAATCATCTTAAAGTCCATTGTTTAATTTCCAATCGTTGAAAATAAAGATATTTTTCTCACCTAATATAGGACTTTCTATTGACAAGCATCAATTTTGAAAGCTTTAAAATGAGACTAAAGTAATATTATTGAAGAATTACAGTTTTAAAAATCACTGATGAAATAAGTGATGGACAAACACGACAGGTATTTTCATCTATTATTTCTATGATTATGTAACACTAAGAAAATTAACTTTCTAGTTTCTCGCTTTATATTATCTTGAGGTGATGTTTAGATTATTGGTCTAGACTGATACGTCAATCCCTGCATTCTAGGAAAACTTGAACACATTATCCAAAATCATTGCCAACAGACTTTTTTTTTTTAACTTTTAAAAATGGAAGTATTATGGTGGTGTAAGAGCAGCTCCATTCTTAAGATTACATTGTTTCCATCTGTTCAAAGGCAACCTATTATTCCCCTTTTGGTAGGAAAAAAGTCTTGTTAGCATGCAATTTTGTATAACCAGTTTTAGATAGGAAGATTTTTAACGATGTTTGAAAATAATTGAGCAAAGTGGTTTTGAGTTATGGGACTTAGAAAACCCAGATATTTTTCTTTTATGAAATTGTTCTAAACATTTTTACACACTAGTCTTTCAAACACTGGGTGGAGTAAATATTTCAAGTGTATTTTAGATACTTTTCCTCAATGAAAACTATTGCACAGATCCAGCTTTGCCTTTTTAAAGTCCTTAATGAATAGTATTTATGAATCAATCCTGAAAAAAGTGAACATAAGGGTGTTAATTACTTCTCTATCTACATTAAAACTCTTTTAGAGTTCCAGAAATTAGAAATTTTACAGTCCATATTCTAATAACGAGGAACCAAAGAATTTTCAAGCTGAAAAAACAAGGGATTGGTGAATTTTAGCAAGTTTAAAGTTTGTAATGTAACTCAAAAGTCAACCTGTACCTGGTTTTGTATCTTGTTATGAGCATTTTGGAAACCTAACAATCCTTGTGTGTGCAACATTTGAAGACCTCTGTCAGCACTGCAGGAAGCTGTATGAAAGTTACTACATGATGGCAGAAGTAGCATTTTAAGGAGATCTCAAACATTGCAGAATCAATAAAGTTTGAACATACTGAGGCAACATAGCCACTGACAATTCCAGCAAAAATGTAAACTTTCAGGAAGCCTCTATAGAAGTAATCGGAAATTCCCAGGTAAAATATGTCATTAAGATAGGAGTAAGTTTGGTCCTGTTCACATTAATGGACTTTTGTAACTAGTAATTTTGTAAAAATATAAACCTCATTAACCCTCCATGCATATAAATGCCTCTGGTAACCCTCCCTCAAAATGCAGTACTGGTCACAGACGATAATCCTCTTCAACAAAATGCTATCTTATGAAGTATTAAAAAAACATGTTTATATAAGGCTGGGACGCTACACTAACCAGCTTTTCCCTCCATTAGAGACCTAAAACATCTGGGTTTCACATAAACCAGAGATTTGACCTCTGTCTTCATCCACCATCCCTTTATAGGCCAAAACAAATACTGTACTCTCTCTCTGCAATCTATATCATTTTTACTTCCCAATACAAATTGAAAAATATATACCTCCACATACAGGCCACCCATCTCTCTGTGCCCTACACATTGAACAATTAGAAGCCCAGTGCTAGTTTAACTCTAAGCAGATGGACTTTACAAAGGGAGGGGAAGCATGTTTTCTCAGTATGACACTCAAGACCCACCAAAGGGCTATAGTTCATATATTTTAACGGAGCAAAGCTGCATTCTAAGTAGCAAGTAAGGAAAACCCCTAGTGTACATGTAGAGAGTAGGAAAGGATATTTGAGCAGAGCTAGGGCTGGCAATGAAGCTTTAATTTCATATTCCTGTACTTAAAAAACCTCCCACATAAATACTTTGAACACTCCATATTTTTTGTGTGCGTCTGTAACTTACTCTGTTTAAAGTGTTTTGCCTGAAAACTAAATATGAACGTTTCATAAATGGCTAAAAAGCAACAGCATTAATGTGCCAGATTGAGGAGCTGCTTCTCCCACAACAAACGTTCCCTGGAGAGGGGAAAACAAAAAGAAATGGCCTTGTGTCTGCCTGTTTAATACACACTGGAGAATTAATGTTGGACATGCAGGATTGTAATGCACAAACAACAGACATAGCATTGCAATTTTCTGATGCTCCTGGAAAGTTGCAACAAGTGCTGGTTCAGAGGAGACAAACTACAGTGAAGTAAGAAATGGGATGTGAAAAAAAAAATAAAAGAAGCAACAAGACAAGTCAAGAACATCATCTCTATTTAAGGATTCAGCTAAAGAAAGTTATACTAGTGAAGTACAATATTGGATGCCTGTATAAAAATGACATGTAATAAATCCTGGTGTTGATTGAAGCTAGAGGTCTTCAGCAATTTGTACCAATGCTACTCTTGTCTTGCCAACATGCTGTTGTTTTTTCTGGATTTGTTGCAGCCTTTGCTATATTTAGCTTTTTAAAGTTATGTAACATTGATTCATAAAGACTTTTTTAAAAAAGTAATTAATTGATTTGCTGAATGTTCTGCCATTTTCTTCCTTGATATATCTCCAGTACATAGGGTATGCGCAGCTACACATCACAGTGAAAAACAAGCTGCATTCACACTGTGATGTGTAGCTATAGACATCAGTGAAAGGCTCTGGCTCCCCCTTGCCAGGGCCTTTCCCTGCAGCAGGAAGCTGCTGCTGGGGTCTTTCCGTGCTAGCAGACTCCTCATTTGCATCAGGGAAAGGCTCTAGCAGTGGGGCGCTGTCAGAGTCTTTCCCTGTTGCCATAACCTTTTCCTGCAGCATGGGAGGCAGCAGGGACTCTACATTACAGATGGGAAGGTGTGGCTAGAGTAACTAGAGATCCATTAGGGTATGTACTTAGGTACATACCCTTCAGGCATGTTCATGTTCTACCCACCAAAAGCCCTACATCACCATCTGCATTGCCACTTAATCCTGTTCTGGGGGACACCCAAGTACATATTCTAAATGCTGCCCAAAGAAGTATGCAGTGTACACATATCCTCTGTTGAATCATTGGTTCCACTCAAATTGACATCAGTGGGGTTTCATTAGGGATGTGTTGGTCCAATGTATACCCAGTCAACTTCTTTTACATAGACTTCAATGCACGTGCTCAATTATTTTTTTTTAAAAAAGTGAACCAAGTCTTGCATGCAGAAGGGTTGAAGAAAATGTGTTCCCTTTCGTACATTTCCTTTTACATTAAAAAGGTAATAGTTTTGATGGAATATGATTAAATATTGTATGCATGCCAACTTAATGTTGAAAAACTGCAACTTATATATAGATATTGTATACTACTGGTTGAAGAATGCAAACATTCCCTCCTTTTGGAGCCATTTTCTTTCCTTTACCTCTAGTCACACTCCCTGTAAGTATACTCCAGAAGAGACAAACTATTATGTAAATATGTTTTGCAGTTTGAGATTGTGCTAAATAATTACTAACAAAAATGTATTATTTAGTCTCAGGCTATCTTACTGCATTAGAATTAAATGATAACTGGTGCTATTTCAATGATGGCAAGAACCACCAAGTTGATGTCAGCATCACACTGAATACCATTATTATGGTCTCTGCAGTAAGTTTATAACTCTCCCTTGTTCTTTAGAAAAAAGATGCAGAATTATTTATGTGATGAAATTTCAGGCTATTTTGAGCATTACATCATTTGATATCATTATTAATTGCCCACAGCTTGTTAGGTTCATTAGAAGATACCTGCTTATTAAGATGACTGATAAGACATTTCCTTATGTATGTGAATACTCATTACTGAAGTTTACTTTAGATATATATCATTTTAACTGCATTAGGCAAACATCTGTTTCCCATGAGAAAAGAGCTTGTTGCAGTCAATAGAAACATAATAAATCTTCATGGTACCATTTCATTATGTGAAAGATCTGATTATGATGGTTCTTGTGCAGGTGCTCAAAAATGGGGAGGTAGGGCACTTCTCCCATCTCCTGCTCACTAGAGCAGCAGTCAGAATCCTAGGCTATGTGTCTACACTATAAAAAGTTAGGTCGACTTTGTTAAGTCGACTTAATAAGGTCGACTTTAAGTCGACCTAAAGTCAACTTTATTAGGTCGACTTAACAAAGTGGTTTCCCTTAACCGGGACTTAGTAATTCGACCTAACTTCGCTTAGCTTGAACTAAGAAAGTGGATTTATGCGTCCACACTGGGCTTAGGTTGACCTAAGGAAGGGTTAGTTCGACCTAAGGAGGGTCAGTTCGAATACTCCACTGTTCTTATTAAGTTGAACTAAGCGTTCATTAGGTTGACTTAAGAAAGCCCCTTAAATTGACCTAATGAAAGTCTAGTGTGGACAGGGATTAAGTTAGGTCGACTTAAACCTCCTTAAGTTGACCTAACTTGCCAGTGTGGACATAGCCCTAGTGTTTGTGCACCTTGAACATATTTATTAGAGGAGTCGTAGTACCTCAAGATTTATTAGCACTCCAAACAGGATGGAGTAGCACAAAAACCAAACTACATCCCATATCCCAGGCAAGTATTGTAACCACTGGCCTAAAAGTTTTAAGGTGGCCAGTACATCCTCTTCCTTCAACCATTTTCTGTACAGTGAGGCAGGAATCTAGTTCCTCAGAAAACATCCTAGGGCCCTAAGA
The DNA here is from genome assembly GCA_007922175.1 of Pelusios castaneus. Classification (NCBI taxonomy): domain Eukaryota; kingdom Metazoa; phylum Chordata; order Testudines; family Pelomedusidae; genus Pelusios; species Pelusios castaneus. The sequence continues at coordinate 18,131,045 of ML685787.1, forward strand.
CACCTGATCTCAGACACAACGTTCCCCTTCATTATGAACCAAATCAGCCAAATTTAATCAGAAAAAGGTGAATTTGTGAATCATCATTAGGAATTGTTTAAGTACACTTTACCAGATACCCAATCAAGGAAGAAGACTGGTGGGTTTTTTTATTTTTTAAATAAACCAACTTAGTTTAGAAGGAAAGTTCCTGAATCACTAAACGGAGTGAAGTAAACGCTCTGTTCTACATCTCTAGTTTAATTTTCAAATGCACTTTAGGAGTAGCTCCACATGCAGCACACTATAATCATCCAATCTGTAGAGCCCTGCAAATCCACTGATATCCGGATTATATCCGCGGATACAACATGGAGGTCTGCGGATACAGTGCAGATATTCATGAACCATTGCTTGAGGATGTAGATTGGATACAGATCCACATATTTTTATCTGTGGGGGGCTAGAGATCTGCAAATACACGGATATTCAGAAATATCTGCACCTGCAGATACAACGTGGATATCTGTGGACCATTTCTTGCAGATGCAGATCGGATGCAGATCCATGTATTTGTATCCGCGCAGGGCTCTACCAATATGGTGGTTACAATAAACTTGAGAATACTGGCAAAGTCCACATCTATAACGTCTAGCCAAGGGCAAATGGAAAAAGCATTTTTGACTACTTCTGATACCCCATCTACTAGAAATACCTAAGGAATCAATCAGCCCTCTGAATCATTAAAAGTACTGAATAAAGGTAGACACTCTCTCATGTACAGTATCAGATATTATCATTGCCATTCTTATTGATTGCTTATCCCAGTTTGCAACTAACAATATTTCTGTCTTATTTGGTCTGAACTTCAGCCAAATAGTATTCTTCCATGATCCATTCTTGATCAGGCAGTGAGAAAGCCAAAAGACCAAACCATAGAATCATAGAATATTAGGGTTGGAATGGGACCCCAGGAAGCCATCCAGTCAAATATCTTGCCCAAAGCAGGATCAACCCTAACTAAGTCATCCCATCCAGGGCTCTGTCAAATCACACCTTAAAAACCTCTAAGGATGAAGTTTCCACCACCTCCCTAGGTAACTCATTCCAGTGCTCCACCACTTTCATAGTGAAAAAGTTTTTTCTAACATCCAAATTAGACCTCTCCCACTGCAACTTGATACCATTGCTCCTTATTCTGTCATCTAGCACCATTGAGGACAGCCTAGCTCCTTCCTCCCTGAAATCCTCCTTAAGGTAGTTGAAGGCCACTATCAACTACCCCTTCCCTCCCCCCGGCCACACACACACACAGACACTCTTTTCTTTTTCAGACTAAATAAGTCTATTCCCTCAGCCTTTCCTCAAAAAGCATGTGCTCCAGCCCCCTAATTATTTTTGTTGCCCTTCAGTGGACTCTCTCCGATTTGTCCACATTCTTCCTATACTGGGGAACCATCTAAGGGTTAAAGAAACAAAGTTGATTTAAAATGAAAAATCCTAGAAACAGTATCTTCCATCATCAAACTGAAGAGAACACTTAACATAATTAACACTAATTCATAGTCTAATTTTAATAGTCCTCTGATTAAGATCAGAATTTGGATGCTTATGTCTTCAGTGGATGGTCCATCTCACTTTAATTTCAGTAAATTGATACACAATGTGACTCACTCATAGATCCATACCAGGGTTTTATTGCCCTTCATGCTTTACATGCAGCTGCCTCACAGACACTACCTTCCCCTTCATTATGAGCCAAATCAGCTGAGAGGAAGAATTTAATCAGAAAAATGTGATTGATTATTGGGGAATGTTTAAAAACACATTACTAGAAGCCCAAAAAAAACACAATCAAGGAAGAAGGTAATAGTTTTTTTTAAAAAAATGATCAGTTTAAAGGGAAAATGAAGGTAGCAAAAAATAATATTTATGGAAGAAAGGGGAAATTGACAGTAAATAATATAAATTAGAAGCTAGGAATTGTAGAAAACTGAAAAGAGAAACAATGGGATTCAGGGAGAAAACAATGTCCAACAGAGTTAAAGACAATAAGAAAGTAGTTTTTTAAAGTATATTAGGAATTAAAAGAATCCTAACAATAATATTAGTCCTTTGTATGGAAATGGTAGAATTATGAATAATAATGCAGAAAAGGCAAAAGTATTCAATAGGAATTTCTGGTCTATATTTGGGAAACAAACAGATGATGTAGTCGCATGAGCTTTCATGGGAGAAAATCCCACTTCGTCAGATGCTTTGAAGATAGGAAAGTTACAGAGTGGGAGGAAATTAAATGCAGGGGAGTGTATGACATAGCATCAGGTCAGGCTGTAACAGCAAATCAAAATAGGTGTTAGGATTCAAAACACTGGGGAACAGCACATAGAGGAGTGCCACAAGACTCTGTTGTCTTTCTACAATAGACTAACACGGCTACCCCTTTGGAAGATGATGTAGTCATTTCCTAAAAACAACAATATACTTTCCATTCCATTAGTATCTCAGGAAGATGTTAAACAGAAGCTAATAAAGCTCTATATTTTTAAAATCAGCAGATCCAGAGACCGTATATACAAGAGTTCCCAAAGGACTGGCTGGACTATTAATGTGGACTTTCAATAACTCTTGGAACACTGTGGAAGTTCCAGAAGACTGGAAGGAAGCTAATGTTGTGCAAATATTTTAAAAGATGTCCCCTTTAATTATAAGCCAGTGGGTCTGAAATTAATCCCAGACAAGATACTGGAGCAGATGCTACAGGCCTCAATTAATAAAGAATTAAAGGAGTTAATATAATTAATATCAATCAACATGACTTTATGGAAAATAGATTCTGTCTACCTTTATATCTTTTTTGCTAAAATTATAAATTTGGTTGATAAAGAGATAATGGTATTGATGCAATATACTTAAACTTCTATAAGATGTTTAACTTAGAATCACATCATATTTTGATTAAAAACTAGAACAATATAACAATATGGAACATATTAAATGGATTTAAAGATGGCTAACTAACAGGACACTAATGTAATTGTAAAAGGATTATCATCATCATCAAATGGTGAAGTTTCTCGTGGGATTCCACAGGGATTTATTCTTGGCCCTGCACTTTTTACTATTTTTATCAGTAACCTAGAAGAAAACATACAATCATCACTGATCAAGTTTATAAATGACATACAAATGGTGGGAGTGATAAATAACAAAAAAGACAGGTAACTGATACAGATTGATCTACATAGCTTAGTAGGCAGGGGCAAGGAAACAATGTGTTTTTATATGGCTAAATATAAATGTACACATCTAGGAACAAAGTCTGTATTTACATAATGGCGGGGCTGTCCTGAGAAATCATCACTTTGAAAACGATTTGGGGGTCATGGCGGTTAATCAGGTGAACATAAGCACAGTGCAACACGATGGCCAAAAAGGACTAATGTGATCCTTGGATGCATAAACAGGGAATCTCAAGTAGGAATATGTCTTTGGCACAGGTGTGACTGCTGCTAGAACAGTGTCCAGTTGTGATGTCCACAATTTACGAAGGAGGCTGATTAACTGGAGACAGCTCAGAAGGACCACAGGAATGATTAAAGGCGTAGAAAACATGCCTTAGAATGATAGGTTCCAGGAGCTCAATCTAGTTAGCTAAGCAAAGAGAAAATTGAGGGGTGATTTGATTGTAGTGTATAAAGATCTACCTGAGGGATAATACTCTTTATCCCAGCAGAGAAAGGTATAATCTGATCCAATGGCTGGAAGCTGAAGACAGCAAAATTCTGACTAGAAATAAGGTGCACATTTTTTACAGTGAGAGTATTTAATAACTGGAACAACTGACCAAGTGTTTGGTGGATTTTTCCATCATTGTCAATTTTTAAATCAAGATTTTTCTTTTTTTTTTTAAATCTGCTATAGGAATTATTGTGGGGGAGTTCTAAGGCCTGTGCTACATGCGAGGCCAAAATAGTTAATCGCTGCTGACCTTGGAATCTATGGCTATGTCTACACTTAAAAAGTTAAGTCGACTCTGTCTTCCCCTGTCCGCAGAGTGCCGGGGAAGACAGCCGCTGGCGCTCCATGGACAGGGGATTCCCAGCTGTTCCCCTGTCCGTGGCATGCTGGGGAAGACAGCTGCCATTGGCTCCTGGGATAAGGGTGCCCCGGGGAAAAGAGCCACCAGTGGCTCTCTTCCCCAGGAGCCCCTGGGGCTCCTTTGTCCCCAAGCTGTGGCTCCCTTCCCCCAGCCCTAGGTCGACTTAAGTAATTAAGTCAACCTAGGGTGTGTCCACACTGTGTTAGGTCAACTTAGACCTTAAGTCAACCTAACAGGTGGTAGTTATTAAGTGGACATGGAGTAATTTAGGTCGACATTAAATTGCTAGTGTAGACATAGCCTATCAATCTGTTATATACCAGGCCAACTGCGCTCTTGTTCAAGGGCTATCAGAGGCTAGCTGGTCCTTTAAGGGGAGTCAGGCTCAGCGTTGCCTGTGATATAGCAATTAACCCCAGCTGATCTTCATCTGATGATTTAATTATAACTAGTAATCCCAAGTGTGAAAGAGTCAGAAAGGATTGTATAGAGAAAATAACTCAAGAAGAGGAGAACTCAGTGAGAGGAGCCAGAGGAATTCCCTCTCTGGAAAGGGTCTGTTGAAGGCAGTCTAGAGAGAACCACTAGCAGCAGGTTATGCTCTTATAAGAGGACCAGGGACAGAGCCTTAAAGGGTATGTCCACCTGGCAAAAAACAAACAAACAAAACTTGTGACAGTGAGTTTCAGAATCCAGGCTTACAATATGGTGCTAAAAATAGCTATGTAGGTCTTGGGGTTAAGATGGAGTTCGGGCTCTTAAGCTTGAGAAGGAGAGTAAGTTTCAGAATCCAAGCTCCTCCTTGGACCTGAATATCTACCTAACTATATGTAGCACCATATCATGAGCGAAGTCTGTAGACCCAGGTTCTGAAACTCATTATCACAGGTGTGCTTGTTTTGTTTTGTTTTACCATGTAGACGTACCCTAGGAAACAAGGAGGGCCCTCAAAGAAGCTGCCAGAATTCCCAGGGAGGGGAGGCAGTGGGAAACATGCTAAAAAGAAGGGTATCTAGGGAAAAAGCCCAGAGAAATAGTGCTCAGTCAAATGAGCAAAGTAGGAACCTTGCAGTCCCATAAAGTAGGGATATGAAATGTAGCCCGATAGAGGCTTTTGGTGTGGATTTTTTAGTTCAACTTTTTTAACCACGAAAGGAAGAGAACTAAAAGGTGACCTAGCTGGAGAGCTGGGTCATGGAGGACATAGGAAGAAATAGGCCATCATAAGGCCAAATAAATGGTGAAATGGGAAACTGTCAAGAAAGGACACTGGAAATGAAGATCCCAGCAATGCCAAGCTCTGACAGCAGGGGTGGTATGGTAGTGAAGTGTTTAAAACAATACAAATTGGAAACATCTACAATCGCACTGCTTATAGCTCCCTAGCACATGGCTAGCAGTGATAACAAAAAAAGCTGCCTAGGACAGCGGTTCTCAACCTTTTTTCCATCACGACACACCTGACAGATGATGTTCACTTGAGTGACACCCTACCATCTGCCGGTGGTGGTGGTGCTTGGGCTGGGAGCACTTGGGAGGCTGCGGTGCTCTGGAGAATGCAGCACTCCAGGACTTGGTGGGAGCAGGGTCAAACCAGTTCAGGCTGGTGCCCTGGCGATCTCACTCAATGGGGCCAGGTTTATTTTTGTGAGGCAGGTGTTGACCCCCGTCCCCACAGCCCAGGGTCTCTGGGTTGCAGCCCCTAAGTCACTTTACTCCTCTGGCCCTGGCTCCTGCCTGTGTTGTGTAGCAGGAGCAGGCTGTTGAGGGCAGCAGAGAGCGGCAGGAGCCCCAAGCTGGCTCCCAGCTGAGCTGCCAATTTTCTGTGACATGCCTCCCGATTCTTCATGACACACTTTTATGTCCCGACACAGTAGTTGAGAACTGCTGAACTAGGACATCATTTCAGTTAAGAACCAGATCTTTTCTAGGTGCATAAGTGGTGAGTGCCTCTCTTCTTTTTGTGATTCTTCATAAGGGCCTGGCACAGCAACAGTCTTTGAGGTCTGATAAAACCAAGAATACAAATAGAATTATTGAAGTACAATAGAGCAGTGGTGATGTGGTATTCAGAAATGAAATTTCAGGAAATAGAGATTGACCGTGAACATACTATGAGGCTAAGGAGATAAGGTTTCATTAGAAAGAACAATAGGAATAATAGGCCACAGAAAAACTATAGCGAAGAGCTGACAAATAGTCAACCAACGCTCTTGCATGAGAGAAGGTTCTACTGCTCACTGCAATAATGGCTACTATCTACATTAGGCAAAATCATGGCCCCACTGACATCAGAATGAATTTTGATGGGGGAAAATTTCATGCATTATCATAATCAAACATAATCAAACATAATCAAACACTAAAAAAAAATTACATTCATGAATAGTATGGGGTAAGACTGAAGCTAATTAATTACTAAGGGTCTCATTTTTAGAGCTGCCAATCATTCATAACTCCCACTGATTTTAAGGGAGATTTATGGATGCCCCACACTTCTGAAAATAAGGCTCTAGATAGCCAGTCTAGGCAAAACACCTATTGAAGGGGAGTCCCACTGAGCTTCTCAGAGGGCATAAGGGAGAGAAGGAAAATGATGATGGTAGGAACATTATCTCCCCACCATCACTCTGGTCAGCCAATGGAGTTAAGCTGGCATGGGAACACATGCTCAAATTCACCTTGTAAAAGAGTATGAGGCAGTCACTCCTCTCCTTTGAACCTTCCCAGATACTCTTGGAGGCATTTCATCTGCCTCAGGCAGCAGGTCTCCATGAACTGCTGTCAGGGAGCAGATCCTCCTCATATGTGTTCTCCACTCCCAAAGTATGCTGTGGCTTAAAGCCACAATCTTAAATATATGTAATGTTTGATTTTCTTAAGTGATTAATATGTCACTAATTAAATTGAGAAACTGATTAGCAAATTTAATATCTGATTAGGTCTTTCCATGATGTAAAAGAATTAGATATTAATCAAAGCTTGAAGATAAACATAGCTATTCTCACACTCAAACCACTCACCTGTATTTTGAAAAGGGAAAAAATAATAATGATTAAAACCAATGGGTTAGAGTGATTTGATTAGATCCAGGCACTTTTTTCTTCTCTAATCAAGGTAATTATTACATACAATACGTCTTATAAAGCCTATAATGTATTTAACAAAGCAAGCCAGCTACATTTATGCTTAATAAAGACTGTACCCTAACTAGTTCTCTACCTGGCTAGTATCTCACTTTGCAAAGTGCTCTACTATAGAACTTGGTTCTATTCCAAAACCTACCAGTTTAGCTGGTGATCTTGGCATCAAACAAATCATTTGTCCTCTCTTAGCCATGTTTAAATTTGCTCTTGAGACAGTGAAGAAAATGGTCCATAAGATTCTCATTAACTTAAAAGAAATATAGGCAAGTAAAAAAGAGAACAAACACCTGCTAATGTCAACACAGTTTCTTGGCAGAATTCAGGAAGAGGACAACTCTCAGTTGATTAGCTCTGCCCTCATAATTAAAGAGTCATCATAGTCAACGGGAATTACTTTAAACTGCTTCAGGACTTAGATTCATCCATAAAAAATGTAAGATGCATTTCAGCCAGAATGGTCCCAGTACAGTTCTATATTGTACATGTCTAATTTCTTTGAATTTAAAGTTGATGAGCCTGCTTTAAATCTTTATCTTTATGTAATGTATTTATTCTATTACCATTCTGAAAGCTATAATTTAGTGATTTTCACTTTCATTTTGTTAATGGTCCCAAGGAAGCATGCTCTAACAGCTCCTTGTTTGTTATGTTAGTTTCCAAAGAAAATTAAAGTCAAGTTTAACTGCATTATAAATTTTAAGACATTAATTCTCACTGAGGAGTGAACTGAAACCTTAATTAATCTTTCTAGATCCATGGCTGTCAGGTGTGCTTCAGCCAATAACAATACCCCCCACACTGGCTATTTTATTGGATAAAGTTGGTTGAGAGGGGACCTACATCAACCCTCAATTCTACTTCCTGACTACTCACCAATTCTACTGATAGAGAACAAATTGTTCTATTCAGCTCCCTCCTCAAAGAAGTGGATCTGCTGGCAAGAACACCTGGCTGCTCTAGAGTACATTCCTCTACTCTCTCAGTCACCTCCAATACTAGGAAATGTCCCATGTTCTCTCTCTCCCTTTCCAACAGCTCAGGAAAAATCATCAACCCAAGCAAACATTGCTATTTTGGCTGTAGCTTCCAAACCCACTGTGGAGGGATCAATTTATTAATAGGCCATTAATAGTCCATTTTCTCATCTTTGTATGGGGGATTTATTTGTAAATATCTTGGAGAGATTCTATGAAACTCACTGTAAAACAGACCCTTTTCTATATTACAGAAAAGGAGGATTCATCAGGAAGGGTTCAACTTTATCTTGTGATTAACCAATCACTATAACAATGTTACTGGACATGTATTCATTTGTAACATTCCTATTTCCATAATTGAACCTAGTAGACCTTTTGTCTTATGAAGAATATAAATGCAATCACTAAGAATGCATAATAAGCATAATTTTATACATTAAAATATAAGCAAAATCTAATATTGTTCAGTCAAGAATATCATTGTTAAATTTTCAGTAAATAACCTCAGTACAGAATCTGGATACTTCTCCAGACAGCCCAAATCTATTGCTAGTCATTTCATCTTGCTTCTAAAGGAAAAATAGAGGGAGGAAACTTTAAATACTTAGCAACAGGAGGAGGTGGTATTAAGTTACCATTTAAATTGTATCCATCAGCTCTTTTACTTTTTAAATTAAAAAATATATAAAACATAGGAGGTACATGCATCACAAATCTGTAGCTACCTACATACAACCTCCACAGTTGGCAAAAGTAGAAGTCAACTCCTTCAGTAACAAAAGCATAAGCTCCCACCATTTGAATTGAACAAGTAACTATCAGTGGGGTCAGTCCCATGAGCACAGCCACATATTGTCTGAATACTTACACATTTATGGAAGTCTGTACATCTAGTTATGAATATGTTTTAAAAGTATATCTATATGAAGTGATTATTACATATCTAAATTATATCTATAACATCTTGATGTTATACCATGCAGAGAAGCACTAATGGTGTTCATACTTTCACTGTAAAGTTTGTATAGTTTAGGCTTACTCCTAAAGCAAAGTATGGTGGAAGCACTGGACATGGAGTTTTGAAGCAAACCGGAATGCTTGGTGAGCTAATTATGCTCCAGTTTTGATTGACTGTGTGAAGAAGCACATGGGGAAGCAGAGAATATAATGCCCCCCCCCACTTTATGTCACTAAACAATAAGCAGACAGAACTGTATTCCTTGCACTCTTGGAGTACAAAGAGTGCTCCAGATAGTGCTGACAGCAGCATATCAAAGACTGCAGGGTTAGGATGAGGCCCTGACACTGTCCTCCATATGAGCCAGTAGATGTAGCCCTGCACAGAATAGAGTATATGAGATACTCCCAGTGGCTATGTCTAGACTTATAATTTTAAGTCGACTTTAGCTAAGTCGACTTAACTAAGTTAGTGAGTCTACACTTAAAATTAAAGTTGACTTTGGGGGGAACTTACAAAGTCGACATAAAGTGTCCATACTGCACGCCTAGGTCGAGTCCTAGGGACCAGAGGGACCTAGGGCAGGTCCACGGTGGCGGGGGGGGGCACCCCTTGCCCAGTGCCAGGAGGCTCAGCCTTTGCCCCATTGTACATAGGTACAATGGAGCAAAGGGGGACAGGGACCCTGGCAGGGCATAGGGGCAGGGTGGGCAGGGCCCTGCCCTGTGGGGGGCATGCCAGGCTCCCCCTGTGCCCCCCCCCGGCAGGGAGGGCATTGGTGTAGTCCTGGGGTAGCCCTAAGTCGACGTAGGGCTACCCCACATCTACACTGGCTTAAGTCAACTCTAGGGAGTCGATTTAAGCCTTAAGTCGAATTTAAAGGAGGTGTTATAAAGTCTTAATTTTCATAAGTCAACTTTATTTTCCTTAAGTCGACTTAAGCAAGCTGCTTAAGTTGACTTAAGGAAACTGTAGTGTAGACGCAGGGTAAATTAAGTCAACTTAAGCAAGCTTAAGTCGACTTAATTTACAAGTGTAGACGCAGCCAGTAAAAGGCTCTTCTATGGCTTAGGCTCCCCCAGAAGCCAACCGGAATTGTGTCTGCAAGAGGTCCTAGTAATTCAGTGAACCTCCTCACCTCTAACACCGAGTAAGTTTTAAAGCATAATCTAGTATCACTAAACCAAATAATCAAAATGAATTTCCAGCTCAGTTATAGTTCTGTTCTCTTTTTAAACTGAGCACTCTGCATTACATTGTTTGTGCTATATTTCATGACATTGTTTGCATTATACTGAGTTGAAGTATGCTCAAATAACACCACATGACTGCTGTCCCCCTAGGACATGAAAATGAATTTTCCATCTCTGGAGGCTATTCCAGCAAGACAAGCTTAAATAAACAAACCTCAAAGGTATTTCATAAGCCAGGACTGATGTCTGAGCTCTTGGAATAAACTAAAGGTCTGGGTGTTCTTGTCGGGCACAGTGCTATTATGGATGCTTTGCAAATCAGAGTTGTTGAAAGCTCTTCACTCATGAAGCCTCCAGTGAAGGTACAACAATGTTTACTTATTTTAATAATCCTTCCACATCCCTAGGTCTCTAATTTTAAGTTGCTCAATGAAAAGGATTTAAATCAGAAAAAGCAAGTGGATGCTCACATCTCCTGATAGGAACGTGACTAACAGCAGCTGTGGGATGTCCATGTATTTATTATTACTGAATGCCATATTTTTCACATTCAGGGCCCAGTTGTTCCCCCTGGTGAAAAACCTCTGAGAGGAGAAAAAGCTCACTTTATGGAAATTCTTCAACAAGGGAGAGTTGCTAATTTCCCCATGATTATAAGGGTATATGTGGAGACCCCACGGAGACATGAGCTGCATACTCGTAGAAGCCAGGGTAGAAACATGGGGAGCCAAACCTCCATGGTATCCTCTGATTTCCATTCCCCTCCATCAGTGCACGTGGAGCATGGCATCTAACTATCCAGAGAAGGGGGCCAATTGTTTCCTTTAAAGCTGCAAAACTGCCTTTTATTCAGCCACCCATAGGCACCTAATGAACTCTTTATCCTTCTCTTCCCAGAGACCGAAAGATGCAACAGCATAATTCTGTATATTATGTCCAGCATTAATATGATGTGAAGTTATCCTTGAATGCTTATCTCACACAACACAACACACTTTCCACAAAACCATTGGGCCTTCCTTTCAATATTTTATATGCCTATATATGCTGTAGCTGTTGGGTTCAACTGAATCTGTGCTAGGCAGCAGAATCTCCCAGTAAAACTGTATAGTCTGTGTGCATCTGGAACTGACAAAGCCAGAGTTGTGCACCTTAAAATAAGATGTGCAGGAACCATTTAAAACCACTAGTTCACTGGCAAAATTTACAAGGCAGTACTCCCACACATGTACCATGGGAGCTGGTATTAGGCTAAATGTATGCAGCTTATCCATGCTCTTGGACTTTGCTGCAGATTGCAACCCTTGTTTACCTGATTCTATAGAACTCTGCCACACTCGAAAGCTGTCCTTTTAAAAAAAATTAATTAAATCTCTAGCTCGCACAATTACAAACAAAACCATGCAGTGTAAATCAGTGCAATTTGCCATGTTCATGAGACTTCAGACGGCCAGAAGCAAGGCATATATGTCCCAATCATCTCTATGTCTTATTACAGCCAAAACCTAAAGATGGCCATTTAAATATTAACATTGTTAACTCTTATTGCTGATCATTTCTTATAGAAACATCCAGCTAGTTGGCTTATTCCACAATCCTTAACTGCCTCCAATGTTTCCCCCATTGCCAAAAGCCTCAAAAATCACCATTTTCACTCCTGACAGCTTCTGTGATGTAGTTAGCTATTGTACAGACAAAAATAAAAAAAAACTAAAAATGAAGGGACAACATAGAGTTTAATATCAACGTACGTCACCAGGGAAGGGTCAGTGTACTGATTATATTCTTCATCCACATGTTTAATTAATTAAAAACCTTACTTCTTAAATTTTAAATGAAGCTGCAGATGAATTTCCAGACTGTTGCTACACAGTGCTGTGGTATCCAGGAATCTTGCTACAGAAGTTAGATCCAGCTTGCTACAGAGTACAAGGGATTTTGGCTAAGACACATGAAATAGTGGCTACAACAAGGGAACTGAGCCACCAAATATCTGACCGAAAAAAACACATTTCTCTGATGTTTTCAACTTGCTCTCCAGATAGCACAAAGTAATTCAGCATTTCCCTCCTTCCACCAACTGTGTGGCCTGTAGTCCAGCCATGCCCTTTATGACAAAGGGCTGTTGGCACATTGGCTGACTTGCACAGAGAAATTGGAAAAGAAAAGGTCTGCAGAAACCACCAATCCAAGTGAGCGACAAGTCTCAGAGGTACAGAACAGACATTTGGTCACAGTTGCAGATGAAGATGACCCAGTGGGAGGCAATCAGCAACATTAGGAAGAAAGTTAAAGGGCAATTATTTAAAAGATAATTTTCAGAAACAAATACAAATTCTTCAGCAATTTCTATGGCCAGGAAATCAAAGAGAATAATTGGACCTGATTTAAACAAACAAACAAACAAAATAGAAGGTAATTAATGTCTTTGCAAGGACAGACAAGATTTCTTTTAAAACAATTATGTATATGTACATGCAAGATATGTAATTTAATATATATATTTCCATTTTGCCTGCTTGAACCTATAACAAACAATTACCTATTCTTCATGTAGTGATGCAGGTGTGTATGCACAAAGCAATTTATGTGTCTTGAGTTTTGAAAATGTGGACACTAATGCCTGTCTGGTGTCAGTATATCACACTGATGTATCAAAATCTGTGTGTTGGTAGATGCATAGATGATATACTGAAGTACTTGCTTGTATGAATGATAGTGACCCACATAAACTTTCTGCACATCACTATGAAATAAAATCCTTTGGTTGCACATGACATTTTGAAACAGGAAAAAAAGCATAATAGAGTGGAAGCACAATATTTAAAACGAGTCTTCCTAATAGGCTTGGGTTGCTTTTCATGAAACTTCAGTTGACAAATAAAGTTTACATGCTGAGGCAGTGAACCAAGGTAATGAATGGTTCAGGGAATGCTCCAAAACACTGTTTTCCTCACAGCCAGAAGGGCTGAGTATTAATGATGCATAAATGTTTTCTGAAAAGAATCCTAAAAGCTTGTAGGCCATATGTTATCATCAAATCTGCACTACGGAATGCCGAAATATGGCTTTTATACATGTATGGGCCTGACAGCTGCCTCCACACATAATTAAGTATTTACTAGTGTGTTTCCAGTCTCTAAAAATTTTGGATCTCAGCATAGGTATGCATACCTGTCAAGCCCTGCTGAAGTGGTAATATCATAATCCTCTTATTCCTGCATAGCAAACCTGCCAGCTGTCCCTGCCACTTCCTGTTGTCTGCGCCAAAGAACTTCAGTCTGAAACATATTCGATTTCAAGATTTGTAGATTATAATGCTGAAAGGGACTACTCTGACCTCTTCTATAACAAAGGCCATAGGATATCCCTGAATTACATTGTTTGAACAATAGCATATCTTTTATTAAAACTTTCAAAATTGATTTAAAAGTTTCCAGCAGTGGAGAACTCACTATAATCCTTGGTAAATTATTCCAAATGTTAATTACCCTCACTGTTAAAAATCTGAATCTTATTTCCTCTCTGAATTCATCTAGCTTCATTGTCCAACCATTGGATCTTTTTTCTACCTTTGTCTGCTAGGGTGAAGATACTATTATCGATTTTTTGTTCTCCATGTAGGAAAGTACAGACAGCATTGAAGTTACCCCTTCAAACTTCTCTTTGATAAATCACTTTGTCTTGGAACCAACAGTACCCAAGGTATGGGGAAAAGCCCTAAACCCAACTGTTTTCCTCATGTGGTGAGACACAAACTGTTATACCCATTAAATAATCACCATAATTGTCCCACTATGCCAAGAGCAAAAATAGATGGTGGGAATGGAAGAGCAAGCAGAGAAAAAGAAAATAAGAGGAGGAAAGAGGTAGCAAGTAAAGCTCAGTGCAATTTTTTAAATGAAACCTTTGGTGAAAAATGCAGATTGAGATTAACAAAGATTTTGAAGTTTGTTTCAATTTGAACTCATTGTTTAGATCAAAACTAAACAAAATAGTTTTTTTGTTTTATATTCAACCTTATCAGAATGAAATATTTTGATTTTTCTGGCTAGATTTGCAGAGGAGTAGATGGTGGTGGTGTGCGCCTATCGCCATCCCAGTGGATCACAGACTTCCCTAAGATATAGGAGATCCAGGTTACAATCACCACTCAGAAGCAGCGTCTTGAAGCCAGGTCTCCAACATCCCACGTAAGTACTCTATAGCCCAGTGCTTAGAGATTGATCTTTCTTGTTTAACCTAGTCCACAAAATTTTTCTAAACTTTTGCAATTTACTGAAAATTCTGAAAAATTGTGATTCAGTCTGAACCAGCAACCTGAAAAATATTATTCACATAGTAACCCTGAAGGGAGAATAAGCCCCAAGATTACCCAATCAGCTTCCACATCTCCAGCTTTGAATCTCACAACTTTTCTGATAGTTATGAAATGTCAGTGAAAAAGATTTTGGCATGTGGAAAACAGAGTTGGAACAATGTACAACTAACTGACCAATCACATAAAAATAAACAATAAAAGCTTACAATATTGATTTGAATACCCACTTCCCTGTGTACTTCATTAGAAATATTTAAAAATTGAAATGAAGATAAAGTAGAATTTCCAGTCTGATATACCGGGGTCCACAGAATTTGGGTTCAAACAGCTGAGTAGCTACAGGGCTCATGTATAGTATTTTCATCTGTAACCTGCACATACTGTTTTCAACTCAAATGACTTTACTAGAAAAGTTTTCTGATATTTGATTTTTAAAAGCCGCAGCTCCTGTATTCATGGGTTTGCTTGAACTCTTAGCTTTTACTTTTTTGAAAAATTGAGCTTCAAGCCTGAAAACCTGAATCCGAAAAGCTCAAATCCCAGAAGACAAATGAAGAAAAACTCAAAATGAATTATATTTTAAAATCTCATGGGATGAACTCCTGACCTGACTGATATCAATAGGACTTTTGCCATTAAATTCAACAGGGCCATAATTTCATCCGTTATTTTTAAGCCAGTCATGATTTGTGAGATCCTGACTCCTGGTTTTTGAATGTTGAGGGTTGATAATACTATATATATTTTCCACATCAGAATCCACTACCCTCAGTTGTTCCAAAATTTCTAAAGGAGTACTTTTAAACACGAATAATATAAAAACTGTTTGTGGCTGTATGAAATGGGAGGGGGACATAATTTTCTCTTTATTCATTGTTTTACAAACTATATGTGTGTGGTGCAAATAAGAATATAAATAGAAATTTGTTTTTTGTAAGTATTCTCCAATGTATTTGCATAAAATTAATGGTTTCAGTGATGATTCCTGCCAGTAAATCCCTTTATGAACATTAACAGAAGCTAACCAATTAAAAAATATGCACAAATATGCACAGAACATTTTTCCAGAATTCATCCAAGTCTTTCTAGTATGTACTAACTAAAAATAAGGTGTAGCACCAAGAGAGTGCTTAGTTTTACATCAAGCTAACTGTAATCACACATATTTTATACAATAAAATTATTACTTTTAACCATTGTGCTATTACAGTATTATCCTTGTGAGTTTTGTTTTGCTTTGCTTTTGTTCATAGCAGCACATATTCTGTGGCATTAACTTTGATTTAAACAAACATTAAGAAAAGTTTGAAATGGTCTGACAGAAACTTTTTCCTGCTAATTGGGAAATCACCGTTAGCAATGTCCAGATGCTGGGGGACTTGACAGAGCTACATTCAATTCCCTGCTCTGCCAAAGACTTCAGGTCCAGCCTTGGGCAAACCATTTGGTCTATCTGTGCCTCAGGTTCCCCTTGGTAAATAGTAGAATAATACTTCTTTACCTCACAGGGACATTAGGATAGATATATTAAAGAAATACTTCATGATATTCTTAGATACAATGGTCATGGTTTGGGGGGGGGGGAGGGGTTGGTCATAGAAGTATCCTTAAATGGATTAGTGGATCTCATCTCTCTAATTTTTATGATTTTTTAAATAGTTGTAAGGCAAGTTAAATGGGCAGAGCCACGGAAGGATGTGGCAGCTGGACTGACAGTAGCAAAGTCTGCTGTTGCCTATGTCAGTTAGTGATCCTGGTGACAGCAAAGGATGATGGAGGAGGCGGGGTTTAGCTGCGAGAGGACTGCCCATAATGCACTTATCTGGGTCACCAATGACCATTTATTCATTAGACGTAAAGCAACTGATAAGCAATTCCCTCAAGAATTGCGGAGTAGTAGCAGTTGGCCACTCTGGAATGATTAAAGGCTGAAAACATGAAACAATGAAAACATGCTGCAGGGCACAGTTCCTCTGCAGTTCTGTGTAGGACACATACATACTTTCACCCAGCAACCCCTTTCCTGAGTATAATATTAAATGTATAACCCTCCATGTTATCTGGACAAGGTCTTTGGGATGCCTTTCAGTTTCCACAAAGCTTCCAGTTTGAGACTGTGAGAAATGTTACTAGGGCAGAATTTATCCTAGCTTATTGAAGGACATGTGTTAATAAACTAACATATAAAGCAATAAAAATTATCTGCTTTGTTATGTGTTTCTTGGGCACTAGAGTTGCTTTAAGTCTAATGAATAAAAGAAAGTTTCATCAAAAACTATTAATAAAAATAATTCATTTGAGCAAGAGACATTCACTCCACATTTCCAGAGATGACGTATCCCAGAGACACTGCCAAGTTCATGGATCAGGCAAGTGATGATGCTGCCAACACACTCTTGTGAGAACAGCTCTAATAAGCTTGAAGAGAGCTCTAGTAGTAGACAATAGTGTGCTCATTGGCAGTTCTCCAGTCAGAGGTTGCAGCCAGGACAACAGATCCAAAAGAAAAAACCTGAAGAGTGAAATTGTGCACTGGCAAATAACTGTGCCACCAACCGCAAAGTGAAACTTACTAAAGATTTATCATCACCTGGAAGCCCACAGTGCCGACAGACCACAATGGGACAGAGTGCCCTGCAGAGAGAGTAAAGGACAAAGAAGATGATGGAGATGCTGTTCTGGATTCTCTTTTTAAAAATACTTACTACAAACAAATTTACAAGTAGTTTTCAGGAAATAAAATGAAACATAGGAAGAATCAATATAAAAACCTCGGACCAATCCGGCTTATTCTGCCCATGGTCATACAATGTCATGATGCATCAGAAAGGAATTAGTATATGAAAAGCCAGTAAAGGGAATCAACGTATTCCCAATATATACCATGGAGTGGACCTCCCATAGTGACTTCAATGTCATTATGAAATTGGGAACAGGGCAAGACCAGTTGGTCCACAAGTGCATAAAGCAGGAGATATGTACACAGATGATCCCTTCTGAGCATGAAACCTGAAGAACAATTTCCTCTACTTCCTTTGTAGTCCATGTACTTCTATAGCAAATCTAGTAACCTTAATTTGTCATTCTGCTTATAAGTCATTTTAAAATAGTTTGAGTTTGCATGTGGGTTATAAGAATACCTGTAATTTAGAAAACTAAACAAAAAACCCTACATATTAATTCAAGCTTTCATTTCTATAAGTAACTGTAATTAATCTATATCACTATAATAGATTTGAGACCCCATTCAAGCAGTATATTACTATTAAAACCCTAATACAAAAATAGTAGTAAAGTAGAAAACTCCAGTGCTCCTATGGTGCCAAGATGCTCAGCTAATTGGCTTGAAACAACAACAAAAGTTGACTTTGTACACACCTCCAGTCTGCTCCCTTTAAGCATGATCCAAACCCCCATTAAAGCCAATGTGAGTCTTTCTATCAACTTCATTTAAAAAAAAAAAAACCCAGGTCCCTTTTTTCACAGCTTATTCACAGAAGACTACAAAGATTTATTAACTGTTTTACAAGTGCCAGCAATAATTATTCCTGATTAATTTTCTGCAGTTCATCTTTTGGAAAAAAGTTTCTCTAATTATTTATTAATATCCTGTCATTTTAAAATTATTCATCTACTCATCTACTAAATCTCCCTATGGTACACTGTTCGAAAGAAAGAAAGAAAGAAAGAAAGAAAGAAAGAAAGAAAGAAAGAAAGAAAGAAAGAAAGAAAAACTCTCAGGAAGACACTTGCTGGCCTACATATATAGGCCCAAAGCCACAAAGGGATTTAGGTGGAAGTTTAGGTACAAAGGGAACTTCCACACTTCTTGGGAAGGCTGCAACTTGGAAAGGGTTTTGAGAATCTCAGTGGTGCTTACATTTAGGACTAAGGCACCTAAAATGGAAGTTAGGTACCTAAATCCTTAATAAATCTGGGCCCTAGTTCCTTTGAACTGGCACCTTGCTCATGAACAGCAATCTAAGAAGCACAGCTTCAGAAAGCCACATAGGTCTATGTCTACACTTGCAAGTTAGTTCGAATTAAGCTTCCTTAATTCAAACTAACTTAAGCCTTGGCCACACTAGGCTTTCATTAGTTCGAATTAAGGGCTTCCTTAATTCAAACTAATAAATTTGATTGTTTAGTTCGAACTAACCTTTGATTCGAAATAGTTAGTTCGAATTAAGTCAATGTGGCCATATTAGTTCGAACTAATCGGCAGATTGACTTTCATGTAACTGACTAATTCCAACTAAGCAAGTGCCCTGCACGGACATGGCTAGTTCGAACTAGCATTCTAATGGGGCCATGCTAGTTCGAATTAAGTTAATTCAAAGTAACTAAAATTAGTTCAAATTAGTTAGTTCGAATTAACTGATTCAAACTAGCTTTTGTAAGTGTAGACATAGCTGTAATGTCTATATAGCATATCCATTGAAAGCAAGTGTACATGGGCTTGGTGCTGGCCAGCTGAAATGGGTTAATTTCACCCATGGTCTCAAGATACATATAAAAGGTTGCAGATGTGGAATGGGTTATATTTCATGCACAAAATCCATGGGTACATGTAGAGAGGAGACATGAACTACCACTGAGATGCACAGAGAGGAACCACCAGAATGGCCACACCTGCCCCACCAGAATGCAGAAGGACAGGCCAGAAAGTATAACAGGCAGATCCTACAGTTCAGGTGGGCTGGAGCTGCCGAGGGAGATAGACACCTCTTGTCTGCTGCTAGAGCTTGAGCCTGAAAAGGACCCTATAGGCACTAAGAACTCACTAGAATCACCAGAGCTGCCAGCCAACCAGGACACTGAGGAGCTTCGGAGTCTGCCACTAATGGTGTACCTCTGGGAGATGGAGGACAATCCCAAGATGCAGCTGCACCACAAGGATTGTGTAGGAAGTAGCCTAGGAATACCAGACACTAGTATGTGGCCAGAGAGTTGGTCAACGTACTTCAGTGGCAGAACCTTCTGTCAGTGGACTGGGATCTGACCCCTTGATGTTGGTAGCCTCCCCATCTTAGGCCAAGAGGCCTGCATTTGTCTGCCATCTGCCTAGGGGCATAACCAGCTGGGGTTTTCTGACTGGGGCCCTGACTGTCTAGGGTGGTCTGGGCAGCTTCTGGTCACATGACCAGAAGCTAGATCAGGCCCACCCACCACAGCACCCGGCAGTGACACAAATTTCTCTACCATGGCTGTGGAGCTTGGCCAGCATCTGGTGGCTGTTGCTGCAAGAGGAGCAGTGCTGGTACCTCTGCTCCACTTGTGGCTATAGCTGCCAGCTAGGCCGCTCAGCCACAGCAGAGAAATTCGTGCCAATGCCGGGTGCTGTGGTGAGCTGGCCTGAACTTCAAGTGGGTGGGCCCTGGCCCACCACGGCCCACCCGTGGCTACACATCCGCATCTGCCTGAGCCAGGATATCAGGTAAAAGACTGTTTGGTGCTCTACCAGGCCTGAGGACTTGAACTCAGAGATTGATTATTGCTCTGCCCTGCTCAGAGGGCCTGAACTCCAGGGAAGGCTAATTCCCCCAAACAGATTGCCTTTTATAGGTATGTGGCACTCCTAAAATATAATTCCCCAGTATTGATGAACAAGTGAAATCAGATTAACTGTGAGTTCAGATGTCCAGAGATAAAGAGAATATCTATTCACCAGTACAGCTTTTTATGCTTAGAATTACATTTTAAGACATTTAAACCAAACTATGTTTCATAGAAGGAAACTGACACATAGAAATTTCACATACTATTTAGTGAGTTTAGAACGGTGGTTTTCAAGCTATGGGTCAGGACCCAGTACTGGGTCACAGACCCTCAGGTACTTGGTCACAGAGCCCCCGGTGTCACTTCTGCAAGACTGGAATGCATTGCTCAAAGATGTAATTGTTGGGTCGTGGGCATACATGATTTTTTTCAACTGGGTCTTGAGAAAAAAATTGAAAACCACTGGCCTAGAAGACTAGTTTGTCTCATGTGAACCACTTCCCCCCACCCCCCATGGAAACCTAAATGAAGATCAAATGGAAATGGAACAATAAAAATTAACTGTCTTTGTCATAACCTATTTGACTATATACTGTACCTCAGCATTATTCTTTTCTCATGTTAATACAAATATTCAAGATTTAAATTAATTCTGATTGGTGATACACTACCAGAAGACGACTTTTTGTTGAAGAGTATAAAGATTTAAAAATCGCTACCACCATAAGGAGGAGTCTGTGTACTACAGCTGTTACTATAAACTACTGCACATTCTATTCTGGCAAATAAATAAAAGTGAGACAAACAAGAAAATTTTATGCCCACAAGATTTTAACTTTTCACCAGCCAGATATGAACAAAATCTATCCAAGTAAAGTATACTTATAGACAAAGTTATATAACACAGTAAATAGTGAGATATAGATTTACAGTATTGGTGTGGATGCCTTGTCTCTAAGAAACAAACTGATAAATACACAGATACCAGTATACCTATGGCAAATTACAGAGCAATGAGGAATTGAACTCATCTGCACTCTGCCCACTAATGCACCTTCACTTACAGTATTTCAAGCATTCCAAGGTTGCCAATTGCGGGGGGGGGGGGGGGGCATGAAAACCCCTATACTTACTCAAAGCAAGAGCATAGCTACTGGTAAGCCTTGATGGTGCACAGCCTACCCAGTTAATATCCCAGCCCATGCAAAACTGAACTTGTGTGAATGCTCTTGAATGGCAGAGAATCAGCAGCCAGCCCAACTTACATGAACCAGCAACTATGCCACTGCCACCATGTTGTTTTACTCTGTCCTCATCCCTTCCCAGAAAACAGCAGTGACAGAGGTAGCTGCATAGTCTAACCTCCAATACCAGTTGTACCGTCCTCCTTCCCCCCTGCAGGGAGCTCTCTCTCCAGGCTGAGGGATTAGGTAGGTCCTGCCAGTGACGTGTGGGGGAGGGTGTGTGGGTAAAAATGCCCTGCCCCACCCCCACCTTGGCTTGGCATGTGCATGAAATATCCCCTTTCCCTGGGTTTAGTCCTGCATGCGCACCCCTGATATTCATAGCAGGGGTGTCAGTTTAACTAGTTCTTAACTGCTCATTTAAACTCCGGTCTGAAAATTTGACCCCATCCCAGAAATATCTGACTTGGTGTCACTGTTCCAAAGCTCTTAGTAGCTTCCAAGCAGCTGATTTTTTTTTATTTATATA